>CM060858.1:2605170-3328793 GCA_030737845.1 Acorus calamus | reverse complement strand
ATATCCATTACCTAGCAAATCCTGCTAAGGTGGACATTAATCCAAGACAGACTTTGGGCCTAGGATGTTAAAATAAAATATTATGAAATGGTGAATGAAGTAAGCACAAGGCCTCTGAATGCATCTGGTTCTTGATGCAAACGTGCAGGCATGCGGTCCAAGTCAAGGTTTGTAAAGAAATATTAACTTCTGGAGAAATATGTAAATAGTCTTCCCTCAGTGTGTACTGCAATAAAATTTCCAAGAATCGTAATGTAATAATTTAATGTTTGTAGGTCTTAGAAGAAACATTTTTCCCAAAATATCCAAACATATTCCTAATTAACCAGGAATGAACATTGTTCATGAGAAACCACCAATACAGGATCTGTAAAGTGCAATGATTAGACTATTAGTCCTGAGTCACAAACTGTCATGATGGTTATGGGTGTGTCATAACATATGCATTTTAGCAATCTTCAAAATTTCAGGCAAAAATTATCCATATGAAATTTAAGAGAAGGAAATTTAAAACTATGTTCTATATTTCAGCATGAAAGTACTACCCATCACTTACCTACTGGTATGAAGGTAAAATCCGCGATCCTTTTCTCAATAGCCCTGATGACTTTGTCTCTTCCCCTCTTGAGAAACATGCCAGAACTCGTACGTACCCTGTGCACATATATAATTATGAAAAATATTCACAAGGAAACAATGTGTATATGGATTAGATATAAACTGTCAACCATGTACAAAATACAAACCCGCTGTCTTTACTCTGACCAGTCTTGCTGTCAACCACTGTTGATTTTTCCATGTGAGGCTTGCCAAGTTCAATTAAATACTTACACTCCTCCTCAGACTGCTCAAGGAACATAGAAAATAAATGTTACAAGTTCAAACCATTGAACACTCATTTCCAGGAAAGATAGAAAATGTTATAACTATTCATGCCCTACAAATCATCATATATACCCCTTCTCAATCAGAAGAATGATCGAAGCATTGGCGATTAAACGAAGATAGATAACAAGATAGTCATAATCCATGCCATGGCATCCCATAGACCGTATGGCACAGCCTAGATTTGTCTTCGACTTCTATGCTAATTTCAAATGTAAAATGAATTCTGTTTGATTTCTAAGATCACATTTGCGGGATCAACCTAGCCTACCTAGTGAAATTCTAATGAATTCAACCAAGAAATTCTCCATTGAAGACAACATTCAATCTCAAAAATAAGAAAAAAACACAATGTACAGAACTTCATTCTACAATGTCAACACATCCTCAACATATTGTCACAGATCTATCACACCTCCTCTCCGATCCAAATTGCATCAGAAAGAATCACAACAAAATAACCAATTTTTTTTTTTTTATCAAAACCACAACTTGCCAAACCAATTCAATTTCAATTGCATACAACATGCACCAATCAAATCACAACACATACAACTCTCATCAAATCAAGAATGCACGCCATACAAGAGAAAGACTTACAAGGAGATTGTGATAAATGAACGCCCTTGGCTCCCATGACACGACCTCCGTCCACTGGTCCTTCCTCTCCACCACCCCATCCTTCTCCCTGCCAAAAACAACAAAAAAAGCCTCCTTTTCAAAAACCCATCTTCAAACCACCTCCAAAACCCCCAAAAACCAAAACCCAAATGGAAAGAGAACCCCTACCGAACGGAAACCACCGTTTTGACGCCGTGGAGGGGCGTCCTCGGCGAATCGTTTCCCTTATCGATGGGGAGGGAGAAGATCCTGAGAGCGAGGAGCATGAGGAGCCCCAACGACAGCATGAGAAGCACAGCGAAGACGAGCGTCGTCGAAGACGACGACGACGACCTCCTGTTCGGGAAGATCCGCGAAGGCCTATTCCCTTTCGCCATTGTTTAAGAAGCAACAACAAAACAACCAAATCGAACACAACAACAACAAAAAGAGACGGAGTCGATTCGCTCGATTGATCGAGAGAACGCGAAGTGTTTGTAAATCTGAAGATTCTGTACTCGTTATGACTTTATTGTGAGAAGGCATTCAAAGAAAACAACGTATGTCGCGGGCGGGGGCGAGTGGTTTTTTTTTAAAAAAAGGGGGATAAATTGTAGTTGGACCCTTTATAAGTTTGGGAAACCTATAGATACCCTTTATATTTTAAAAATACATGTGCTTATATCATATACCATTAAAATCACCTGTTAAGGGACTAGTTTGAAAACCCGTTTATACATGTTTTTGTTTTTAATAAAAAAGTGAATGTTTTTCAAATAATTTTGAAAAACATAGTTAACTAAAAAGTTTGTTTTATTTTTTAATATAAAAATATGTTTTTTTCAAAATAAAAGAAAGTGGGTTATTTAGAAATCGAATTTATTAATTTAATTTATATAAAATCATATTTTTCAAATGTGTTTCCAAATTATCCATAGAGAAAAAAATGTCAAAGTATAATTTGCCCTCACTGTTAATGTACTATATGGATAATTTGAGTTATTTTTAATGGGTGGATGATTAATTGAGATGTAAGAATGCTTTTGTTATTTGAATGGAATATTAATTGTAAGGATAAAATGATATTTTCATGTTACATTTTTTCCATCTAACTGGATGATTTAATGATAGGGGTATAAGTGCATATATATTTTAAATACATTGAGTGTCATTAACAGATTTTTGTAAACTTCAGGGGTGTTTAACTGCATTACACACCAAGAATAAAAAACGTTATTTGAAGAATGAATCATAGCCGTTGAATTACAGTTAAATCCGTGAATTTAACGGTAAGATTTGGAATTATTGGGATATTTCCGTAATTTTGAGTTTCACCAGTTTCTACCGCCCGAGGTTTTTGAGAAGTCGGTGTTTTTGAAATCGCACGCGTCGTCGCGGTGGGGCCCGCTCAGCGTCAATTAGTCGCCTGGTTCATGTTAAGTCTAACGTGCGCCTCTATTAGTGGAGTTGTCAACCGATCTCGTTCATTGATAAATGGGAAATATTGGGTGTTTAGTTAGAGATGCATTTGACAAGTTTATGTGCCTTGTTTGGAATTTTGAATATTGGATGTTAGGTCAATTATTTTTTTATTTTTGCAAGTGGGGCATATAGCTGTGGGCTGATCTGGATTGTGGAGTTGCTGTTTTTCATCTATAAGACAATGGGTGGGTAATGCTTTATTTTAAAGGAAAAATCCATATAACCCCCTATAATCGGACCCAAAATCCATATAACTCCCTCTATCCGTCTTTCGTCAGTCGAGTTAATGGGGATGAATTTATACGGGGGGTTATATGGATTTAGATCAGATTACAGGGGGTTATATGGATTTTTCCCATTTTTTTATTTATGTTTTTATTTAAAAATTATAAATGACATGTGATTTCATAATCAGTACCCCGACACATTAATAATAGAGTAAATTAACATTTACATGCATTAACATCTAATAGATTGTAAATATTTGTTTTGTTGTCTTTTCTGTTATTCTCATTATGAAACGTAAAATTGATATTTTTGTTGTTTGATTCACCTTAAATAAAATAAGGATAAATGGTAGATAAGAGATGAATTAGAATTTATTACTTTTAAATGACAATTATATCCCTACATAAATTATTTGTGTTTGAGAATAAGTATGAGAGATGTGTGCGTGATATGATAGATGTAACAATTTTTTTTAAAAAAAAATTCTAAAAATTCAAAATTGCCAAGATGATGAGTTTTATTTTTTTTATTAAATCTTGAGACACCTCTTGTATTAGTGTCATGAGAGTGATTTTTGTTGGGGACAAACTGTATGTGGATGAGTAATTTTGAATTCTTTTTTGAAATACCAAGAGATAGAATATATATTTATTTTACTTATATCTTTTTGGTGGGTGATCTTTTATGTATTTATGATTTGAATAACCATTTCTTTTATTAAAATTAAAGGTGCATGATATCTTGAAAAAAAATTCAAAAGTTAATGTTAAACAACTCAATTTTTAAACCACATGTAGAGAAATTTTTTTTTTTTTGAGAATGTAGTAAATGAGGGTCTAGTTGATGGATAAAGTGTTGACATGTCACTTTAACATGTTAGTTAGTTAACATGTCCATTGGAGATGCTCTTAGTCTTGTAAAAAGTCCCATGTGGCCATGTGTAGTTATTCTGTCTAGGGAGACACACGGAGCATATGCATATATATAGCTTATGTGATGTTTTTTTTCAGTTTTATGTATGTTTCAATTATATACAATAAAGTATACCAAAAAATATATATATATCAAGGCACAATAGAACATAAAAAGGACTGCACAATAGAACATGCTGATGAAGCTTTTTGGATGTTCATATTGGAAAACAAGTTGCCATTTAAAGAAGAATACATAGGTCTTGTTTATTTAGCATATGAAAAACACTCCAAGTTAGTGTTACATTTTTTTCTCGATCCGTCTCATTTTGATTGTCTATCCATTTTTTTTTGCTTAGTGTATATCCATTTTGTACATTGTTATGTATGTTGTTCTGTCAATCTCATACATATATATATATATATATATATATATATATGGTCGCGATTACGTGCGGTATGCGGTCGGTGCGGTTTACGACGTGGACCGTCCGATCGCGGGTCCATCGCATCCAACGGTCGACGTGAATCGCACCCGACCGTCCGATGCGATGGACCCGTGATCGACGGCCCGTGATCGCGCACCGCACCGACCGTAAACCGCACATAATCGGCTACATATATATATATATATATATATATATATATATATATATATATATATATAATATATATATATATATATATACGCGAGCGATTAGGTGCAGCGAACGGCGGGTGCGGCCGCGACGTAGGCCGTTCGATCGCGGGTCCATCGCATCCAACGGTCAACGTGAATCGCATCCGACTGTCCGTGCGATGGACCCGTGATCGACACCGCACCCACCGTTCGCCGCACGTAATCACCCCTTATATATATATATATATATAATGTTAACGGAAGAAAAAGAAAAAGAAAAAGAAAGAAAGAAAGAAAATATATATAGAGAAACAAGGGACACAATTATAACATTATGTTTAGATAAATTCACATCACGTCCTTCTAAAAAAACATGTCCAATGCTCTTCTCTATATCTTCTTTTGCTCCACAGGTTTAGTCATTCATGGTAATAATATTTTTTTTAGAGGTGCAACTTTGGTCGGTTAAATCGAATTTGAACCGATTCAAACTGATTTTTTTAGTCAATAATTTTATGGTTTAGTTTAAATATGAATTAAAAAATTAATAAACCGACCTACATTGATTTGAGTTTGATTTTACTTAAAAAAAAACTGAATTAGCCGAATTAAATTTAAACACATAATTATGCATAATTAATATTCATTTAAATCATTCTTTTTATGTTAAAAACTATATTTTTGTTATACCCTTAATATTTATAAATAAATGAATATGCTAATTTATACAATCAATCATAACATTTTGATATATTTATGTAAAAATGTAAACCAACCTCCCAAAAAATCTTACCAACCCAAATTGGCAGGAAGAAAAAAAACAAAGAATTGGATATATATATGTTTATCTTTAACCGTTTAATTCTGTTTTGTTCGGGTTAACCAAAGTTTGGTTCAATTTGGATTTGTCAAAAATCAAACTAAACAGAACGAATTGCACCCTAATCTACTCAATGGGACACACAACTAAAGTTGTGTTGTAGAAGCCATCTTCAGTAGTCTCTCCCACCTATAACCTATTTTGACATTATTATACTCATTTATTTCTTGCAAGTAAATAATTTTTGGGTTTAATTGCCCGAATTCATCCTATTTCATCTCTATTCAACTACCCAAATAAGGAGAGAAAAAAAGAGAAACAGGGGACACAATCATGTTTAAGATAAATTCACATCACATCCTCCTTAAAAAAACATGTTATGTCCCTCTCTATATGACACAGTCATGTTTAAGATAAATTCACATCACATCCTCCTTAAAAAAACATGTTATGTCCCTCTCTATATCTTCTTTAGTTCCCCCCCAAAAAAAGAAAAAAAGAATGGTGGTTCAATCATGGATGGGTATCTGTTCAATGGGACACACAAGCAAGAGCAAGCTGTGATGCAGAAGCCATCTTCAGCAGTCTCTCCCACTTGTCCCTCCTCTTCATCTCTTCCTGCCTGGACTCCTGTTCTCTGCGTCTCAGCTCTTCCAGGCACTTTTCGTACATCGCGGGCTCCATCTCCTCGAGCATCCTCTTTACGTTCTCCGTGAGCTGGCGCACGCTCTTGCTCCAATGGCACCTCAAGTTGTCCTCTATCCCCTTCACCACCACCGGCATCACCTCCTCCATCGATTGCGCCGCCATCTTCACGAACTGCTCGTTGTTCCACACGTACAACGCTCGCTCTGCAACCTGGAACAGAGTGTTTTGCTAGTTTATTTATTATTAGAATAGTTATAAATATTAAAGTAGCTTATGTCTTTATCCAAACAGCACCATGAGAGTCTCCGTGTGGAGTGGTGGAGTGGCGGATCCAGGACTTTTTTTTTGATGGACTGAACTAACCTCGTTAGACGATGTATGTATCTTATTAAATATATTCTTACACTTATTAAAAATAAGTTTATACAACTGAAACAGAGCGATATACACTTTTTATCAACACGTATACATAATACATTATATTATATGATGCTTGCTATTTAAAAAAAAAACACATGCAATCTAAGTTTTGGTTGGTAAAAATGATTGAGTCGAACATTTTTTTTTATAGATAAATTTAGATTTACAAAACAATGATATTTTGAGATTTGTCTAACAAAAATCTAAGCTGAATTGGTATTTTGAGGTTTTTTTAAACAAATGAACTAGACTGAATAATTGGACTAAGCTGGTATTTTAGAATTTTCTAATAAAATATGGACCGGAATACAGCTCGGCCCAGCCAACTCTTGTGTCCGCCCTTGATACTGAATAGTGTCTGAGTCAGTGAAACATTATTTTCTTGTTCGACCTTGGTTTGTTGTAACTCAACAAATGATGTTAGAGTGATCTACATCTCAATTATTAAAAAAAAAAGCACACGCGCACTTACCTGTGAATTCCAACTGTTGAGGCACCTAGCGATCTGCGAACAGATGGGCAGCGCCAACTCCCGGAACTGTTCGGGCTGAAGCACCTCCACCAGCTCTTCCAACTCCCCTATGATCAGCACCTCCTTCTGGCAGTTGGT
This sequence comes from Acorus calamus, assembly GCA_030737845.1. Classification (NCBI taxonomy): domain Eukaryota; kingdom Viridiplantae; phylum Streptophyta; class Magnoliopsida; order Acorales; family Acoraceae; genus Acorus; species Acorus calamus. Next base: position 3,321,570 of record CM060858.1, on the reverse strand, counting down.
GACCGGCCAGTACTTCAGGATCCCGCGCACGACCACCCCTGCGAGCGCGGGCTCCTTCGTCACGAACTGGCACACGCAGTAGGCGAGCTGCCTGTGGTACGCGTGCATCCCCTTCGGCTTGTGGAGAGGCACCAGCACCCGCGTCAGGAACAGCTTGTGCTCCTCTTTGAGTGGCACAGTGAAGCCATTGATTATGCTCCCCCAGATCTCTAGCAGTTCTCCGACCCCGATGTGCCTCTCCGTCTCGAACACGTACCGGAAGAAGACGTCGTTCATCGCCTTCCGCATGAAGGACCTTTTGTAAATTAATCCCAAATTATTTGTTCGTGAGAGCGCTTGAGTGTGTGTTTTGTGTCACAAAACAATTGAGGGAGTGGTGTAACAGTGTTTTAAAACCTGAGCTGACCCAAACTAGACCTTCACCTGGACTGAATTTTGGTCTAGTTTGCTCCTAGAAATCGTATATATAAAAAATCAATAAAAAAAACAATTGATCCATTGTTTTTTTTGAAAAAGTCACCGGTTGATTAAATTGATAGGTTTTTAATTATAGAAATTATAATTAATGACTTGTTAAAATATTAAATTTAATAAAAAAAATTAGGTTTTATATAATAAAATTATGTTGTGATGTTAAAGTAAAAGTTTAAAAGTATTAAGATTTATGATTTGATAATTATGTAAAGATTTGTTAAAATGTCATATTTTTTTTATATAAATTTGTTAAATAATTAATGTGTTTATTTAGTTATGATAATGTCATGATTCAAATTCAAATTGAACCAGTGACATTTAATCCGTTGATTTTTCAGATTTAGATTCATTTTTTAAAACATTGGTGAGATGAATAGGTCATTGGAATGCATTCTCATTCTCTTTTGATAAAAAATACCTAAATAAATTTTGTTAGAATTCCTCTATTTTTTGAAATAAAATCATTTTCATTCTTTCTTCTCACATAATTCACTATAACTGATTTACTAGGGAAGGAGGACTTATTCTATTAGACCAGGATTATTAAACTGATTCTTATTTTGTATATGAAAAGTTAAAAATTCTAAAAGTTAGATACAAACACATTTTCGGTATTTAATTTTTCAAATATCCTCATTCTTTTTTGGGCTAAAAAAATTCTTACGCTTTTTTAAATTAAATTGAAAATACAAGATTCTAATAATCTTTACATTTGGATCTCACATTCAAACGCAAAAGTATTTGATTTTCTTGTTCACCTTCCGATCGCGTCGTTACACGACATACCTGTCCGGCGTGAACCGCGAGTAGAGCTGGTGGTACACGTTCTTGAGCCGCTCCCGCTCCCGCGGGTCCTCCGACTGGAACAGCGCGAGAACCCCGGATAAGAACGCGCCGCCCACGTGCGCGCGGAGGACCTTCGCGTCGCAGTTCATGATGAGCGAGGTCAGTATGTCATACACGAAATACAGGTGAGGCCACGCGGGGACAGGTACCGCTGCGGGGGCGGTGGCGTCGTCGTCGAGGGAGGGGTCGGACATGGTGACGCTGCACGGGTTGGACGCGAGTGGGGCGGGGAGAGGTCGGAAGATGTTGGCGGAGACCATCTTGACGAGTGCCGAAACGACGTTGGGTTCGTGGTTTTTGCGGAGTCGGACGGTGGAGAGGATCTGGGAGAGCTTGTGGCGCTTGAGGTCTTGGTGGGAGGGGCACTCGGAGGGGTCGGCGAAGGTGAAGATGGAGTGCGTGCAGTGGGTGATGAGGGAGAGGAGCTCCTCTGTCTCGGTTTCGGAGGCGGTGGCGGAGGTGGTTTGGGTGGAGTTGGTGATGGAGTCCAACTCGAAGAGGCGTTGGAGGGTGGTTGTGGGTCTCTTCTTTTCGGGAGGTCTTCGTGTGGCTGCTCTGGGTGAACCCATCTCTTCTTCTTCTCTGTTTTTTTGGTTCCCCTGTTTTTACTCTGTTTTTGTTATGAATGGATTTTGTTGAAAAAGTGTCCAAATGGGGAGCGATGTTTACATGGGGAGGGTTTTGTTGGACTCTCCGGATATATATATATATATAGAGAGAGAGAGAGAGGGGGGGGGGGGGGGTGCTTTTTCATGATTTGAGTGGGTTGGGGGACAGGTGAGTAGGCTTTGTCTTCTATTGGGTCGGTGGGAGGTCTAGGATTCCCTCTCTTGTTGGTTTACCAGTTGGACATTCCTCCTGTTCTTGTGGGGGCTTTGAATTGAAAAACAAGAAAATCTTGAATTGGTTGATCAAGGTGTTTCTTCTTGGGGGGAGTTTTTTTTTTTTTTAAGATTGATACTTTCAAGATTTGATCATTGGTCATCTTTTAGGAAGAGGGGGTTGCCAGTCGACTTAAGATCATTGGGATTTATACTCCAATAAATGATGGCATGTACCTAGTAAAGGCCTCAATAATCAGGTTATAGTGCAGTCTTTGTACGTAGTCAGATAAGCATGAGGTTTGGGATGTACACATTAAGCCAAACTTATGCATTTGTTGTTACAAGAAAGATTTGAAGAACATTTTGGACTGCAATTGGGGTTGCACAAGAGGCTGAATATTTCATTTTTTTCAATTGAAATGACTGATCCTTGAATGAATTGTTATATATTATGGAGCCTGATGGTGTGTGCAAAGTATTGTTGGCGCTACACAAAGTCGGACGGGAGTCGAGTTAGAAATTTTTTTTGGTGTATCTTTTGTGTATTGAATTTTTTGTCCTTAATAAAATGTTAATAAAAAAAGACATCTCATATTTTTCATTACCTTCTAGGATTTTTATTTCGGTGTGACCATTATAAAAATTTCTTGATTAATCACTGGTGTGTTTCGTGGATGTATGCAAGATTTTTTGAATCATGTCATTCTTTGTAGCATTTTTTTTTATTTGTTTATTTATTTCTTTTGATTGATTGCATCTTAAGATCCAGAATTCGTGATATGAATGATACACAATCCATGTATAAAATCAGAAATACATAATCCTCAATCCACACATTTACATAAATCTCACGCATTTCCCCTCCAATATCTCCCTAACTACATATACCATGGTAACAATGCCACAATTCATGGAAAGTCGAAACCAAAAACCCAATATGTATTCATGCTCTCATCCATCTTCCTCTTAATATTCATGTACACCTCCCCTCTGTATGAATCATTTTCTGAGTTTAATGACATTACAGCATGTACTTCTCTAAAAACACACAATAAATGTAAAAATATACAATATAATTCACCAATGTATACTCACAGTACTGTATAGAACACTTGTCACATAATTTTTGACTATCAAGTATGAAGTGAAGGTGAAGAAGCGTAGTAGGTTAAAAGTGAGGTACAGGTCAACAGCATCGGAACCTCCGTTACTCGTACCGGAGGGACATCCAAACAATAATTAGTAATTAACGCCCAAAAGTCGGTGCGTGTTTATCTACGCGTCCACGAATAAGTTATGTTTCTGACGTCATCAAAAGCGTCGTATGCAAACCATAACCATTTTATCTAATCTCCATGCCATAACAGGTTACCAAGGCCGGGGTCACAAATGGAATGTAAGGTAGGAATTGAAGAGGAAGAGCAGTTTTGAAAGGTAGAAGAGCTCGCCTGGCTCTCCTACCATTTCACAACCTCCAAAAGGCAAAAGTGAAACCCTTTTTAAGTCAGATAGACATAAAAGTTATGGATGAAGTGACGATGATCACTGTTAAGTCTGCGCCGCCGCCGCCTCCTCCGCCGCCACCGCCACAAAAGGCTGTGGTGATCAAGAGCGTGACGAGGGCGGAGATCGAACGATTCTGGAGGAAGAAGAGGATGATCGAGGAAGACCACCTGTCCGCCGCCATTAAAGCCTCCGCAAGAATCAGAGCACGCAAGCTCACAGTGAGAGAATCGATTCCTTTTGTTTTCAAATTCTTTTTTTTTTCTTTCGAATTGAGTTTTGAAAAAGTCGATTATCACCCGCGCTCTGAAGAATGACTAATGATAAATTCGTGTTTTTTTTTTTGAAATATTGATAAAGAGTTTTGAATGGTTTGTTGGGTAATGGAGGAGGAGGACTACAGGAGGTTCTTGGAGTCGTTGGAGAGCGACGGAGAGAAAGGGGAGGACGGCGACGGCGACGGCGACGGTGACAAGGATGACGTTAAGATGGAGCAGCGTGTGGGGATTAAGGATTGGTAAAGCTTATCTCTCCAACCCCAACTGTTTAATTAATGTGTATATATTATTATTATACATATTCCAAACTTTTGTCCAAACGAACCAAAATGTGGGATTAAATTAATTATCAAACAATTATTGGACCTGGTCATTAACTCATTATCATTATTCGGTGGAGGAAGACAAACGTTAGTTGGGAAAACATTGGAGCACTCACAAGAAGGTGACTGTGAGTCATTATTTTGAAACTGTTGTTGGACGACTCTGTAAAACTCAGGATTTAAGTATTTTTTCATAAAAATCTGTTTCCAATTTTTTATTTTAAATTTTTTATTTATTTAGAGAAAAAACAATTTCTGCACATAAAAAAAAAAAACTGTCCAATATTGTTTCCGACCTAACTATGAGATTCCATAACATGTCAATTAATTTCTCTTTTTAAACTTTCTTGTGCAACCGTAGAATTCCTCCTCTAACTGTAGTGCATCAATTTTAATATGCGCAGGTGGACCAAAAGCAAATACGCGTACTTGAACCAGCCGTCCGTCCAATCAATGGATCCTTCGTCGAAGCGGAGGTCCACTTACATCCCAAACTCCTGCCTTCACACGGCCACCGACCCGCCCAAACCGTTCTCCTGTCTCGGCGTGTTTTAGTAGGCATTTCTTGTTCGTCTCCGCAACCACCGCCTTTGAATTTAAACACATGGGCATGGACACACGCACGCACACCTCTGTGGCTGTGTGTGTTCTAAGATGTTTATTGTATGTATAGTAGGTGTTACTGTTCTGCAGTGCTTAATTAAATGTATGTATTATTGAGCTTTGATGTACCAAACTACCAATTATGCCATGTTTGTCTCGTGAAGCATTCAGATTTTATTGGACAGGTTGTTCGTAGAAATGTTAACAACAAGGGTTTTTTATTTTTTAGTTCCCATAAACTATAAGATTTAGTGACTGATCCCTTACTTTTTCATATTTTGGTTTAAGTCTCCAGATTTAAAGGATATGTTCTTTTTAGTCACTGAGAGAGACCTATCCCTAAATTATTTGGCTTTCTTTTTAGTTTCTGGGAGGGACTAAAAAACAACATATTCTTTAAATCTGAAGACTTAAACCAAAATATGAAGAAGTAAGAGATCGATCACTAAATCCTATGGTTTATGGAGACTTAAAAGTAAAAAACCCTAACAACAATGTTGAACGAGTTCAAACCATTAATTTTCATTTGGATTTACAATGGACAATACAGAGTCTATTTTCTAAAATGCAGGCTGTATTTTTAATTTTTTTTAAAATCATATATCTTATTTAATGAGATATGTATTTTTATAAAATGTGAAAATATGTACTTCAATAAATTTAATAATATCATTTATAAAAATAATAATTATAAAACAAGTTTTACATTGGACAAAAAAAATGAAGAAAACCATGGAGAACGCACACATCCAAGCCTAACCTAGACAAGTTCTAAGAGGTTGGGTCCTCAGACCGTGACCGAGTTAGTCACGCCATGGGTCGGGTCACCTGGTCCATTGCATGGTGTATGAGTCGTTCGCGGTCTAGGGTGGATTTGGCTAAGCGATTCAGGCTGGCCCAGGCTATGTTCCTCACTCAGTCATGTGCTGTGTCAATGAGCAGTTTAGTGTTCTGTGAGATGGGGAGGGGGAGGGGGGGGGGGGGAGCTGACTGAGTTTTTCAGGTACCATTTAGATAGAGACATAAATTATTATGGAATTCATGACTATTCTATGAATATATTACTATACGAGTGAAATAAGTGATTTTCCGTTTAATTGCGTTTTTAGTTATATTTGTTAAGAAATGTATTAATAAAATTTTTGTTGTTTGAATAACCATAGATAAATTATCAATATGAATAAAGTGTGAATAAAAATTTATAAAATGTGAATAATTGATTTGATTTGTACGCCCTTTGATTTATAAGAAGTGATAACAATTGATTTGACAACGGAGCTCATTTATACAAGTGGAATGGATGAGGTGTAATAACACAATTCAAGTGCAAGCATCAACTTATGCCCACCTATTCTGGCATAGCTATACTCATGCATTCTTTTGACCCAAATAGGTTATTATGCTTATATACAAATCTAGATCCCGATGTTTGGGATGCAACATAGGGTTATTAGCCCCTGATAGCGTTACACGAGGATATATAACAATCTATGTTTAATAAACAAATTTTATTTGTTGTCTTTTATGTTATTCTCATTGGAAAAATGTATAAATTACTTTTTTATTATTTAGTTCACATTTGATAAAGTGATGATAAGTAATAGATAAAGGTTTATGACTTTTAAAATGACAACTATACACCTTTATAAATTGTTTGTATTTGAAAATAAATGTGAGACATGTGTGTGACATAATAGATGTGATCATTTTTGCAATGTGTGAAAATGTTATATGAGATAAATTTTTTAAAGAGTTAAAGACATATATACATCCCTATAAACATGTGAAATCCCATATTAATCCTTGTTAAAGTCGAGGCAGACGTTCCCTTATATATCTGAAAAAAAATCCATACACGTCCGTGTTATCAACCGACTTTAAACTTAATTCAACCTGTCTAGTTAATCTAACTCAACATATGAAAAGACTAATACCTACCCCGAACTATTTTTACCCAACCTCTCTCTTTCCCGAGGGGTACTCTTTGTTTGTCTCGTCTACGACCTATCGGCCGGGGTGCTGTACTTCGCAAGGAGGGCAGAAGTGTTGCTGCCCGGGAGAATTGCTTAATCCCCATTCGAATTGGTTTTCTGGGTCCTATTGTCTGCGATGAATGGGGAATTGTCGATAAGTGGGAATATACAGCACCAGGGGTTCAGGAGGGATCACGAAGGAGGTTGGTGGGTGAGCTATGGTGAGGTGTTGCCGACGGGAGGTGGAGAGTGAAAGAGAAAGGGAAATATAAAAGAAGAGGTTGGAGGTCAATTTGGTCTTTTGTATGGATCAATATGTTTTTGTTATTATTTATAGGGACTAAAATAATTGAACAATTGTATGTAGACAGAATATTATGAAAATATTTCATCAATTTAGATGAAAATTTAACTCATTAATGATATTTGGGTCTTTTTTTAGTTTATAAAGACTTTTTGTCTGCTTCAATATTAACATGGATTTATATAAGATTTCTTATGTTTGTGGGGACAGTGATCAATTTTTTTTACTATGTTCTTGCATTCCTTCCTAGCTTATGTTCCACCGACAATGTTTTAAAAATTGGCGTATTGACTGTAGAATATCCCTCACCAGGGGAAAAATAAAAAATTTGAATGGCCCCTACTGATGGGATTGGAGATGTTTTAAAATTCTCATTTAAAGGAGAAACTATGTGACAAGAATGAAGAATTCAGTGTATGAGGAGGGAAACTGTTTTAAGTCGTTTAATTCAAACGACTGTTAACTTGGATCTCACATGGAACCGTCAACTAAAGTGGTTTTGCTGGTCTGATACTATAGTTTTTGAGGTGAACCGAGTTCCAACCCTCTGTGAAAAATTATGTTTACTTTTTTAATAGACTCTTCTATTATTAATGGCTATTACAGAAATCTCTGTGTTTTTTTTTCTAGAGAATCCAAATGAGGGTGGACCAGCATCTGATTTTTCAAATCTTTGAGGTTGTCCATCGGCAACGATGACCAAGTTTCGGAGATAATGTGAACACTTCTCCTAGCGAGTGGTCAAAATTCCAGCGGAATTTAGAGCAAGGTGCAGTTTCTGATGGATCATGACCGGGACACACTTCAGGCTGAAGTCTTCTACAAAGATATAAAGAAAATCCCGCTAAAGAGTCACATAAGAACAATTTCAATGGATACACTCCGATTAGAGGTATTCTTCCTAGAAACCTTATCTTCTATCAATGCTGACTTAATCGAGCCAGATATACTATGCAATCTAATTGCAATGACCAGTTTGAAGGTACATTTATTGCTTGAAGTAAATAATCACTTTACTACCTGTTTAACTGTGACCCTGCATGTCAAGCATTTCATCAAGGTCTTTTATCCTTTGCAGGCCTTCACTGATTAAGAAAGGAACTATCTGTTTATCATCACAATGATGATTCTTCTCCCTTTCCATCCTAATCATCCGTCGCAGATCATCTATAACAAGAACAGACCTTCATAGCTTAATCATGGCACCAACAGAGAGATAAAAGAAGAAATATGGAAGTGCACAATTTTTATGCTATTTCTCTGGCATGAATTGGGGCTTTCTGAGCAGTCCTCAGTGCTTGTCTGTAGAGCTTAAAGCACACGTGCTCGCACAATAAATCCCTGCAAGTCCAATGAGAGAACCATCACAGGCTCTCTGCAAAAGATTCAAGTCATGAAACAAATTCGATCAACTATTCAGCATGAGCAAGGATTTGGAAAAAAAATTTAAAATAAAATTTATACTCTTATGCAAAAAAAGGGTGGTTAACAGAGTGTTTACATGGAATGCAATACATTTCTATGACAGATGAACAATCAAATTCAAATATTTTACTGCAGTTCTTAATATCGGGACATGATTCAAAGCCATCTGATTATTTGTGTTGTCATGGATGGGTTTGATCAACAGAAATAGCTATTGAGTAGTTTGAAATCTTGATCAGGTTTATAAAATTGTAAAATATCACTTGAATGAACCTTTCCGTGATATAATTCAAACTTGTAAATTGATAAATTTTGGTTGAAAACAATTTAGAAAGAAAGTAGTAGGGACTATCCAACAATAAAAAAAAAACAAAATTCTGTCGTCTTTGGCCCCGTTTGGACTTTTGAACCAATTTTTAAAAAAATAGGTTTTTTTTATAAAAGCTCTTTTTTACCCTTTCGATCATGTCAAATATATAGATTTGGAAATAAATCACAGTAAGTTTTGAGAATAAAGTTCTATGAGATTTTATCATTTATAACAACATCTCATTATTTAAAATCATAATAACTAATTTCATTCATGATTATGAATTTAATATTTTTAATATCTTATTTTTTATTTTATTGGATTTTAATAATTGTCCTTGTAATGCATGAGTGGTGGGGTCAAATGACCCCATCAATTTTTTTATAAAAAAACAAATAGCCTACTATGTTTGACCGAGAGTTTAACCCACTGCATTTTCTTAAGGATGTGTTTGTGTATAAACATGAAGGGAAACGAATGAAAATGAAAGAATTTGAGTCAAAAGAAAACTGACGGAAAAAAAATCATTTTCTTTTTTATCAGTTTATATGTTGTTTGTGCCTCTTATGGAAAAGTGATGGAAAATAAAAATAGTTGTTTGTGTTTGTGATAGAAAATGACGAAAAATAAAAACTGGTTTTTGTGCTGACGATGAAAATGACTGAAAATGAAATATATTATTTATGTTATAAAAGAAAATGACAAAAAATATTGTTTATATGCTAATTTAAACATAACATAAAAACAACATAATTTGTCAATCAAATATTTTTAAATAAATAAAGATTTGAAAGACAATCAACAAGGATATGTAATTTTTTAAATAATTACTTTTATTTTTTTTATTATAAAATAAAAAATAAGAACAAACAAAAATATTCAATATCACCAAATAATATTCAAACCCAAAAAATACAATTAACTCACTTCTCTTCACTTTCTCTCACTTTCCCTCCTCTAGGTGAGGAGGGAAAGTGAGGAAAAGTTGTTTTCCACCTTTCATTTGACACAAACGGCAGGTTTTTATGTGATCAAAATGAAAGTTTTTATTTTTTCTCATTTTTCCTCACTTTCTTTGTGGCACAAACACACCGTAAATGATAATATTACGTATAGTTCTTGTATCCTCAATTACAGTCTACACGTGTTTTGAATTTTAAAAAATACTATATGCTTTTATAAAATAAAGTATATATTCCAATGAATTGTATGAATACATTTATTGAAAAATGTAAATTTTTTTTATCGATTCATATACTTTGTTAATGTGAGTATATGATTGGAATTGGGGCTGAAAAAAAAAGGGTGTAACAACACTCTTTAAACAAACCACTAAACCAGCCCATAATTTTTTTAAAACAAACCAGCTTATACTTCATAATATTACCCAATACCTACAAAGCACGGACACTTCCCCGGAGACGCCGTACCCGTGTCGGACACGGACACGGCATGGACACGTGTCGGACACGGCTCCAGCCGTCTGCCTTCATTTTGTCTTGGACACGCCTGAGACACGGCTAGGACACGGCCCAGGACACGCCTCAGACACGGCCCAGCCAGTTTCAGTCCAAAAATAAAAAAGAAAAAGAAAAGAAAGGCCCAAACATAGCCCACAAGTATTCAACCGATTTAAAACATCTTAGAACAACTCATTTAAAAAATATATCTTTCCTAACGTTAAAAAAAATAATGATTCATTAGTTTAAAACAATGATTTATAAAAACAGTAGTTTATTGGTTTAAAACAGTGATTTATAAAAACATTGGTTTATTATTTAAAACAATGATTTATAAAAACAGTGATTTATTTGTTTATACAATTGATTATAAATAGTGAATTAAATGAAATGTGTTTGTTTATATAAGATAGTGATACATATTTATTTATTATATTAATTTATTACCGTGTTCTACCCGTACCCGTGTCTTATTTTTTCAAAAATTGCCGTGTCGTTGTGTCCATGTCACCGTGTCGCCGTGTCCCGTGTCCGTGTCCGTGCTTCATAACCCAATACCCATTAAAAATCTTATACCCATTGGTCCATTAGAAGAAAAAAAAGGGGATCCTATAAGGTAAAACATATTCGGTAATGTTGATAATGAAGTTATCATACAATGATTTTAAAATATAAAATCTCGTCGAAGACAATTAAAAGTTTATACAATGAAATTTTTGATCTTATTTCTTTGATGGTTTATTTTTTATTAATGTAAATTGTTCTATTTTTTTTAAAATTGTTTTTTATAAACATGTGATAAAAGTAGATATTTTAGAATTTTTATAAAATTTGTTTTTTTAGTAACCCATCTATAAATATTCTTGGAACCATCACTGCTTGTAATTATGTTTTTACTATTTTTTAATAGATTCATAATTAAATCTGAATATGTATTTAATGTTTGTGGCCTATATAGGAAGTGTCACTATTTTTTATAAATGACAACTTTTTTACTAATACAGTAGACGCATAATCTTCTGAAACCCATGCCACATCTAAACCTCCCATAGTCATTATTGTGAAAACAGATGGGAGTTTTGAAAATTTTGAACCTCTTAGGCATAGTTAAACGCGTGAAATACAATGTCTACTCTGTAAATTCTGTAGAGAAAACTCTGATGATAACTAACTAGAAAGTTGAAATTTTTATTGACTTATGATTAACGCACAACCCCTTCACATGTTTAAATAGCGTGTTTGTGATTTGTTTAACAAGAAAACCCAATGAAAATAAAAAGGGATCTCTTTACCATAAATTACACGATGAACTATTCAAAATGGATCCATAACATGAGAAATCAATGTAAAAATGACCTTCAATTATGAGATTCCAAAATATGTTATGCATCTATTTCTGTGTTGTGTTGGCGTGTTCTAATGGGCATTTCTTGCCATGTTTGTCTCGTGAAGCATTCAGATTTTATTCCAAAAGTTGTCCGTGGAAATGTTTACAAAAATATTGAACTAAGAGTATCTTTAAAAGACTCCTTACACTATATTTTTTTTCTACATAGGGAGTTAAAAATCTTAAAATTTACATTCAAAAGTCTCCCCACACTCCTCCCTACCATATTTTTTTCCTACAAATCTCCATATAGGAAAAACTACAATGCAAGATGACCATATTGCCCCTTCAACAAAACCATTTTTTTGTTCAACCAACTCTCTCTCTTCTCATTTTTTTTCAACCTCCCCCAAATATATCCCATCTTCCTTTTTGTCCTGCAAACCCTAGAAAAATAAAATGGGATATTTAGCATTTATTTTGTAGAAGATTAGATCAAGTTTTTATTTTTTTTTGAATATTTGATTGTTTATTGTTTGTTTTGATTATTTAGGAGGTGATTTGTTTTAGGTGCTGCTGTTGGGTTGTATGTGTGATTTTTTTTATCTTTCCAGATATTGATGTTGGGTTGGGATTGATTGGGTTGAAAGTAGTGTTTGTAAAAGTGGTGTTTGAGTTGGTTTCTTATTTTTCTTAATATATATATATGAATTGGGATAAAAATGTCAATTAGAATGAATATAGGATAAGAATGAGAAGACTTTTAGAGTAATAAAAAAAAAGTCCCTATAATATAGGGAGTCTTTTTTTCCACACAATGTAAGGAAACATTGGGGAGGCTTTTGGAGATGCTCTAAACTCAAATCATTAATTTTTACACTGAGTCTTCCAGTCCGGACCATACTTTTATTTTTGTACTTTTATAAGATATGAAATACATACTCTAATTAATTAAATAATATCATTTATATAAAAAAAACTTATAAACGACCTTTACATTGAACAAGAAAAGATGGAGAAAGCCATGGACAACACACACATCAGAGCCTAACCTAGACAAGTTTGAGGAGGTCCTTGAACCGTGACCATCAATCGACCCGGTGAATCGGGTCACCCGGTCCATTGCATGGTGAACGAGTCGCTTGCGGTCTGGGCCGTGGGCCTGGCTAAGCGATTCAGGCTGGCCCGGGCCATGTTCCTCACTCAGTCGTGAGCGTGTCAACAAGCGATTCAGTGTGTTTCGTGGGCATGGGGTGTTGTGGGGATGGGGAGATTGTTAAAATTTTATGACCTACTGAGTTTCAAATATTATTTGGATAGAGGCATAAACTATATATTCTAGAGTTTATGACTATTTTATGACCCCTTGTATGGCGTGGAACATAAGGTAAGAATACGAAGAATACATGAGAATAACTCAAAAAAATTGTTTATTTTGATTGAATAAATCTTGATAGTGATGTCTGGATAAGCTAGGATAAGACCTAATAACTATTCTAAAGAAATGTTGGAATTGCTTATCAAAGCTTATCTATGCCAATGGATAAAAATATCATTCTGTGTCATTTTAAAAAATTTATCTCACCTAATAGTTTCATACATATTTCAAAAACTGTCACATCTATCAAATCAATCATACATCTCTCACACTATTCCTAGGGGGTATAGTTGTCATTTAAAAGTCATAAACTCTTGTTCATCCATTATCAATACTTTATCATCACTTTATCCAAGGTGAACCAAACAACAAAAAGTCATTTTTACATTTCCTAACAGAAAAACAACCAAACAAAAAGTTGTTTATTCAGCCTAGATTGTTATCTATCCCAGTATAGCTATCAGGAGTGAATAATCCAATGTCACACCCCATATGGGGGGAATAAATTACTATACCAGTGGAATAAATGATTTTCAATTTGGTTGTGTTTTTATTTATTCTTGTTGAGAAACATAATAGTGAAGATTTTGTTGTCTGTTGACCATGAATAAGTTGTGGATACAATGTAAATAAAATGCGAATATTGTTTTATAAAAGATGAATATATAATTTAACATGTGGGCTCTCTAATTTATAAGAGGTGATAACAATTGATTAGACACTAGAAGAACCCTTTTATATTAGTGGAATGAATAGAATATAATAACACAATTACAAGAGAGACCTAAATACAAATATCAACTTATCTACATCTATTCTGATATAACTATATCCGTCTATTCTTTCTACCTAAACATGTGTTTACCTATATACAATTCTATACACACGTCAAGAGGCCCAACCTTAGAAAAACTGGCGTATTGACTCTAGAACATCCCTCATCAAAAAAGGTAAAAAATAAAAAATTTGAATGGCCCCTACAGCCCCACTGATGTGATTTGAAAGTTTATGAATCTCATTTTTAAAGGATTAACTTTGTGACAAGAATGAAGAATTCAGTGGATGTGGAGGGAAAGTGTTTCAAGTCGTTTAATTCAAACGACTATTAATTAAACGAAAGTCGCTTCGCCGGTCTGATACCATAGTTTCCGGGGTGGACCGGCATCTGATTTTCCAAATATTCGATCAAAGTAAAACGAGACCATGACTGATTAAAGTATTCAACTATCCAAAATGAATATCAATATCAATATCAATGCATCCACTCTAAAAAAATATATTGATAGTAAAATATATATTTTTGCATTATTTATTGTTTAAATTCGGTTATCTAAATGTGTGACACAATTTAGCATCCATATTTAGAGATATAATCAGTTCCAAATCCAAATAAATCCGAATTCGAGTATTAATATCGATAAAGTGATTCAGGAAAGAGTATGAATATTAATGACATGCATACTAATTGATTACATATCAATTTGGATCTTTGATACACCAGCTCCAAAAAGCACCTCAAAGTCATTTACCATTATATACATTTTAAAAATAAAAAATGAAAAATCCATCAAAATGCAACTCAAACAAAAAGTATATACCAGGGCGATCTTTGGGGCAGGATGTATCATTTCTCTGTTCTTCTGACTTTGTAATCCTTGAGTGGTTATATATATTGAGCAAACACTGGTAGACATTGCAATTGAGATTGTCCTCCTGATAAGCTCCACTAATGGAGAGGAAAGGACTGCATATCCTCCTCTCCTGTCTCTCTTTAGTCGCTTTGTTGTCAATTCAATTTGCAGATGCAGGCGTTCCAGCGATTTACGTGTTCAGGGACTCCTCCGCCGATGTCGGGAACAACAACTACTTGTCCATGAATGCTGCAAAGGCGAAGTTCCCCTTCAATGGCATCGACTTCCCTGGAGGGGTCCCCACCGGAAGGTTTGGCAACGGCTACGTCGTGTCAGATTATATGGGTAAGTTTATGATACAATTTTCATAAGAAGCTATGAAACTCACTGTAACACATTTTTAATAGAATGAACTGATGTGGAAGCTAAAATGTATGGATTCAAGAGGACCCCCCCCCCCGCCCCCCATTCCTTTCACTTACATCTGAGACCACTGAACAGATCTTCAGTGGAGTAAATTTTGCTTCGGGAGGGTCAGGCATCCTTGACACTACGGTAAAGGCTGTAACTCGGACAGATTGGATCGAATGAGAGTTCAACCTGAATCTAACATGGAATTAGAGTAAACTAGCTCAAACCTAACTCGACCCGATCCTCAAACCCGAAGAGACCAACCTAAACTTAACTCGTCGGGTTTGGTTCAGGTTTAAATTGAGTTAATTCAGGTTGGGTTGGATTAAGACTGTGTTTGATTTTTGTTTTAAGATGATGTTATTTTATAGATTTTGAACTCTATATCATTAGTGTTCCATGCCAAGATGATAATAAATACGAAAATGATGGATTTGGGTTGAACTCTAACACTAAAATCTCCAACTCAGACTATCTAAAAATCAAGTTGATTAAGGTCCTACCCAAGTTGCACTAGTACACCACGGTATAGTTGTTTTTCCAGTGATTATTTGTATGGTCTGATTCTAGATAAACTAAAACAAAGTTTCTATTATGGGTGCAACCAGGGAAATGAAATCCCCGTGACACTACAGCTTTGCTACTTCTCCACCGTGGTTTCCAATCTGACGAGTCCTTGTTCCTTGTCAGCGTTGGGAGCAGCGATATCTAAACGGATTTCACACAATTCGGTCCTCAGAACAACACACACAAGGATGAAATACGTTGCCATTCTCATTTCAAAATATGAGGATCACTTGAAGGTACATGTGCTGTTACAAGAAATCTATATACAGGCTGGTGTTCATCTAAGTCATTAGAGTATTTAATTCATTTATTACAGAAGTTGTATAGCGTCGGAGCAAGGAAATTTGGGATGCTTGGTATGGGGCTTCTTGGGTGTAACCCTGCCATGAGAAGCAAGACACCTTCAGGGGACTGCGTGAAGTAGGGCTGCAACTCGGGCGGGTTGGGTTCGGGTTGACCCCAACTCGAACCCAACCCGAATTCCAAACTACTCAACCCTAACCCGACCCAACCCGATTTTCAACCCGAATTGGACCAACCCGAACCCAACCCGAAATTAAATAAACCAACCCGACCCAACCCGACTTAACCCGAATTGGACCAACCCGACCCCAACCCGAATTGGACCAACTCGACCCAACCCGAATTTCTAACATGATGTGTAAATTAAATAAATCAACCCCACCCAACCCATAAGATTAGCTAGGTTTACCTAAAATTTGGACTACCCATATTAGAAGTTACAAAATAAACGGTCATGATTTTTTTTTAACTATTAATTTACGGGTTCGGGTTGGGTCGGGTTGAGTCGGAGGCTAACCCAAACCCAACCCGATTTGTGAGTCAACCCGAATTGGCCAACTCGAACCCGAACCCGAACCCGATTTACCCAACCCATGTAAAAATCGGGTTCAACCCGATCCAAGTTGCAGCCCTAGCGTGAAGGAATTGAACACGTACAGTCAAAAGTTCAATCGGGCCGCCGTAGCTATGTTGCACTGCCTCCGCTCTTCATCAGAGGGCATGAAGTACTCTTTTGGAGATTCTGCCTCCGCTCTTCATCAGAGGGCATGAAGTACTCTTTTGGAGATTCTATCAAGTTTTGGTCCAATATAGTACGTGATCCACATTTGTATGGTAAGGGACCTCTCTATCTCTTACTTGGCTAATAATTATCTAACCAATATGAAAATGAATACGAGTATTGCTGGTTTTGTTAGGTTTGAAGGAGCTAAAGAGTGCATGCTGTGGGGGAGGCAGGTTGAATGGAGAGAGCCCATGCACGCCGAATGCGACTTATTGTTCGAACCAGCACCGGTACATGTTCTGGGATAGGGTCCACCCCTCCCAAGCAACTTATAAATTGACTGTACAAGCATTCTCTGATGATGGCTCATCAAGGTCCGTCTACCCCATCACTTTCAAGCAATTGGCTTGCTTAAGATGGCACAAAGTAAGAGAAATCTCTCTATCCATGGAATTTACAGTGATCCTTCTTTCATTGTACCAGAGTGTTGCACTTTGAATTTCATTAGAATAGTTTGGATGAGAATAATTTGTGAGATGCAATTGGTTCATCAACATGTTTTGTATGAATTTGACATCATCTACCGTATTATTTTGACGCTAATCATCTACTGTATAAAATTAGAAATCTTTTCATAAACTCAGTCATACAGATACTGTTTTAAGTTCTTGTATAAAACAGGTATAAAAGTTCATTCTTGAAGCCTGCATTTAAAACCGAGCTGGAAGACAATGAGCCGGGAGTTGAAATGATAATCCATCTGAGTTTAAATACAATTTGGCATCCCTGATAAAGCAGAATCTGCTCAAATAACAAATCAAATGCTATCCAAACTGAAATCAATTGAATAAATTACATGTTTGGATCAATTCTTGAATTGCAATGAAATGGAATACTTCACAGAGAATTGTGCACTTCCATGGACATGAAGGGCTCTGTACTCATGAAATCCAGTGCAGCAGGTTCTCCAGATGGTCAATCAGCTTGGCAGTCCGATGGGTGAGCTATTTGATGGTGTGGTTATCCGTCAGCTATGATGACCAAGTTTCAGAGATAATGTTAACACTTTTTCATAGACTGGTTTCTAGGAAATGTGGGTGGCGGTTGGCCAAAATGCTTGTGGAATCTAGAGTAGGGTGCAGTTTTTGATGGATCATGCTTGGGACACACTGTGACACTTCAGGCTATAGTCGCCGACACAAAGATAAAAAGAGGATCCCGAAAGAGAGCCACATTAGAACAATTTTAATAGATATACCACTATTATTCTTCCCATAACCCTAATCTCCCATCAATCTCGAGTTTTAAAAAAGTCGGCTAGCACCCCCCCCTCTGTAAAGGAGGTCAAGGGAGAAATCCCTGGGGAGCACCAATCTTCAAAAAAAAAAAAAAAAATTTGGTTTGACCAAATATATTGTATAATCTAAATGCAATGACCTGAATGAAAGTGCATTGCATATTTCAAATTGTTTCAAGAATGCAATCACTTTTCTACCTGTTAACTGTGACCCTGCATGTCAAGCATCTCATCTAAGTCTTTTATCCTTTGTAGGCCTTCACTGATCAAGAAACGAACTTTCTGTTTATCATCACAGTGACGGTTCTTCTCCATCTCCATTCTAATCATCTGGCGTAGATCATCTACAACAAGAACAGATGTTAATAGCTCAACCATAGCACCAAAAGAGAAATAAAAGAAGAAATATGAACGTGTATAATTTTATGTTTTACCTCTTGCATGAATAGGGGCTTTCTGTGAAATCCTCAGTGCTTGTCTGTAAAGCTTAAGCACACGTGCCCGGACAATAAACCCCTGCAAGTCCAATGAGAGAACCATCACAGGCTCTCTGCAAAAGATTCAAGTCATGGAAAAAAATCTCATCAACAATTTGGCATAAGCAAGATTAAAAAAAAAATTGTGCTCTCACGGAATAAAAGGGTGGCTAAGAGGGTGTTTGCAAGGATTAAAATACATTTTTTAGACAGATAAACAATCAAATTCAAGTAGATAAGTCAATTGATTGAATAACCTTTTTCTGACCTCACGGATTGCTCATTCAGTTACACTGACCCTCATTTTTCGGCACGTTCACATTTTTCAAAGAATTTTAAGTTGGTCACTGAAAACAAGTTTTTACATAGGCGCAAACCAAAACATGGATGCTAGTATTCTATTCTCATTCTTTCTACATAGCTAAGTCCATATTCACTAAGGACATTAAGACACTAAATAACAGTAGAGATTCATCAGTTCACTTCAAATCCTAACTGGTTGGATAACTATATTCATCTCTTTGCTTTAAGCCAATCAATATTTGATATAGATGTATGTGTAAATGTAAGTTGTAGATGATGTGGATGTGGTTGATAATTTACCGTCATGCGCTCTTATAGCATACAAATGTACATTATCCACTGATTTCCATCTTCTACATCTACCAAAAGATCCCAAATTTTGACTGTCAAGGTAAATCATCATATAACATAACACTTCTGACCAACGACGATAATCACGACTTTATAACTTTATTTGAAAAGATCCACAACACATTTGGTTGGGCTTCGACCTTGCCCCAATCAAATTGGTGCCAGGGGTCTCTCAAGATATGCAGACTGGAGATGTTCATACGAAATTTACAAGGAAAGCATGAGAAACCAACATCAGAAAGAACAAGAACACTTCATTTGATACATAAAACCAGAAGGAACACCACATGATTTTAAGCATTACATGACCACAATACACAAGATATTCTACCCAGTAAGGATGTAGAGCAATGCAGAACAATTGATTCAGAACATCATGAATTGCAGAGTAGCACCACAGTTGGGCCCAAGTCAATGAATCAACAACAAGAACTTTGAATTTGAAGAATCAACCAATTAAATCCCCAAATGAGTACAGTCGACAAAGCCTTTCTTCAGAAATTCAAAATACAGAACCTTCAAAGCTCAAGATCAAATCAATTAAAAAATGTCTTGATCAAATCAAAGAAAAAATCATTACATGCAAACCTAGAAATCCCAAAGAAGCGGTTCTCGCCGACTCTAGAGGGGTTGGGGAGGAATATGGGATCTTGGATTGGTCTATCCGAACCGTCCGATTCATCAGTGATGTTTCTTGATAAGGATCACTGATTGAACGGCGATTAAAGCCTGACTCCACCAGGCCGATTTTCGGCTGTCCAATCCGAACCCTAGGTAAATAGTTACGGCATTATCCCTTATAACTTGAGAGAGTGCCCTCATAAAACAAAGCGAAAAAAATTACACGTCAAAACAACAAGCGTGTCTTATGCGAGATAACAATTTATATATGTAGTCCTGCAACTCAAATAACATGAACCAGACCCCTCTCTATAAATGGCCCCCAAAGGCCTCTCCACTTTGGGATTTTTGTCTGCCGAGGGACTCTCGATCGAGAGAGAAAAAACTCGGAGGAACATAAAATCGAACGGTCTTGAATGAAAATTGAAACAAAGCAACTCATAAGCTTAGCTTGATCTTTCGATTGATTTTTTTTTTTTAAAAGGGACTCAAATCGAAACCCTAATTCGCAGCAGCCATGGATATGCGATTCCCTCACTCGCCGGCGGAGGTCGCCAAAGTCCGCACAGTCCAGTTCGGCATCCTCAGCCCGGATGAGATCGTAAGGGTTTTGTTTTTGGTTTTTAGGGTTTTTCACTTGTTTTTGTTTTTCTGTTGTTTGAGCTAGGGTTTTCTTTTCCTGCAGAGGCAAATGTCGGTTGTCCAAGTGGAGCACTCCGAGACTACGGAGAAGGGGAAGCCGAAGATGGGGGGACTGAGTGATCCTCGGCTTGGGACGATCGACCGGAAGATGAAGTGCGAGACGTGCATGGCGAACATGGCAGAGTGTCCGGGGCACTTCGGGCACCTCGAGCTCGCGAAGCCAATGTTCCACATCGGGTTCATGAAGACTGTGCTCACTATAATGCGCTGTGTCTGCTTCAACTGCTCTACGCTTCTCATTCAAGATGAGGTCTGGATAGCCAAAAACGAAATATTACATCAATTTCATGTGGAATTCTTTTGAGTGGAAACTTTAAGATTGGAATTTATTGCGGTAATCATAGGGTGGTTTTGGCTGGGCAAAATTGTTGAGATATTGGCAAAATAGTGAAAATATTTCAAAGTGAAGACAGTTAGACGGGGTGTTTGGAGGGAGTGTTATTTGAGGGGAGGAATATTTGGATTTGAAGTGGGTTAGGGGGACTTTGATGTTAATCAGGTGTCAAAGAACTATTTCTTTGAGAAAGGATGATCCGGAGTTGTCAAAATTGGGAATTCAAGTTGTAGAATTTCCAAGTTTGAAAGATGATATGATGGAGCAGACAAAATCATTTGAATGATGCATCTTGAGCAATCCAATCTTAATACAATTTTTTTTGTTCAATTGTTATGTGATTATTGAGTTTTTGCAATTGTTGTATCCAAACGGATGTGCCCCTCTTTTTAGAAAAATATCATACAGAATATGCATGTAGATGGATCTGGATGATGAACTTGATTTCTTTCATGTCTTCTGAGCGTCATTAAATCAGCATAGTTTTTAGGTGCAACTGAATTGGGCGAGAGCCTTGGTTTCAATTATCTTGTAACCTTGGTCATTAAACAACCCATTTAGTTCTTTAATAATCATGTAAGCCTTGGTATCCATTATCTTGGTTAAAAACACAGTTGTTATTGTTTTTGGGGAATGTAGATCACTCTCTTGATTTTTTCTTTTTCATTTTTTTTGTTTTTTGCTTAACTGCAGGAGGATCCAAAATTTGTTCAAGCATTGAAAGTTCGTAATCCAAAGAGTCGACTAAGAAGGATTTTTGAAGCTTGTAAAAACAAAAGATGTCCAGGTGGTGATGATATCGATCTCGAAACTCAGGATTCAGAGGAAAAGAAAAAGACAAGGCATAGTGGTTGTGGTGCAATACAGCCAAAGATTACGATCGAAGGAATGAGAATGGTTGCAGAATGGAAGATCACAAAAAAGAGAGATGAGCAAGAACAACTTCCTGAACCCGCTGAAAGAAAACAACAGCTTCATGCAGACAGAGTAAATCTTTAAATACTTTTCTTTTTCATCTCCATTGCACTTCTGCTTTTCTTTCTGTTTAAATTATATTATGAAGCATTTGATTTATGCTCTTTCTTGTGATACAGGTTTTAGCTGTTTTGAAAAGGATAAGTGATGAAGACTGTCTGTTGTTGGGTTTGAACCCTAAATATGGCCGCCCAGATTGGATGATATTGCAAGTATTACCAATTCCTCCACCACCAGTTAGACCATCTGTGATGATGGACACCTCAAACAGGAGTGAGGCAAGTATATTACTTTCTTGTATTTAATATTTCTTGGTAAGGAGGGTTTCTTTATTGGTACCCTTTTTATAAAATATCTTTCATGTGTAGGGTGCTTTTAGGCTACTTATTTTTATACAGTAACTTGTTCTTTTGGACGGTTCTCTGTAACTATTATGAAATGTTGATCTGAGTAACATGACTTTTGTTTCTGAATCAGGATGATCTTACTCATCAATTGGCGATGATTATTAGAGCTAATGATCAACTCAGGAAGCAAGAGAGAAATGGAGCTCCAGCTCATATCATATCGGAGTTTGCTCAAGTATTACAGTTCCATATTGCAACTTATTTTGACAATGAACTTCCAGGGCAGCCAAGGGTATGGCACCACACAGATTGATCTTCTCTTATATATATCAATGTTGAATTTCTAAACTAAGTACAACTGCTAAACAGGCTACGCAGCGGTCAGGACGACCCATTAAATCAATTTGTAGTAGGCTCAAGGCAAAAGAAGGTCGGATTAGAGGTAATTTGATGGGAAAGCGTGTTGACTTTTCAGCACGAACTGTGATCACACCAGACCCTACAATCAACATTGATGAGTTGGGAGTGCCATGGAGCATCGCTTTGAATTTAACTTACCCAGAAACTGTGACACCATATAATATTGAAAGGTATTGTTTCTGTTGTTCTAGGTCTTGATAATTCTCGCCATCTTTCTTCTTTATCTTACTATATTTTTCTTAAATAATTTTCTAAGAGGTATTATGCCTTTCAGGTTAAAGGAGCTGGTAGAATATGGCCCTCATCCTCCCCCTGGTAAAACTGGAGCAAAGTACATCATTCGGGATGATGGGCAGAGGCTTGATCTCCGGTACTCAAAAAAGAGTAGTGATCATCATATCGAACTTGGATATAAGGTATGCCTATGTTTGGCAGCTATGATACTTGATTTTTAATCCAGAATTCTACAGCATCTATATTGTCCAACTCTGTATACAGGTGGAACGGCATTTGAATGATGGTGATTTTGTTCTGTTCAACCGTCAGCCCAGTCTACACAAAATGTCTATAATGGGCCACAGAATCAAAATTATGCCATACTCAACTTTTCGATTGAATTTGTCTGTAACTTCTCCATACAATGCTGATTTTGATGGTGATGAGATGAACATGCATGTTCCTCAATCATTTGAAACTAGAGCAGAAGTGTTGGAGCTGATGATGGTACCCAATGCGTTGTCTCTCCCCAGGCAAATAGGCCTGTTATGGGAATTGTGCAGGATACCCTCTTAGGGTGCCGAAAGATCACTAAGAGAGATACATTCATAGAGAAGGTTAGATCAGAAGTATTTGCAGTGACTATCATTAGCAAATATTGATTTTCATGGTTTTTAAATTTAATATTTTATTAGTTGTATATCTTTTGAATGTTCTTGTTGACTTTTATTCTGGATTGTGGGGTAGGATGTTTTTATGAACATTCTGATGTGGTGGGAGGACTTTGATGGGAAGATACCTGCGCCAGTCATTTTGAAACCCAGGCCGCTTTGGACAGGAAAACAAGTGTTTAATCTCATCATTCCCAAGCAGATTAATCTCATCAGAACTTCCGCGTGGCATGCTGAATCTGAAACAGGATTCATAACTCCTGGCGATACGCAAGTTCGAATTGAGCGGGGAGAGCTTCTATCAGGCACCTTATGCAAGAAGACCCTTGGAACATCTACTGGAAGCCTTATTCATGTTATCTGGTATGCTTTCTGTTGGATGATTGGGTTTTATGATATATCATAGTTTTCCTAGTAACTGATTGACAATCATGCATGGAAATGCAGGGAAGAGGTGGGTCCAGATGCCGCCCGCAAGTTTTTGGGGCATACCCAGTGGCTTGTCAACTATTGGCTTTTACAGAATGCATTTAGTATTGGGATGGTGACACAATTGCTGATGCCTCAACCATGGAAAAAATTAATGAAACAATATCTAAAGCAAAAAATGATGTGAAAGAGCTCATCAAGGCTGCCCAAGAAAAGCAGTTAGAGGCTGAACCTGGAAGACTATGATGGACTCATTTGAGAACAGGGTGAACCAGGTGGACTTATGGCCCCACTTTTTCAGATGCTGATCTGGCTTTGCTCTATTGATGCTCCTAACTGGATTTTCTATATTGCAGGTGTTGAATAAAGCTCGTGATGATGCTGGTAGTAGTGCCCAGAAGAGTTTATCTGAGAGCAATAACCTGAAGGCAATGGTTACTGCTGGATCAAAAGGAAGTTTCATCAATATTTCACAAATGACTGCTTGTGTGGGACAGCAGAATGTTGAGGGCAAACGAATTCCCTATGGTTTCATCGATCGCACATTGCCACATTTTAATAAAGATGACTATGGGCCTGAGAGTCGTGGCTTTGTAGAGAACTCATACTTACGAGGGTTGACACCACAAGAATTCTTTTTTCATGCTATGGGTGGTAGGGAAGGTCTGATAGACACTGCAGTGAAGACTTCTGAGACTGGATACATCCAGAGGCGTCTTGTAAAAGCCATGGAGGATATTATGGTCAAATATGATGGTACTGTCAGGAATTCCTTAGGTGATGTTATACAGTTTCTTTATGGGGAGGATGGTATGGATGCTGTTTGGATAGAATCACAGAAGCTGGACTCATTGAAGATGAAAAAGAAAGAGTTTGATAAAGTTTTTAGGTATGAGATTGATGATGAAAACTGGAACCCCAATTACATGTTACCGGAGCATGTTGAAGATATAAAGACTATCCGGGAGTTTCGAAATGTGTTTGATGCTGAGTTCAGAAGCTTGAAGCAGATCGATATCAGCTTGGCACAGAGATTGCTACGACAGGGGATAATTCATGGCCAATGCCTGTGAACCTCAAAAGATTAATCTGGAATGCTCAGAAGACATTCAAGGTTGACTTGAGAAGGCCATCTGATATGCACCCAATGGAGATTGTGGAAGCAGTGGATAAGCTCCAAGAAAGGCTGAAAGTTGTTCCTGGTGAAGACTTGATGAGTATGGAAGCCCAGAAGAATGCCACCCTCTTCTTTAACATATTGCTTCGGAGTACATTTGCCAGCAAGCGTGTGTTGAAGGAATACAGGCTGACCCGTGAAGCATTTGATTGGGTGATTGGTGAAATAGAATCTCGGTTTTTACAATCATTAGTAGCACCGGTGAAATGATTGGCTGTGTGGCTGCACAATCCATTGGTGAACCAGCTACTCAGATGACTCTTAATACATTCCACTATGCTGGTGTGAGTGCAAAGAATGTGACCTTGGGTGTTCCAAGGTTGAGGGAAATTATAAATGTTGCAAAGAAAATCAAAACTCCTTCTCTTTCTGTGTACTTGAAGCCTGAGGTTAACAAGACTAAGGAAAAGGCCAAGAATGTTCAATGTGCTTTGGAATACACCACACTCCGCAGTGTAACTCAAGCAACCGAAGTATGGTATGATCCAGATCCAATGAGTACTCTTATTGAAGAAGATGTTGAGTTTGTCAAGTCCTATTATGAAATGCCAGATGAAGAGGTCTCGCCAGAGAAAATTTCTCCGTGGCTGCTTCGCATAGAATTGAATCGGGAAATGATGGTTGACAAGAAACTGAGCATGGCAGACATTGCGAGAAGATTAACCTGGAATTTGATGATGATTTGACATGCATATTTAATGATGATAATGCAGAGAAACTCATTCTTCGTATACGTATAATGAACGATGAGGCCCCCAAGGGTGAATTACAAGACGAATCTGCCGAGGACGATGTCTTCCTTAAGAAGATTGAGAGCAATATGCTGACAGAGATGGCACTCCGTGGAATTCCTGACATCAATAAAGTGTTTATCAAGTCAGGAAAAATAAACAAGTTTGATGAAAATGAGGGATTCAAACCTGATGTAGAGTGGATGCTCGATACAGAAGGTGTCAATTTGTTGGCTGTTATGTGCCATGAAGATGTCGATGCTACCAGGACAACAAGCAATCACTTGATTGAAGTTATTGAAGTCCTTGGAATTGAGGCTGTGCGGCGATCTTTGCTAGATGAGCTGCGGGTTGTTATCTCTTTTGATGGATCATATGTGAATTACAGACATTTGGCCATTCTCTGTGACACCATGACCTATAGAGGACATTTGATGGCCATCACCCGTCATGGTATCAATCGCAACGATACTGGGCCAATGATGAGATGCTCATTCGAGGAAACTGTGGACATTCTTCTCGATGCTGCTGTGTACGCTGAAGCAGATCATCTCAGGGGTGTTACAGAGAATATCATGTTAGGGCAGCTTGCACCCATCGGCACAGGGGACTGTGCCCTGTATTTGAATGACAAGATGTTGGAGAAAGCAATTGAACTCCAACTTCCCAGTTACATGGAAGCTTTGGACTTTGGCATGACGCCTTCTCGCTCACCCATGTCAGGGACTCCATATCATGAAGGCATGATGTCACCAAGTTACCTATTCAGTCCTAATGCACGTCTGTCTCCCACCACAGATGCTCAGTTTTCACCTTACGTTGGTGGAATGGCATTTTCTCCTACATCGTCACCGGGATACAGTCCATCATCTCCAGGCTATAGCCCGTCATCTCCTGGATACAGTCCTACTTCCCCTGGTTACAGTCCAACTTCTCCAGGTTACAGCCCCACATCACCTGGTTACAGTCCTACATCCCCCACTTACAGCCCCAGTTCTCCTGGCTATAGTCCCACTAGTCCCGCATACTCTCCTACCAGTCCTTCCTACTCTCCTACTTCGCCCAGCTACAGCCCCACATCTCCAAGTTACAGCCCTACTTCTCCAAGTTACAGTCCCACATCTCCCAGTTACAGTCCTACTTCACCTAGCTACAGCCCCACCTCCCCTATATATAGTCCCACTTCCCCAGTGTACAGCCCAACCTCACCTGCGTACAGCCCCACTTCTCCATCCTACAGCCCCACCTCGCCATCCTATAGCCCTACTTCTCCCTCCTACAGTCCAACATCTCCTTCCTACAGTCCAACCTCTCCCGCATATAGTCCAACATCTCCGGGTTACAGCCCAACTTCACCTAGTTATAGTCCAACTTCCCCGAGCTACAGCCCCACGTCTCCGAGTTACAATCCTCCTTCAGCAAAATATAGTCCATCTATGGCGTATTCACCAAGCAGTCCAAGGCTGTCTCCATCAAGTCCATACAGTCAATCATCTCCCAAGTACAGGTAAGAATTACACATCGAGTGACTATTTTTTGGGCTTTTATGACATCTCTGGGTTATCACCAACTTCATGTACTTATAGTCCAACTTCCCCGAGCTACAGCCCCACCAAAGTGAAATTGGTTCTTAAGTCTGACTATTCAAGATATTAGATGGCCCAGCACCAATTCTTATCCAACTAAGATTAGCATTACATGTGGGTTGAAATTGCGCCAGATACCAGCTACTTACCAGACCAAATGAGGAAAACATGTTAAAGGAATTAGTGGATAAAATATGACGTTGTTATATATTTCATAAAAGACAATTAACCTTCAGGAAAGTATAACTGCAAGTATTTCTTGATATCATAGACAGGTGCAACAAACAAGCTGTGGGTATAAGAGCATCTCTAATTGATAGGTTAGCTAACCAAGAGATTAAAGTGTCATGTTAGCACTTTATACCTCAATTACACCCTTATTTATTACACCCTGTATTTAGTTGGTTGTTATCGCTCCTATAGACTAGCTAAATACACAAGCCAAAATAATAGTGGGTCTCACCTCTCCACCCACACAACCTCCCACCAACGGTTGGGATGCAAAGTTTGGAGCTCCCAAATTTTTTTTTTTCAATTCTTCAAATGTTCGCTGGCTAAAATATTAGTCACAGTTGGCCTTGTAAGATAACACATGACAGGTGAGGCTCACATTTAACTCTCCTTTAACAGCTCCATTGGAGCAATATTTTTATATGTTATGTAAAAACTTGAAACTGATCTATTAGTTAACCTATTTATTGGAGATGCTCTAATTGTGTGAGCTGGTTGTTGAGTCTGGAAATGATTGCAGGCCTGTTTCTTATTTCAATTTTTTTTTGCATATGTTCATACGATTTTTGTCAAGTTAGTTACTATTTCTTATGTTATTGTAGCCCAACATCACCAACGTATTCTCCAACATCACCATCATATACTCCTCCAAGTCCGACTTACAGTCCAAGCAGGTCAGTTTTACATATTGCAAATTGGCACATATTTTGGTCTTTGTTTCATTTAAACCATATTTAGTCATCTTAGTCATCAATTTATGGCAAGTCATTAATTAAGCATCATGTATACTGTTCTTTGTTTGTTCCAACGCAAGTGAAGGAATATCAAATTATTTTGAATGGGTTACATGAGTTATTCTTTAAATTTTAATTTATACACTAGTACAAGCAAGTCTGGGGCTAATAATGTTTTTCTCATGCTTGATATATAATGAATCATTTTCAAAACATCCACGTAAATTACAAGTCATCATTCTAATAGTGATACAGAGCTTAATGTTTTTCCAAATTTTTAAAAAATCTGTCTTTTTTCCTATCACTTCACCTGCTCCATTATACTCTATGGTATAACCAATAAACTTAGCGTGCACTTTTCCATGTCTTCTTGTGCCGAAGTCTACATTATTGAATGTTATCTGTTCTCAATAATGATGATTTGTTCTTTGTTTTCACTTTCACGCAGCCCCTATGATTCAGGCTCGAGTCCCAATTACAGCCCAACTTCACCACAATACAGGTAAATGCTGGCCACTCTCAATTTGTGTCTTTCTTCTTACTATACACTGAAACAACTGGTTCTCTTATATATTCAACTCCAAATACTAATCTGTTGTGTGTCCATTGCAAATCAACATCTTTAACAGTCCAAGTGCTGGCTATTCTCCAACTGCGCCTGGCTACTCACCATCATCAACCAGCCAGTACACCTCACCCCCGAGCAACAAGGATGAGGCGAGCACCCGTTAATTATCCCGAAATGTTTTGAACTCAAAAAAAGCCAACCCTCCAGAGCCAGTGGAAAATAGATGTCTCTAAAGAGGGCTTTATTTCTTGTTAGACAAGCGAGAAAAGGACCCATCCATGTAGTTTTATGTTTTGTTGTTCTTGCACTAATTGACACTATTTGGACTTTGCCTTGCATAGAGGGAACACTTGAAGATCTCCATGAAAAAAAAAAAAAAAAAAAAAACAGAAGCCGAGATAGATCTATGTTTGTATAGTATAATGTATTATATCAGTGGAAGTAGAACTGGGAACCACTGACAAGTTTGATGCATTATTGGTCAATGCATTATCTTTGTTAATTCTACACAAACACCGTCACGTGATCCCAGCTTCACATATCACCTTGTGTCTATTTGGGGTTTCCAGGGAGGAAAGCGTGTCTCGTACCTCTGAAAGCTCATTTTGTTGCTGTCCCCTTTATTGTTCTAGGGTCGGTTATTTTATTATTATTATTATTAGGGAAATAATTTTTGGGTCCAATTGTTAGACTCCATCCTAAGTCCCATGAGGTGGCAAGTTTACCCATATTACCCCCTTAATTAATCTCACCGAATTTTCTATAACCGGTCCAATAAAAGCTGAGGCAGTTACGATTTGGGGTGATTAATTCCTTTTTTCAAGATCCTAATTCATTTGCCCATAAAAAAATAAAAAATCATGATTTTTTTTATACAGATTGATATGTTGTAACGAAAACAAACATCAATTTTAATTTTCCATTCAGATTTGGTCGGCGGAGAAGAGAAGATTTTAACGTTTTTTTATTTATGCGATTTTATTGTGGTGCAAATCTCCATGTTAGGCCTTTTCGGACCTCAAATAAATCACGATTTGTAATTTTTAGATCCAGATTGATCAGTGGAAATGAAAACAAATATCGAATTTTTTTTTCCAGTTCGATTGGTGGAGAATATAAGAATTACACGATTCATTTATTTTGTTTGCGACCTGATCGTGTGTAAACAATAGAAATTCTTTCAGGTTAGGCCTTTTTCGATCTGAATAATTTCATGTTGATCTAATTTTTTTATTATTCCTTTGTATCATCATATACCCTTTTTTATATCGAATTTAAATTAAATTCATATACAAGTTGTGTAGCTGGATTTAATGCATTTTTGTGTTTGTACGTGTGATCTGGATTTAAATTTCAGATACACGTGTATCTTGAATTTTTTTTCCAGCCTAATTTGAAGTTTGATATTTTATCTCTATGAATTTTATTTATGTGTATCTGATAAATATTTAATTGCTTATTGTCGTGTATATATAAGGAATTGAAAGACTTTTATTAAAAATCTATGTATTGCTCATTAGTATGTAAACTATAAATTATTTGTTTGGATTTAAGATACAGTATTGTATCTTAATTATATAACATGTTGCAACCTTTTTTTTTTCCAGCAGGCAGTGATGACGATTTTATGGATGAGCCATGCGAAGACTCAATCCATTTGAAAAATATCAAATGTTAGAGTTGTGTAAAATAAATCTTGATGTTTTGTATGATGATTTGACAAAAGAAGTTCTTGATTACAATGACTGTATTGTTGGTGATGAGCAGATGTCATATTCAATTGTTCACTCGACTTTCAAGGTTCGAAGTAAAGGACGACTATCATCAAGAAGGAATGAACCCAATGTCTACAAGACGAGGAATAAGAAAGCAAAAATACCTCAAGTATCTAATATTTAAAAGGTTGTAGAGGGCTGTTTGTACAACACATTTGATGTTATAATGTGTTGTGTCATTGTGTTTGTGAACTTCATTTTACATTGTCATAATGTTTGCTGTTATCAGATTTGCATGGTTCATTATATATATCAATTACAATGTCAAAACACATTACAATTTCATATATGAATCACTTTTTGTTTTACAAATTGTACAGGTTTTCAGATACACATTTCAAATTCAGATACACTACAAATTTACTTTGCAAGGTTTTCAGGTAGTATCAATTATTCACTATGTGACATATATAACCAATCTTATTTAATATATTTAGAATTAAGATACACCTAATAAACACCTCACAATAACCAAATATATTTCACATACAAAAAACTTTATATTTGCAATTTATATTGATGTCTAATACAACTTTTCAGATACACATGCAAATTCAGATACATCTGAACTGTATCATATATGAAGTTAAACACATAACCAAAGATCAATCAATTGTTCATCAAAGATTAACAGTACATTGAATACAGAATTTAGTATCCAAATATCAACAAAAAGTTGTCATTTAATGAGGCATAAATTTTTTTTTCTAAAACAAACTCTATTCCCTTGCTGATCAAGGTTCCATGTACATTTGTCTGACCATGTGATCTTCATTTGTGTATGTACGGTGCTTGTCATTCAGAAACTTATGCATAATGTGTGCCCTTATTGGTTTACACTTCTTCTTATCCATTTTATGCGTGGTCACTTCCGCGTTGACAACATACTGTTTCATTATGTTTATGACGACTGGACCACAATCAATCCTGCAATAAAACAATTTCTATTAAGATACAGATAATAAACAAAATGTTGAACTTTCATATTGAATTACACTGACGACATTCGATCTTGCTGCAGTGCGTTGCCACTGATACGATTTGCCACCTTTGTTGCCACTGAAGTATTTTCCAAATTATTTCATCTGTTTTTAAATTGTAGATACACAGAAAAAATTAATTCAGATACACTTTTTAAATCTTACAATAATTAATAGAAATAATTTTCAGATACTAAAAATCAACTGTTCTAATAAACTCACACATTAATGATTTTCAGATACATGTATCTGAAATTATATACTTGTTCTATGATTTTGACTCAGAAAATGAACAATGTGCACAATAAAACCTAAATCGATTGAACAATGTCAAATATTGATGTTTCTCAAATCTGGATACACCGATAATTGAAGATAACACATCAGATGCAATTTAGTAATTGATTTTGAGATTGAGATGCTTTCATATTGTTTTCATCTTTTTAAGAAATAAAAATTCATAGAATGTTTATGTTTATGTCGCAAAAAAAAGCGCAGTGAGGTTTTGATGATTGTAAGAAATCTAACCTTTTTTTCCGTCATTATCGACGATTTTTTTGGGGATGATGATCAGATGAACTCGTCATCGCCGTTTTTTTTTCTTTTCTTTCGTTCTTCCATTTCGCCCAGCTGGAAAATCGTCTAGTTCGCCCAAATTAGAAACCTTAGGTTGTTTAAATTTTTTTGAAAATTTTCAATCGGGGAGGAAGGATTAATGACGCCACATTTTTTGGGATTCCGTTTTGATAATTAATGGTAGGATAATTTAATTAGAGTTAATTTTTAAATTTTTAAAAGGGTAGTTATGTCATTGGCTTTTTGGCAGTTTAAAAAAGTCAATCAAGGAACTAATAGGATTATGCCACCTATTGGGGCTCATCAAAGGGCCTAATTTCTGGGCTCAGGTAGCAACACCCTTATTATTATTATTATTTTATACTTTATGCATCTTTGGTTAGCTTTGAATATTGTGTTTAGAATATCACACCAGCCATCTGAGTATTTTTTTTAATAAAAGGTTGATGTTTGTAATTACAAATCTAAATTGGGGGATAATAAAGTGAGACAAATCATCTCAAATGAAAAAGAAAAGTGTACAATAGGACAAGATCCTCTCACGGTGCCAAGAGTCGAGGTGCGTGCCCTCATATTCTCTGAACTCGATGTCCTCCGCCTTCGGGATATATCAGCCAAGGGCTTAGATCACTCACTAAACAAATATAAGGATTAAAGGGTTATTCCAAATTTCAAACATATCTAAAATCCCTCTGTTAACTTATACGTGTGTACATGCTTTAAACGGGTTTGCAGTACTCACATTTCCTTGACCTAGTATGTACTATGTTATTAAAATGACAAAAAAAAAATATTCATGAACTATGGTTATATATTTCATTAGATACCAAACGAAATTATATGAATGGCTTAAATATTTTTATTATTATATTGAATAATGAATACAGATGCTATAAGAGATTCCTCATCCTATCACTTTTATAACAAACGATTTAACGAATCAACGCTGATCCCACGCTGCTTATTAATATCTTCCCAATGCACTTAAAGTTAATCACGACCCAGTCTTCTGTATTTTACGAAAATGTCTTACGAAAATGTCAACTTCCCACATATATATAATACTCTCTAATCTTCTCTCAAATTCAATCGACTCCTCTCTGATTCTTGATTCTTGAAGCATTTCTTTCAATGGAGAAACCAATGAAAACGAAGCGAAACCTCTTCAATCTCCTCCCAAAGCCGACCAGATTCTCGATCCTCAAAGCTCCCAACTTTAGCCCCAAAAACCGCCACAAACGGAGATCCTCCGCCCCAATTGTCTCCATCATCCCGCCCGAGGCCCGCCGCAAACCCAGACAGACCGGCGGAGTCGGCGGCGACGTCTCCCGTTCCAGCTTCGAAGGGTTCCAGGAACCCAAATCGCCGAAGGTCTCCTGCATCGGAAAGATCAAGAACAAGAAGAAGCCCTCCTCCGAACCCAAACCGCCGAAGCCGAAAAAACCCTGCTTTTCCATCAAGCGCGTGTTCTGCGCGCGCGCATCGAAGGAGCCGACGGCGATGCGCCCCCCGCCTGCGGCTGCGGCGGCGGAGGAGGAGGGGCCGGCGCCTCTGCTGGGGAAGATGAGACGGTTCGCGAGCGGGAGGGACGCGTTGGGTGGGTTCGATTGGAGGGTTCATGTTGGGGACGACGACGGGGGTTTCGATGAAGAGGATTTCGGGGTGGCGCACTCTGCGCCGATGGTGAGGGGTGGTGGTGGTGGGGGAGTGGGTTTGGAGGCGAAGAAGGAGGTGAACCTGTGGAAGAGGAGGACCGTGGCTTGTCCGAGGCCTCTGAAGGTGAAGCCTTTGTAGATTGTGCACTGTTTCTCTCTGTCTCTGTGTTTCTGTATATATATAGTTGAGACGGTTCTTTTTCTTTCTTCTTCTATGTACAAATATTTGATGTTTTATACAATTTTGTAGTAAATCATCTTCATAATAATGTGAAATGGTTTCTTTGGTTTCGGTGAATTTTGTTGTTGCTGTTGTTTTCTTGAAATCTTTAGCTTGTGTTGGTGTCGGATTGATTCTCGGAAAGGTTTGACTTTCATTGATGGGTTTGTTTTGGTTCTAAAGCTTTGCAAAAATCAAATCTTTTTACTTTCTTAAATGCAGGCTATATACCTAGTTAGAACACTTATATACTTTATATTATATAAAAATATACAGAAATATATAATTTAAAAAAAAAATAAAAAATGAATATTTGTGAATATTTACTGTTTTTATTTATAGCAAATATAGACATTTTTATTTTATAAAAGAGAGTATAAAATAGAACATGTATGTACAAGGGGTTGAGAATGTGAACATGAGAAAAAAGAGAAAACCAAAAAGCCTATCAAAGGCCGGATAGAAAAGATTTCGATCGAGTCCCTATCAAAACCATTACTCGATCACTCATAAATGATCATATTTGTTAATATTGTGTTAACATGAATATACTTCCACATTTTATTTAAAATGTGTTTAAGATTGTAAAAAATACTAAAATACTGATTAAATGTGAATATGGACTCCTGCTTTTTTTCCGACTTGATTTGCATTTGGAAACTAAATAGAGTTTTAATTTTTTTTTATTTTTGGAGATTTTACTTGATCCAAAGTCGTCTCCAAAGCTTCCTCAGTCCTTTGGTATATGTTTCTATCCAATCTTGATTATTGACCTTTATCCATGTAGATCTTCCTCAAAAGATTTGATATTTGGACAATTTTGTTGTAAATCATCTTAATAATGTGATTTTTTTTCTTGTGAGTTTTGTTGTTGCTGCTGTTTTCTTGAAATCTATAGCTTGTATTGGGGGTTTGATGGACTCTTGGAAAGGTTTGACTTTCATTGATGGGTTTGTCTTGTTTTTATGTCAAAACTGTCGGTGAAAACTGGTGTAAATGTAAATAGTATTGACTGCTCCCAATGCTGCTTGTTCGGTTTGATTTTTTTCCAACTTAACAAAATCAAATATTTTTTAGATAGGAGAAGATTTAATCGGAAAAAAAAACTATTCAATCTTGAGTTATTTTCCTTTTTCCATGTAATGTCTTTTAATATGTGAACAACCATGATCCCTTTTAATATGTGCGAAAGCAATATTCAATTATTCATTGTTTCTCTCTATTTTATTCTTCTCCTTGTGTTAGATTTCTACAGGTATGTTAGATTAGCAAATTATAAGGAAGACCAATGTTAGAAGCAACCTTAAATTTGCATAAGCATACATATATTTTTGAGGTGTGATGGTTGGGCAACGCCTCAACCTACCTAGTTAGATTTTTTAGTAATCGAAGGGTAGTGGCATATTCGCTTCCTCTTCCATCTATTTTGTTATTTTGCTTTCTCTTTCCTTCTTTTCTTCACCCCTTTCAGAATTGTACTATAATTTCATTAATAAAAATGTGATAGTAATATCTACATTCTTTCACATAAGTACAGTCATAACAAAATTTTATGAGTAATGGTTGGACTCTTATTCAAACGCTATTGGCTAAAAGCAGGTTCCACGTTGTTTATTTTTCTTCTTTTTAGGGTTTCTTTCAATGGGTGCCAATGGTGGTTTCATCTCAGCCAAAACATTGTTCTTTGTTTTTTTTGGTAACAAGCCAAAGCATTATTCTTAATTTGTATACTACTTACAACGCCATGTTATGAACAGTGTGTCATCGAAACAAAAGTGAACTGGACAGAATTACCAAAAAAAAAAAACTAAAATAATACAACTCAACAAATTCTAATATTACATCTGGCCGTGAAAATGAGAATTCGTCTTTACAACCTTTAAATAAAACAATATCATCCGGAGGTTAAAAGTTGGATAATTTTTAGAACTTGATGTATCCAGGCCCAATTCTAAAATTGAAGACTAATGTAGCTTTAAACCAAAATTATTAAATATGATAAATGTAAAAAAAAGGACTTTGAAGATGGGAACATTCGAAGTTTTGAAAACCTTCTTGTTTTCAACCAATGTGAAAATTTGAAGTTTAAATCGATACTTTCACAAGCTGCAATTTTTAAAAAATCTGAATAAATTGGACTGAATCTACTGGCTTAATTGGTTAAATCATCGACTGGTCTAACTTCTGATTTAATTAACCCTAGTTTAAATTAAATTTTGAGAATAACGGGTTGTTTTAAATAAGAGGTAACAAAACAAATAAGGAGAATCCGTAGCTGTGAAATATTTTTTGAAGTTTCATTTTTTACTTAATACACTTACATGACTCATAGTTTTATTCAGTTAGCCCAACATTGAACCAGAGTTTCTTAACCTAATTTTTGTTATTGGTGCCTTAACCTAATTTAATGAATTGTTGTTCAATAAAACATTGATATGTATAATCATCCCAAATAAATCCTAGTTATGAGATTATGATGGTTTTTAGGGGTTACCACATTTTGTTTGGATTCTGTCCTGTAACCCCGAAACTTGACCATTTTTTAAGAATACTCATTTTAAGCCAATAATAAGATGACGTGTCATCTATCGCTTTTAAGTGGGATGTTGAAAGATGAGTTATCATTCTTTTATTGGGTGGGATCAAATTTTTTTATACCAAACCATCAAACCTTTATCCTTTTGTTTCGGTTAAAAATGCAGAGTCCACTAGTTAAGACTCAAATCTCCACAACATAAGGTCTGTAAAATATTTAATTTGATCAACCCCCCCCCCCCCCCCCCCCCCCCCCCCCTAAATGACAGATACCTCTGAAAGGGTCATATATCAAGATGTGTTCATCAAATACATTAATACTACCTAACATCAGTGGATAATAATCAAATGTCACATAAGTCGAAGGTATCCAAGTTTTGGTATACCTGTTACATGATCATTTGTATGAATATATGTACCCATCAGACTCCTTTAAAAATCTAAGGTCAAAACAGCAGTGAAAAGACCACCATATATATTTTATAACTGATTGAGCATGTCTTTTTTTTTTTATCTATTATTCTCCAATCCTTTTCTCTTTTCATGATGGTCAAAATCTCACTAATGAGTTTATGATTTTTGACAGTAAAACAAATTAAAAATAAGTATATGGAAATTCAAAAGATCATTAATTCAATGTCTATTTCAAAACATCATTAGAAACTGTAACTAATAAATAACTTGATCCAACTCTAGAAAATTGGCTCTAATACCAGTTTTAAATAAGATAAAAATGAATAAAAGGAAACCACATTCTTCTGAGACTTTTATTTGAACCTCTAGACAAAAAAAAATTGAATTACAAAAGCATTTCTAATTATTCCATTCAATCAAAGTTGGTCTAGTATTTTTTGCTTAATTATGGACATTAATTCATCAACACGAAGGATTACTCTAAACATGTTAATTATATCCGTAGCTTATCATCAGTTGATCTCATTTTTTCAAAGTATTAAAAGCTTTCACAGGTCCATTACATAAGCATGCAATTTCTATGAACTCCTTTCACATACTTGAACCAATCAAACTCTCACTGTCCCTCCAATCATGCATTTTCTCCTTTAGAGTGGCAAAATCTTATTTAATAATAAAAAAAAGAAATTTTCCAGGTCAAGCTTAATTAATTAATTAAGTTATACTAAAGAGTCATATATGCCTTGAGCTGATATTCTCTTAATTTGGTTCCTTTTTTCTTTACTTTCTTAATTCTTATGAACATTTCAATAGTGCCTTATTGTTTATTGAGAATGACCAAGTTAATTGAAAGAGACCACCCGAAGAGGACCATAGACTATTTCGTCCATGTCTTTGATAAAACATTAGTGCAATTTATAAGCAAAGGCAAAAAGGATAGTTGTAATTAATTAAACAAGGATGCATATGGTCTCATTAAATATATATTTTTCTAACTACATATATTTATCATATATAACTGTATATATAAAATTGCTTAATAATCAAATAGAAAACCAACTTATATAGTTATATATCGTGTATTACCATATAGGGTGCAACTCGGGCGGGTTGGGTCGGGTTCGGGTCGGGTTCGACATTAACCCGCATTGCAGAGAGTTCAACCCGAACCTGAGCCCGAACCCGGCCTCAACCCGAACCCGATCTCAATCCGCAGGTTCAGGTCGGGTTCGGTCGGGTTTGGGTCGGGTTCGGGTTGAATTCGGGCTCAAGTCGGGTTCGGCCGGGTTTTGGTCGGGTTCGGGTCAGGTCGAGTCGGGTTTAACACCTAAAATATCATACAAAATATTTAATAAACAACAAAACAAACTCTAATTAATTATTAATTAAACCTTATATACAAATAATTAAAAGTGAATATCTATAATAATTAACTCAAACACAACAAACATAGTGATACTCTAATTTGTGTAATTGTTTATTATGTTTAGGAATTTAGGGTTTTAGATATAGATATGTTGTTATGGCAGCATAACATTTGTTAACCTGGGGGGTCGGGTTCGAGTTGAGCCCGCGGGTTGAACCCCCCAACCCGAACCTGACCCGAATTGGGTTCGGGTTCGGGTCGGGTTGAACCCGACGCCAAAAAACTCCAACCCGAACCCGCCCACGAGTCGGGTCGGGTTGGGTTGGGTTGGGTCGGGTTCAACCCGCCCAAGTTGCACCCCTATTACCATATAGTATATATATAAAAAAACAATGTATATGCACAGTTTCATGGTGTATATGCTTGTGGCTGGATTTTTATGATTGCTGTAGTGCACTCGAAGTTTGAATAATATGTTTTCTTGTTTTATATTTTTTCTTCCTGAGTTATTTCTTTTCCAACTAAACACAAGCAACTATCAAGCTTGTAAATGCCTCCAAAGGAGCCCTTTGTACGTAGTTTGGCCTTTTCTAATGGAGCTGCTAATCAAGAAGTCACCGATACTGCGATACACTCAGCTATTCTTACAATCTAATCAAGTATATGATTTCTCTAATCAAGCATATATATAGGCTAGGTTAAATGAATAAATATTTGATTCTAAAAAAATGAAAGATTGTATATGCATTCAATTTGTTGGATTTTTGAGAAGATGTGTGATTCATTAAACATGTGTATACACCAAAAAATATAAAAGGTGTTAGCGCTGTAAAAATGACTATCCATAGCAAGCTAAGCCAAACAAAACAAAATAAAGCTGACATGAACGTTTTTGGATGATAGCCCCACCCGGATTGATAATTGGCATTTAGAGCCCAATAGGTAAAGGCCCATGGGTGATGTATGCCGAAGCCCATAATCAATGTCAGGTTAGAGAACAGAGGTGTAAAACGAGTCGTGTCGGCACAACACCAGCATGTTAAAAAAACAAGTAAGGCACGTTAAGTTATATAGATCGTGTTGGACAGTCTTATGACACGTGGGTCATTTCTAGCATGATAGACACCGCACCACACGACACATATGTTGAACATGTTTTATCTCATTGTTTTATTAAATATATATAATGTTTTTGTATGTATATAAATATAGTTATATATTTTTGTGTGTATAATATTTAAAAAAATAAAAAATAAAAATATATCTTTTAAAAAATTGTGGGTCTATCCACTAGGCACATGGGCGGGTTGTTGGGTGGGCCAGGCTCATCAAAGCCCATCAAAGTTTAAAAGGCCGACCTGATATGGCTCATTATCCCGTCGGCACATTTCCTTAACGGGCTGTACCGACACGGCACGACCATTTTACACCTCCATTAGAAAATATTAGAGACAGGTACTCAGGTGAGAATTGACTCGTCTCTAGGGTTCAATGGAAGGATGCCTGGGACCGAGGTGACCCATGCATGTGATATTCCTTTAGAGTCTTTTTATTTATTTATTTATGATTCTTCTGTATATATTACACTTAATAATCATTAAATATACAAGAAAAATTCATTCATTTATTGAAATCTAAATCTCATAGATTTTATAGGAAAGAGAAATAAAAAAAAATGTTTTGACCACCTACAATTAATCATAGGAATTAAATGTTTTAAATTTCATTTTCTTGGATTTTTTAACAGAACATGAGAATGAGAAGAGTGTGTATTTAACAGAACATGAGAATGAGAAGAGTGTGTTAAACTCAAAATCTGCTTCCTTGACAACTCGTACAAGAACTTTTCTGAATGTTCAAAGCTATTGGATATTTACATTAACTATCAATCAAGCATACTTTTATATAACGAACTGTGTATTTAGTACCTTCAAACTTGAAGTATCCATTTAGTTTGAGTGGTTCACCAATTTCTTTATCATTTTAAAAATGAATCTTAATAGCTGTCATTCTCCCTCATATGCAGTATAGAAATTTTTACATGTATTTATGATCATAATTAAGTACATAATTATTTTTAATATTTTTTTCCTTCTGTTTTGGTTGGTTTCTATTATGCTTGGTTTTTCTTTATCAAATAATTTAGCCGTGTGGGGTTGATGTGTTTTGTTTCTTTCGGCCACTAAAAGGGTCCACACGTTAGAACCTTTGTATATGGGAAAATGATAGTTAGCCTTATCTGCAGTGTAGACCACTTTTTATTTAAATATATAATAAACTAATAGAGTAAATTCTTTTATAATAAAATAAAATATATTTATAAAAATTAAATGTATACATTTTTATATTTTTTTAATGAAATATATACTAATATAATGAAAAATACATTACATTAAATGATTTTATATTAATTTAATGACATGATAACTACAAACCCTGATTGAAAAATAGATTAGTGTATATCAACACCCTCACCCTTGAAATGTATATATACATGGACGATGGGACACCCTACATCAAAAGTTCTGTTTCTACTCAAACCATTCAATTGTTCACATGAAACAATGTTATAATGTAGGGACTCCAGTGTCTATGTGGGATTGAGGTGACCCATGCATGTGATATTCTATAGTCCTTTTATATTTATTTATTTCTCTGACTAAAGGCTGCTCATGCACTTAATCATCAAATACACAAGAATTTATTCATTTTTAAGAATACAATTATCAAATTTTCTAAAAAACAAATACAAAAAACAATGTCATGACCATCTATAAATAGTCATAGGAATTTATTAAATTAAATATTTCAAATGTCATTTTCTCGGATTTGCTAGCTGAAAAATGCAAATGAGAAGGGTTGCTAAATTAGACCCAAACTCGTCTCCTTAACACTCATTTGCGATTTTTTTTCGAGGAACTATTAATCAAGCATATTTCTATATATCAAACCATGTATTTATTACCTTCGTATTTCAAGTATCCATTTAATTTGAGTGATTCACCAATTTTGTTTATAATTTAAATAAACAATCTTAACAACCTCAATTCCCCTCACACGTAATATAACATTTTTGCTTGTGTTTATGATCAAAATCATAAAATACAATCATTTTTTTTATTTTGCTATTTTTCCCCTCTGTTTTGGTTGGTTGCAATTATGCTTAATTTAATACTCAATCAACCAGTTTAACAGCGGGGTTGATGTGCTGGTTTCTTTCTGCCACTAAAAAGGACCCAAGCTTGTGTTGAGTTTTGGATGCCTTCCCAGGCCTGGGCCCCAGCCCTATTAGACTCAAACATTTGCTTTAAAAGCCTGGGCCCTTTGTACATGGATTATGATGCATTCAACCCATTTGCAGTCGACACACATTTTATTTTTTTATAAATTATATATATTTAACTAATGAATTAATTTTTTTATATATAAAATAAAATAAAATATATATATTCTTATGAATTGAATACATGTAAATTTTTATATTTTTGTAACGAAATATTATTGATAAGATAATGAAGAATACGTTATATTAGACAATTTCATATATTATGTTAATTACGGTGATAGCTGCAAATCCAATTGAAAAACAGAATGTGTACATAGAGGCAGACGTATGAGTTGGTTGGGCCGGGTGATAGCCCGGCCCAGATTTTGTTTATTTATTTATTTATTATTTGATGATAAATGCTATCATATTTATATTTTATATTATATAAATTATATTTTATACATAAAATATATTCTTAATAAATTAGATATCAACCCAATAAATTAATAACAAATCAAATAGTATCATAGCAAACTGGATCTCAAACTAATAAACTAAATCGAACTCCGTCCCGTTTGAAAACGGGTTTGGACAGCTTTTAGGTTCGCTGGAAGCTGCTTTTCCTAAACCCATTTCCAAAAAAAAAAAAACTACAGCCAAACGCTGCAGATATATTTTTATGAAAAAAATGCTCAAAACCTGAGTTTTTCAGAAGTTGTGAATAGACAACTTCTTGTAAAATCATATTTAAATCCAGCTTTTGCCTAAAATCAGTTTTACAATCGTGCAACCAAACGCAAACTCAATCTTATTATAAATTTTAACAATTCTAAATTTTAAAATTCAAATATTATCTTAATAATTAATTTAATGTCAATTGAACAATAAAGAAACATTTATATCCATAAAACAATTCTTCTTATTTTTTTAGCAACTCTTCCTATTTTTATGACACTATATTTGGTTATTTCAATCATAAAATTTGTTAATATACCATGTATGTAGGATGAGTTTATATTTCATTTTTATTCTTAGAAAATCAAAGCACTCAACTTTAATTACATTTCAGTTTGTTTTTTTCTTCAAATGTATGTTTTTTAAATATCACATTATTTGATATAAAATAATTACATTAAATATGAGAACAAAAAACTTTCATATAAATATTTAATATAGGCTATGTAACCTACCCAAAATATTGTCTTGGATCCACCCTGTGTTTACATCAACACCCTTTATATATACATCAAAAAGTTTTGTTTCTATTGAAAACAGTTCAATAGTTCCCATGAACCAACATCATAATTTAATAGGCATTGCTCCCCATATGCAAACCAATGTGCAGTCTTCGCTAATAAGAGTTAGGCAAAGCATGTGTGATATACTTCAACTGTACATAACCAAAGCATGTAGGGACTCCATGTGAGATTGTCCCCAACATTATCCCATTCTAATTGATGCATGGTTCTCTGCTCTAATGATCTA
Source organism: Acorus calamus (assembly GCA_030737845.1). Classification (NCBI taxonomy): domain Eukaryota; kingdom Viridiplantae; phylum Streptophyta; class Magnoliopsida; order Acorales; family Acoraceae; genus Acorus; species Acorus calamus. Next base: position 3,278,463 of record CM060858.1, on the reverse strand, counting down.
CCACAATAATAAATCACCTCATGCATCCACAGCAGAGGGAAGTAATTGTGTTTCAGTCTGTCCTTATTTTCAATTAGGTATTGGTGATTCGTTAATATTGGTATCTGGTTAGACCAACCACTTCACATCCGGTGAATTTATCAATTAAACAGAAACTCATACATTTCTATCTAATGCACAATATTTGTGGTGATCATGTGCATCCAAGATTTTTTCATTAAATTCCTCGTCCCAAAAATAAATAATTAAAACATACATAATATATAACAAAGTTCTACATGTCAACTATGTTTCATAAAAAACTGTCTTACACAAGTAATCGCACATACTGTTAATCAAGATCAGCAGCATCTCATGAAAGCTCCCATAACTAAGCCTTCTCTTGTGTGAGCATCAGATCTCTTCAGGAATGCTTTGAAGGTTAGGCCTCCAAACGCCACGCTTCCCCTTCTTCATGTGCCTTCTCTTTAACACGTGCAACAACTGCTCCGCCGCTGAAGATGTCATCGTTCGTCGCAACAGACGGCGTTGGCGACCTCCCTCCGCTGCTCCCGGAGCCCATCGTCGACACCAATTGCCTCAGCTGCTGCTTTGTCAGCACGATCTTCACCCGCACCACGCCGTCCTCCTTGCAATCCATTTTAATGTACTCTGATTTGTTTTGTCGATGAAGCCTTCCTTGGGCATCTAGTGACTTTATATAAGCAGCTCAAGAACAGCTCATAACAGGCTTTGCATGCAAGAAACGTTTATAAAGTTATTTTTTAATAAGTCGTTTGTAAAGTTAGTTCGTACTATTGATAAATCAACATAAGTAATTGAATTCGGTTAATATAAAAAAGCCTTCTTGAACAAAGAGAAAAAAAACACATGCCCAGATGCCCTGTTTCATGTTTGACTAGAAATGATTGCAGTGTAATGTGAGGAACTCGAAATCCATGACTAAATTATGCAAAAATCTAATAAGCAATACTTTATGCATCACATTAAAGATATGTTTTTTATAATTTATATGGAGAGGTCCACCGACTGTTCACATGCAAGGGCGAAAGTTGCGGTTCTAGAAATTAAAACTGCATTATTAAAGTCTAGGCTCAAATGATGCTTTTCAGAGACTTTCATAGATCTGAAATTAATTAAAACAAAGATGTATAAAAAGACATTCTATGAATTATGGCGGGATAACGAGAATGATAAGCCTGTACGTATTGTGACGGTGCCGCCAACAGTCCGAACTGTTACACTTTTTAAAAATCCGCGACGCGTTGCGTTTCACATAGCCTTATAGTTCTGCTTTTCTATTATTATTTTTTACTTTTGAAAGATGTTTCAGTTGATGAAGAATATAATTATGCGCAGTGTGTTGAATCTCTATGACATTTTAGTTGTAAATTCTCTTGTCAACATCTGCGCTACGAGTCGAAACCTATAGAGATTTGATACTTAAGTAATTCATATGTTTTAAGACAAATATGATCTCTAATTGCATTTGCCCGAATTGTAATTCATCAACCCAATCTCCATATGAATGATTATCAGATATTTGATTGAAACTTGGCATATCTTTTTTTCCTTGTCAAAGGAAAGAAAGAAAAATTATATCATGGTGTAGGGATTATGCTTGGGAAACTGTGTACCCATGTCATATGGCAATGATAAACTTATTTAAAATTTAGGGTTTTTTATTTTTAAGTCTCCATAAACCATAGGATTTAGTGATCGATCCCTCACTTCTTCGTATTTTGGTTTTAGTCTCCAGATTTAAATGATATATTCTTTTTTAGTCCCTCCCAGAGACTAAAAAGAAAATCAAATAATTTAGGTATAGGTCTCTCCCAAGGACTAAAAGGGAACATATTCTTTGAATATGGGGACTAAAACCAAAATACGAAGATGTGAAATATCGATCATTAAATTCTATGGTTTATGGGAACTTAAAAATAAAAAACCTTAAAATTTAATCTTAATTGTTTAAATAAAATTTTTGTTTTGAAACAGATAAAATTTGTTGTAATAGTTTGTTGAGAGATTGTTCATCCAAAATTAGGGCTGCAACTCGGGCGGGTTGGGTTCGGGTTGACCCCAACTCGAACCCAACCCGAATTCCAAACGACCCAACCCTAACCCGACCCAACCCGATTTTCAACCCGAACCCAACCCGAAATTAAATAAACCAACCCGACCCAACCCGACTTAACCCGAATTGGACCAACCCGACCCCAACCTGATTTTCAACCCGAATTGAACCAACTCGACCCAACCCGAATTTCTAACATGATGTGTAAATTAAATAAATCAACCCCACCCAACCCATAAGATTAGCTAGGTTTACCTAAAATTTGGACTACCCATATTAGAAGTTACAAAATAAACGGCCATGATTTTTTTTAAATATTAATTTACGGGTTCGGGTCGGGTCGGGTTGGGTCGGAGGCCAACCCGAACTCAACCCGATTTGTGAGTCAACCCGAATTGGTCAACCCGAACCCGATTTGATCAACCCAACCCATGTAAAAATCGGGTTCAACCCGTCGGGTTCGGGTTCAACCAGACCCAAGTTGCAGCCCTATCCAAAATGTAAAGAAGACTTGGTGGGCTAATAACATAAAAGTAAAATAAAGAAATCCACAGAGAAGTTGCCTAGGATAATTAAGAGACCATGAAAGTTCCGTGAATACACATTTTAGTTACTTCTTTAAGATTTTGTCTTGTGAAAGTAGGTTTAGGCCCTGTTTGAAAATGAGCTTAGGTAAATTTTGGAGTTTGCAGGAAGTTAGCTATTTTTTCAAACCCGGTTTCCAAACGGGCAAACTGGGCCCAAAAGCTGCTTACAGATTTCTGTGAAAAAAAAATACTCAACAACTTGAGTTTTCTGAAAGACTCTGGAGATGCAGTTTCCTGTAAAATCAGTTTTGCAATCATGAAATCAAATGCAGTCTTAAACTAACTGTCCGTTTGGATGGGCGATTGGGGTGAGTTTCGCGTATTCAAACACCAAGGAACTCTACCTCCCATCCAAACACAATTTTCGCAGTTGCGTTTTATTTGGAATGGTAGCGTTAACAGGCAATTTTTTTGGTGTTTTGAAACGTGCAAAAATACCGTTTCTCTACCACCTGGCCGAGTTTCCAAAAGCAGAGGCCCACACCGCCGAGCCAAACGAGAAATCATGTAAACATGTGTTTCTCATGTGATGTTAATGCGAATTGCAATTACCGATTCCAATTTAAATCCCTGATTTTCAAAAGTGACAATTTCAGAAGGTAGACAGTCCAATCACAATCAATTTCAGAAGTGACAATTTTCCAATTTCAATCCTATGTTAGATCCCAGAAAGTCTTTCCCAGCTCCAATTCCACCACAAGAATCTATGACTAGATTCAGAATTCACGCTAAACAGATTCATATTAAGAATTTTAGACACCCAACTTTCTTTCAAGTCTGTAATCGAATTCCTAATATTCCAAAAGCAACACAACAGAGCTTCACATCAGTATAAATAGCTGATACAAGTTTAGATACAATGCAGGGGACTCAAGACACCAATCAATATCTATTCCCCACCAATCCTGTATACCACTTCTATATTGAATATTTGAATCTTTTCTATTCTGAACAACAAACACACAAAAAAAGTGGATGATAATTCAATCCAATTCAAGTGACCCTAACACCTTGGTACTTGAGAATCTCCCCAATAAGCTCCCCCTTCCCTGACCCAACGTACCTCCCACGAATCTCACCATTTCTGATGAACAAGAACGTCGGCACCTCGACCACCTCCATGTCCCTAAGGAACTCCATACAGCTGTCGTTCTCGTCGCCGTTCATTCTCGCGAAGACCACCGTATCCTCCATCGACCTCGACAGCTTCAGCACCGTCGGATAAACCTTCACGCACGGCCCGCAGTGCTTCAGCCCGACGTCCAGCACCAGCAGCTTCCCGTCCTCCTTGTGCTCCCCTATCAGAGACTCCACGTCCGCGCGGCAGTGCAGCTGAACCACCGCCGAGTGGTTGTCACCGTAGTACATCACGTCCCCGAACAGTTGGTCTGGCCCTATCCCTTCCTCTTCGTGCACCTGTGAAGAGAGATCATTGGCCACCAAGACCATAAGTTCGTTTCCAATCAATATTGGATAAGGTAAAACTTAAATTAATTTTATTAGATGTATTATGTTACTGATATGAAAATTTCATGAAAAAAAAATATTGATGTTAATGCAGCCGTAATAGTTAGGTTTTAAATTATGGTAGATGTGATAGATCATTCAAACCAATACCTACGGATTTGGGTGTAAGCTTTTTTCTAAAATTGGGTTTAAAACTGACTGATATGGACATTGGTTTCTCGTCACTCGATGGCATGTGGAAGGTGGGAAAGAAACTACTCCCGAAGGGGGACAAGAGCGTGAAAGGGAAAATTTCACAATCCTTTATTCCAACTATTGCTTGGGCTCTCTGGCTATCTCGCAATCTTTTGAGGGATAAAGATTTATATTGAGAATTCAAGAGAGATGATGGTGTTGTACTCTAGGGGTAGACTATTGAAGACTAAGGGTTTGGATAATCTTCAGAGCGGGGTGTTGATGTAGATACCTCTTCTACCATGACTTATTTCGTCTTGATCATCCCTTGTACTTTCTCTTAGTACGCTTTGGGCATTCTCTCAATTTTATATAATTAGATCGATCAACTATCATTCAATAAATAAAAAAACTGAATTGATTGAAAGTTGTATCTTTAAAAAGCTAGCTTTTAATATATATATTTAAAAAAAAAAGATATTTTGCAGTTTTTCAATTTAAGTTGCAATTTTTTTTTGATAAAAACATTACAAACCCTTCTTCGAAGGGACCTAAATAGATATCTAGATTCTGAATATTACACACCCTTTAATCGAGAAATATTAAAAAAGTTCAGAATTTTTTTGTTACAGTGACAAAGAACACACACCTTTTCCATGGACTTGTAGAACGTGAAGTGGGGGACGCGCTGGATCCCCTCCCGGCGGCAGAGCTCGCGCGTGTCGTCGGACTCGTCGCCCATCACGAGGAGGAACTCGACGTCCCCGCACGTTCGGCTCAGCTGCACCATCGCCGGGTAGATGCGCCTGCTGTGCGCGCTGTGGCTCGCTGCGAACTCCACCACCACGAGCCGTGACTTGGCCGCGCGGAGCGCGTCGTCGAACTCGCTCGCCGTGTGGACCTGCCTCACGCGCTCGTCTGGGCTGCCGCCAGCCGAGGAGGCCTTTTGGGTCCCGCTCTTCTCTTTGGAGGCCGAGGAGGCCTTCGCGGAGAGAACGCGCCGGCTTGCGCGTGAGGAGGGGGTGTTGTTTGGGAGTGCTCGTTGAGGGTAGAGAAGACAGAGAGGGATATGGGTTTGTTTTGGAGAAGGTGGAGAGGGGCCTGCATGGGTAGTAGTTTGCGAGAGTGGCCATTGTTGGAGAAGATTGAATTTTGGGGATGGGCTGTTGAATGCGAAGGATTAGGAGAAGACCATGGATGGGTGTGGATTTTGACTAGTGAGGGAAGGATTAGTTTGTGTTGTTTGGATTCGGACTTGGAATGAGCATATCCACATGTTTTGGTTTCTGTGATAGATATTTTAGCTGGTGGAATTGGTGCTCTCTCTTGGTTGGAATCTTCTTTCCAAAATGATTGATTTCAGCCTCATTTGCGGTCACAGGACATTTTGATTTTTTCATGAAGTACAGACTTTGGTTAATAAAATATGTAAATTCTGGTAGGAATCAAATGTATATTATTACAAAGTTTTTGTAAAGGGGTGCATATATATAATATATAAGCATGTGAATTATCTGAAAAATATTTGTATCTGATCTAAATCTGTATCAAAAAATTGAAAAATATCTGAAAAATTCGTGTCCAACAAAATTATACATATTCAAAAATTTTCGGATCGGATACGAATATGCCTGTATCCGATCCGAAAAATATCCGTATCCGAAAAAATATTATTATATTGATTATTTATTTAATTATATATTTATATGTTCAGGATTAGTATGAGTTTTTATTTTTATTTTTAATCCAAAACATGTAATATTTTATGTATATACTTATACTTTTATGTTTTATATTAAGTAATTATTAGATTTTTTTACATATTTCAAATAGTCTTTTAGATGCTTCTAGTTTTGAAAAAACGGAGTTGATACATTCTGTTTGTTCTAAAACCCGAGCTGCAATTCAGAGACTATCCCCAAACCGTGTAAAATGTACATTATCCTAATGTGTACATATTCTAATATGAAAATTAAAATTTTAAAATTTTTTTTAATGTTTTATCTTAGTTTGTAGGAGACAAAATGTTTCTCACCCAAATAAAGAATAAGAGTACAAGAATTGATCAGAATACAAGAAAGTTACAATAGGAGTTTGCCCGCTTCAGATAAAGGCCCAGCCCAATATAGAGGCCCATTTAAGAAAATGGTTCACCTCGGTCCAGGACATCACTTTAGATAAAGATCTTTTCCTTAGGTCGGATCAGGAAACATCCCAAGTCGGATCCTTGACCAGACCTGGGAGCCCGAGAATCGAGTTCGACCTACTCAAATATGAAGTAAGCAGACTAAAGGGCCCGACCATTACACATGTACAACAAGTGCTTGCAAAATTATAGAAAAACCCTAAGGAATATTCTCTGACACAAGGGCTATAACAAACTCTCAAATAACGGTTATGAGGCGTTGATCCCAATATTGCACGTGTCGACCGACCCAAGAGTCACGTGAAAGATTCTCTATCAAACTATCCTTACACTTCTATAACATAACATACACGCCCCTCCCCTATAGAAGGGTATCCCCTTCACCACAAGAAGACTTCTTCTCCCCCAAAAAAACCCTAGACGCAAGCTTGAAATCTCTATTTTAATGGAGATTTGACTTGATCGTCAGAGGTTCTTGGGACGGCACCTCTTCCAGTGTGAGATCCACAATCAAAAGAGAAACTACATGTGACTTGACCCCTTGATAAGGGTATGTAGGAAACCTGAGAAGTGACATCAGATTCAGTCCAGACAAAAATCTCGTCAATCGATCCACCGCGGATCCTCATTGTCGTGTCCTCACTGATCTACCTAAACCAAGCCCGGACCATCCTCCAGTCCAGCCCATTCGAGGAGGAGCACATTTTCAGCTTCCACATAGTTATATACTTTATTTTTCATAATTGAACTTTCATATTATAATGCTTAATTAGGGGTGGTAAATGAACTGAGCCGCTCGGAGCTCAGGTTAATTGGAGCTCGTTTGGATTTGTTCAATTAGACAAATGAGCCGAATTTTGTGTTTAAGCTTGGCTTGTTTGTGTTATAAAAAACTCGGTTGAAGCTTGGTCTGACTTGTTTATAAAATCAGAACACTAAATCAATACATGTTTATGCTCATTTTTGCTTGTGAGCTCAGCTTATTTAGGCTAAAATTTTATTTTCAACCCCAAAAAACCTTAAAACGAAGAAAGAACACTAGGCTTGTTTATGCTCATGACAGACCCGCCCTAAGAAAGGCGATCAAAGCAATTGCCTAAGGCCTCTATCTAGGAAGAGGCCCAATAACCACATAGTCGATGGAATAAAATAAATGAACGGTGAAATTTATCACTTTTTCTCATGAATTAATTTCTCTCCACACATTCTTTCTCAAAATCAACTTAAAATTTCTCTCCTCCTTAAATCTCTCAAACCATAATGACAATATTTCCCTCTCTATATTTCTCCCTCCCTGGTCCCTTGATTGTTTAAAATAAATAGTGCTCAAACCATTTTATATAAATTGTTAATCTTTGCATAATTGGACGAGAATATTTTTAATATTTTTTAACAACAACCGACAAAAACCTAATGATAATTTTTCAACGCCTTAAAACATAAAAAAAAACACCTAAAAATTTACAAAGACATAAAAATAATGGGGCTTATACTTCCACCCCCATCACTTCCTCAACCCACCCCTTAAAAATTAAAATTTTCATTTTTTTAATAGAGAGCAACCCACCCCAGCCCTTTCTCCCCCAAATCAGCTCCTTCCTCCCCCAAATAGCCACATCTGGTCAGTCTTCCACTGGAAGTTTCTCGACGCAATGAACTGGACGCCTCCCACCGGTGGAGGGCTGAGATTCCGGTGGTGAAGCCACCTCCGCCGCCAACGAGGTGGTTGTGGCCTTGTGGGTGCTTCAACATTAACATCAACCCACACCAACCCAAACCCATTCTTTCTCCTCCGTCGCAAGCAACCCCCACCACCTCCACAACCCAACCACCACTGCCACCAGAAGTTCCTCGGTGCGGACGTGCACACCCTCTTCCTCTCCACGTCCTCCGCCTCCAGCCTCCCTCGAACGCGCCCTCTCCGCCTCCACCGATCCCAATCCCCTATGCATCACCTCCTCCAACGGCTGCGCCTTCCACGCCACCCTCCACCGCATCGACGTCGGCGTCCTCCTCGACCTTGAGCCCAACCTCCATGTCATCGTCGCACACGGCGACAAAAGACTATAGGATCACGTGCCGGGGATGAAGCCGTCGCCACCACCACCTCTTCAAGAGCTTTCGGCAGAAGATCGGCTTGTGAGTGGGATTTGTGGAGAAGAAAGGTTTGAAGTGATTTTCTCTTATCAAAGAAAATAATAATAAAAATTTTAGGGGTGGGTTGAGTGACTGTAGGGGTGGAAATAACCCCGCCCCCTAAATAATGGGTTGAGTGATCGCATATAAACCATTAAACCCTAATCAATTTTCCAAAAATCAACTACAGATACGGAAGTAGCGGATCACATCGTATATATTCAATATATAAATAATAAACCCGTTAAAATCAATCCCCATCCGTCTCTGTTCTTTTCCCCTTCCTCCAACGCTGGATCCATGGAAACCCTAACCCTCTTCATGACGGCGGCGGTGATCGCCGGCGGCGGACTCTACTGGTTCGTGTGCGTGCTCGGATCCGCCGAACAGAAGGGCAAACGTGCCGCCGATCTCTCCGGCGGGAGCATCTCCGCCGAGAAAGTCGGCGACAAGTACAAGCAGTACTGGTCGTTCTTCCTCCAGCCAAAGGAGATCGAAAAACCCTCCCAAGTCCCCGCCTTCGTCGACACCTTCTACAACCTCGTCACCGACATCTACGAGTGGGGCTGGGGCCAGTCCTTCCACTTCTCCCCCTCCCTCCCCGGCAAGTCCCACGCCGCCGCCACCCGCCTCCACGAGGAATTCGCCGTCGATCTCCTCCGCGTCGGCCCGGGGAACAAGATCCTCGACGTCGGATGCGGCGTCGGCGGCCCGATGCGGGCCATCGCCGCCAAATCGGGGTCGAACGTCGTCGGAATCACCATCAACGAGTACCAGGTCGGCCGGGCGAGGATCCACAACGTGAAGGCCGGACTCGACTCCCTCTGCGAGGTCGTCCGCGGGGACTTCCTCCAGATGCCGTTCGCCGACGGGAGCTTCGACGGGGCCTATTCGATCGAGGCCACGTGTCACGCCCCCAAATTGGAGGACGTGTACGGCGAGATCTACAGGGTTCTGAAGCCCGGGGCGATGTACGTCTCGTACGAGTGGGTCACGACGGGGGCCTACCGATCGGACGATCCGGAGCACGTCGAGATAGTGCAGGGGATCGAGAGAGGGGACGCCTTGCCCGGGCTGAGGAGGTTCGATGAGGTGGCGGAGACGGCGAGGAAGGTAGGGTTTGAGGTTCTCCAAGAGAAGGACCTGGCGAGGCCCCCGAATGGGCCGTGGTGGGCCAGGCTTAAAATGGGCCGGATCGCGTACTGGAGGAACCATGTCGTGGTGTCGGTTCTGGCCAAGTTGGGGATCGCGCCGGAAGGGGTGGTGGAGGTGCACGATATGCTTTACAAGACCGCGGAGCACCTGACGAGAGGGGGAGAGACGGGGATCTTCACGCCTATGTACATGATCCTCTGCAGGAAGCCCGTCAATTGAATCGGACGGTCGTCGTTGCTCACTGAGGTTCGGTTTCGGTTCCCTTTTTTTTAATATTATTAATTTTTAGTCGAATCGTGATTAGTATCTCCTTTGATATGTAATCGTTTTTTTTTCTTCTGAGTTTTTGATTCTTTAGAGATAGGGGGATAATTTATGAATTGTTGTTTATTATTCTAATTTTGAATGGCATGGTGTCCTCTGGACAAATTTGAAATTTGAGAAGTTCTGTTAAATTTTGAATGACAGGATGTCCTCTGGTCATCTTATTCTTGGGTGGCTTTGGGGGAGTTGGTTGATTGCATGGTCCCTTCGTAGATGAAGGGACTGGAATAGCTATTCTGATTTTTTTTTGTTTGGGGTGGATTGGGTGATTGGAGGTAAGAGGGATGTCAAAACCTTAACATTGGAGATTCATGTTTTTTTTTTTAATTAAGGAAAACAGTCATTTTTGCTATCCAAGTGTATGGACCGTTTTTAATTAAAAAAAAGGAAAAATGTCTAAAAGATTTCATAAAAGTTAGAAATATTCATACCAGCAACTTTTTAAAATTATACATAAAAAAATCTCGTTTCACCATTTTAGAAATACAAAAGAATATTCTACCCATATGTGGTTAAATCATTAACATTCCTCTAACCCTCTTAGGTTATTTCATACCAAAAATCTATTTTTCCTACAAAATAACAATATCTCTATACATGATCAAAATTAATTCTCTTAGATGTTTTGTTATTATATATTATATTGTGTGTTTCTTATATATATTTTTACATAATGTTATTTATCATTTTTCATTGTGTATAATCATAATATGTAATCTAAATCTGTATTGTTCCTTAATGCAACAGGTAATATTTTAATATTCTAAATCCTTATTTACATTTTTTTTGTTATTCAGATATTTTTATGACATCATTAATACAAATATATTTTTTTAAAGAAGCATTAACGTTTATTGGAGTTCATCATCAAAAATTCAAATTATATTAGTACATATTTCACAAAATCCACCTAATCACAAAAAATTTAAAATAGAAAAAAGTTGATCTACATGAAAATGTGTTAAATACATTAACAAAATTAAAATGATGAAATATTTTAACAAAGTTAAGGAGTAATGGAATATATTAAGAATCTAATTGCATAAGATTAAATTGATCTTTTGTGTTTTCAAAATTGTGAAATAAGATTTTGTTTAGATATTAGTTGATGTATATGTGCGTTGTACATGAACTACTTTGTTGAATTATAATGAATAGATATTAGTTGGAATTACTTGGTTTGTTTTGAAATTTTATCATAAACGAATACAAGCCATAACAAGTCATGTATCATTCATTTAGCAACCATAACAACTCGCACAAAGTAAACACATTTATAACCAGTTTGTTTCTTCACCTGCTTAAGGATTCCCAGATCCTCACTAACCACATGAAAAGCATGCAAACCTATGAGCACAGAGGTAAGTGAGTCAGATAGCCCTCCACATAAAATATGTATGTGAAAATGTACCATATTTCTTATCATTCTAAACATACGAATACAAAAAATAGAGTATTATTGTAAGGTATATATATCGGCTTTAATGATTCATGTCAATAGAAAAAATAAAAGTCTAAAAGCATCAAAATGCTTAAGAACATCCATAAATCAGGCTTCGAATTTCTAATATTAAAGATAACGAGGCTACTTGACATAAATAATTATCCTTGCATTGGCATTGAGGAAATGCAGAAGTTATATCTCTAAATAAAGTTTGTCTTAACTAAGGAATCTTCGGGAGTTGTAACCGGATAGTCAACTTCTGAATAAAGTAGTTTCATGTCAAACAAAAAGAAATAGAGAATCCATAACAGATTTAGTAGGAAACTGATAATTTGGCAAACATTTCAAGATGTTGCAGAAAATCTCCCATTTATTCAAATGATAATGCCATGACACAGGTAAATGAAAATAAAGTGCACCCCCAATATCTATTTCTACTCAAGCAATCGCACATTATTAGAAAACAAACTGAGAAAATATAATAAAAGAAATCTTGTTTTAGGAAAACAAATGACTGTCTAAATAACACAAATATGCATATTTAAAATAAAATGTAAAAGCAATATGGCATCTACATAAACATTATTATGAGAACATGAGGATTGCATTTTGAAAAATTATTCATCCTTCATCATGCAGTAGCCAAAATTTTAGAAAGAAAAAATAAGAATGAAGCATTTCGATGCATAATAAAGTATGTAAATACAAAGTCACAGTGAACTTCTTAGATTAGAACAATTATTCAACAAATGAATTTGAATCGACATAAGAACGAATAAATCCTTATAAATAACATTCATAATATACCATCACCACACCCTTAATTTTCACAAATAACTGAGGAGATATTAATTTTCACAAGTTGTTAAAAGTAATGTGCTAAAAGTCAATTAGAAAACAAGAAACATAATATATAACGGTTCCGGTGAGCTCACATCACGAGTTCCTGATATGGGAAAGATGATAAAAAGCATACCACTGATATCACCCTTTGTGTTCTTGAACCATTAACGTGATAAATATTTATTTTAAAAAATCTACTGAGTACTTAAAAAAAATCACAAGTGCACACGTCCATTGCAAGTAAATTACTATGTTGCAAAAATGAACATATGCTTTAATTGAAATAATAATAACTAATTCATGTGTATAAACATGGTATAGGGTTAGGTTATTAATAGTTTTATCACGAACAGATGATCCCAACTTAAAAAAATTGAGAGTCAAGCTAAGAGATGAAATGGCTACATGAAATCAGCATGAATAAAAATTAAAACTCATATCCCATGCAATTGGTGCTCAATTATTCAATTGGTATATATAAGAGGTGTGAATTATATTTCTTGTACATTTGTAAAATTGATGACCCTCAAAGAAGCAATGGACACCTAAAATAGATAGACATTAAACCTAAATTAAGATAACGTATATATTGATGAATCGTTGATTTAAACCATGCATAACTGATCTACAATCTCAATGTAATAAAATGAAGTATATAATAATATTGATTATATCCATAACAATTTGTTTAAATGAACAACCAAACACACACAGTATTTTGAATTTGATAATCACTTCCTCTCACTTCAACAAACATGGAAACACCTTGGCTTTGAAGATTGCACTTAAAAGCAGAAATTACCCGAGTTGGCACTCATGGATAATAGCAGGGGTTCAATAAATTCAGAAAAAGAAAACTTAGATGAATTGGAAATCTTACTCATCCATGGACAAAATGCATTTCGGATGGCTCCCTTTTCTTATGACAGGGCATGATTGGGTGGTAGCTTATCTATATTTAAGGTCCTTCATGGTAAATGCAAAAGCTCATGACATTTGAACGAACCTTGCAACGACAAATACATATTTTTATAATTAGTATTGGGGCAATCTATGGAGAGGATGCAATCCGATAATTTGACTGGTTCCTAGGGGGAAAAAATAAAAAAGAAGCTATCAGTCAACAACTATGTAAATATTATATAACCAATAAAAAAAAACTATGTAAATATTCAGTTCTTTATTAATGTATTAACCAAAATAACATAGAACCACTTTTGAAAATCTATGATTCGGTTGTAGGATTAGTGATAGTTATGTTTTCTACAATTTAACATCAAAACTTAGTAAAAATGAAAGTCTATGTGGTACCAAGAAGATAAATTGAAACACACAAGCCAATGAATTTTCCATATCAATTAATTTCTTTGTTTTTTTTAGAAAAAAATCAGATTAAAAGAGAGAGAAAAAAGGATTTCATTGACAATTATAGGATATAATCATGCCAAAATCATTTTGATTTCATTTACCCTAATCATCAATGATATGAACCACAACTACAGGCTTGAAGCCAGATTGTTTTTGCATTGAGAACTTTGCATTCATAATATCGCGTTTCAGATCTGCTAGAACGTCACAAACCTTAGATAGCAAACCAAGATCTGGTGACAATCAATTCAAAGGAAGTGTGCTTTTTGGAAGGCATCACTCCGGTCTGAGTCCATCATGCATTGAGGTTCTAAAGCAAGCATTGGTTTTGAGATATTACATAATTAGATTTAAAAAAAAATTCATGTAATCGATTACAAGTCGACAAAAAAAATTGTATAAATAAGAGTACCCACATAGAAAGAAGAATTCTCAAAGCAAATCCAGAAATTCCTAATATAATGAGAGAGTCCATTAACTTGCCTTGGTAACTGTTGCAATTTCATAAACATCGTTGTCAATCACAACAACAAAGATGATTAAAAAAATAATAGCATGACCAATTCACTAAATTCACCATTACACGCATTTTATCAAATTCAAACAGAGCACTACAAAATTCATTAGTAGATACAATTTCCATAAAGTTACTCCACGTATCCCAAGGATTATTGCAAACCTATGATCATTGTAAATACTCTAAACAGATCCAAATAATCAATAGTTGAAGATCATTCACAATCTATCATACTATTATTTCTGCTTTATAATACGATAAAGAAAGTATTTTGCCTTCTCATGAACATACAAAATGAAGCTATGAGTAACATGGTAGACCACTGAAATGAACATAAAAAAACCAATAGAAGTACCTGATTAAAATAAAAAACGGTTCTCTACAATCTTTCGTCTGCCAATTTCAAACAAAAAATAGAAAATAGAACTCCATCAGTACAAAGGGCAACTACAAAAGTTTAAACCCAACATCCAAATTGCAAAACCACAAATTTCACCTTAAAAATATAGTTCCCAAAAATTGATATAAAAAACTATACAACTTCCAAACCTGCATAAAACCAACGGAAATCTGCAGTGATTGAAAAATCATAAAAATTCAAAGAACCCATTTCTCATTATCCCTAAAACGTGGCCTTCTCGTGTAGCTCTAGATTGCAAAGCCAGGAAATAATAATCATGATAGAATGACTGAGAATAAGGATGAGAGACATTGAGGGGAGTAGGAGACGGAGATGGCAATTCGTCGTCGCTGCCTCGTGCTCCGTGAGCCGTTGGGACTGCAAATAAACTCTAAGGCTCAGGTGACCTTCCCTGAAATCTTTGCCATCGTAAGGGAAAGTGGATGGCTCGATCGAACGCAGACACGATATGGTGGAGGACATAAGAGATGATGAAATTGGAGCAGAAGAAGGATTTTGTGGAAGACGTGAAGAGGAAACAATTGGACGACGTGAAGAAGATGAACAGGTGTGGGATACATTAATTTGAGTAACCGATGAGGGTTGGGGAAGTTAAAGCATTGGTTGGTGAAGAGTTTTCATAACAACAATGAATGATTTAGGGAATATAATAATGAAATTTTCGGTACCAAAAGCAATTAACGAATTACTTAATAAATCGTCAAACAATTTTTCACATAACGACTAATTATGAGATGATAAAATAAGTTAATGAAATTTTATTTGATATAGGATTGGGTTTTCGACGAGATGAAAGAATAAATAAGGGTAAAATGCATTTGGTCCCTGAAGTGTTCTAAACACGCAGAAACACCCCCTCTAGTTCAAAATATGCAATTACACCCCCTGCAATTTGATATTCTATTAAGATAAGATAAAAGTATTATTTTACCCTTTTAATTAAATCTTTATCATTTTTTCACATTTCTTTTTTGTGGGTTATTTTCACCTTTTAAGTAATTATTATATTATGTGACTTAATTCTCACAAAAATCATCTAAATGTATTTGAAGAGTTAATTATTATATAAGTTAATATTCATAAAGCATATCTAGAATTAATTATTTCATTTTTTTCTATGAAAATTTAAATAGTTAAGGGTAAAACAGTAATTTGAAATTATTTTTGTCACATCTTAAGGAAAAAATATAATAGAAGGGGTGTAAGTGCATGTTCTTAAACTTTAAAGGGTGTTCCTCTAGATTTCGAAAACTGCAGGGCGTCCAAATGCATTTTACCCAATAAATAAGTGTCAAACAAAAAGTCATTTGAGGTAGGAATGTATTTTTCAGAATTGGGAAGGTTAAATCTGTCAAGTGAAACTTTTTCATGGATTTGTACTTTTATAGGTAGTATAGATATAGATAAAATAAATGTCAAATAAAAAGTCTTTGAGATAGGAATGTTTTTTTCAGAATTGGGAAGGGTAAATCAGTCAAGTGAGTTTTTCATTGATTGACATTTTTATAGGTAGTATAGATATAGATATAGATAATTTTAAAAAGTGCTGATTTTGATATTTCTAACTTTTAAAAGAATTTTTTAATCACTTTCCTTTTTAAAAAAACCCTTTTAACATGCAGCCCACCCCCTATTTGTCTTTTTGGGTTTGCATCTTAAAAAAGAAAAAGAAAGAGATGGAGAAAGAAGAGGTGCTACTGTGGGTGTCGGAGGAGAGCGGCGGAGTCGACGGCAACAGGAAAAGATGCGATGGAAGATGAGAGAAAAAGTGAGAGGGAGACAGAGGGAGGGGAAGGACGGAGGTGGTGGGGGACCGAGGGCGGATCCAGGACACTTTTTCTGAGTGAGCTGAATTAATCTTTTCATATAAAAAAAAATTCTTGATAAAAATATCAATTTTTTTTTTTGTAGTCATATGAAGCGCTTGAAATAAAATAAGTTCATTAAAAGATTAAGTAAAACAAAACAAGTTCATTAATACAAAATCTCAAATGTTATATAAAAAAATCAACTTATCTCCCTTATTTTCTTCTTTTCTTTTAGTGAAATACAATCATCCACTTAAAATCCATCTAAAATTATAACATACATAAAACAGATATTACCCCCAAAAAAACTCAAATGTTATATATAAAAAAATTTAAAAAAAATCACAAATACAAACTCAGTTTTAAAAGTTTTAATTTAATTTTCTTAATAGACACCAAGATAATCAAGAATAATTCCTCATTTATTTGGAATAAAATAAATATCAATAAAACATAAAAGTGAACAAAAAAGACAAACCCTAACAAAAAATTCTAATAAATCTAATAAATTTAAAACTTAATGAAAGATTGAACCCAAGAAACTCCAATTCTCCAACCAACATAGACGATGATGATTTATTCAATTCTTCAAACATTGTCAAAATATGAAATATCTAAACACATCTACAAAACATATAATAAATCAAAAGAATTAACGAATTTACAAATAAAATCAAATTCATTACATACTGTTTGGTGTTTGGTGAAGAGGGTAATTTATTCATTGACGGATGCAAAATGTTTTTTAAAAAAAAGATGCTCAATTAGGGTAAACTAAAGTTTATATAGCAAGTTATTTTTTAATTTTTTTTAAAAAGATTGGGTTGGACCAGTGTTTTGTGAGTTTTTGAACAAAATATGGATTAAGCTTTATTACGGGTTTTCTAATAAAACTGGACTGGACTGCTATTTGGGGTTTTTTTCACAAAATCTGGGCCAGGCTGCAGCCCAGCCCATCCAACTCATGGGCCCGCCCCTGCGGGGGACAGTTGTGACGGACGAACGACGGAATGGGAGGAGAGAGAGAGAGAAAGAGAGATGACCGACCACCGCCATCCTCCACCTCCCTTCCAACCCCTCTCTCCCTTTCTTTCTCCCCCCCCCCCCCCCCCCCCCCCCCTTCTTTTTGAAAAGTAACCCAACCATTTTTCTTATTTTTTTATGGGTTACGATTCGGGATGGTTTTAGTTGCCCCTGTAATAGAATTATGGAAAAATGATATATTTAGTCACTTATAGCGCCCAACCTTTATGATACTTTTAAAATATATATATTTATCTAATAAACTACATATTATTATAAAAATTTAAAATACATTTCTAAATAAATCAACATGCTTTAATAATGGAAAATATATTATACTGTATAATGTATACTTCACAAATTCATGACTGTATAGTTAACTAAAATAAGATCTCCAGACTTGAGTGTACGAAATCACATTAAAACAAGACCAAAGTTTGGCAGCAGAGTGGATGAAGTCGACCAAACCACGACTCTGAGGACGGCATGTATTGGACCACAATAACTTTTGGGTTGGGCCTATCTATTATGGCGTTGTTTTATACGGGGAAAGAGCAGACCCGCTGACCCATTGGGCTTTGGACTTACGAAAACAAAAAAAAAGAAGGAAAAAGATATACATTTATCAATAAAAACTTAGACCTCACATATATTTTTTTTAAATAGTAAACATCATCTAATGAGGTATATTATTTGATAAAAAGTGTATATTGCTCCATTTCAAATTGAATGAACTCATTTTTAACTAGTGTAAGAAAAAATTCAATGAGGTATCTACACCATCTAAGGTATATTTTTAATTAAATTAGTAACGAGGTATATAGGGTGTGTTTTGAACTAAGAATAAAACTGAGTCCTGTTCACACATTTTAGATAGGGTATGATAGTCGCTTACAGGCCACACATTTTAATTTTATGGGATTTTTGCACATATGTTCCTGTTATATTTAAATTTTATCAAAATACCCGTCAAGTCCCAATTTGGATAACGAAATGAGTTATTCTGGATAGATAATTATGCCAGTATAAATAACAAATCTACATAAATAAGAGATTTTCTGTTTAGTTGTGTTTTTTTATTCTTAGAAAACGTAAGAATAAAGGTTGAGTTGTTTAATTGATAAAGAATAAAATATAAATAAAGTGTAAAAAAGTTGATTTGACATGTGAGCCATTTGATGTATAAGAGGTGTTGATAAGTGATTTAATGTGATAAATTATAAAAAGTTGATTTGACATGTAAACCCATATAAATAGATAAATTGAACACCATGCATGACTTGATCCCTTGAGAATATATAAGAATTTGAACAAATATGAAATGATATCTCTGATCTGTGTGCTCAATGCATATCCACCCTAACCAATCTGTGTTTTTTTATATATTTTTTAATTTTATTTTTATTGATGACCGGCCAAGAACATATTATGGTCCCCATCTCTTTCAGTCTTTCAAACATCTTTATATTTCTTTTTTTAACATCTTCATCTCTTCAAACATTTCTCTTCTTTTTAAAGGAGACTAGGGTTTCTAAGTTTTTCATAGGTGAAAAGGGATCTAGGGACACATTTGTCATTTTACATGTCTAGTTAAACTATTTAATCATGTTTCAGTCATGATTAGATATGATGTGGGACGGAGGGGTATGGATGCACTCATTTCACCCCGTTTGGATAGCGGCTTAAGAGAGTATAAGGGGGTTATAAGAATGGATAGGAAAAATGACTGTTTGTTTACAGAGTATAATTTAGTATTACTAAGCTAGTTTAAACGAGTATAAGAGAGTATAACAATTCTAAGTAACCCCTAAGATAAGCTATACTCAATTTATCTATTCTCATGAGCCCACATGTCAAATCAACTTTTTACACTTTATCATATCAAATCACCTATCAACACCTCTTATACATAAAATGGCTCACTTGTCAAATCAACATTTTTACATTTTATTTATATTTTATTCTTTATTAACCAAATAACTCAACATTTATTCTTACGTTTTCCAATGAGAATTAAAAAAACACAACCAAACAAAAAATCTCTTATTTATGCAGAATTGTTATATATACTAGTATAATTATCTATCCAGAATAACTCAATTCCTCAATCCAAATGGGGGCTAAAAGAATAACATGGGTATTATATTATTGTACAAAGAGTTTTAATAGGGGTATTTTAACAAAATTGAAATATCAAATATCCCTAATTTTTTAAATAATATGAATCCATCCAATACATATATATATATATTCTATAAAAAGATTCATTGGATAAAAAATGTAAAAAATGCTTAACCTATTAATAGTAAAACCCACATAATGAAATGTAGATATCCAAGATCCAAAATAAACCTTATAAACAATAACAAGCTCAAGAACGAGTTCACCTAACTCAAAACACTTTCTTTTGTTGAAACAGAAAATAATTAAGGAAAACATCAGATTTGCAAAGCCACTTACAAGATTATATCAGAAGGTAGAACCACTGTTTTTCGCTTTGCCAAGCAACACATCTTTTGCTTCATTGATCTTGGATGCAAGATAACCGCTGCCCCCTGCGTCTGGATGGTTCGCAACCATCACTCTTCCGTGTGCTTCTTTAACCTTCTCTGCAGTAACAGCCTCCCTATTGCCACCCTATTGCCACATATATGAGAACCGATCAACGTATATAAAAAGGGAATTTTAACAAGCATATCATCCAAACTATTTATGTAACCGAAAAGTTTCTTCATGAATTTCTAAAGAAAGAAGGTCCAGTTTTTCTGATTAATTGACACCACATGAAAATGCATCTATAAACCTGTCAATGCGAAGGCTTGTGTATCTTGTTTTCCATGTATTATCACATCTGTAGCATATCTATCCAATCCACATACTGATATTGCTCACTTACCTAGTCTATCTAACAACCAGCTAGCAGAGGCTTTATGCACATTTGGTACATATAGCTAAAGTCAAGCAAATATCATGGAAGCTTATTAACCTAAAATAAGGCATCTACTAGAAAGAGGTTTGAGTGCTTTTAAAAGAAAAATATTTCAGCAATAAAATCTTTTTGTTATATTTTTTTTCAGTACATCTGTTATTAATATATTTGGTAAGATCCACCAAAGATGAGTTGTCCTAACCATGTGAGGCAACAAGTAAGGCCAAAGGCCGATGCCGTCCTTAGGGGAGATGTCAACCGTCTCTCCTTTCAACGAACACAATTATTTTGTTCTATGAAGTTTATTGACAATGCTAGCATGACTCTAATCCAGGTGCAAGAAACAAAAACCTTCTTAGAGATAGGAAATATGTATATATGCATGCATACTTCACACTTCACAGGACATAAAAGTTGGCTACACACAGTCCAGGCATCTATTCATTCTAATAGCTGCACTATCTTGTTATTTTAAACAACAATGGGGGAATGAAAACCAATTGCTATTGTAATCGCATCTAATCTTTGTATAATACTATACTCTAATTTTGAGAATGACATTATTTAACATTTCAATTTTGGGTCGGTGTGCACACATGATGAATGCATAAAAAAGACCCAAGATAGATCATAATGATGTGTAGTGTGGATTATGGGGTTGTCTCTGCAAGCGCACTACATGAATGATATGTTAACGATGTTTCTAAAAGAAGCAATAGTTACCTAATCCCAAGAATAAGAGAAGCTTCCCGTCTAGTCATTGTAGGCTGAAAGCCACCTTCATAAAACTTCCACATTCGAGGTCCAACTGGTCTTGCCTTGAATGCCTGCCAGGCTTGGATAGTGTATTCGCCAGCAAGCGCAGCTGTTGCAACTGCAAGTCCTGCTAGAAATGGTGTTGCCTGTACATATGCACATTCAATTTCAAAGTTCAGACAAAAAGGTGAAATATTACATCTAAAATCAGTCCTGGTATAAGTAATCTACAAAACCGATATGTTGAGCAAATGCCGATATCATCAATCATCATATACATTGTTGTGAATTGTTGAAACATTCAACACCTCTAGAAAATTATCAACCAGATATGCACTTGTAATAATCATAGCTGTTGACATCTGGAACACTATTTCCTTCGTCGTTCATTTTCCATGGGTTTATGTCTGTCAATTACCGTAAGTTCATAGCTTTCAGCTTTGGGTGATTATAATATTCAGTACAACAAGCTAATTGACCATTGCAAGGATATAATTCTATATATTATTGAGGCTCTCAGACTACCAATTGTATGGTGAGTGAGGACCACCACAGAAGTTCCATACAAACGATTCTCCCATTTCAGATGCAGAGTATCTACTCGTTAAGCTTTATATATCAATTGCAAGCACTAAGAAAAGATTTTAATGGGCATTAATATTCAGCAGTATAAACTTCCTTCCCCACTTCCGCTATCCACTGTAGCCCCCATTGGTAATAGAATGGAATTACATGTAATGCTAAGTTAATCTACTTTTATGCTTTTTGGCATAAAAAAATGACATTTTATATATATGTACATGCATCTGTATGGATGATAACTGCTCTCAGTAAATGATATTTGTATGAATGTCATATCACGTGAGAACGTGAGCATCACAAGATTAACAATCAATATAAATGGGACAACACAAGTATCTACACTGTAGTGATCTATCAAGATTCACCTTTAAATACTCTGTTATAGATAATCAACTTGCATTGTCTTAAAACCAACCCTGGATCTCGATTTCTCCAACCCTAGAGATTTAAGAACAATGTCATACATGTATATAACAAAGTCAACAATTAACCAATTGTACTAAGCATAATTGCAATGTAACCTATAAATATGGAAGTTGCAGACAAATTAAACTGTAAACATGAATAAAAAATCTTCAACTGCTTATGAAATTGTAATATGCTTACACATGTTTGTTTTTCTGTCTGTCAATAAATAAGGACAGGGAATTATGTAACCTATTAAGTCCCAACTCGTGTTCTTGTGACTGACAGTCACACTGTTAAATTTGATAAATCAATCCTTGTTTTGTAATCTGACAGGGAATAATCTGGCCGTCTGCTTTGGAGAAGGTTTTATCTTATTATCGAGCTCTTTGTAGCTTGACGTTGTGGAGTTACCACACATTATAATAATCACTTATCAAATTCCTTTTGTTTATGAAGGCTGCACTTGCCATTAATTAAGTTAAACACCAAAGCATTCCATGATTGCAGTTATCCTGGATACAGTCAGCATTTCCACCAAGGCACTGGCTCCAAGAAGATTACCTGCATGAAAACTAGAGCAATATTTTTTGTGTACAAACACATGTTTAATTGCACATCACCACTCCACTGACAACAGAATGACAATTTTTTTTCCAAATGATAATGAAACATAATTCAATCATCAGGTTTCATCAATGTCAACTTTTTTTAAGATGGTTGACAAATGATACTGTAGCCAGAGTTCTTCTCCTATCGGTATTTAGCAACTCAATCAAGCTCATAAACTCATATTCACCTACCAAGAAGAACTAGTATTCTGAATAAAATGAACACAAAAATATAAAATATAAAATATTTTTAGAAATCAAAATTAGAAAACAAACCAAATAATGGCCATCACCCAACCCATATAGCTATTGGAAAAGGAAGAGGCTAGACATTCATAAACTTCTATGTCGTTAGCAATACACTTCACCATTGCTCCAAGCAATGACCCTTAAACACACCAACTAATATTAAACAATATACATGATCATGAATAACTCGAAATTCAGTTTCACGAGATTTTCTCAAAAGCAACAAGCATCAATCAAACAGAAATCAAATATATTGAGTATAGAACTTAATGTGGGCCAGTTCATGAAAATAAATTGATGAAGAACTAGAAAGCAAAAATAAACAAATTTATAAGTATCGAATGTGTGCTCCGTAGGATGGTCACTGACACATGAACGAAGCATCTCTACACTTGGTTCAATATTTACATCCTTTGCATTTATTCCTTCATGACTCTGTACAAATCTTGGCACATTAAATTTCAGCTCCAAACACCCATCATGTGGATGGAAATTGTATGAATGGCGGGCATCTGGATCCTGCACAAGATAAATGCTAGGGTACTTTTGCACAAATATATAGAACTCAAAACATACAGTATAAACCATCTCATATTACCAATGATGACTGAGCTAATTGACCTTTAAATGCACTTGTGAGTTGGTGGTCATTGGTGAATAGATGTTCGAAGTTTGATGTCCCAACAGATGGTTCATGTCAACAACTCTAGCCTGATCATATAGGAAATTTACTTTCCTTAGAAATATGAGCTCTCATTCATGAGAGAGTATGATCACGGATTCATGGAATTTCTCGGATTCATGGTATGGTCTTGAAGTCATGGGGGAGTATGGTCTTTGATTCTTGGGGGTTATGCCTCGGATTCAGGGATGGCTATGTCTCAGATTCATGGTGGGGACGTCTCGAATTAATAGGGGAGTATTTCTCGGATTCACGAGGGAGTATGGTCAGGGATTCATGATATGTATTAGAATCATCGAGTATATCTCGAATTTATGTGAGGTTATGTCTCTGATTCATGTGAAGGAATATCTTGGATTCATGGGGGGTATGTGTCAGATTTATTGGTCAATATGTCTTGGATTCATGGCGCAGGGGAGGGGGAGCTCGGGTTCATTCCCATGAATCCAAGACATCCCACATGAATTCGAGACCAAAATTGCCCATGAATCCGGAACATACCATCCCATGGATCCGAGGCATACCCCCGCATGAATCCGGATTCATAAGGGAGTATGTCTCGGTTTCATGGGGGGGGGGGTACGTCTCAGATTCAATGGGGGTGTATGTGACGCCCGGCCCATTGAGGGGGATAGCCAACAGTCCCAAGAGGCCCATGGATTGAGTGAGGGTGAGAGTTTCGTGTTTAGTCTCACATCGCCTAATGGAAGGAGATAATTTGTACTTATATGTGAGCATAGCTCTTACACACCAAAACGCGTTTTAAAGCCGTGAGCCCATTTAGGGGCAAAGCGGATAATCTCTTGCTGTGTAAGCCCGGGGAGTTACAATTGGTATCAGAGCCTGTCCATTTTGTAATAGTGGGTGCAGCCCCACACGAGGATGTGTGGCGCATTAGGGGGGTGATTGTGACGCCCGGTCCATTGAGAGGGATGCCCAACAGTCCCAAGAGGCCCATGGATTGGGTGAGGGTTTCATGTTTAGTCTCACATCGCTTAATGGGAGGAGATAGTCTGTGCTTATATGTGAGCACAACTCTTACACACCAAGACGCGTTTTAAAGCCGTGAGCCCATTTAGGGGCAAAGCGGACAATTTCTTGTGTAAGCCTAGGGAGTTACAGTGTATGTACTCGCATTCATGGTCTCGGATTCAAGAGGGAGTATGACTCGAATTCATGGGGGAGTATGGTCTCAGATTCATGGGGGGTTATGTTTAGATTCATGAGGGAGTGTGTCTCGAATTCATGGTCTGATTCATGGGGGGAGCATGTCTTGCATTAATGAGGAAGTATGGTCTCAGATTCATGGTGTAGAGGGAAAAATCTGCATCCTATCGAAGGATGATACATGTCAAGGGTTAGGCGGGTGCAAACCATTTTATTCGATAACCGACAACCTGAATTTGACAAAAGAAGAGCAGAATAATATCGACTAAGCACTCTTGAGTAGATGAGACACAACGAGACTGATCTCCCCACGAGTAGATGAGACAGTCTTACACATCGCTGATGAATGCCAAGTCATGTGTCAAGCAATACTCCACGTCCTGACTACACGCAGACCGCGAGTAGAACCTTGAAAACGGTCAAACATCCATAAAGTCAGTAACCTTCAGGTTGTTGAATAAGGCCCATTATCCATTAAACGTGGGTAATTAAGGGTACATTTAGCTATAATAAAGTGGGACAATTTCCACAAAACACGCTTACTTATCCATTAAATGTGGGTAATAAAGGGTACATTTAGCTATAATAAAGTGGGACAATTTCCACAAAACACGCTTACTAACAACCATTAAGGGAAAAACTGTTACAACGGCTATATGGCAAGTGAACCCTATAAAAAGGGAAAAGGTACACCAAACGGAGGTATGAGTCTTTCCAGTTAACAAGCCACATTAGGAGTGAGATTAATTCTTTTAAATTCCTTTACGGACTTAAGCATCAGAGTCCCTTTGGCTGGCATCTCACTGGTTTTCCCCTTACTTTCTGAGTGCAGGAATCGCATCTAGCCAGGTTCGGATCCAACAAAGAGGCTTTACCCGCTTCAGTTGATTGAAGGGGAAATTTACCTCTTCAGTTTGGCGTCGTTTGTGGGAAACACGAACGAAAAGTCGTGATTCCATGTCTGTCAACAATACTAACAATTAAAAAGTCAGGGATGGCCTACTAAACCCACAAGCTGATGGGGGAAGCTTCCCTGTAGCTAATCCATGACTCACTTGTGACTTTATCCAGTCAAGTCCAGGACCTCCAATAGCTTGTAACCATCTCTCAAGAGAATTACATGCGGTTGGAGGGGGCTGTACAACGAATTCTAGTCATCCCACAGCAGAACCAGACTCAACAGAATGGTGGAAATGGTTAGGTTCAAATTCCTCTACAGCCTATCAGCTAGCTGTTCGCATCAGGGAAACAAGATCAGACGAGAGAGCGTCTTCCTCTAACAGAAGAGGGTGTTGCTGCCACCAGCATTCCAGATCACCCCGGGCTTCATGACGAAACCGGTTTGAGTGAAATCGCAAATGTTCCCCATGCCGGGAATGATCAGTTCGACGCAAAGCATCACACAACACCAGGATGATCCTCAACCTCACCAAGAGCCCTCTCAGCAGGTTGGGGGCGCTGGAGACTTACCTCAGCAGACTCTCAGGTCTGAAGTACGGTGGGCCAAGGATTAGGGAATGGTAGAACACGCCTTGTGCATATTTGCCTCCCCGTTTCACAACACCATACTTCGAGAATGACTTCCTCGAAAATTCGTTCAACCGAAGTTCAAGCTTTACAATGGCACCACCGATCCGTACGACCATATCTTGGCATTCTGGCACTCGATGGCATTGTACGAGCAGCACGACAAATTGATGTGCCAGCTCTTCCCCTCTAGCCCTGAGAAAGCGGCACTAACCTCGTTCCATTTGCTCCCCCTAGCTTTGATCCGAACTTTTGAAGAGCTCGGAATCATGTTCACTAAGCACTTCGTCTACAACAAGAGGCGGAAAAAGGACCTGGGAGACCTAATGAAGATCCAAATGCAGCGAGGCGAAACATTCAGACAATACATTGATCATTTCCATCTCCTAAAGTTCGAGGTGGAGGATTGCAATGAGGACATAGCAATCATGGCCTTTCGTAGAGGCTTACCAGCCAGAAATGGCCTCAAGGAGTCACTTATCAAACGCACTCTCTCTGACCTCCGGGATCTCATGGGGTGTGCTGAAAAGTACGTCAAGGTGTAAGAGGAGTAAAAAGACCTCAAGCAGACGGTGACTACGGCAGGACCGTCACCAACATCCACCACCACCAAGCAACAACCAAGTGCCCGTCAGACACACGATCCAAGGACCGACATGGTGAGAAGGATAAGAAGACTAGCGCCTTTGCCAATGAGGTGCACATGGACCATATTTCAAGATTCCACCATCCCGGGTAGTGCCTAAAATCCAAGGGCAGTAGTTCTTCGAGTGGCCTAAGACAATGCAGGGTGATGAGTCAAAGCGAGATCAGAACCTCCGCTGTGACTATCACAAGAGCGTTGGGCACACCACCGACAAAGGTCGAACCCTTCGGAGTTTCCGAGAGGAACAAGACCGAAAGGGTTAGCTGAAGGAATACATCTCTCATGACAAGGCCCCAACCACAAAGGAGCAGCATGTAACTAACGTTAACCACACGACTTTGACTGGGGTTATTGGCGTCATCTTCGGCGGTGAAACTTACTTTACCCGAAGAAGTTTCAGAAGGACTCAAAAAGGATTAACTTCCCATGAGGTGATGCAAGTCAACCAGGAGCCGAAGAATCCATGACCTTGACTTGATGACCAAGGCGTTATCTTATTTTCTAATGAAGACTTGGAAGGAGTTCAGACACCCCATTTTGATGCGCCCGTGATTACTCTATGCATCTCCAATTTTGATGTGAAGGGGATCTTGGTCAACACCGGCGGCCGACATTCTGTTCATGCAGCTATTCCTTCGAATGGGCCTGAAGGCGACCGTTCTTGCTCTAGCCAAGGATCTGCTGGTTGCGTTCAATGGCACCCGGGTGGTCCCAGCCAGGTGCATCACCCTGTCGGTGCACGCTGATAACCTGACCCCGATGACAGAGTTCACAATCATGGATCTCCAATCTTCCTATAATGCCATTATAGGGAGAACTTGGCTCGCGGCGATGAAGGCAATGCCTTCAACTTACAACTAACGACTTTGTTTCCCCATTGTCGAGGGGGCAATGGAGATCAAAAGTGATCAAGT
This sequence comes from Acorus calamus, assembly GCA_030737845.1. Lineage (NCBI taxonomy): Eukaryota > Viridiplantae > Streptophyta > Magnoliopsida > Acorales > Acoraceae > Acorus > Acorus calamus. The sequence continues at coordinate 3,250,505 of CM060858.1, read as the reverse complement.
CATCACGAGACATGATGGCGGCCCTTGTAGGAAAAGCACCTACCCCTGAGGAATTGTGTGAGGAGGGGGAGTATGTCTTGGATTAATGAGGGACTGTGTCTCGGATTCATGGGGGCTATGTATCAGATTCATGGTCTCAAATTTATGGCGGACTACGTCTCTAATTCAAGGGGGTTAGGTCTCGGATTCATTGGGGGAGTATGTCTCAGATTCATGGGCGGGTGTCTCGAATTCATGGGGAGAGTATGTTAGGATTCATGGGGGAGTGTCTCCCATTCATGAGGGAGTATGATCTTGTAATCATGGCATTAATCGGATTCATGGTATGGTCATGGATTCATTGGGGAGTACGTCTCGGATTCATGAGTAGAATATGATCTCAGATTCATAGGGATTTATGTCTCGAATTCATGGGTGGCTGTCTCCGATTCATGGTGGGGCATGTCTAAGATTAATAAGGGAGTATGACTAGAATTTATGGTATGTATCAGAATCATGGAGAGTAAGTCTCGAATTCATGTGGGGGTATGGCCCGGATTGAAGGGGGGGTATGTGTCAGATTCATGGTTCAGTATGTCTCGGATTTATGTGGGAATATATCTTGGATTCATAGGGGAGGGGGGGGCTCGAGTTCATACCATTGAATTGGAGACATATCCCACATGAATTTAAAATCATACTCCTCCCATGAATCCAGGACATACCACCCCATGAATCTGAGACACACCCCCGCATGAATCCGGATTCATGAGGGGTATGTTTCAGTTTCATGGGGGGTATGCCTTGGATTCATGGTAAGTATGTCTTGGATTCACGTCGGAACATGTTCTCGCAGTCAAGGTCTCGTATTCAAGGGGGAGTATGACTCAGATTCATGAGGGAATATGTTTTAGATTCATAAAGGGATATGTCTCAGATTAATGAGGGAGTATGTCTGGCATTAATGGGGAAGTATGGTCTCATATTAATGGAATTTCGTTGATTCATGGTATGGTCTCAGATTCATGAGGGAGTATGTCTTGGATTCATGTGAAAGAAAGACTCGAAATCATGGGGGGAGTATGGTCTCGAATTCAGGTGATGAGTATGTCTCGGATTCATAGGGGGCTATGTCTCGGATTCCTATTGATTCGAGTGGAGTTTTATGTAAAGTATCAATAAGGTAGACCGATGCTGCGAGTTGTCTCATTCCCTAAATAAACCCGAACACTCAAGAAATCTGTTGGACACACTGATTTGCATCTGTCACAGCCTACACAGTCCTCTGTTCTTGGCGCAAAAGCAATTTGCTTAACTTTACATCTGTCCCAAGGTATCATTTCCAATACATCTGTAGGACAGGCTCGTACACATTGAATAAAACCTACACATGTATCATAAATCTTTACTAAATGTGACATTGTACCTAGAAATTTTTAACGTCATATATTTTCGATATGGTAAAATTTGTGGTAAATAAATCATATATTTTAGACACCAGACGAATCAGTGGTTTACCAGAATGTTTTTTAATCAATCTATTTCTGGATCTGTTCATGAAAGAGGACCAAGAAACCTTGATTTATTACGTTTTAACAAACAAGATCATACGAGTTCGTATATGGTATGTCATACGAGTTCGTATATGGTATGTATCGGATTCTTGGTATGTGTCAGAATAATGAATGAGTTTGTCTCGGATTCATGTGAGGGTATGTCTCTGACTTATGGGGGGATGTGTTGGATTCATCGATCGGTATGTCTCAGATTCATGGGGGGGGGGGGAGGTATGGTCTCAAATTCATAAAAGAGTGTCTCTTGAATTCATAGTGGAGTATATCTCGGATTCATGGTAGGGAACCTCGCAGATTCATGGTAGGATATGTCTCGGATTCATGAGGGGAATCTGGATTCAAATTGAAGGAGTACTATGTCTTAGATTCAGAAGGGGTATGTCTGAAATTTGTGGGGGGAGTATGTCTCAGATTAATGGAGGAGTGTGTCTCGGATTAATAGCGGGATATGTATTGGTTTCTTGCTTTCGGATTTATGGCGGAGTACGTCTCCAATTCAAGGGGGTCATGTCTCAGATTTATTGGGGGAGTATGTCTCAGATTCATGGGTATGTCACGAATTCACGGGTACATTTAAGATTCATGGGGGGCATGTCTACAATGGATTCATGGGTATGTCTCAGATTCATGTAAGTCTCGGATTCATGGCATTTCTCGGATTCATAGTATGGTCTTGGATTCATGGGGAGTATGTTTTGGATTAAAGAGGGGAGTATGGTCTCGGATTCATGGGGTTATGTATCGGGGGGAGTATGGTTAGGGATTCATGGTATGTTCCAGATTCATGATTCATGGTGGAATATCCTGTATTTATGTGGGAGTATGTCTCCTATTCATGAGGAGTAGGTCTCAGACTCATGTGAGAGTATGTGTGTGTTGGATTCATAGGGGGGGGGGGTCTCGGGTTTATACCCATGAATCCGAGACATATCCCACATGAATCCAAGACCATACTCCCCACATGAATCCGTGGCATACCCCTCATGAATCAGTGACATACCCCCTCATGAATCCAGATTCTTGAGGGGTATGTCTCGATTTCATGGGGATATGTCTCGGATTCATGGGAGAGTTTGTCTCGGATTTATAGACGGATATGTCTTAGATTCACGGGGAGAATATTTATATGATTCATGGAGGAGTATGTCTTGGATTCATGTTCGTATTCATGGGTAGAGTATTGTCTGTTTCCCATTCATTAAAGAGTATGATCACATAATTATGGTATGGTCTTGAATTCATAGGGGAGTATGTCTCAGATTCACGGGGGGTATGGTCGTCAATTCATTGGGATTATGTCTTAGATTCATGAGGGAGTTATGGTAAGAGATTCAAGGTATGTCTCGGATTCATGTGGAGGTATGTCTCCGATTCATGGGGGGGTATGTCTTGGATTCATGGGAGATATGTGTCGGATTCATCGATCGGTATGTCTTGGAAATATGGGTCGGTATGTTTCGAATTCATGGAGGAGTAATGCTAAGATTCATGGGAGGGAGTCTCTAATTAATGGGGGTATCTCTCTGATTCTTGGGTGGGTATGTTTCGGATTCATGAGGGAGTATAGTCTCGGATTCGTGGGGGAGTATGTTTCGAATTCATGGGTGGAGTATGTCTCATATTCCGGGGTGGAGGGGGAGGTCTAGTATTCATAAGAGAGTATGTCTAGGATATATAGTGGAGGATTTGTGGGGGAGTATGTCTCGGATTAATGGTGGTGATGTCTCGCATATGTCTCGCATTATGTCTCGGATTCATGAGAAATATGTCTCAAATTCATAGGTATGTCATGGGGGTTTGTGTTGGATGCATGGGGGAGTGTCGCGCATTCACAGTCTCTTATTTATGGGGGAGAATGATCTCGGATTCATGTGAGAGTATGCCAGGAATTCATGATAGGGTACGTCGCAGATTCATGGTTGGATATGTCTCGGATTCACGAGGGGAATATGGTGTCAAGTTCAAGGAGTATTATGTCTTAGATTAATGAGGGGTATGTCTAGAACTCGTGGAGGGAACATGTCTCGGATTAGTGGTGGAGTGTGCCTTGGATTCATGGGGTGGGGTATGTATCGGATTCATGGTCTCAGATTTATGGCGGAGTACGTCTCCGATTCATGGGGGTTATGTCTCGGATTCGTTGTGGGAGTATTTCATAGATTAATGAGAGAGTATGTCTTGGATTCATAGGTATGCCACGGATTTATGCATATGTCCTACCATGATTCATGATTCATGGCGGATTTGTGGGAGTATGTCATAGATTCATGGGAGGTATGCCTCCAATAGATTCATGAGTATGTATCGGATTCATGGGCCATTATTTCTCAGATTCGTATGGGGAGCATTTCTAGGATTCATGGGGTATGTCTCTGATTCATGATCGCATTCATGGGGGGATTATGACTTGGATTCATGTTCTCGGATTTATGACAAAGTCTCCGACTCAAAGGGGTTGTCTCGGATTCCTTGGGGAGTATGTCTCGAATTCATGGCTTTACCACAGATTCATGGGGGGTACGTCTCCCATGGATTCATGGGTATGTCTCAGATTCATGGGGGGAGTATATTTAGAATTTATAAGGGAGTATGTCTCGGATTCATGGTCTGATTCATGGGGGAATTATGTCTCCCATTCATGAGGAAGTATGATTTCGAATTCATGGGGGAGTATGCCTCGGATTCAAGGGGAGAGTGTGGTCTAGGATTCATAGGGGTTATATGTCTCGGATTCATAAGTCGCTATGTCTCGGATTCATGGTAGGGTATGTATCGGGTTAACAGGGGAGTATGTGTAGGATTCATAGGGGAGTATGTCTCCTATTAATGGGGGGTATCTCTTAGATTCATGTGAGGGTATGTGTCGAATTCATGGGTATGTCACAGTTTCATGGGGGGTATGTCGCAGATTCATGGGGGGCATATTCATACCCTCTTATTCATGGGGGAGAATGATCTCAGATTCGCAGGGGAGTATGTCTTGAATTCATGGAGTGTCACCGATTCATGATAGGGTACGTCACAGATTCATGGCAAGATGTCTCGGATTAATGAGGGGAGTATGGTCTCAAATTCAAGGAGTACTCTTATATTAATGAGGGGTATGTCTAGAATTTGTGGGGGGAGTATGTCTCGGATTCAGGGGGATGGGGGGGTTATGTCCCAGATTCATGGTCCCAGATTTATGGCCGAGTGCGTTTCCGATTCGAGGGGGTTATGTCTAAAAAGTTGTTCGAGGAGCATGCCTTATATTCATGGGGGAGTATGTCTCATATTCATGGACATGTCACGGATTCATGGGTATGTCTTTGATTCATGGGGGTATGTCTCCGATGGATTCATGTGTATGTCTCGGATTCATGGGTTTATATGTTTCGGATTCATAGGGGGAGTATTTCTAGGATTCAATGGGTAGTATGTCTCATGTGGGAGTATCTCTCCTATTCATGAGGGAGTATGATCTCGGATTCATGGCATTTCTCATATTTATGGTATGATTTAGATTCAATGAAAAGTATGTCTCGGATTCAAGGGAGGAGTATGGTCTCAGATTCATGGGGGTTATGTCTCAGATTCATGATGGGATGCGTCTCGGATTAATGGGGGAGTATGTCTAAGATTCATGGGGGAATATGGTAAGGGATTCATCATATATATCGGAAGCATGTAGGCATGTATCGGATTCATGGTTTTAGATTTATGGCGGAGTACATCTCATATTCAAAGGGGGTACGTCTCGGATTAATTGGGGAGTATGTCTAAGTTTCATGGGGGAGGATGGTTAGGGATTCATGGTATGTATCGAAATCATGGAAGAGTATGTCTCGGATTCATGGGGTGTGTGTCATATTCATCGATCGGTATGTCTTGGATTCATGGAGGGTTTCCCTGATTCACGGAAGCTATGTCTAGGATTCATGTGGGAGTATGGTCTCGGATGCAATGGGGAGTTTGTCTTGGATTCATAATAGGATACCTCACATATTCATGGCAAGATATGTCTCAGATTCATGAGGGGAGTACGGATTCAAAATGAAGGAATATCATGTCTTATATTCATTGGGGATGTCTAGAATTCATGGGAGAGTATGTCTCAGATTACTGAGGAAGTTATTCTCAGAATCAGATACATGGTCTCGTATTTATGGCACAGTACGTCACCGATTCAACGGGGTTATATCTTGGATTCGTTGGGGGAGGATGTCTCAAATTCATAGGTATGTCACAGATTCATGGGAGATATGTCTCCGATGGATTCATGGGTATGTCTCGAATTCATGGGCAGGTAGGTATTTCTCAAACTTATGGGGGGCATGTCTTTGATGGATTCATGGGTATGTCTTGAATTCATGGGTAGGTAGATGTCTCAGATTCATGGGGGAGTATGTATAGGATTCATGGGAGAGTATGTCTCGGATTCATGATCGCATTCATGGGGGGAGTATGTCTCCCATTCATCAAGGAGTATGATGTCGGTTTCATGGCATTTCTCGGATTCATGGGTAGTATGTCTTGGATTAAAGGGGGGGTATGGTCATAGATTTGTGGGGGTTATGTCTCGGATTCATGGGTGGCTATGTCTCATATTCATGGTTCGTTACGTCTCAGATCAATGGGGGAGTATGACTAGGATTCATGGGGGAGTATGGTCAGGGATTATGTATTGATGATATGTATCAGAATCAAGAAGTATGTCTTAGATTCATGGGGGGGGGGGGGGGTTCTCGGGTTTATAGCAATGAATCTGAGACATCTCACTTGGATTCATGATCATACTCCCCCCATGAACCCGGGATATACCCCCACGGATCCGAGACATACCCCCGCATGAATCCGGATTCATGAGGGGGTTGTGTATCGGATTCATAAGCAGGTATGTTCATGGGAGGAGTATTTCTAGGATTTATGGGGAGTATGTCTCGGATTCATGGTCATATTCATGGGGGGAGTATGTCTCTCATTCATGAGGGAGTATGATCTCATATTCACGGTATGATCTTGAATTCATTGGAGAGCATGTGTCAGATTCAAGGGGAGAGTATGGTCTCGGATTCATGAATGTCTATGTCTTGGATTCATGAATGTCTATGTCTCGGATTCATGGTAGGGTACGTCTCAGATTAATGGGGGAGTATATCTAAGATTCACGGGTGCGGAGGGGGGGGGGTCAGGGATTCATGGTATGTATCGAAATCGTGGAGTTATGTCTTGGATTTATGAGGGAGTATGATATCGGATTCATGATATCGCATTGGATTCATGGGGGAGTATATCTAACATTCACGGGTGGGGGGGGGGGGGATGGTCAGGGAAGAAGAAATAGATATGACTCCAATAAGGGATTCATGGTATGTATCGAAATCGTGGAGTTATGTCTTGGATTCATGAGAAAGTATGATATCAGATTCATGATATCGTCTTGGATTCATGGGGGAGTATGTCTCGGATTCAAGGGGGTAGTATGGTCTTAGATTCATGGGTGGTTATGTCTCGGATTCATAGTGGGGTACATCTCAGATTCATCGTGGGGCACGGTCAGGGATTCATGGGGCATGTGTCTCGAATTCACAGGAAAGTGTGTCTCGAATTCACAATAGGGTACCTCGGAGATTCATGATATGATATGTTTCTAGATTCAAATCAAAGGAGTACCATGTCTTAGATTCATGGGGATATTTCTAGAATTCGTGGACGGAGTATGTCTCTAACTAATGAGGGAGTGTGCCACGAATTTAAGGGGGGTATGTATCAAATTCATGGTCTCGGATTAATGAAGGAGTACGTGTCCAATTCGAGGGGTTTTGTCTCGGATTCGTTAGGGGAGTATGTATCAGATTCATGGGGGAGTATGTCATCATGGGTATGTCACGGATTTAATAGTATGTGTTAGACTCATGGGAGGTATGTCTCCGACGGATTCATGTTTATGTCTCGGATTCATTCACGGGTAAGTCTTAGATTGATGGGGGGAGTATATCTAGAATTCTTGTAAAAGCATATCTCAAACTCATGACATTTGTCATATTCTTGGGGGGAGTATGTCTCCCATTCATGAGTAAGTATGATCTTAGATTCATGGCATTTATCGGATTCACGATATTGTCTTGATTAATTGGGAAGCATGTCTCGAATTCAAGGAATGAGTATGGTCTCGAATTCAAGGAATGAGTATGATCTCGAATTCATAATGGGTTATGTCTCATATTCATAGGTGGCTATGTCTCCCACTAATGAGGGAGTACGATGTTTGGATTAATGGCATTTCTCGGATTCAAGGAAGGTCTGCGATTCATTGGGGAGTATATCTCGGATTCATGCGGGGCTATGTCTCTGATTCATGGGAGAGTATGTCTTGATTCATGAAAGGTATGTGTCAGATTCATTGGTCGGTGTGTCGGATTCATGGGGGTTATGTCAAAGATTCATGTTGGAGTATGGCCTCCGATGCATGAGGGAGTATGTCTTGGATTCATGATAGGATACCTCGTAGATTAATGGTTGGATATGTCTCGGATTGATGAGAGGAATATGGATTCAAATCAAGGAGTACCATGTCTTAGATTCACTGTGGAAATATCTAGAATTTGTGGGGGGGTATGTGGGAGTTATTCTTGGAATCGGACTCATGGTCACGGATTTATAGCGGAGTACATCTTTGATTCAAGGGGGTTATGTCTCGGATTCGTTAGGGAGTATGTCTCAAATTCATGGGGGAGTATGTCTCAGATTCATAAGTATGTCATGAATTGATAGGTATGTCTCAGATTCATGGGGGTATGTCTCCGATAGATTCAGGCGTATGTTAGGAATTCATGAGCAGGTATGTCTCACATTCATAGGGGAGTAATTCTACAATTCATAGGGAAGTATGTTTCAGATTCACGAGAGGAGTATGTCTCCCATTCATAAGGGAGTATTATGTCGGATTCGTGGTATGGTATTGGATTCCTGGGGAGTATGTCTCGGATTAAAGGGGGGAGTATGGTCTCTGATTCATGGGGAGTATGGTTAGAGATTCATTGTATGTCTCGGATTCATGTAAGTACCCGATTCATGGTGGGATGTCGGGTATTTATGTGGAGGTATGTCCCCAATTCATGAGGTGTATGTCTCGGACTCATGTGAGAGTGTGTTTTGGATACATTGGGGGGGGGGGGGGGGTCTCGGGTTTATACCCATGAATCCAAGACCATAGTCCCCACATGAATTTGTGACATATCCCACATGAATCCGTGACATACCCCCTCATGAATCCGGATTCATGAGGGGTATGTCTCAATTTCATGGGGGTATGTCAAAGATTCATAGGGGGAGTATTTCTCGGATTTATAGACAGATATGTCTTAGATTCATGGAGCGTATTTCTACGATAAATGGAGGTGTATGTCTTGATTCATATTCGTATTCATGGGTGGAGTATTGTCTGTCTCCTGTTAATGCAGGAGTATGATCTCAGATTCATGGTATGGTCTTGGAGTCATAGGAGAGTATGTATCGGATTCAAGGAGGCATGTCTCGGATTCGCGGGAGGTGTATTTCTCGGATTTATAGACAGATATGCCTTTGATTCATGGGGGGTATTTCTATGATAAATGGAGGTGTATGTCTTACATTCATGTTCGTATTCATGGTTGGAGTTTTGTTTGTCTCCTGTTCATGGAGGAGTATGATTTCATATCCATGGTATGGTCTTGGACTCATGGGGGAGTATGTATCGAATTCAAGGGGGGAGTCTGATCTCCGATTCATTGGGGTTTTGTCTCGGATTCAATAGGTAGTATGGTCAGGGATTCAAGGTATATATCAGAATAATGGAGGAGCATGTCTCGGATTCAAGTGGGGGTATGTTTCCGATTCATAAGGGTAATTTCTTTGATTCATGGAAGATGTGTCAGATTCATCTATCGGTGTGTGTCGGATTCATTGGGGAGGGTTCTCGGTTTCATGGGGGTGGGGGGATACGATGTCAGATTCATGGGGTAGTATGTGTCTTGAATTCATAAGGAAGTGTGTCTCGAATTCACGATAGGGTACCTCACATATTCATGATAAGATATGTTTCGGATTCATGAGGAGAGTATGGATTCAAATCAAAGGAGTATTGTATTAGATTCATGGGGATATTTCTAGAATTCGTGAACGGAGTATGTCTTTCATTAATGAGGGAGTGTGTCATGAATTTAATGGGGGTATGCATCACATTCATGGTCGCGGATTAATGGTGGAGTACGTGTCCGATTCAAGGGGGTTTTGTCTCGGATTCGTTAGGGAGTATGTCTCAGATTAATGGGGGAGTATGTCATCATGGGTATGTCACGGATTTAATAGTATGTGTTAGATTCATGGGAGGTATGTCTCCGATGGATTCATGGTTATGTCTCCGATTCATGGTTAAGTCACGGATTCATTGACGGGTAAGTCTTAGAATGATGGGGGGAGTATATCTAGGATTCCTGTAAGAGTATCTCAAACTCATGACATTTGTCATATTCATGGGGGGGGGGGGGGGGGAACGTCTCTAATTCATGAGAATGATCTTAGGTTAATGGCATTTCTCGGATTCACGATATTGTTTTGATTAATTGGGAAGCATGTCTCAAATTCAAGGGATGAGTACAGTCTTGAATTCAAGGGATGAGTATGGTCTCGAATTCAGGGATGGGTATGACCTAGAATTCATAATGGGTTATTTCTCATATTCATAGGTGGCTATGTCTCCCATTAATGAGGGAGTATGATGTTTGGATTCATGGCATTTCTCGAATTCAAGGATGGTTTGCGATTCATTGGGGAGTATATCTCGGATTCTAGCGGGGCTATGTCTCCGATTCATAGGGGAGTATGTCTTGATTCATGAAAGTTATGTGTCAGATTCATCGGTCGGTGTGTGTCGGAATCATGGGGGTTATGTCAAATATTCATGTGGGATTATGGCCTCCGATGCATGGGGGAGTATGTCTTAGATTCATCATAGGATACCTCGTAGATTGATGATTGGATGTCTCAGATTGATGAGAGGAATATGGATTCAAATCAAGGAGTACTATGTCTTGGATTCATTGGGGAAATATCTAGAATTTGTGGGGGTGTATGTGGGAGTTATTCTTGGAATCGGACTCACGGTCACGGATTTATAACGAAGTGCATCTTCGATTCAATAAGGTTATGTCTCGGATTCGTTGGGGATTCAAGGTATGTATCAGAATAATGGAGGAGCGTCTCTCGCATTCAAGTGGGGGTATGTTCCGATTCACGGGGGTAATTTCTTTGATTCATGGAAGATATGTGTCGGATTCATCTATCGGTGTGTGACGGATTCATTGGGGAGGGCTCTCGGTTTCATGGGGGTGGGGGGTGGTACGATGTCAGATTCATGGGGTAGTATGTGTCTTGAATTCATAGGGAAGTGTGTCTCAAGTTCACGATAGGTACCTCACAGATTCATGATAAGATATGTTTCGAATTCATTAGGGGAGTATGGATTCAAATCAAAGGAGTACTGTCTTAGATTCATGGGGATATTTCTAGAATTCGTGGACGAAGTATGTCTTTCATTAATGAGGGAGTGTGTCACGAATTTAAGGGGGGTATGTATCAGATTCATGGTCGCGGATAAATGGTGGAGCCCGTGTCCGATTCAATGGGGTTTTGTCTCGGATTCGTTAAGGAGGTATGTCTCAGATTCATGGAGGAGTATGTCATCATGGGTATGTCACGAATTTAATAATATGTGTTAGATTCATGGGAGGTATGTCTCCAATGGATTCATTGTTATGTCTCCGATTCATGGTTAAGTCTCGGATTCATTGACGGGTAAGTCTTAGATTGATGGGGGAATATATCTAGGATTCTTGTAGGAGTATATCTCAAACTCATGACATTTGTCATATTCATGGGGGGAGTATGTCTCCCATTCATGAGTGAGTATGATCTTAGATTCATGGCATTTCCCGGATTCACGATATTGCCTTGATTAATTGGGAAGCATGTCTCGAATTCAAGGGATGAGTATGGTCTCGAATTTAAGAGATGAGTATGGTCTTGAATTCAGGGAATGGGTATGACCTCGAATTCATAATGGGTTGTCTCATATTCATAGGTGGCTATGTCTCCGATTAATGAGGGAGTATGATGTTTGGATTCATGGCATTTCTCAGATTCAAGGATGGTCTACGATTCATCGTCGAGTATGTCTCGGATTCATGGGGGCTATGTCTCCGATTCATGGGAGAGTATGTCTTGATTTATGAAAGGTATGTATCGGATTCATCGGTCGGTGTGTGTCGGATTCATGGGGTTATGTCAAAGATTCATGTGGGAGTATAGCCTCCGATGCATGGGGGAGTAAGTCTTGGATTCATGACAGTATACCTCGTAGATTGATGGTTGGATATGTCTCGGATTGATGAGAAGAATATGGATTCAAATTAAGGAGTATCATGTCTTAGATTCATTGGGGGAATATCTAGAATTCGTGCGGGGTATGTGGGAGTTATTCTTGGAATCGGACTCATGGTCAAAGATTTATAGCGGAGTACATCTTCGATTCAAGAGGGCTGTATCTCGGATTCGTTGGGGAGTATGTCTTAAATTCATGGGGAAGTATGTCTAAGATTCATAAGTATGTCAAGAATTGATAGGTATGTCTCAGATTCATGGGGGTATGTCACCGATGGATCCATGGGTATGTCAGGAATTCATGAGCAGATATGTCCCAGATTTATAGGGGAGTAAATATACAATTCATAGAGGAGCATGTTTCAGATTCACGGGAGGAGTACGTCTCCCATTCATAATGGAGTATTATGTCGGATTCATGGTATGATATTGGATTTCTGGGGAGTGTGTCTCGGATTAAAGGGGGAAGTATGGTCTCTGATTCATGGGATTATGTCTCAGATTCATGGGAAGTACGGTTAGGGATTCATCGTATGTCTCGGATTCATGTAAGTCCCCGATTCATTGTGGGATGTCGGGTATTTACGTGGACGTATGTCCCCAATTCATGAAGAGTATGCCTTGGACTCATGTGAGAGTATGTCTTGGATACATTGGGGGGGGGGGGGGGGGTTCTCGGGTTTATACCCATGAAACCAAGACCATACTCCCCACATGAATTTGTGACATATCCCCCTTGAATCCGTGACATACCCCCTCATGAATCCGGATTCATGAGGGGTATGTCTTGATTTCATGAGGGTATGTCTCATAATCATAGGGGAGTATTTCTCGGATTTATAGACAGATGTCTTAGATTCATGGGGGTATTTGTACGATAAATGGAGGTGTATGTCTTGGATTCATATTCGTATTCATGGGTGGAGTATTGTCTGTCTCCTGTTAATGCAGGAGTATGATCTCAGATTCATGGTATAGTCTTGGACTCATGGGAGAGTATGTATCGGATTCAAGGGGGTATGTCTCATATTCAAGGGAGGGGTATTTCTCGGATTTATAGACAGATATGTCTTAGATTCATGGGGGTGTATTTCTATGATAAATGGAGGTGTATGTCTTACATTCATGTTCGTATTCATGGTTGGAGTACTGCCTATCTCCTGTTCATGCAGGAGTATGATCTCAGATTCATGGTATGGTCTTGGACTATTCAGGGAGTATGTATCAGATTCAAGAGGGAGACTCAGATCACCGATTCATTGTGGTTATGTCTCGGATTCATTAGGCAGTATGGTCAGGGATTAAAGGTATGTATCGGAATAATGCAGGAGCATGTCTCGGATTCAAGTTGGGGTATGTTTCCGATTCATGGGGGTAATTTCTTTGATGCATGGAAGATATGTGTCGGATTCGGCTATCGGTGTGTGTCGGATTCATTTAGGAGGGTTCTCGGTTTCATGGGGGTGGGGGGTACGGTGTCAGATTCATCGGGTAGTATGTGTCTTGAATTCATAGGGAAGTGTGTCTCGAATTCACGATAGGATACCTCACAGATTCATGATAAGACACGTTTCGGATTCCTTAGGGGAGTATGGATTCAAATCAAAGGAGTATTGTCTTAGATTCATGGGGATATTTCTAGAATTCGTGGACGGAGTATGTCTTTCATTAGTGAGGGAGTGTGTCACGAATATAAGGGGGGGTATGTATCAGATTCATGGACGCGCATTAATGGTGGAGTCCGTGTCCGATTCAATGGGGTTTTGTCTCGGATTCATTAGAGAGTTATGTCTCAGATTCATGGGGGAGTATGTCATCATGGGTATGTCACGAATTTAATAATATGTGTTAGATTCATGGGAGGTATGTCTCCAATGGATTCACTGTTATGTCTCCGATTCATGGTTAAGTCTCAGATTCATTGATGGGTAAGTCTTAGATTGATGGGGGAATATATCTGGGATTCTTGTAGGAGTATATCTCAAACTCATGACATTTGTCATATTCATGGGGGGAGTATGTCTCCCATTCATGAGTGAGTATGATCTTAGATTCATGGCATTTCCCGGATTCACGATATTGCCTTGATTAATTGGGAAGCATGTCTCGAATTCAAGGGATGAGTATGGTCTCGAATTCAAGGGATGAGTATGGTCTCGAATTTAAGAGATGAGTATGGTCTTGAATTCAGGGAATGGGTATGATCTCGAATTCATAATGGGTTGTGTCAGATTCATAGGTGGCTATGTCTCCCATTAATGAGAGAGTATGATGCTTGGATTCATGGCATTTCTCATATTCAAGGATGGTCTGCGATTCATCGGGGAGTATGTCTCGGATTCATGGGGGCTATGTCTCCGATTCATGGGAGAGTATGTCTTGATTTATGAAAGGTATGTGTCGCATTCATCGGTCGGTGTGTGTCGGATTCGTGGGGGTTATGTCAAAGATTCATGTGGGAGTATAGCCTGCGATGCATGGGGGAGTAAGGCTTGGATTCATGACAGGATACCTCGTAGATTGATGGTTGGATATGTCTCGGATTGATCAGAGGAATATGGATTCAAATTAAGGAGTATTATGTCTTCAGATTCATTGGGGGAATATCTAGAATTCGTGCGGGGTATGTGGGAGTTATTCTTGGAATCGGACTCATGGTCACAGATTTATAGCGGACTACATCTTCGATTCAACAGGGCTATATCTCGGATTCGTTGGGGAGTATGTCTCAAATTCATGGGGAAGTATGTCTCAGATTCATAAGTATGTCATGAATTGATAGGTATGTCTCAGATTCATGGGGGTATGTCTCCGATGGATCCATGGGTATGTCAGGAATTCAGGAGCAGATATGTCCCAGATTTATAAGGGAGTAATTATACAATTCATAGAGGAGTATGTTTCAGATTCACGGGAGGAGTACGTCTCTCATTCATAATGGAGCATTATGTCGGATTCATGGTATGGTATTGGATTTCTGGGGAGTATGTCTTGGATTAAAGGGGGCAGTATGGTCTCCGATTCATGGGGAGCATGGTTAGGAATTCATCGTATGTCTCGGATTCATGTAAGTCCCCGATTCATTGTGCGATGTCGGGTATTTATGTCGACGCATGTCCCCAATACATGAAGAGTATGTCTTAGACTCATGTGAGAGTATGTCTTGGATACATTGGGGGGGGGGGGGTCTCGGGTTTATACCCATGAAACCAAGACCATACTCCCCACATGAATTTGTGACATATCCCCCATGAAATCGTGACATACCCCCTCATGAATCCGGATTCATGAGGGGTATGTCTCGATTTCATGAGGGTATGTCTCAGAATCATAGGGGAGTATTTCTCGGATTTATAGACAGATGTCATAGATTCATGGGGGTATTTGTACGATAAATGGAGGTGTATGTCTTGGATTCATATTCGTATTCATGGGTGGAGTATTGTCTGTCTCCTGTTAATGCAGGAGTATGATCTCAAATTCATGGTATAGTCTTGGACTCATGGGGGAGTATGTATCGGATTCAAGGGGGTATGTCTCATATTCAAGGGAGGGGTATTTCTCGGATTTATAGACAGATATGTCTTAGATTCATGGGGGTGTATTTCTATGATAAATGGAGGTGTATGTCTTACATTCATGTTCGTATTCATGGTTGGAGTACTGCCTATCTCCTGTTCATGCTGGAGTATGATCTCAGATTCATGATATGGTCTTGGACTATTCAGGGAGTATGTATCAGATTCAAGGGAGAGTCAGATCACCGATTCATTGGGGTTATGTCTCGGATTCATTAGGCAGTATGGTGAGGGATTAAAGGTATGTATCGGAATAATGCAGGAGCATGTCTCGGATTCAAGTTGGGGTATGTTTCCGATTCATGGGGGTAATTTCTTTGATGCATGGAAGATATGTGTCGGTGTGTGTCGGATTCATTTGGGAGGGTTCTCGGTTTCATGGGGGTGGGGGTACGGTGTCAGATTCATCGGGTAGTATGTGTCTTGAATTCATAGGGAAGTGTGTCTCGAATTCACGATAGGATACCTCACAGATTCATGATAAGACACGTTTCGGAATCCTTAGGGGAGTATGGATTCAAATCAAAGGAGTATTGTCTTAGATTCATGGGGATATTTCTAGAATTCGTGGACGGAGTATGTCTTTCATTAATGAGGGAGTGTGTCACGAATTTAAGGGGGGTATGTATCAGATTCATGGTCGCGGATTAATGGTGGAGTCCGTGTCCGATTCAATGGGGTTTTGTCTCGGATTCATAAGGGAGGTATGTCTCAGATTCATGGGGGAGTATGTCATCATGGGTATGTCACGAATTTAATAATATGTGTTAGATTCATGGGAGGTATGTCTCCAACAATGGATTCATTGTTATGTCTCCGATTCATGGTTAAGTCTCGGATTCATTGACGGGTAAGTCTTAGATTGATGGGGGGAATATATCTAGGATTCTTGTAAGAGTATATATCTCAAACTCATGGCATTTGTCATATTCATGGGGGGTGTATGTCTCTCATTCATGAGTGAGTATGATCATAGATTCATGGCATTTCCCGGATTCACGATATTGCCTTGATTAATTGGGAAGCATGTCTCGAATTCAAGGGATGAGTATGGTCTCGAATTTAAGAGATGAGTATGGTCTTGAATTCAGGGAATGGGTATGACCTCGAATTCATAATGGGTTGTGTCAGATTCATAGGTGCCTATGTCTCCCATTAATGAGGGAGTATGATGTTTGGATTCATTGCATTTCTCAGATTCAAGGATGGTCTGCGATTCATCGGGGAGTATGTCTCGGATTCATCGGAGCTATGTCTCCGATTCATGGGAGAGTATGTCTTGATTTATGAAAGGTATGTGTCGGATTCATCGGCCGGTGTGTGTCGGATTCGTGGGGGTTATGTCAAAGATTCATGTGGGAGTATAGCCTCCGATGCATGGGGGAGTAAGTCTTGGATTAATGACAGGATACCTCGTAGATTGATGGTTGGATATGTCTCGGATTGATGAGAGGAATATGGATTCAAATTAAGGAGTATTAAGTCTTAGATTCATTGGGAGAATATCTAGAATTCGTGCGGGGTATGTGGGAGTTATTCTTGGAATCGGACTCATGGTCACAGATTTATAGCGGAGTACATCTTCGATTCAAGAGGGCTATATCTCGGATTCGTTGGGGAGTATGTCTCAAATTCATGGGGAAGTATGTCTCAGATTCATAAGTATGTCAGGAATTGATAGGTATGTCTCAGATTCATGGGGGTATGTCTACGATGGATCCATGGGTATGTCAGGAATTCAGGAGCAGATATGTCCCAGATTTATAGGGGAGTAATTATACAATTCATAGAGGAGTACGATAAATGGAGGTGTATGTCATGGATTCACGATATTGTCTTGATTAATTGGGAAGCATGTCTCGAATTCAAGGGATGAGTATGGTCTCGAATTTAAGAGATGAGTATGGTCTTGAATTCAGGGAATGGGTATGACCTCGAATTCAAAATGGGTTGTGTCAGATTCATTGGTGGCTATGTCTCCCAGTAATGAGGGAGTATGATGTTTGGATTCATGGCATTTCTGAGATTCAAGGATGG
Source organism: Acorus calamus (assembly GCA_030737845.1). Taxonomy (NCBI): domain Eukaryota; kingdom Viridiplantae; phylum Streptophyta; class Magnoliopsida; order Acorales; family Acoraceae; genus Acorus; species Acorus calamus. Next base: position 3,232,939 of record CM060858.1, on the reverse strand, counting down.
TCTGCGATTCATCGGGGAGTATGTCTCGGATTCATGAAGGCTATGTCTCCGATTCATGGGAGAGTATGTCTTGATTTATGAAAGGTACGTGTCGCATTCATCGGTCGGTGTGTGTCGGATTCGTGGGGGTTATGTCAAAGATCCATGTGGGAGTATAGCCTGCGATGCATGGGGGAGTAAGGCTAGGATTCATGACAGGATACCACGTAGATTGATGGTTGGATATGTCTCGGATTGATGAGAGGAATATGGATTCAAATTAAGGAGTATTATGTCTTAGATTCAGTGGGAGAATATCTAGAATTCGTGCGGGGTATGTGGGAGTTATTCTTGGAATCGGACTCATGGTCACAGATTTATAGCGGAGTACATCTTCGATTCAAGAAGGCTATATCTCGGATTCGTTAAGGAGTATGTCTCAAATTCATGGGGAAGTATGTCTCAGATTCATAAGTATGTCAAGAATTGATAGGTATGTCTCAGATTCATGGGGGTATGTCTCCAATGGATCCATGGCTATGTCAGGAATTCAGGAGCAGATATGTCCCAGATTTATAGGGGAGTAATTATACAATTCATAGAGGAGTATGTTTCAGATTCACGGGAGGAGTACGTCTCGCATTCATAATGGAGTATTATGTCGGATTCATGGTATGGTATTGGATTTCTGGGGAGTATGTCTCGGATTAAAGGGGGCAGTATGGTCTCCGATTCATGGGATTATGTCTCAGATTCATGGGGAGTATGGTTAGGGATTCATCGTATGTCTCGGATTCATGTAAGTCCCCGATTCATTGTGGGATGTCGGGTATTTATGTGGACGCATGTCCCCAATTCATTAAGAGTATGTCTTGGACTCATGTGAGAGTATGTCTTGGATACATTGGGGGGGGGGGTCTCGGGTTTATACCCATGAAACCAAGACCATACTCCCCACATGAATTTGTGACATATCCCCCATGAAATCGTGACATACCCCCACATGAATCCGGATTCATGAGGGGTATGTCTCGATTTCATGACGGTATGTCTCAGAATCATAGGGGAGTATTTCTCGGATTTATAGACAGATGTCATAGATTCATGGGGGTATTTGTACGATAAATGGAGGTGTATGTCTTGCATTCATATTCGTATTCATGGGTCGAGTATTGTCTGTCTCCTGTTAATGCAGGTGTATGATCTCAGATTCATGGTATAGTCGTGGACTCATGGGGGAGTATGTATCGGATTTAAGGGGGTATGTCTCATATTCAAGGGAGGGGTATTTCTCGGATTTATAGACAGATATGTCTTAGATTCATGGGGGTGTATTTCTATGATAAATGGAGGTGTGTGTCTTACATTCATTTTCGTATTCATGGTTGGAGTACTGCCTATCTCCTGTTCATGCAGGAGTATGATCTCAGATTCATGGTATGATCTTGGACTATTCAGGGAGTATGTATCAGATTCAAGGGAGACTCAGATCGTCTCGGATTCATTAGGCAGTATGGTCAGGGATTAAAGGTATGTATCGGAATAATGCAGGAGCATGTCTCGGATTCAAGTTGGGGTATGTTTCCGATTCATGGGGGTAATTTCTTTGATGCATGGAAGATATGTGTCGGATTCGGCTATCGGTGTGTGTCGGATTCATTTGGGAGGGTTCTCGGTTTCATGGGGGTGGGGGGTACTGTGTCAGATTCATCGGGTAGTATGTGTCTTGAATTCATAGGGAAGTGTGTCTCGAATTCACGATAGGATACCTCACAGATTCATGATAAGACACGTTTCGGATTCCTTAGGGGAGTATGGATTCAAATCAAAGGAGTATTGTCTTAGATTCATGGGGATATTTCTAGAATTCGTAGACGGAGTATGTCTTTCATTAATGAGGGAGTGTGTCACGAATTTAAGGGGGGGTATGTATCAGATTCATGGTCGCGGATTAATGGTGGAGTCCGTGTCCGATTCAATGGGGTTTTGTCTCGGATTCATAAGGGAGGTATGTCTCCGATTTATGGGGGAGTATGTCATCATGGGTATGTCACGAATTTAATAATATGTGTTAGATTCATGGGAGGTATGTCTCCAATGGATTCATTGTTATGTCTCCGATTCATGGTTAAGTCTCGGATTCATTGACGGGTAAGTCTTAGATTGATGGGGGGAATATATCTAGGATTCTTGTAAGAGTATATATCTCAAACTCATGGCATTTGTCATATTCATGGGGGGTGTATGTCTCCCATTCATGAGTGAGTATGATCTTAGATTGATGGCATTTCCCGGATTCACGATATTGTCTTGATTAATTGGGAAGCATGTCTCGAATTCAAGGGATGAGTATGGTCTCGAATTTAAGAGATGAGTATGGTCTTGAATTCAGGGAATGGGTATGACCTCGAATTCAAAATGGGTTGTGTCAGATTCATAGGTGGCTATGTCTCCCGTTAATGAGGGAGTATGATGTTTGGATTCATGGCATTTCTCAGATTCAAGGATGGTCTGCGATTCATCGGGGAGTATGTCTCGGATTCTTCGGAGCTATGTCTCCGATTCATGGGAGAGTATGTCTTGATTTATGAAAGGTATGTGTCGCATTCATCGGACGGTGTGTGTCGGATTCGTGGGGGTTATGTCAAAGATTCATGTGGGAGTATAGCCTCCGATGCATGGGGGAGTAAGTCTTGGATTCATGACAAGATACCTCGTAGATTGATGGTTGGATATGTCTCGGATTGATGAGAGGAATATGGATTCAAATTAAGGAGTATTAAGTCTTAGATTCATTGGGAGAATATCTAGAATTCGTGCGGGGTATGTGTGAGTTATTCTTGGAATCGAACTCATGGTCGCAGATTTATAGCGGAGTACATCTTCGATTCAAGAGGGCTATATCTCGGATTCGTTGGGGAGTATGTCTCAAATTCATGGGGAAGTATGTCCCAGATTCATAAGTATGTCATGAATTGATAGGTATGTCTCAGATTCATTGGGGTATGTCTCCGATGGATCCATGGGTATGTCAGGAATTCAGGAGCAGATATGTCCCAGATTTATAGGGGAGTAATTATACAATTCATAGAGGAGTATGTTTCAGATTCACGGGAGGAGTACGTCTCGCATTCATAATGGAGTAGTATGTCGGATTCATGGTATGGTATTGGATTTCTGGGGAGTATCTCTCGGATTAAAGGGGGCAGTATGGTCTCCGATTCATGGGATTATGTCTCAGATTCATGGGCAGCATGGTTAGAGATTCATCGTATGTCTCGAATTCATGTAAGTCCCCGATTCATTGTGGGATGTCGGGTATTTATGTGGACGCATGTCCCCAATTCATGAAGAGTATGTCTTGGACTCATGTGAGAGTATGTCTTGGATACATTGGGGGGGGGGGGTCTCGGGTTTATACCCATGAAACCAAGACCATACTCCCCACATGAATTTGTGACATATCCCCCATGAAATCGTGACATACCCCCTCATGAATCCGGATTCATGAGGGTATGTCTCGATTTCATGAGGGTATGTCTCAGAATCATAGGGGAGTATTTCTCGGATTTATAGACAGATGTCATAGATTCATGGGGGGTATTTGTACGATAAATGGAGGTGTATGTCTTGCATTCATATTCGTATTCATGGGTGGAGTATTGTCTGTCTCCTGTTAATGCAGGTGTATGATCTCAGATTCATGGTATAGTCTTGGACTCATGGGGGAGTATGTATCGGATTCAAGGGGGTATGTCTCATATTCAAGGGAGGGGTATTTCTCGGATTTATAGACAGATATGTCTTAGATTCATGGGGGTGTATTTCTATGATAAATGGAGGTGTATGTCTTACATTCATGTTCGTATTCATGGTTGGAGTACTGCTTATCTCCTGTTCATGCAGGAGTATGATCTCAGATTCATGGTATGGTCTTGGACTATTCAGGGAGTATGTATCAGATTCAAGGGAGAGTCAGATCACCGATTCATTGGGGTTATGTCTCGGATTCATTAGGCAGTATGGTGAAGGATTAAAGGTATGTATTGGAATAATGCAGGAGCATGTCTCGGATTCAAGTTGGGGTATGTTTCCGATTCATGGGGGTAATTTCTTTGATGCATGGAAGATATGTGTCGGATTCGGCTATCGGTGTGTGTCGGATTCATTTGGGAGAGTTCTCGGTTTCATGGGGGTGGGCGTTACGGTGTCAGATTCATCGGGTAGTATGTGTCTTGAATTCATAGGGAAGTGTGTCTCGAATTCACGATAAGATACCTCACAGATTCATGATAAGACACGTTTCGGAATCCTTAGGGGAGTATGGATTCAAATCAAAGGAGTATTGTCTTAGATTCATGGGGATATTTCTAGAATTCGTGGACGGAGTATGTCTTTCATTAATGAGGGAGTGTGTCACGAATTTAAGGGGGGGTATGTATCAGATTCATGGTCGCGGATTAATGGTGGAGTCCGTGTCCGATTCAATGGGGTTTTGTCTCGGATTCATAAGGGAGGTATGTCTCAGATTCATGGGGGAGTATGTCATCATGGGTATGTCACGAATTTAATAATATGTGTTAGATTCATGGGAGGTATGTCTCCAATGGATTCATTGTTATGTCTCCGATTCATGGTTAAGTCTCGGATTCATTGACGGGTAAGTCTTAGATTGATGGTGGGAATATATCTAGGATTCTTGTAAGAGTATATATCTCAAACTCATGGCATTTGTCATATTCATGGGGGGTGTATGTCTCCCATTCATGAGTGAGTATGATCTTAGATTCATGGCATTTCCCGGATTCACGATATTGCCTTGATTAATTGGGAAGCATGTCTCGAATTCAAGGGATGAGTATGGTCTTGAATTCAGGGAATGGGTATGACCTCGAATTCATAATGGGTTGTGTCAGATTCATAGGTGCCTATGTCTCCCATTAATGAGGGAGTATGATGTTTGGATTCATTGCATTTCTCAGATTCAAGGATGGTCTGCGATTCATCGGGGAGTATGTCTCGGATTCATCGGAGCTATGTCTCTGATTCATGGGAGAGTATGTCTTGATTTATGAAAGGTATGTGTCGGATTCATCGGCCGGTGTGTGTCGGATTCGTGGGGGTTATGTCAAAGATTCATGTGGGAGTATAGCCTCCGATGCATGGGGGAGTAAGTCTTGGATTCATGACAGGATACCTCGTAGATTGATGGTTGGATATGTCTCGGATTGATGAGAGGAATATGGATTCAAATTAAGGAGTATTAAGTCTTAGATTCATTGGGAGAATATCTAGAATTCGTGCGGGGTATGTGGGAGTTATTCTTTGAATCGGACTCATGGTCACAGATTTATAGCGAAGTACATCTTCGATTCAAGAGGGCTATATCTCGGATTCGTTGGGGAGTATGTCTCAAATTCATGGGGAAGTATGTCTCAATTCATAAGTATGTCAGGAATTGATAGGTATGTCTCAGATTCATGGGGGTATGTCTCCGATGGATCCATGGGTATGTCAGGAATTCAGGAGCAGATATGTCCCAGATTTATAGGGGAGTAATTATACAATTCATAGAGGAGTACGATAAATGGAGGTGTATGTCTTGGATTCATATTCGTATTCATGGGTGGAGTATTGTCTGTCTCCTGTTAATGCAGGAGTATGATCTCAGATTCATGGTATAGTCTTGGACTCATGGGAGAGTATGTATCGGATTCAAGGGGGTATGTCTCATATTCAAGGGAGGGGTATTTCTCGGATTTATAGACAGATATGTCTTAGATTCATGGGGGTGTATTTCTATGATAAATGGAGGTGTGTGTCTTACATTCATGTTCGTATTCATGGTTGGAGTACTGCCTATCTCCTGTTCATGCAGGAGTATGATCTCAGATTCATGGTATGGTCTTGGACTATTCAGGGAGTATGTATCAGATTCAAGAGGGAGTCAGATCACCGATTCATTGTGGTTATGTCTCGGATTCATTAGGCAGTATGGTCAGGGATTAAAGGTATGTATCAGAATAATGCAGGAGCATGTCTCGGATTCAAGTTGGGGTATGTTTCCGATTCATGGGGGTAATTTCTTTGATGCATGGAAGATATGTGTCGGATTCGGCTATCGGTGTGTGTCGGATTCATTTAGGAGGGTTCTCGGTTTCATGGGGGTGGGGGGTACGGTGTCAGATTCATCGGGTAGTATGTGTCTTGAATTCATAGGGAAGTGTGTCTCGAATTCACGATAGGATACCTCACAGATTCATGATAAGACACGTTTCGGATTCCTTAGGGGAGTATGGATTCAAATCAAAGGAGTATTGTCTTAGATTCATGGGGATATTTCTAGAATTCGTAGACGGAGTATGTCTTTCATTAATGAGGGAGTGTGTCACGAATTTAAGGGGGGTATGTATCAGATTCATGGTCGCGGATTAATGGTGGAGTCCGTGTCCGATTCAATGGGGTTTTGTCTCGGATTCATAAGGGAGGTATGTCTCAGATTCATGGGGGAGTATGTCATCATGGGTATGTCACGAATTTAATAATATGTGTTAGATTCATGGGAGGTATGTCTCCAATGGATTCATTGTTATGTCTCCGATTCATGGTTAAGTCTCGGATTCATTGACGGGTAAGTCTTAGATTGATGGGGGGAATATATCTAGGATTCTTGTAAGAGTATATATCTCAAACTCATGGCATTTGTCATATTCATGGGGGGTGTATGTCTCCCATTCATGAGTGAGTATGATCTTAGATTCATGGCATTTCCCGGATTCACGATATTGCCTTGATTAATTGGGAAGCATGTCTCGAATTCAAGGGATGAGTATGGTCTCGAATTTAAGAGATGAGTATGGTCTTGAATTCAGGGAATGGGTATGACCTCGAATTCATAATGGGTTGTGTCAGATTCATAGGTGCCTATGTCTCCCATTAATGAGGGAGTATGATGTTTGGATTCATTGCATTTCTCAGATTCAAGGATGGTCTGCGATTCATCGGGGAGTATGTCTCGGATTCATCGGAGCTATGTCTCCGATTCATGGGAGAGTATGTCTTGATTTATGAAAGGTATGTGTCGGATTCATCGGCCGATGTGTGTCGGATTCGTGGGGGTTATGTCAAAGATTCATGTGGGAGTATAGCCTCCGATGCATGGGGGAGTAAGTCTTGGATTCATGACAGGATACCTCGTAGATTGATGGTTGGATATGTCTCGGATTGATGAGAGGAATATAGATTCAAATTAAGGAGTATTAAGTCTTAGATTCATTAGGAGAATATCTAGAATTCGTGCGGGGTATGTGGGAGTTATTCTTGGAATCGGACTCATGGTCACAGATTTATAGCGGAGTACATCTTCGATTCAAGAAGGCTATATCTCGGATTCGTTAAGGAGTATGTCTCAAATTCATGGGGAAGTATGTCTCAGATTCATAAGTATGTCAGGAATTGATAGGTATGTCTCAGATTCATGGGGGTATGTCTCCGATGGATCCATGGTTATGTCAGGAATTCAGGAGCAGATATGTCCCAGATTTATAGGGGAGTAATTATACAATTCATAGAGGAGTATGTTTCAGATTCACGGGAGGAGTACGTCTCGCATTCATAATGGAGTAGTATGTCGGATTCATGGTATGGTATTGGATTTCTGGGGAGTATGTCTCGGATTAAAGGGGGCAGTATGGTCTCCGATTCATGGGATTATGTCTCAGATTCATGGGGAGTATGGTTAGGGATTCATCGTATGTCTCGGATTCATGTAAGTCCCCGATTCATTGTGGGATGTCGGGTATTTATGTGGACGCATGTCCCCAATTCATGAAGAGTATGTCTTGGACTCATGTGAGAGTATGTCTTGGATACATTGGGGGGGGGGGGTGTCTCGGGTTTATACCCATGAAACCAAGACCATACTCCCCACATGAATTTGTGACATATCCCCCATGAAATCGTGACATACCCCCTCATGAATCCGGATTCATGAGGGGTATGTCTCGATTTCATGAGGGTATGTCTCAGAATCATAGGGGAGTATTTCTCGGATTTATAGACAGATGTCTTAGATTCATGGGGGGTATTTGTACGATAAATGGAGGTGTATGTCTTGGATTCATATTCGTATTCATGGGTGGAGTATTGTCTGTCTCTTGTTAATGCAGGAGTATGATCTCAGATTCATGGTATAGTCTTGGACTCATGGGGGAGTATGTATCGGATTCAAGGGGGTATGTCTCATATTCAAGGGGGGGGGGTATTTCTCGGATTTATAGACAGATATGTCTTAGATTCATGGGGGTGTATTTCTATGATAAATGGAGGTGTATGTCTTACATTCATGTTCGTATTCATGGTTGGAGTACTGCCTATCTCCTGTTCATGAGGAGTATGATCTCAGATTCATGGTATGGTCTTGGACTATTCAGGGAGTATGTATCAGATTCAAGGGAGAGTCAATCACCGATTCATTGGGGTTATGTCTCGGATTCATTAGGCAGTATGGTCAGGGATTAAAGGTATGTATCGGAATAATGCAGGAGCATGTCTCGGATTCAAGTTGGGGTATGTTTCCGATTCATGGGGGTAATTTCTTTGATGCATGGAAGATATGTGTCGGATTCGGCTATCGGTGTGTGTCGGATTCATTTGGGAGGGTTCTCGGTTTCATGGGTGTGGGGGGTACGGTGTCAGATTCATCGGGTAGTATGTGTCTTGTATTCATAGGGAAGTGTGTCTCGAATTCACGATAGGGTACCTCACAGATTCATGATAAGATATGTTTCAGATTCATTAGGGGAGTATGGATTCAAATCAAAGGAGTATTATCTTATATTCATGGGGATATTTCTAGAATTCGTGGACAAAGTATGTCTTTCATTAATGAGTGTGTCACGAATTTAAGGGGGGTATGTATGAGATTCATGTTCGCGGATTAATGGTGGGGTACGTGTCCGTTTCAAGGGGGTTTTGTCTCGGATTCGTTAGGGAGTGTCTCAGATTCATGCGGGAGTATGTGATCATGGGTATGTCATGGATTTAATAGTATGTGTTAGGTTCATGGGAGGTATGTCTCCGATGGATTCATGGTTATGTCTCATGGTTAAGTCTCGGATTCATTGACGGGTAAGTCTTAGATTGATGGGGGGAGTATATCTAGGATTCTTGTAGGAGTATATCTCAAACTCATGACATTTGTCATATTCTTGGGGGAGTATGTCTCCCATTCATGAGCGCATATGATCTTAGATTCATGGCATTTCTCGGATTCACGATATTGTTTTGATTAATTGGGAAGCATGTCTCGAATTCAAGGGATGAGTACGGTCTCGAATTCAAGGGATAGGTATGACCTCGAATTCATAATGGGTTATGGCTCAGATTCATAGGTGGCCATGTCTCCCATTAATGAGGGAGTATGATATTTGGATTCATAGCATTTCTCATATTCAAAGATGGTCTGCGATTCATCGGGGAGTATGTCTCGGATTCATGCGGGGCTATGTCTTCGATTCATGGGGGAGTATGTCTTGATTCATGAAGGGTATGTATCAGATTCATAGGTCGTTGTGTCGGATCCATGGGGGTTATGTCAAAGATTCATGTGGGAGTATGGCCTCCGATGCATGGGGGAGTATGTCTTGGATTCATGATAGGATACCTCGTAGATTGATGGTTGGATATGTCTCGGATTGATGAAAGGAATATGGATTCAAATCAAGGAGTACTATGTCTTAGATTCATCGGGGGAATATCTAGAATTCATGGGGGGGTATGTGGGATTTATTCTTGGAATCGGACTCATGGTCACAGATTTATAGCGGAGTACATCTTCGATTCAAGGGGGTTATGTCTCAGATTCGCTAGGGACTATGTCTCAAATTCATGGGGGAGTATGTCTCAGATTCATAAGTATGTTCCGATGGATTCATGTGTATGATAGGAAATCATGAGCAGGTATTCCCAGATTCATAGGGGAGTAATTCTAAATTCAAGCATCCATAAAGAAAAAGTTAAACAAAGACCAGCAAATCTATGAACTTCAGAGAGATATCACTCACCTCAACTTTCTCATTGTTGGTTCCAACTGCCAAGTGAGTCCCACGCTGCGCCCAGCCCACCGAACAAACAACTGTCATCCGCCCCAAGATCACACAACTTGGTGACCTAGTACAATATCATAACCATCAAAATTAAGTCCACACCCACCTAATCAAGAAAACCCATAACAAAACAAAAAATAAAAAACAACTAATTTCAAAACCAAATTAAAAAGTACCAGGAGAAAAAAATCAAACCTCGCTGCTGCAAGCATTCCATAGATACCCCAGCCCCACGGCAAGCACATTGTGTGAAGACCAATACACAAGATTCAAATAAAAATCATCCTGCAACGCCGGGGCGTCCAACACCTATGCAAACATTTCCCATTACAAATCTCTCCTTCAAAACCCCAAATCAAACCAAAACAAAAACCTTTTACCTTAAAAGGCGACCGAGGGACCTTTTGGGGGACCTTGGGAGGGGGAGAAACCACGCCGGGCAATGCCCCATCGAAATCATAAGGTGAGATCGATCGGTACGGTCTCCGGCTCTCCGTCTTGAACCGGAATATGTTCCTGCTGGGAGGGTCAGGGGGGACGACCCCCTCCCGTGGGGGGACTTATCGGGGGTGGAGGGGGAGACCACGCCGCAGTCCGGGCCGAAGAGGACCGTGCGGAGGAGGGCCGAGTAGGCGCTCGAGCCGTCGTTGATGGAGGCGCCGCCGCTGCTTCCATCGGCGGATGGTTGAAGGAGACGAAGAGGAGGATGAAGTGGAGGGAGGGAGGGGCGATGGTAGAAATCGGAGCTCCTGAGCCAATCGATCGGCTGGAGGAGACCAAATGAATGTCAAAAGAGGGGATGCATTTCCCTTTCGCAGGGATAATCAGAAGCCGTCGTTGATGGAGGCGCCGCCGCTGCCTCCATCGGCGATGGTTGAAGGAGACGAAGAGGAGGATGAAGTCGATCGGATTTGATCAGAAGCCGATCGCGATGAATATTGAAATAAACAGAGATCATCTGCTCGTGTGTTGATATATGGAGCGGAGAGAGAGACGGTGAGGTCCTTTTGTTATTTCCGAGGGTGTTTGCCCGTTGGGACTCGCATTAATTTCGCCAGGTCGGATTTGATTTATGAACGAACGGCTGAGATGAACTTATGAGTTTAATAGAATTAGCTTATCCCGAGGGTTCCACTTTTGGGTCCATAAATTTATACCGGACGATTTGGATCAGATGGTCGATGATTATTCGTGGTTTGGTTGTTTTGATGACGTGTGTGGGACAAGGCCGACAGCATTTATTGAAATGGGTCTTGGGATAATGAAAGTTCATTTTCAATTTTTTTAAATTTTAAATGACGAGCAGGTAGTTTTAACTTTGAACAAACAAAATCACTATTTAAATTTTAAAATAGTTTTTATCAGAAAAAAAAATCAAATTAATTTAAATGCTAATTTTAAAAATATTATTTTTTATAAAACTCTTTTTTTATTTATAAGATTTAATGTTCTTCGTGTGGAGTTGTTTAGAAACAAACTTATCAATCAATGTCGATCATGTATCTCATCATTAATACATTACATTGTCAAACCAGCATTAAAATTACAATATTACAATAAATCATTGTGATGTATTGACTAGCCTTTTATGTGGACAGTTTGCATGCAGAGGAGGGTCGCGTGTGTGTGATATAGCAGTGTGAGCGCTAATAAACTCAGTATGTTTTATAACCTTATACATTGTGATAGCATATACTTTATCGCAATTTATGGGACTATAAATTTTTATAAAAAAATACATATTTTAATTCGTATAACAATATGTTTTTCAATAGACGAGTATATATATATTAAAATCAATAATGATTATCGAAGATGGAAAATTGTGGCGATCTGCAGGATCTAGGTTGTCAGTTGCTGGAAAATTGATTTGTGTTTCGAATGTTTAGTTCCATCAAAGTACGACTCTATCTTTCTTCGTTTGTTTAATAATGGACCTTTATAGGCTTTGTTTAAAACTAACATTTTTATTTCGAGCGCTGATACACTCAGTCCATTTTACAGTTCATTTTACAATCTCATACACTAAATCGCGTACTATAATGCGTTATCATAATGTATAGTATTCTATCATGATGTATAAAAATATATTTTTTTTTAAAAGAAAAAAAAATATTATTGTATCTTGATATATATTTCTTTTCGTATAACTTATAGTAAAACTTAAATAGGAGAGTATATAATTTTTGAAAAAAAATCATAGGATTGCCAATAGAGTTGTACAAGGGGTTGGACTTTTTTTCTTTTTTGTTACATTCAATTCCTTTTATCATTCTAAATATAATTATATGTACCTTGTCAATCATCTTCACTCAATATATCGAGATATACTTCCTTAAAAAAATTCACATTTTCTATAAATAATATCATTCAATTCATAAGAAAATATATTTAATTTTTTATAGATATACATATCTCATTAGATGAAGTATATGATTTTTACACAAATGATAACATATTTGGTTTTGCATTTTAAAACCCATTACAGAATGGGAAATTTTTTAAAAGTCATAATTAAATAGTGTAATTAGAAATCTGAAAATTGAAAGCCCTATGGAGAAGCTTTGTGGCCAAGGTTTTGAAAAAATAATGACTAGTCAATTTTTAACCCAATAAACCGCCTACACAAACAGTGGCGGAGCCAGGATTTTTATAAAGGGGGGTCTAATTCAATTTATGTAAATATTTTTGTAAGTTATATCATTATAGTTTTTTTAATATCAATAGGATAGATTAAAAAATAAATACATTCACATAAAACATATTACTGAATAATTCTAAAAGATATTTATCTTATTTTAAAACAATATGTTAAATTTCACAACGATGATTTAGTATTGATATTTATCTGTATGTCAAATTGATATTTATCTTATTTTAAAACAATATTGTTATTTTTTTATACATTTTTTTCTTAGAATCCATAAAAACATAATCTCTTAAATTATAATACATAGATTAGCATCATTAAGAATAAGAAACTAAATAATATTTTTCATTCAATTTTAAATTGATAAATAGTTTACCAATTGCCCCCAAACTTAATTTGACTACTTCTTCCTTCTCAAAATCCAAAGCTTAAGGTAAATAATCCCTATAAATAAATGTATTTATACAAATATTGTAAACCTTAAATAAATGAATAAAAATGATAATAAGATAAAATGGAAAAATTCTATACTACGAAGTGTTGATGGAGGAGAGGAGAGGATTCTCGTTTCCCGATTGTGAGACGGTGGAATAAAAAGTAAAAATTAAATATATTTTTTTAGAGATGATGGTTGATATTAGGAACAGTTGAGATATATATAAAAAATTCAAAATTCATTTTTTAAATAGATAATGGGTTATGGAGAAGTTAAAGAAGTTTTTTTTTAAAGGAATATGGAGAAGTTAAAAAAAGAGTGATTTGTGAGGGCACGCATGGTATCGATTTATTAGATGAATTATGTGAGAACCCAATCCATACGCATCTTCTTCATCGCCATCCCTTGTTGCATGAACTAGCCATGAAAAAAAAAACCGGGCCCGTGGTCCCCATGTGGCTCCGCCACTGCACACAAATATAATCATAACAGTGAACAATGATGCACTCAATCGATTTTTATAGTACAATGTCTAACATAGTATATTCTTCATTATACTAACATAATATATTCTTCATTATATATGTCAGTATACTCATGTATAAAAAAAATGTAAAAAATCATAATGCATACAAGCTATAAACAAAACAAAACAAAATTGAAAAAAAATGAAGCATATTTTTATCAAATTCCTTCTAGCTTCCCACTCAAACTAGACGTGTATAATTAATTCATAAACCAGCCCATCATTATATGAAAAAGAAATATTTAGAAGACAAATTTGAATTGTGAAAAAGAAATCCATAAATTGAAAGCCTTTGTAAATGGAAAAGCTTTGTGGCCAGGGTTTTAGAAATTAATGATTAGTCAAGGTTTTAGGCAACTGTACTGAACCGATCCACACAAATAGAAATTTCATTTAATGCTCTTAAATAAGTGTGATAGATGTGTGATTGATTTGGTAGATGTGACAATTTTTGAAATGTGTGTATAAGAGTATTAGGTGAGATAAAAAAATTTAAAATGATAAAGAATGATTTTTATTCCCTAGACCCCTGATAAACAATTTTCACATTTTCATAGAAATTGTTATCAGACTTTATCCTAGCTATTAAGATTTACCTGTGCAATACAAATAGCGAATAAGGATTATTCTGTAATATTCACCCATATTATCTGTTTATTATGGGACAATAAATGAGACAGGTTTCTAAAATTGGATATCAAATATCAACTAAATTAAATGACTGTATATATAATACCCACATAGTTACAACCGACTGGGCAAAGTTGATGAACACTTCAAGGAGCCCCAGAGTACAGTATGCGTGAGGCTTGAGGAGCATCTGAGGAGAGATTCACTGCAGAGGATATAATGTCATATTGCCTTCACATCTCAATGAAGGGGATGTCAGTGGAAAGTTTCTTGGGCATTATTCTTATCTTCCAAACAGCATAGCCTTCTCTGCTAAGCATAGTGTCTCACAAGGCCATCTTGCAGTGTTGGGACCTATTGATTTTTATTCCTTAATGTGTAGTTAATCAACTGATTCTTTTGTGAGAGACACAGATGTGGTGGGTGCTTTTTTTCTTTTTTCTTTTTATTGCGCTGATAATTTCACCTTCTAATGAATGAATATACATTTTGTTGCTTTTAGAGTGAAAAATAGAATTAAAAGTAAAAGTGGTTAACACGTTATCTTGTGTCAGTTTTTAAAAACTGAAAAGAACCTCGTTTACCTCTCAAAGATAACCCTTCAATTATGTAATACCATACATAGTTCACACACACACAAAGCAATCTTTCATTCAAACTCATCGAAAAAGAAAAACATCCATCCTCCCAACCCTCCAGACTCATTTAATCCACACCATCCTTCTTCACACAAGTTACATTATTCCAACAAAAAAAAAAAACACACACACACACACCATAAACTTCTAATAAACCATATAACCAAATGCAAATTAAACAGAATCAAAAGAGAGATTCAGAACCAAAATTACAGCATATTCAACATCCAAATTTTGCTTTTCCCTCCTCTCTTTTATGAATAACAAACACAACATTCAAAACTAATTAACAGTCACCTTGCCAACCATGCCTGCCCCCTGGTGAGGCGAGCAGTAGAAGGTGTACGTCCCCTTCTCCTTCAATACGACCTTATAAGTCTCGTTCGGCGCGTTGAGGAGGTCCTCCTCGCTCATCGATATCGCCGTCGCGTTCACCCCCGCTGGCACCTCGTCCTCGTCGAATACCACGTTGTGCGGGAACCCCGCGTTATTCTTGAACACTATCTCTTCCCCGGCCGCCACAGTTATCTCGCTCGGCACAAACGCCAGCGACCCGTCGCTCCCCCCCAGGAGGACCTCCACCGCGAGGGCGTTGCTCGCCAGGACCGCGCTGGCGGCCACCGCCACAGCCGCCACGCCCGCCTCTTTAAGGGAGGCTTTCGCCACCACGCCCCTCGGGGGGGCGATTGATGGCTTGGCGGATGAGCGGGCCGGTGAGCCGGATTTGAGGCCGGTGAAGGAGGGGATGGTGACGGCGGCGGAGGTCAAGCTGGCCATTGTTGCTTTGGAGGATGTGTGTGTGGGGTGGAAGAGAATCTATGGAGGGAGGAAAGGCGGAGTGGAGTGTGTGGTGTGAATTGATAAATAGGGGGGGAAGGGGAGAAGATTTTGTGTGAATGGGTGGAAGAGGAGGGGGAGTTATCCAGGGGGGAGGATTTCATTGGATGGAGGGAGGAGGGATTATCTGCTGACATGGCAGGGAATGTGTGGCTGGAATGAGTTGGTGGATGATGAGATGGGGGTGGATCTTGTTTCACTAAAAGGGGAGGATGAGGAGGTGGACTTAGTAGCCACTCATCTCATCAATCATAATGGTGACAGAATTTGTTTATATGTGGTTTGATGATGAAATAACTGAAGAAAAGCCCCCAATGATATTATATAATTTGTAAAAAGAAAAAAAAGACAAAATTCTAAAAACCTTTTGTATTGAATAATTCATGAACTGAACTAAATAATGTGACATCAAAATAAATTAATTTGCATTTAATTGAACAATTTATGAATTTTAAATGAACCCGTAATTAAACTGAATTATTCATTAATCGAACTAAATAACCACATAGATTGAATTAAACAACCTAGAATCAAGCTAAACAAGTTGATACAAAATTGAACTTTTTAGTAGCATTAAATTGAACTAAACAACTTTTGCACTAAATTGAAACAGACTTCATATTGTAATGAATTCAGTTTATTAAATCATAAATTAAACTGAACAATCAATTAATCAAATGCCTCTCCCCCTCAAAGAATGTATGTGCCTAGCTTTCCCTTGAATTGAACTCAGCTTACTGAGTTATAAATTGAATCAACATGAATTAAAATGAACAATCCATGATCAAACGTCTCTACCCTCAAAGAATGTCTTATGTGCCTCGATCCATGACAAGTCCTTGTATAAGACCTCACCAACAACGTACCATATTCTCTTGGTTTTCATGAGAGTACAGATAAAATCATCTTACCTGCTTGGATAAGTTTTAGTTCCATCCTTTCAACATTCGTCAATCCACAAGCTCTATTGGAACATAAAACTATCAGTTGTTTATGACCTTGTCAAAACAATCAATCTTCAAACTGAACCCACTGTCCTCTTATCAAGTCACTCAGAAACATCTTCAACCAATGTTCCACCAATACCTCATTCATCTGATAGAGCATGACACATAAACCTAGATAAGGAGTCTTGATTACGTTGCTCACTTTAACTATACTATTTTAATGACTCATACAATAATATTTTTAATTCAAATTAATTATATTTAAAATTTAAAGTCATAAAAAATAATTTAATGATAATTTTTTTTATATAGTAACGGTCATATTTTAATTGCCTTATAATAATAAGATAGATTATCATTTTTTCCAGTACAATATAACATAATTAAAACTATAACATAATTAAAGTAAATTAATAAAATTAATAGCTCTGATAAAATAAAATGATAAAAAATGAAAATTTCATATCAAATGTAAAATTTAGAAAGAAAAAAACTTTAATTTTAGAACAACAAAACTTATAGATTGACAGTGAAAAATTATATGAATGGAGATGGGGTTAAATAGATAAAGAAAAATCCATTGAGATATGGCTGTTACATATATACATTGCAACTTTTTATTTTTTTAAATTTTTGTGGGGCTCACCCAATGAAAGAAAATATTATTTTTAATTTTTTTAATGTAGGGGCCATATTTGGGAGCTCCCAATTGCCTCCCCCATCTTAAGAGTAACCATGCTCCACCACCCAATCTGTTGAGTGATGAGTTGAGTGATGAGGAGCCAGTTGGAGCAACTTTTCTACCAGTTGGAGCAACTTTTCTACCCACACTCATCAAAATAAACGAAGGAGCCGAATAATTCGGCCCCCTTGGAGATGCTCCCGAATCCAAAAAAGTTTATCCCTGTCAATTCTCCTTAAAAAGTTTACATGACTTAAGTTTCAATTTAAACAATATGTAACAACTTATAAAAACCATAACTTTTTCTAAACAATAGAACAGATAAATGGAATGGAGTTTTAAGGCACAATGTATTATTGTATTTGAATCTCAAAGATACAAACATATTCAGACATGAAAGAAACTTATCAAAATGAAAGCAATACAATCATTCTGCCAAGACCATCCAGTTTCCATGACCTAGCAGAATGCCGAGATAAGCCAAGCAACATGGTGAGCTTTGCTCTATGTAAAGAGAAGGCAAATATATCCACAAGCAGTCAAAACTCTACCCACTTCAAAAACTTACAGTTCTCTCTTCTTAAATAATCACTTCCAATTTCATTGTAGGATAATTACCTTATAAAAAAAACCCATCTTTTAAAGAAAACAACACAGAATTCTCAGACAAGAGGATTACAATGCCCTTCCTCCTCATCATTTCATCCCAATTTAGAAAAGATCATGTCATATAAAGCCCTTACATAATTCAAATAACTTTCCCCATGAACAACAGTCGCAGGCCAACAACATCTAAACAAATGTACTTTGCAACAATTGTTCGAGTACCATGTATTAGTTGTATTTTTTTTTTATCATACAGCAAGTGTTCCAATAAATTTAGGCAATATTTATGAGATTTCACATGACATTTCCATCAAGTTCCCATTTATAACCCAATGTATTTTCTCCTTCAAAGTACAAATGTAAGATTCCTTAAAGTTCAAAAAATTATCATTAGTGGCTAATAAAATATTGCAAGTCAGTATTGTAAATGTAAAGACTGCCCAAAAAAAGCATTTCTTCCTCCTTGTTTTAGTGTGTGCCTTGCAACATGCATAACACTCCTTCAAAACAAGCGGCGAATAAACTTAAAAAAAAAAGTAAAAAATCAAATCAAAACACCTAGACTAGACTTAAACCATGGTGGACTTGACAAAAGTTGCAAATCATGGGATTTCTATGTACCTACACTGGGCTGTCTTTCCATCAAATGAACATATGGATGAGGGAGTTCCTTATAAAAAATTATTCCGATCAACGAAAGACAATGAAGAGCTTGGCTTCAAAATATTTGTCCATTGGTCGTTTCAGTATGAGTTTAAGACAAGATAATGACATAATGACATTAGTTACTACTCAGATCAACAGTATGAACTGGAAAAACAACAGAGCATTTACATCAAAGTGACAGAGATACAACAGAAAGAATGCTTGGTAGTAATAAAAGAAATCCTTTGTCCCGGTGGAACTAAAAGACAGAGTCATGATGACCAGAAGAATGGGGAGAAAAGAAGGATCATCATGAATCTAAACTTTAAAATTCCATCTAAATTTTTTAAAGAAAATAAACTCAGAGGGGTTTCAATGAATGATAAATATCTATGCATAATCTATGGGTTTTTTCAAGGAAGGGTGGGAGACTACCACCAATTTTATTATGATAAACTCCAAAATGACAAGTAGAATACAGATCTACAAATCTTAAAGAACACAAAATGACAAGCTGACTAGTGATTAGTCTCTTAACGAAGTGAACAAGTACCTTGTAGAGGCAAAGAACCTTCAGTTCTTCCCTCACTTCTGTAAAAGGGCAAAAAGTCATCACAATAGATCACCTACCAATGATCACCATACAATATAATATATACCAACAAGGTTTGCTTGAGAGAGGGGAATTAAACCAGAACAAGCATCAGGTAAGCATAATCAGATGTAAATATCAGACTGGCACAAGATCTTAATGAAAGGCCACAACCATTACAACACATGGCAACCAAGTAAAGCAGAAGAGACAGCTGAGCAATTTTTTTCAGCCTGCAACTATTATCCAATCCAAGGGTGAAAAAGTGCACTTGTATTCACATGGATGGGTGAGAGTGTGGGAGGGAAAGGAATGCACAACAAATTCCAGAAGCACAACATTTTCAGAGAAAAGAAAAGGAATGCACAACAAATTCCATACTATCTGGAGGTAACACGGGTTCTGCGATTTCAAATAAAGTTCCTGCCTTTATATTCCATCATAAATTATTTCCCCAACATTGTCTATGCATCACAAGCAAACAATTTAAATAGCAATCCAATAATCTCCATTTTTCATTAAGAGGCGAAGCATTATATTCAAAGTAGGGATATATGTAATATGTACAGTCTCTGCATATGTAACCAAATCTATCATTTACATTGCAATTCCTCTAAAAGACCATCATGTATGAATGTACAAACCCAATTGCACCTGCAAAGACTTTCACAGCAGACGGAAACCATTGCCTTCCCCATCATCACCAAAAAAATTACCAAAGCCCCCTTCAGGGTTGAAACTCGGGTCGACGTAGCACTTCATATCGTGAAACAGGTTCAGGTTGTCGACCAGCTTATGAAACACATTGCACCCACAACACTGCCCCAAAGCAACCACAACATAAACCAAAAAAGATCCAATTTTTACGCAACAAAAGCAAAACAAAATAAGGAGAACCCATGCAATATGTGTTTTTTTACCTGAACAAAGACGGTGCCATCAGTGTAGGCATGGGGGTTGATGGCACGGGTGGTGCGCTGACCGCAGACATTGCAAGTGAACGCCACACGCATCCGGCGACGCGGGGACTTGGTGAAGAGGGACCACGGGAACGTCGACACCTGCTGATCGGCCCCGCCCGAACCAACGGCGGGGGTCGACGGGCCTTCCATGCCCGATCCGGTGGTCCACCCGCGGCCCGCCGCGGCACTGAGCACGAGGCCCATCGCCGCATCCTATGCATAAGCAATCGATTGAACAACTGAAAAAAAGAATTGAAGAGAGAGAGTTCGATTTTGATCGGATCACCTTCGATAAGGGGGAGAGGGAGACGCGATCCTTGAAGAAGGGGACGATCTTGGTCTCCTCGGAGTCGGAGAGATCGGGTCCGTCCGATTTATCTGGGGTTCAAAAGAAGGGATAATTAGTTACCAATTGAAGATCGACTGAACGAGAGAGAGAGAGAGAGAGAGAGAGAGTACGGTTGTTGGAGAGGGAGAGACAGAGAGGTCTCTTCGATGGGTTCTTCAATTTGGGGGAGGGAATCGATAGGAGTGAAGACGAAGAGGCGATAGCAGAGGACGCGCTTAGGGTTTCCATGGCTGCCGATCTTCCTTCTCGTTTTGGTCTTTCGTTCTTTTGGGTTTCCTTTGTTCTGTAGGTTTTCGATGGGTAGGGAGGGGTAAATAAATATCTTTTTTGTGATGGTGAACGGACGGTCATAAATTTTTTTCTGAGGTCGACCGGTCGTCATATAATAACTATTATTGTTTTATTTTTATTTTATTTATAGAAAAGCTGTATATGCAGAGCATATAGAAACGGGAGGATTGCAGGGTTTTTTTAATCTTTTGATTAAATTTTTAATAATACACATTTTAACTTAATCAAGATAACATTTATCATCCAAACATTTATTCAAGGGGATTTAAATAAATAGGTTGTCTTGTTTTAATTGGCTTAATTTTTTTGGATCAATTACCAATTATTTCTTCATTTTTATTGAATTTTACACAGAAGATGAAACATAAATTTTTAAATACATATTTCTATTAGATGAAATATTTAATTTTAAAAAGAAAATTAGAAAATGAACGGATTAATTTATTAAAATATATACAATTCTTTTTAGTTAGAACATGTACTCTATCAAATAGAGTACATATTTCTAAAAACAAAATCACCGTAAAATAATCACATTTAATATTATTTTAAAAACTTTTTTTAGTTCCACACTTCCATCTTACATTTTCTAACAAGTGAGTTAAAAAAATAGCTAGATGCATTGATTCGAAGGACGTTGATACACAATCTTTTTTGCAATCTCATTTACAATCATCACATTACAATTTATAACATCATCATCACAATATATATTAGATTTTATTAAATATAATAATATAGAAAACATAAACATATATACAATTGAGTTTGTACTTCATTTTTTTATAAAAGATTATTTCATTAGTCAAGTATATAATTCTAATAAATTCAAAATGTGTGTGAGACTAAAAAGTATCCAACATTTTCCTTTAAAATCAACTGAAATAGTCACAACAGGATAGACAATCTAGATAGGGGTCACAAAAAATCATCCAACATAAATACCCGCACTTATGAGAGTCAAATACAATAAAATAAAACTTCAGATATAAAATAATGAAAATCAAATGGAACATAAGAATTTTTATTCTAAAGAACAATTTTATTTCTTTTCCATCCAAGACCAATAACATTTTTATTCCATGTTATTCTATCCATGATCAAAACCACACCTGCTTGTGTTAATTCTAAGACAAGGCAGGAATAAGTCTATTATCTTTCCACAGAACTTCACAAGTCGATGCATACCCAACCAGTTTTGAACTTCAGGCCTTATCAAATGGGATTATCCATTAAGGAGCCACAAATCAGTGGAAAAGCAAAGAAAACACCTTCAGGCCTACAATTTTATCAAGAAGGAACAACTGCAGGATATAACCACTGCAGGATATATATACACACTAACTCATGACAAGAACTTCTTCCTGTAAATAGGAGTATCATTAAACATGTAACAAGCACATAATGTAAAGCAAGGCACGTTCGACGAAGATAATTAAGGAACCAAACAATTAAGTTCACTGACTACTATATGTACAGTATATTGGTTTACTGGTGGCAACGCGTGTACTCAGCTAACTGCACAGTCACCAGGGTTATTCGATGTTTCACCTGAATCGTCCGACGAACTGTCGTCATCGGCCAAACCCAGAAAATAAGTCATCTCAGCGTCCATAGAGTCATCACCATGTTGCCTCCGCATTACAAAGACCTGCCTTAGCATATCTTCAGAGAGGGCAAAGCGGCACAACCTGCCCCTCCGCCGCTGTTTCAGCTTCAACTGTGGAAAAAAAGCAAAGATGAAAGGCATCAGCACCATCATAACCGTTATCGGCGTCATCACCTTCATCGAACTCATTATCATCAGAATCAATTGTAAACTAAACAATTTGACCAGGACCCAAGACCTTTCTCAATAATGAATAGCAGAGAAATCATCAGTCGTCCATGGAGTATATGATATGTACTATGAACCTTATTGTACTATAGAACTCAAATAACTAAAAGTTATTAACGAGTAGAACCACTCAAAGATTATGGATAAAATCCTCCTGCCTTGTAGAGATCAACACACATCCTGGATGAAGCTGAGTAATCAATTTATTGTAGCTTGTTTAGTGTACCACAATAAACTCAAATCATCTGTTCATCATCCCATCCCTTCTAACATATTACGGTGTATTTCATCCTCCACTCGACCCTAGTGGACTACCAGGAGATCCCATATATCAGTCAAGGAGGAGGGAGTCCAACATTCTCAGCTTGACTGAGACTGATTAAACATGATATTTGAAGTTGGAAATTCTCAATTACTCATTAATGGCCCGAGTAGGAGGGCTTCCCCAGGTTTGAAACTGGCATTTTTCAACCTAATACTTGAGACTACTAACCAACCAAATTATGAACAAATAAGTCAAAATAAAAGATAAAAATAAAAAACCGAACAAGAAACTACAAACCTCCTCAAGATTCACAGGCGGGGCTGGTTCTCTCGCATTAGGAGTCCATATCTTAATGTCGTTTTCAATGCCGCTGCTAGCAAGTAGGGTGGTGTGAGGGTGAGGTTCGATGCAATTCACTATGCGCTTGTCTGCTTCCATCACCCGCAACAACTCTCCACCTTTCTTTTCCCATATAAAAATGTTCCCACAATCCGACCCACTCACCACATACTCACAACTGGGGCCAAAGAATCCCACCCCCTTCACTGTTTCAGCATTGCGATGACCCACATAAACTTGAGGACCAGGATTTTCATCAGCATCCATAGCAGCTGGAATTGATGTGCCTGTGTCAAGTGAGTTCCCAGCTTCAACATTTGATGATTTTGGAGATGGCGGAACTGGATCGGGTCCCAGTCCTGGACCCCTCGGGAAGAGATAGATGTTCTCGTTGTTGTACGAAACGAGAAGCTCACTCTGATCTGAAAAGGATACACCAGTTATCCCAACATATTTATCTCCAATCAAGGGAGAAGGACAAAAGCAATCCACAGGTAAGTCATGGTTGGCTGATCCATCCCGCTTGCACTTGCGAATGTCATAGAGCCGAGCATATTCATCAGATCCGCCTATTACAAAGAAGTTGGGGTGCCTCTGATCTATGGCAATAGCATTCAAATTGACAATTGGCATGTAAGATGATCTGATTCCAAAAGAATGGCAACTAAAGAGCTGTGTAGCAGATTTGGTCCTCAGATCAAACTGCAACGGAAAAATTGTGTCTCTCAATATTTTTTATGATGATAAGATTGTAGCATATAACAATGGGTCAGTAGAATCAGAACCCACGTGCTGAACAAGCCCATCCTCCGCACTGCTGTAAAATATGTGAGGACTTCCAGGCTCGATTGCCAACTTGTGAGCACGACCCTCATGCACAGCCAACAATGTTGTGTCCACCTTTCCACCTTCTCGTATCTGAGCATATCTCACCTGGTGGCATAAATAAATATAGAAAAAGACATACACCAAAAGTTCATGAATATCTAAAACAGAGCAGACTTCTGCTGTATCTGTTGAGCGGAGCTACTTACCTCCCCATCTGCAGCACAAGTAACAATGGTAGCATCATCTGTGTATGGCATTATCCTTGCTTGGAAAACGTTGTTCTTGTGCCCAGAATCGAATGACAACTTAACAACTCCTGTATTCCAGTTCCATAACTTTACCATCTTGTCATCTGAACCAGACACAAGGTGTCACCATTCGCATTGAAGCTCACTGTGTTTACACAGCCTCTGTGCTTATCAAGCTTCCGGTGGATACCAAGTCGCAAAACAAGACCCTGGACAACAAACCAAAGTGTCAAAATCAACGCGCAGAAACAGGGGCACCTAGAATGCACAGTTACATCTTTTGATCTACACCAATAGATAACATTTAAACTGTGAACAGACATACTTGAAAAGGATGTCCTTACTAATGTATCACCTGGTACTCTCCTCAAATAAGGTAAGTTCTCAAAGAAGCTAGAGCCTTGTGTATGATCTTATAGGAGGGACGGTAAGATCAAGTCCCAAATACAAATTCAAAAAACCTGGCGTTCACAAATGGTACAAGGAAAGCTCTCAAAGAAGCCAGAGCCTTGTCTAGTTCAGCACCCACATTGACAGTTAACTCATTAAACAAATGCTTAGAATGAGTGCTTGCATCACTCTTACTAGAATAGAAATAATAATATAAATTTAAGCCTAAAAAGGAGAAAAACTTGAAAGACTATAGTGTGTCAGCTCTATGTTAAATTCTTGCATGAACATAGAAAATATTTTACCACGACAAGATCCCTGTTTCCCAATAAATCCCACTCATCATTATATAAGTAATTAAAATCAGTTACTCGTGATCTCAGAAATGGGTGCATGAGAGGAAGGTCATTAAAATCAGAAAAAGAAAGAAGAGCTTAACTATAATTTATAAACAATTGCAGTTGTTCTCAAACCTGGCTAGATAAAAGTAATTTGTTTGGCTATGCTATTAAGTTTCAATATGAATATTGCCTTGCTCTTCTCGTATGTCACAGTTTACTGCAACTCTGTAAGAGACGAACAAAATGCTGAGAATAGAGAGATGGAAATAATAAATTACACATACAATCAGTCCATAGGTTCTTTTTTTGTGTAAAAAAAAGGTCCCACAGGGAATACATCACATGAAACTTACACTGATTCTGCAAGGCCAGGGGTCTAAACTCATTATAGGTAATTAACCAATAACTGACACTCGATCGATATTTCCAAGACAGCAGTTTTTTCAAGTGACAATACAAAGAAAGAAATCCTTATACCCACTGTTGCTTCATTTATATAGAAAAATCTTTCCTAATTAGATGGAGAATATCTTATCTTTTTACAAAGTCTGCGGGTGTATATGTATGATGATAAAATTAAAAGAAACTGTGAAGCAGATTATTTAACGCATCAAACCATGTCAGATTCTCCCAAACCAAGGCCTCTTTGAGGCAATGAACATATCACAAATTGACACCCATGATCATGGTTTTTGGCAGGATAGACAAAGATTTAGTTACATAAATGATTTCACCCCTACCAATACTGCAAGAACTTAAAGAGAGATACAATGACAATTTTCTTCTTGTTTTCTGCCCTTTGAATTATCTATTTGTACTATTGATAAGGAACGTTGAGATTCTCAAATGAACCTTTGAATTATCTATTTGTACTATTGATAAGGAACGTTGAGATTCTCAAATGAACATTCTTGCTATATTTCGTGTAAGTAATTAGACAAGTAAAAAAATGAGATATGAGGAAGCAACGGAATACATGATTCAGATAAGCATGAATCTACAGAACCATGCAAGAAGCTCCAGGATATTCAGAGAGGTAGGGAAAATGAATGAAACATATATGTGTTAGAATAAAAACACTAACAATAAAAAAGAATGTTGACATTCACTAAAGAGAGACAAGAAAAAAAAGGTGCAACAATCAAGTATTTTACCCAAAAAAATTTATGGAGCAGCCTGAGTTATACGCCAAAAAAAAATAGCATGGAGACTGAACTCAGTTATATTGTAAACAAAATCAATATAGGATGTCTCAACACCCAAAACACCAGAGTTCATACCTTCCACTTGGAAGATAAGTGTAAGAATAATTTTTAATCAATTATATTATCCATATACAATATACATGATAATCTCTGGTCTATAAGGAGACTCTCCTACCCAAGAATCTAGTTCTAGTAAATTCCATGGAAGGCAGAAATTTGGCTAGGACATCCAGGAATGAACACGGGAATAGAATATTCCAAACATAATTTTCCTGGGCATTCTAGCAGAAAGAGAATGAGAATAAACACCAAACTGACCCTTAAGTATATGTGCTCCCCACCTCAACCCATGTCCAACCTTCTATCTCAGTGAATGTATATTATCACTCATACCGTTAGTTAAACAATTAAATCAACAAATCATGTTCTACTTCCCAACCACATGATAATGAAAATCTCAATGTAGCTGAGAAGAAGTTGTGAAAAGGTTCTCTCATATATATACAAAACTTCTTCCTTCTTTCATGTCGTGCCCCAAGTATCCAACTTTACCACCCCAAAACTGCAATGGTCTAAGAATTGTTTTTTTAAGAAGATATAAGAGTGATCTGATTTAAAAAGAAAAAGAAAAGAAAAAGAAGGTGCCCATGAACAAAGGAGATGATGGATCTTCGTATAATATTACAAGAAGAAGATGAGAGTAAACGATAAAAGAAAAAATTAATCGGAAGAGGAACCCCTTTCCAAATTGTCCCCGGAGAGTCACTTTCCGAACCATAGATTGCTCACAATGGTTGAAGGAGAATTCTCTCCCAATATCATGGAAACTCAATCTCTGAGGATTGATGAGATTGCCACCCCAATGTTCTCCATATAGAACCTCTTATGTTGGAAGATGCATCCATTTCAAATAATCCATCACACCGCGTGTGGGATTAACTATTGGAATTTAGCATGATTGTTTTGATCACCTCGTTGCGTCTCTTCGAGAACCAATACCACATTTTTCGAGTTCCCACCTTTTCCCATATCTTCATGCTAAAAAGCTGAAAGAAGAGGTGGTCCCATGAGTCATTTTCCTATGCCCATATCATTGTCATCATGCACCATTTCAACCAATCGACCTTGGTAAGAACCTTGTCGAGCGTTAGTAATCACATAAAGCACAGAATCTTCAAATGCGCAAGGTCACCCAAATGAGACACTCAAACCGGATGGTAGGGATGTCTCGGAATGGATTCTTGTTGAGCTTTCTATAAAGGGCCTTTATGGTGAAACCGGTACAAGGTGACAATTTCCAATTCATTGTATCATCATCTTTCAAGTTTGAGAGCCACAAGTAGAGAAGTCAACTCCTCCACTTCTTCATCATTAAGACTACGGAACAACCGAGGAATCAAAATGAGCTGCACATGAAGAAGTCACAAAATGAAGTCATTCTCATCGAATGCCATCCAGAAGAGATTGGGAAGGAGGGTTGTCGGAGAAGCGCCTTGGAGCCAATTGTCCTTCCAAAATCTAGTTTCCACGCCATTACCAGGAAGGATTGTTGAAAGAATATATAAAATATGAACCATACTTGCTGACACACATTTAGCACAACACATAATAAAAGGAATCTAGAATGGCTAAGGGCACTGAAAATCAATCCACCAAATATGAACATATGATTCTGCATTTAGCCCATATCCAACCTGGCACGGCACAAAACCACCTAATGCGGTACTTTCTGCACTACAAACCATCAAGACAACTTCCGTTGGAATGCTATTTCACCAGAAAGCTATCAACTTTGAACTCCATGAATATATTTCATCCTAATCATTCCAGTACCACATAAAATATCTGGTGAGAAGCTTGAGAGCAACAGATGAGTGGAAAACAAAGACTTCTCTTGAACAACAAATAATTCTATTTACGAAGCAATATGCAAATAGAGGACAAAACATATCACTATATCAGCAATTGTATTTAATTTCCATAGTTTAATCATTATAATACATACAGAAGTATGTAAAAATATTCAGGAAAAAAAGGCTTCTAAATATTAATTTTTCCTAAGAAATATAAATGAATGGACGCCCAAAATATCCAATTCTAGAGCACAAAATTAATCAATTCTCACACAAAAGCAATCATACAAAAATAATACATAAATAAAACTGACTAATCCATATTAAAAAAAAAACATCTACCAAAACCACCGAAACCAATCACGGAAAACGAAATACGTTAGATCCAACAAAATATGAATATGAAGTACGAAGCCCCAGACATCAAACCAGGCCCAATATACCCAACCAAACACAACTTCTGACATAAACAGATTATAAAATCCATAATCATGAATTGAAATGAAAAACTACGTATCTATATAAGAACCGAAATCACCTTGGAAGCAGCGACGCGATGAGCGAAGGCCCTAGGCGGGAGGACGCCGACCTCCCGCTTCCATATATCAACGATCCCCCTCCCCGCCATTAGATTCCTCTTCGATATCCGCCTCATCTTATGATCTCGAACCGTTAGAAAGAAAAATCCAACTCGATCGATCGACCGATCAGAGGGCGTCCGCCATGAAAGACACGTCGACGCCTCTCTTTCTCACTATCTGACGAGACTCCAGAGAGACACAGAGGGAAAGAGAGAGAGGGGGGGGGGGGGGGGGGGGGACCCGCCGCGAGACTGTGACTCAATGTGGCATATAGTTTATTGGGTGCGCGTTTCGGGTCCATCCCACGACTGAGGCTCCAATGCTCCATTCAGCTTCCATTTTGAATATATAATAGTATACAGTTATTCTGACACAAGTGAGTATAAATAAAGATAAAGTGATTTTGTGTTTGACTATATTTTAAATTATTCTAGTTAAAAAAACGTAATAATAAATTTTTTGTTATTTGAGTAAAATGTGAATAAAGTGTGAATAAAAATTTATAAAAGGTGAAAAAATAATGATAGTTGATTTAACAGGTGATTTATTAGAGGTGATGACAGTTGATTTGACAGTGGATCCATCCACATATTCTTTGGGTGGAATAACATTAATTCTAGAAATTTGTTAGAATTTATATACCAGTTTGTTCTGATATAGTTTATCCCTGGGTATTTCATACATCCAAACAACAAAAAACACATATTTTGTTTTATTCTTACTTATTTTTTGGGTTATTCCATGTTCAAATGGGGGCTAAGATTGAGCGATGTAAGATGAGCCGAGCACGAGCCGAGCCGAGCCCGAAGGTGCATAACGAGCCGAGCCCGAGCTTATTTGCACATGTATAAGGTGTTGTGATTTGTGAAAGATTTATTTAAATGTGTTTGATTTAACAAACGAGCCGAGCCGATATGACCTAAGCTTTTCCCGAACAGAGCCGAGCCTTAAAGGTTTACAACTCCTGATATTAATAGTACTTATACGTATTTGAAAAAAAGTCTTTCGATTTAAGTTGGAATTAAATGTTAACTAATTTAGAGTTTACATTCTTTTATAAACGTGTAGGACATGCATGTAGATTTGAGATGTAGATTTGATTTGGATTGTTTTACACCCACACAATTCATATGTAAATAGAGACCCTGATATAAAAATAAAATAATGGATTTGGATTCAATAATATTAAAAAATATCAGTCTTTTAAGATTGCACAAATTTTAATATATCTCAATTAACTATGCTATATATATTTTTATAGAACTAATCACCCCCCCTCCCCTCCACAAAAACCAAAGAAAAAAACCCCAACAGAGGTACGGTCGGCAATCGACATGGTTACGGAGTTCACTCCTCGGTATCTCGTGCAGGTATATTGAAAAACATAAATTTTTGTTTTTTGTTTTTTTTATCTAACTGTTCTTAATATTAATTTTCATCTCTAAAGAAAATTTTAATTTTTTTTTATTCCATTAATCATCCCACAATCAGGGATCATCAATCCTCCAGTATAGATTTTTCTTTTTTACTTTATTGTCATTTTTACTAATCTATTTAAAGTTTATAATATTTATGTAAATATTTAAAATAATCAAATATAATATTTGTTATTTCTACGGGTTCTTACCTTAAGCTTTGGATTTGAACAAGAAAAAATCAATAAGATTAAGTTCGAAGTCTTGGGGATAATCGGTAAACTATTTATTAATTTAAATTTGAATGAAAAATATTATTTAGTTTCTTATTTTTAATAATGCTAATCTATGCATCATAATTTAAGAGATTATATTGTTATGAATTCTAAGAATTTTTTTTTAAAAAAAAGTTACAATATGTTTTTATATTTATTTACATGATCATTAAAATTCATTTTTATACTAGTTATGGATTCTTTCCACAAGTTTTAACAAGGAAAAATTGGTTCACCTAGCTCAGTTTTATCCACTTAAATTTTCTAAAGTGAAGCGGATTTTATATTTCTTGATAATGAGCTTAATACTTATATTATTGACATGTGCTCTAATAATGAGTTTTCGGAAGTAAATGAGATTGGTGATCTTGCTAAAAAGATAGTTGAGAGAAAAATAGATATTTTATATCCACATGTCTATTTGCTAATAAAATTGACATTGAAATAACATTTTTCTGCAATGCATATTGTGAAGACTTTATGCGATCAAATAGGAGATGAGTGGGGTGAATGATTGTTTGATCACATATATTCGAAAAGAGTTTTTTTTTTTTATAGCATTGATAATGATAAAATCATTCAACATTTTCATGATATGAAACCTCATCCAAGTCAAATTTTAAAAATACATATTTTTTATTAGATTTATGTATTGACATCTTTTTTTGTAAATTATCGATGTGAAAATTGACATATTGTTTTAAAATATGATAATTATCTTATAGAATTATTAAATTATATGTTTTGTGTGAATGCCTTTGTTTTATTCTATAGATATTCATTTTTTAATATATGCTATTGAAATTATATATATATATATAGTGATATAACTTTAAAAAATATTTACATAAGTCACATTTTGTTTCCCCTTATAAAAATTCTGGCTTCGCCACTGATCACGTCCATAAAGATGATATTGTTAACAAGGAAATGTAACCATATTGTGTCTCGCTTGATTTTTTATGACCATATAATATGGTGAATATGAAAATTGGAATAAATCCTTTTATTTTAATATTATCTATATACACATGTTTTATTTATAACATTGATATTTAAATAATACATTTTGAGAAACATGATATATTCCGCTCCATTTATAGTCTTGTATGCAATTCTCAACCGTTTTGGCTTTTATTAAAATTATTTGTTATTATGAAAAGCGAAAAATATATCTAGTTAAATCAATACATTTTTTTATTTTTTTTAAAAAATCAATCAAGAATAAACTGCACCACTCCCTACAGGAAAGAATTAAAAAAAGGAACCGAAGCGAGAAGGCAAAGATTACACAATCAATTATCCCTACAAGAAAGTGTGCGCTTTAGAGAACTTGAAAAAAAAAACAAATTTCAAGTGTTATAGAATTCACTGGGTAAACATGAAGAAGGTATTTTGACCTTAGATCAGGGATGGGGAATCAACATAACAGATACAAGAGGTAAAAATACTCAACGAGAGACTGGTCATGGAGGATTGAGTGGTGGACGTAGCCACGACATTACTCAGTTTAGATATTTCTTCTAACTAAGAACAATGGCGTTACTTTACACTTTATTCTATTTTAATTTATTTTTATATTCCTCTCATTTATTTTAAAATTGTATTTTTTCAATAATAAAAATCATCATAGCAATATTTATATTTTAAAAGATAAAGATTAAAAACTATTTATAATAGAATAACATATATTTTCAGTACTAAAGTGAAAACGACCTTGCATCTATTTGGTTGGGGAATAAGGTAGAATAGTGATAAAATGAATGTTTGAAAAACTGAAATAAATGAAAATCTATATGCCATAATTAATTAGTATAAAATGATATAATTATTCCTGCTATCATCTGGAATTAAATTATTTCAATATTTTTTAACTTATTTGAATATGTGAGTTTCACTGTCAATCTGTTATCACTTCTTATAAATAATAATCATATGTCATCAGTTTTTCACCTTTTGCAAATTATTTTTTAACATTTTATTTATAATTTATATATAGTCAATGGGAATCAACTATCATTATAATCAAAACTTCTATTTGCATGCTGAGTAATGTCTTCAAACTACAAAGTAATGTAACAAAGCATAGGATTACTTCCTTTATGACATAGAGGATACGCCATCACAGCTTCGTAAAATCACTACTGTCCACTATCACGACGGTCGTACAATGTGTGACATTCGGTGTATCTGCGCTCTACATTTTATCCTGTTGCATCAGAAAACAGGTTGGCTATAAAAACTGTATATAAAACCGCACCCGTTAAGAACAAAACGCGAGACTCTCGGTTCAGTGAGGGAGGAGCGATGCAGCCTTGCCTGTTGAAATCCCCGACAACACGAACGCCTCTCCTCCACCCCTTCCTATCCCCACCACCACCACCATCCAAACCCACCCACCACCACCACCACCTCTCCCTCGTCTCTCCTCTTCCCACGCATCATCGCCTCACCCCCCTCTACCTCACACGCGACGACCTCCACCCACCGCATGATGACCCCACCCCCCTCGGCGACTGCCTCGTCTTCGAAGAGGGCGCCTTCGAGGACCCCCACGTCTTCGTCCACCCCGAGTCCCCGGCGCCGGCGGTCCGGAAGACCGGTCGCGGACCGGCACCGTTACCGGAGCCGGAGAGCCTGGTCCCGGAGGAGTGGAGGGAGGTCCAGGCGGAGATCAATCTGACGAAGAAGGAGAAGCGGAGGATCGTCCAGCAGATGAAGTTCGGGAGCCGTCTCGAGATGCGCGTCAGGAGGAAGCCGTCGGAGGAGGAGTACCAGGCCTATCGGTCTCTCAAGCTTTCTCAGCTGAAGCCGGTCGTGCTCGACGATCCCCTCGGTCCCCTGAAAGAGCCGCCGCCGTCGCCGTATGCGACGGTGGAGGGTTCGGGTGTTCTTTCGAGGGCGGAGCCGAGGAATCCGAGGCTGGGAGTCGATGGGAGCAGCCTGGATGATATCGCGGAGTTCTTCAATAAAGGGGGTTACGCGCCCGGAGAGGCTGATGACAAGAAACCACAAGGTAAAAATTTTGAGCTTATCTGTTCTATTGCATACAAGTTATAGCATTTAATTAGTTTGTGAATTTTGACACTTTCCATTAAGTTGATTATGTATTTAAGGATTTCTGTAAATTATTCTTGTTGATTATATTGGCAACCATGGTGGGTGAGTGGTGATGATGAGTGCCGCTCTAAAATTGTGTCCTTGATCAGTTCAGTATATTTTAATAATTCTGAAACATCTAAAGGTGAGCGAAGAGAATAGGTTTGTAGTAATGTGTTCAAATGGTTGAGCTTTTTTTTTTTTTGTAAAAGAAATTGTTTATGTGAGTTTGTGTTTAAGAAATTATCAGTTTATAATTTTCTAATGGTGTTGGGATGAACAAGTGACACTTATGTTGAAACATTTGAATTAATGTCTGAGAGTAGTTACTTTGTAAGATAAAGTTATCTTTATGGCAATGCATCTGTTGAAAGTAGAGATAAGATAAAAATCCGTCTGATAATTTTAATGTTAAAAAATAAACAGGCACATTTGACTGTCTAGGTTATGACTTGTTAGTTGTTACATGGAAAGATTCATTTCTAGCGAAGTCTAAAAGGGAAGGCCAAAATTTTAATTCTTCTCACCATGTGTCTATTTTTATTTTTCTAATAAGATGTTGTAGGATGTTCATATGGCACATAGGACCTGGTTTTTAATGCTGCAATATATTCTTCTGTCAACCACGCTTCATGATGCTTATGACAAATCTGCATCATTCTAATGATAAACCTTCATGTTATATTTCTTATTTGTTTCTGATATTCAAAACATGAATGACTGATACATCCTTGTGTTCTTATTCAGGCAATCGTAAGTTGTTCACAATGGAAGAAAAGGTCCTCTTGAATAAGCGCATACCTAATCTGGCTGATGCCACCGTGGTAAGTTTCAACAAAGTAGAATCTCCTTTGTAATAAGAACAATATTGCTATATGATCTTTATTATTCTTCCGAAGATTGGTTCTTAAGATGTACATGCTCCATCCTCTTGGGGTTCAAGTTAATTTTGGGGCCATTACAATAGAGTCTACTCTCTGAACTCTCAAAACTGGTTTTGTCCACGCTTATCCAAATTTATCTGCTCATCCTTGTTCAAGATTGCAATATCATGGTCTAAATGTTATATTTTTCTATTGTTTGTCTAAGTTTGAAAACTTAACCTATATGGACTTCTGTGATTGCGATCAAGGATGCATTTTTTTAGTCCCTTGTACCTGAATATGTTAATTGTTTGAGATTTAAATAACTAGACTTACCCCATTCATTTGATTTGTTTGTCAGTAACTGTGGAGTGGTATCAACAACATGAATAATTCTTATGACCATTTACTTCTCAAAAATGGAAATCAGGGAAGTTCACTATGTGTGTTACTGATATGTGTTTGTTAAGTAATGGCCTGACGGCCCTGATCACGCACACATAAATTGTATGTATAGCTTCACGTAATATGAGCCACAATAGAGAATTATTGCACCTCCATTATTCTTTGGCTAAAATTTGGCGTGTTATCCATATAAGAGTTGCTCTTTTCTTGGGTTATACAACTTCCATCCATTAGGGAGGGCAATTATAATGGTGAATGATTTTCACATAGTGTAAAAAAAAAAATCTGATGAGTAATTTTATGAATACTGAAAATGAATTTTGGTAGTTAAAAATTAGTCAATGTCAGGAATAATATCAATGCTACTTGTCACCTAATACAAATCAATGTGAATTACTAGTGGGGGAATAAATAGGTAATGTCAACGTGGCAAGATTTTCTTGCATATTACATTTTTTCCCCATTTATTTATTGCTTACATGTTATGCTCAGTCTGCATCATGTATCTTGAATTTCTTCTTGACTCGTTGATGACCCTTTTAGAGACTTTTCAAGCATAAATCATAATGCTTTACTTCTATTTCAGAGCAAATGGCTGCCTCTTCATACTCTCGCTGCCTCAGGAGAATTTTATCTTCTGGATAAGCTGCTGAAACACAATGTTGACATCAATGCTCCTGATAAGGTATCTGTTACGGTCAATAAATCTTTGACTGGGGATCTCTTTCTTTGGGTTCTTTATGATATATTTTGTTTCATCAAGTCTTATGAAAGCTTCATCTAAGAGAAGTTTCAATTTTAAGTTTTGCCACTAAGGTTAGGAATTCTTCTAAAGTTAGTTTCCAAATATTCCTCCTTGGTTGATTAAATTCTCAATTTCATTGTAGGATGGCTTGACTGCACTCCATAAGGCAATAATTTGCAAGAAACAGGCCATTATGAACTATCTGTTGAGAGAATCAGCAAATCCTTTTGTTCGTGATCAGGTGTGCATGAATCTGTCATTTTCCCTAAGAATACATAGCATCAACATTGAGCACAGTATTTTGTTTTTCCTCCTCCGTATTAGAAGGTTCAGTTTTGAAATTGTTATTTCCATTGATTTAAGCGTATTCTGATCTTGCCAATTACTGTGCTAACTCCCGAGAATACTATGCTTGTTTAATCTGTACCTCCTGTCAATTTTGAGTACCAAATTTCAGACAATTTGTTCACTTCTTAAGGCATCACCATGAATATGTCACTGCTTGCATTTCTGCATTCGGTTTATATTTTTCAGAAATCCTTAGTTTCTTATCTTTAACCCTCTGTGCCACATCTAGGTTCGGGATGGGCAATATCATGATGATTAACAATTGTTATTCAAAAGCAGAGAATGGGGTTTGGAAGTCGGGTTGGGTTATGAAAAACTTCCATATAAACCCTTTGGCATACTCTTTGAATGAAAGTATCTTTCCCTTTGAATTCCATTTGGAAGTTGGTAATGATGTAAGATGTGGGAGGATGCATTTGCTTCTAGATAATGTGATGTGGGACATCTAGGCCTATCGTCAGTTTGTGTATTTTCTTTGGTGACCCTTCATTCATTTGGAGAAAAAGCAAGGTGTTTCCCTCTCTAGCAAGCATTGAACAGATCATTATGGCAATGCACCTGGGAATGACATCTTGTTCATGCACTCTCCACAACCTGAGTATATTTTCTGTTTCACGGAATCTCACACTGGCTTGTTGATCTAATCTATTATCTTACTAAACAAATGAACATTTTGGAAATAAACCAGTATACAAAATTTAATCTTTTGCTACCATGCTGTGGATCTAGGTTCTCTGCCTCATTCATTTCCGCATATTATGAAATTTTTAACAATAACACTTGCGGATCACTGTGTTTTGCTAGCTTTAAGGGTTCCCTTTTTAAGGTAGCTGTTTTAAAGCTATAAAATACATACAGAAATTTCCGGCAACTTAAGCTTGAATTTTGATGTTTTTTGCACATTTTGGTGGGTCTTCATTTTTTTGTATGTGTATGGTTTTCCATATCATGATTATCTGCATGCTACATTGTATGCTTGTGTGAGATATCCCGAGTTCGCC
Source organism: Acorus calamus (assembly GCA_030737845.1). Lineage (NCBI taxonomy): Eukaryota > Viridiplantae > Streptophyta > Magnoliopsida > Acorales > Acoraceae > Acorus > Acorus calamus. The sequence continues at coordinate 3,196,025 of CM060858.1, read as the reverse complement.
ATATTGGGAATGCAATCAAAGCACCTTGCTTTCTGGAACTACAATTGCCGTTAACCTCCAGTTTCTTATTCTTTCCTGATGTGTTCCGTACTGATATAGACAGTACTAACAATGAGTGATCTTGGTCATTACAGGACGGAGCTACCTTGATGCATTATGCAGTTCAAACTGCATCAAGCGATGCAATCAAGCTACTTTTGTTGTATAATGTTGACATCAACCTTGCTGACAATGTGAGTTCCATGGAGTTGATCCTTCTGGACTGACTGACTACATAAATACGCTCCTCCTGAAAATTCTCTGTTTTCTTGGCCTTGCAGGATGGATGGACGCCGCTGCATCTTGCTGTACAAAGCCAAAGAACAGACATTTTGAGACTACTGTTAATTAAGGGAGCTGATCAAACTTTGAAAAATCAAGTAATCAACCTGCTGTTTCCTAGCTTAACAACATGCCACTTTTGGAAGATTAGATGTCCCATAATCGTTTTATTAGGAGATTTGGGACTGATTAAAAATAACTGGCATTTGTTTTACAGGATGGTTTAACCCCACTTGATCTCTGCCTCCACTCTGGCCAAGGCATGAGGAACTATGAGCTTATCAAGCAATTAATGGAGTTTGCCAACTCAACATAGCTTTCATGGAGCCACTCAAAATCAACCCCACTTTTCCATGCATTTGATGGAGATTGAGCTTATCTTGTATGTTGTATATTTTGCGAGAAGTGGAAAATTCTAATTCATTATTTATTTTATTATATATTTAAATGATAACATGGATATCAGAATGATTTGATCAAGAAGAATATCTTTATTTTATTCAGCTAGTTGAGGAATATCATAAGCCAAACAGTCCATTAAAAAACAAACCAAACCAAACCAAACAGCGCCCACTTTATTTTAAAGCACGTGTATTTATCACCTTCTTATCTTCTCTTCAATGAAAAACAAGGAAGAAAAGAAAGAAGAAAAAACGTCGTCTTCGGTTGAACTTCTCGTCAAAAACTAAAAAAGTGACATCTTTCATTCTCTCACGATCCCCGGTTCGTGATTTCGAAGACATGCTTCGCGTGCAGATCCGTCTCTCTTTAGCATCCAATCCAGGCCCTTCTTCGTCTCCTTCGTCTTCAGATCCACCGTCCATCGCCGGCGTCTCCTTCTCGAGACGCGCGAACCTCTCCTCTTCCTCGAGATTGGCGATTGGAGTCAAGAGGCGCGTCAATCCGAGGCCATCGCTCGTCGTCTCGTGCGACGCCTCCCGACGCGGGGGTTGTCCGGCTGACCGAGCCGATGACGAGTTCTTCGAGGCTTTCGTTCTCGTCCCAGGTCGGTCTCGTGATCGTTGTTGGTTTCGTTGTTTCGATTTCATCTTACCTTACCTTTGATTAGTGCAGAAACTGTGATGCACTATAATCTGAGGAAGCAAGGCTTCGTGGAAGAGACGAAGTGGAGCTCGTCGAGTCAGAACAAGGGATCCAAGTCTGACATCAACTCGATCGGGCACGGGTTCCTACGCAAGTTCCAGAGCCCCACGATATTCCTCAAGATCGCTTGTGATGGGGACGTGGTCTTGCCAATTATCGTTGGTATGTATAAATGGCGCGTCTTGGGTTTGTTTTGCACTGATTATGGTTCGTGTGATTAACTCTGGTTCTTTGTTTTGAAAGGGGAATATGCGATTGAGAGATTGATCGAGGCATTGATGGATGATGAGTTAGATGAGGTAATGTTTGCTTTTGTCGGTGCTCCATGTCTGCTGTTATGTTTTGGTTTTTGGAGTTGGAAAATAATTTGGGTTTGATGCAGCATTATCCGAATCAATTCCAGTTTGTGAAAAATCTTGTGGAGACGCTTGGTTATGAGGTTAGTCCTTATTTCACTTCAAAAGAGTTATAAAATGCTCCTCATAGAGGGGAATCCTAAATACTTCAGTTTAGATGTGCATGCCTTTGTGTTGCAAGAATTTGTCTGCTTATTCTGGGTTAAGAGAATTTAGTATAAATTATGTGATGTATCCCATTCCAATTTAAACAGATGAGTAGTACTAGTTTTATACTCCCATGGCATCCAGTTCACTTTGTATTTTTCTATTTTTGTGGAATATGGTTGCACCATCCATAGGGCAATATGATGTGGATGTAATTATTATCTCTCTTTGTTCCTTATGTAGAGTTTATTGTTTTAACCAATTCTATATATTTGAAAATGATCTGTGCCAGTATTGACATATTTTTCAGTCCTGGGAATGCACAAATTACTTTTGGTGTGTTTATGCACAACTCCGAAGGGGGAGCATGCATTCCTTACAAAGGGAAAGTTGCTTTCCCTTTTGACTAGGGAGGGAATTGTTTTCCCCCATAGGTAAGAAAAACCATCAACCCAAAACAAAAAACCGAAGAACAACAATGGAAAATGAAGGAAAGCTTTGCATCTAGAAAATGTGAATGCCCACGGATGGTTGGAAAAACTGTATATGTGGTTATGCTTTCTTATCGCATATGCACCACATTTGCGGTTTATGCGAACTCATACTTTTTATGTGCTTAGTTTTTAAATTCTTTTTTCCTGACTAGCTGCATTTGTGAATGGTGTTGACGTAATTTTTTTTTTCAAAAGAAAACCAGTTCTAACGAGTAACAATATGTGGAGTGTACGGCCGCATATATGCAACCCCACATTCATTGGGCCATATAATGTGGAATCTGCATATGCGGTTTTAAGCTTTGGGTCTACATATGACAATTATGCGAACTGGTGAAAAATTAATGGTCAAAGGACACACTTTCACTTTCCCTCTCCATTTTCATCTAACACACTTTTTATCGATGTTCCACATAAAAAACTGGCCAATAGGGCAAAAATCACCACAATCATGTGTAATGATATTACAGTTTTTATGGCCTTTCTTTAGATATGTTATAACTCATGTACTGATCCTATGGAAAGTGAATTTCATTGTATAAGTTCAGTCTATGGGTCTGTTTTATATAATAACATGAATCCCATGCTTCTACTTATTCAGGTGAAAATGGTGTGCATAACAGAAAGAGTGGTCAACACATATCATGCTCGTATAGTACTTGGAAAGGTTTGCAAACTTGACATAAATGATATCAACTACTTTAGTTATTTGACGAATATATCATATGTTTCGAAGTTCAATATATATTTTTGTAGAATTTGCACACTAACGCTTTTATGATCTGCAGCCGACAGAAGACACTACCTTAACTGTAGATGCACGGCCATCAGATGCTATAAATGTGGCAAAGAGATGTAAGGTATTGTATGGAATGTACTGATCATTTTTTTGCAGTATTCAGTTGCAATTTCATCAGCTTTTGTTTGAAGAAATGGTTAAAGATTAAGTTCACAACATGTTCCCGTATTTAGGAAAGTTTTTTTTTTAATAGGCAATCTGCTTGATATTCAATAACTGTGCTGTCCTCGTGAGTTCCTCAAGAGAGAGATGATAAGCTAAACAAATTAAAACCTCAAAAATAAAAATAATTTATATTGTTTGGATGTCTATTGAAAGTTTCTTAGCTCAGTCACTTGTATAGAATAAGCTGGCATGCCATATTATATCGCACAAGAACTATCAATTTTATCTCATATTCTAATAAGAACTTAGGAAGCTCTCTTTCCTTTATATTTTGGGAATCGGTGAGACTAATTAAATGCTGTTCTCACTTTTGGCAATGGTGGTTCTTTATTTTTTTTGGTAGGATAATGGTGATTTTTAATATTGACTAGTTCAAATATATTCAATTAATTAGCGAACCGATCTTTGGGAAAGTCGGCTAGCACCCCATAAAGGATGACCAAGTATCAAATCCTGGGGCACCAATCTTCAAAAAAAAAAAAATTCAATTAATTCTGAAATTATACATCTGAATACAATATCTGCTTCTTGAAATTGCTCTTTAAGAACTCAACATCCTAAACCAGTAGGAGTCATGCTATCTTTTATATCTTAAGGTTCATAACATAATCTAACGAATAAGAGAATCATGATGGGCTGTGACTTTTGCAGTCAGTTTTAATCATGTTACAATATTGTTTATTGCAGGCTCCCATCTACGTGAGCAAGAATATTGTTTCAAAAGATGCTATAAAAATTGTTTATGGAAGGTGGAAAGGAAAAAGTGCAAAGTCTGTATATGATGTATCCCTAGACAGGTAATTATCTTTCTGAGGCTTTATATCGGCAGATTTTGGAAATTGATTACATGCCTGCTGGTTTGTACCTTTTGGTTTCTGTGATTTAATTTCTCTTTTTTTCAGATGTTTATTTTTTGCTGTTGTAAACTCGAATATCGTGAATGAGACTTCATAGCTCTTTTTCCTATTGTACTTAGGGTATGAGAAATTTGGCACATTCTTGGTGTTGCATGGTAAGAATTCTAATAGACATTTTTTAAATTCTCACATGAATGGTTAGATAAGCATGCTAATATCACATGTTTGTAGCATTTTTGTTTTTTTGAGGAAAATGGCAGATTTGAAAATGGCATTAATTTCAAAGAAGCAAATAAGCAATTGGCATAGAAATAAACAAGAATCAATGATTTGATGATGATTAAAACAAAACATAATTAGCATGTGATGAGCAAGGATGCCACAGAACATAAACCCACTGAGTGATCCTAGGACAAAATAGACAAAATTATAGACCATAAGCTGTGGTATATGGCTAAAATGATGATAGCCTGTCCAAAGCAAGATAATTAAACATTGAAACAGTTTTCTATGGGTGTTCCAAGGCCTTGCTCCCCACGTGGTTTGTTGGGCTATTTGGCTCACCCACAATGAGCTTATTTTCAAGAAGATACGAATGCACAAGGAAAACATTTGGGCATCTATCACGGCATCATTTCAGGCTTGGGTAATGGTGTACTCCTATGTGAAAAATCAGCTTCCAATATCATGGTTATTAATTCGATATAACCAGGATTTGCAGTCCAATACATTACCATTATGTTACCTAGCCAAATAATAAAAAAGAAAAAGTAGAGTGAAGTTCTTTGTCAAAGTACCCACACCTAACCCTAGGCGATCGAAGTGAGTTCGTTCTCGCATAAATCACGCTCAGTAGGATTTGAACCTACGACATTGGGTTTTGGAGACCCATGTTCTACCAAACTGAACTACTAGGGGCTCTGGCTATGGTTTTATTTTTCTTTCAACATCTTTTTGGATAGTGAACACAATCTGTGGTGATTTTCTAGGAAGAAATGATTTTAAATGCTCATGATTGTTATTTTTATACTTCTAATGTGTGTCAAAATTTATTCAGTGCTGTAGAAGGTCCTGATCCACTAGCTGAGGAGCTTGATTTGGTGAGAAAGTTGAATACGGCCATTGGACAGGAGAAGTATGAAGATGCAGGTATGTCAAAGAAAGTAGAGTTTACTGTATTATAATGGAATCAAAAGTTCCTTTTTCTCGTCTGAGTTTTTTTCCATGCTGTTCACACAAAAAGCCTTGCTTGCTTATTTCTTCTTTTAGCAATGTGGAGGGACAAAATAAACAAGCTTCGCACGTCCAGATAGATACACAAGCTAGTTCCTAACCCAGGTAAAAATTGCTTCTCATTCTCATATGCAATCTGCATACGGTGAAAACTTACAAAAGACTGATACTGGACTCTTTCTTCAGACAACTTAAATAGCTTCTCTGTCTTGGAATAGTTTGATTTTGGCAATGCCATCTATAACTCAAACTGTTTATTATATTGTTTTGTCAGTTTAGAGGAAGCCTGGAATTTTTGTGACTTTGTAGGAAGTGCTTTTCTAATATGAATGTGCATTTTTCATGAAACTATAGGTTTACATTCAAGTTGAAGAACAGTATAGCAAACGCAAAGAGCGGAGATGAGTTACACAGAAATGTCAGAGATTGGTGTGTACAGCTCTAGTCATGAGAGAAACTACTGCTGTCATTCATAAATCAGCAAGGATGTATTTGTTGGCTCCTTCAAGTTAAGAATGAAAAAGCCCTATTTTCATGTATCTTCATGTATATATAGTTAAATATTCTTCATTTTTCACCATTAATGAAGAACCATTTAATTTCTTTCTGCTTGAGTTGCAACTTCAATTGTCTCTCTCTTATTTTGTTTAAACATTAACGTTGAATTGCTGTGGTTATTATCAGTGCAATTTTTTTTTTGTGAATTCAGTTGTGAACTGTCTTGTCCAAATATTCCCATTGTGTGTTGATAAGGTTAGGGCCCTTGAAAACTTGTGTTGGAGCTATAATTTTAGGAAGATTTATATCCAGCCCCATTGCAGTCTCAGCAGTCCACATCGTTTTTTTATTTTTTTTAAAAAATTATACACTATCTTATAGAACTATATACTGTTGTATATTGAGATACAGTAGTGTATTTTTTTATTTTGAAAAAATAAAAAAATTAGTCCATATGTATGATGGAATTTATATACTATGATAGTTAATATACTATGCTATCATAGTATATAGGGCTGTAAAATGGATTGAGTATATCAACACTCACAATTTTATATATAAATGGGTCGTTTTTTTATATAAACAAGTACACACGTTGCGGGGTACATATTGCTGGTTAGGAGTGCAACTTGGGTGCATTGTTTCTTATCCATTCAACCTAGACTTAGAACAAATCTTATCCAATTCGGGATGGGTTTGAGTTGAAAGGTGGGTGTCAAACAGGTTCATTATTTGAGTGATGGTTCAATATTGAGTGAGAAATTTAAAAAGTTAGTTTACATTTCAATATGAAGATGTAATTTGAACACTCTCTAAGGGTGGGTCAATGACTATATAAAGTGAAATTTTTTTTTTCACTCTCAATGTTAGACTATTCACAACTGGTGCTGGTACACTTAGTTCATTTTACGGTCTATAATGCAGTTATACATCGTGAAAAATTCAGTAAAACATATGCATCGTGAGATATTATAGGATAATGTTACGTATAACCTCAATTTCAGTCTACATATATTTGATTTGGTATTTTTATGCTTGGAGAGGGTACCACCACCGCAACAAATGTGTGTCCATTCCTAATAATTGGTTATGTAAAATATGGATATGCATTAAGTGGGTATTTCTGAATTTTGGGTGGCATAAATTGGTTAGGAGTAGATTCTGTCACTCTGAATTAGTTGCTATCCTTCTTGGGTGGAGGCCATATATCCTACCATGATATTGTTATCGAATAAGTATATACACATACACATCTTTATGTAGTAATTATATCTGTAATATATATAAATATATAAAATAAGCAAACACGTGGATTCATGTGGTTGCACCTTGCAAAGACAATTCCAAGCCAAAACAGTTGTTGGTTTTTTCCATTTTTAGTCTCTGGATTCTGAATTTGATTGCTGTTTTAAGTACTCTTTGATGTCAACCTTCGACCTAACAATGGGAATTTGGAGTGGGTTATTTTTTATGCATGCATAAAATTAATCCCCTAAAGCAGTGTTTTTATTTTTTTATTTAACATTAAGTACAGTCTTATTTACAACTATGCTTATATTTTTACAATAAAATAAAATAAAACAAAATATATGATCCAATATATTAAATACTCTTTTTCACAAAGTAATTTGCAAGAGAATACATATGAAGACTGTATGGAACAAAGCTATCCCACCCCCCTCCCACACAATCATTATAGCCACAACTATTCATTTTCTTTGGACAAAATGAATCTAGTCTCAGGTGTGGGTGGGAACTCATAATCAAAACTGTAATTCAGTGTTTAATATCAGGTAGACATCATCAAAATAGAACACCCACAAGGCCCTAACCCAAAATCCCTGTGGGTATGCTATGCCCGCCCCCCCCCCCCAAAAAAAAAAAGGATTTTCAACGACAGATGATACTCTAAAACCATGGCATCCACCATATGTACATTTTCCCAAGGTTTTTGTGTGAGACAGCTTCAGCAATCAAACGCCGAACCTGTCCTTCTACGGCTAAGGGCAGAGATGGCGCTGCTCCAACGCCCACCACAACTCCTTGTAGCCTTGCTTTTATGTTGCTGATAGCCCTCTGAAACAAATTATAAATAAACCATAAGAGTGTTTAGTGTTTTTTTTAATATAATAATATCAAAGATGAAACTGATAATGATAATTCAGTTGCACCTGTGCATGGGGGTTCTGAACTTCAACTCCACTAGATTTGTGAGATTTTGTCCACTCCACCAGAGGGTCATGTATGAAAGTTTCAAGAACACTCATGAGGGTTTCCTTGTGCGTCCTAAGTACCATCAGCGTTATCTCACAAACCTTCATGAAAATGCCTTCATATCCAGTAATCCCCAACCCATCAATCATGTTCTGCAGTTTTTTTTCAACTTTGAAATATAAATTTTTAATATTGAAACTGAATTTTTAAAACATAAAGGTGCATTGTTATTCTTTTACCTGGGTCAATCTGAAAGGCACCAACTCAGGCTTCTCTAACTGCAGCCCCTTGTCGAACAAGCAACTGAAGTCAACATGCACACAGTCGCCTGTCGTGGAATCAAAGAGGATATTCTCACCGTGCCTATCACCCAGGCCAACAATGTGCCCAACCATGGACCAAACAGCAGTGGTGTGTGCATATGCCACCCGAGCTCGGAACCAGGCAGCTGGCTCGGAGAATGTTGTTAGGAACCATTTGTGGAAAACAGGAGGGAACATTGGGAGAATTTTGGTTTTCAGCATCTCATCATCCGGCATCTTGCTTGCCTGACACTGATCGTACATCCGCTTGATCATAGGGTTTGTCTTCTGTCGATCAAACTTTCCACTGGCTATGTAGATGTCCTGCAAGATGTGGCGCAGCCCACGAGTGTGGGGCACCCATTCCACCATCCCACAGTCCTCGGTAAGTGGGATGACAGCAAATGTGCGTATGTACAGTTTTCTCCTCCGGCTCTCGGGGAATTTTGACAACAAGCGATTGATCATGGCTGTGAATTCCATCATGCGTGCGTCTTTCCTGAGATCGTCCTTTGGTTTGCACAGGAAAGGACGTTGAACACCATCGCTGCCGATAAAAACAACCTGAAATTTCAGAAGTACCGTCACTACATGATAACTGGCTAAATCAAGGATTTATACATTCAGGTCATAGACGGGGATTGTGTAAGCCAGGTAGAGCATTGATGCATTGGTGATGTCATTCAAAAGTCTAAAAATTTCCTGGTCATGAAGGTGTCACATTATATATGGGGAAAACACACATCTCCGGAGTACCAATCAATGATAGAAATATAGATTTATCATGCAACAGAATTTCGTCAAGTCTGTCACAATGGTTTGAAGGGGCATTGCTTATATCCGAACAGAATACGAAACTAAAATGTTTCATACTGAGCATGGAGGCGATAGGTAAATTTGCTAGAAAGATCTCTTCATCTTAGACATATATGTAACCAATGTATTAATACCACTGTCAAAGGAAAACTACATACCTTTTTTGGTTTCTGAAGGGATGAAAGGATTTCAGCCTCATCTGCAATTCCTGATATCGTGGTGAGATCTGTAGATGAGAAGATATCAAGTATAGGAGAATTTGTTAGACTATTATCATATGTGGGAAAATTTACGGTCAGAGATTGCTGGACAGGCATTATGATCCCTAAAGGCATCATTCGCTTCAAGGCGCTGAATTCAGTGGAAATGTTGACCGTTCTGGCCTTTGACTGTCCCTGATGAAAGCACAACTTGATCAGGTGTTCTATAAGGCCTGCAAATTGAATGAACAGACTGTGGTTATCACTTCCTTGTCGAGACCCCTTACGTGCAGCCTGTATAATCTCTGAGGCAGCATCACGTCTGGCAGAAACTGTGGACTTGGAAACAGCAGCCATCATCCAGAGAGCCTGTTGAGGATACTCTTGCAAGACTGAAGTAATAATCTGCTTTACAATCCGGACAACATCTTCATTCTGGTGACAGATTCTTGAAACCAACTGGGACAGGACTGTAAGCCATTGGTAGGTCGGCAAATCCTTCAAGCAACCCCGCATTATGCACGTAACCTGAAGAGAAACTTATCAGAAATCTCTAAAGTCATCAAAATGAATATAAGAAGAAATTATAATAAACAAACTCACCCTTCCATGCACAGCTTTCAATGCCTTGTTGGATGATAGTGTGTCTTTGTTGTATCTGCTCCCAAATTCAAACCAGAGTGTAAGCAATCGAGGCAGTGCTTGAAATAGATGTTTGTGACCTCTGTGGAGTCCCCTAGCATAAAACAGTAACACATCTGAAAGGTAAGTCCACCAAGGCTTCTCCTCAGCAGAAACCACAGTACTAGAACCATCAACAGAAATCGAGGAGATGATCATGCGCCTCCTGGGATCCACATCCACAAGCCCTTCTTGGCTATCTTCTTGTCTCTTCCTTGCATCCATGAGTAGATCATCATAATATTTGGCTGCATAGAAGAAACCCTTCTCCCACTTGGGCTGCAATTCTCTCACTCTTGTAAAAAGGTTTATCACATCTTCCTTCTGTTTTTGGCCAGTATAATGGATCCAACGGGTATAGAGGAGAATGGTTCTGGCCACATCCCAATTCTCATTGGATGCTTGTTTAGCACAAAGGGAGGGCTGATTGGGAGGAACAAGTGAAAGACTAGCAAGTGATGATATGCAAGAGGGACCCAAAACTTCTGGCGGAACATTCTGCAGAGAATGTTGGAGTTCAGCTATGGCACAGTCGGACCTCCTAGAACTCCATAGCATCTTAGCCTTCTCAATATGGACATTCAGTGCACCTGAAGCTTGTGCTTCTATGATTGCCCGATTCGCTGTCTCATAGTGGCCTGCAGAGCGGCATAGTTTTGCATATTGCAGCCAGCAGTTACCCACCTGTGCGCCAATGTTACTGGAATTGAAAACCAACCTACGGAAAGCAAGCAGTGGCTCTCTAGCCCACAATGACGGTTGCGTGAATCGGAGACGATTGTCCCAGTCATTCATCACTTTAGCAAAACTTGGATCATCTGGATGGAACGTCTTGTCCAAGAAAGACTCATCGCCTAAAAGGGCATGAAAATCCTCCAATTCACAAAGCATATGAAGCTTTACAATAAAGGGGTATGCACGCATGTAGGAATCCATACCAGCGGCAGCCAGAGGAACTAGAAGAGCTTGTTTAGACTGAGCAATTTTCTCAGAAACTGCATATGAGTCTTTCTTCATCATTGCCTGAAGAATCTTTGCAAGGTCCATGTCAAAGGAAGCACTAATCTCAGGGCTGCTCCCACAAACCAAACCTTCTTCATCAGCCCCCGATAGGTATTCATCCATCAATTCCCATCTGCCTAGCCTCCAAGCTGCCTGGACACCCTGCATGCACCAGGCCTTTTTGTACTGCGGTATTCTAGAGATCAAACCATCTACATGAGTGACCATGGCCTGAAGGAGGCACATATTCAGCAAGCAGTTTAAAACACCTGAATGTCTCTGAATAGAGGTGGGCTCCATCTGCAAGGCCTGCTCGCAGGAAGTCAGTACTTCTCCCCAGTTACCTACTTTCTCATTAATCAAAAGTTGGTCATGTAAGTTCAATGATTTCCTTAGATTCGCTAAGCCAGAGAGACCATCTGGCTCGTCCAGGCCACTATATATCTCCATCAAAAATGAGATATCTTCATCTGCAAAAACACCATATCTCTCTGCTGCCGGGTTAAAAGACCCTGACTTTTCTTGTACATGTGATTCAAAGTATCGCAGTGAACGAGCATAAGCCTGGCAATGGAAAGAAGCCCTGGCAAGGGTGACCTTGGGGATGGCGGACAAAAGCTCGGACACGTTTCCACACTGTACAAAGAGTTGATCTGTCTCAGGCATTTGCCCTCTCCCTTTAGGTGTTTGTTTATTGACTGAAGAATTAAGAGACCGTGCAAGAGCAGCTTCTTGTCTGAGATCGTCTACCCATTGTCCAAGATTGTCAAGTAGAGTAAACACAGCTTGTATACAAACTTCACTCTGTCCCCCAGAAACTCCCTGGATCGCTGGCCTGCCATTATCCATAGCTGCGGCCTTGAGGACGGATAAAATCTCTTCAGTAATTCCTTGGCGTGCCTCGGCAGTACCATTGCAGACAGCATTAAGGACTAAATATGGAAGCAAGTAAACTGCAGTTTGCATATCATGCCGTACTATACCACGACAAGCATTGAAAATGCTTGCCCGAGAACCAGTTGCATGTACAGTCAACTTCTTGATCCAAAAGTATATCCATCTTCTAAATGACATTGAGGGCTTGTAAATTGGGCCGATAGATGTAGAATCTATCACACTTGGAAGTTGAAACTTTGATGTTAAGCATGGAGCAATGATGTCCCTGACATAATTAGAAAATCGATCCCATAGTCTTTGCCCTCTATTATTTGTTTCAAGGTTTCTATCTTTACTCCCATCCTCGGAAACATTTGTACTTACTGCGGCATTTTCATCTAATGAAGCTTGGCAACCTGCAAGCTTCAGCAGCTCCTGTATGGCCAATGCAGCAGAGTCTTGAACAATGGTATCAGAGGCAGCTCTAAATGCTCTTGTCAAATAATTGTGGATCAACTCAAAAATGAGGTCATCATCAGAGCATTTGATCTTAAAACGTTGACAGGGAATCCCTTTGAACTTTGCAGGATCTATGGCACCAAATGCTCCAAGGCAGTCTGCACAGACCAATTTCAGTCGTTGGCCCACTACAGTCCTTGATTGCTCTGCGCATCCTCTAAGTAGAGATGTAATCAGAGAAGAGAGAATATCCAAATCTGAAACAGCTTCACCAGCTATCAGAGAAGTAATTTCTTCTCTCTTTAGATTCAGAAGTTTACTCAGCTCACAGGCCATCATATACCTTACATTTAAGCTCTCATGATTGAGACCATTGACAGCATTTCGTAACTGATCCCGAAGAGTCATTGATCCACGTGCTTCTTGAATTATGCTGTTTACTTTAGTTAAAGCAGGAATGCTAGGTAAGAGGGGAAGCTCGCGGATTTCCTGCTTTAGCATAATGCTGTTTTCAAGTATAAGTTCTTCTAAAATTTCAACAACCTTGTTCAAATGCATGGAGGGCTTTCTTTAATCGTTCAATGCATGGAATAAATGCAGCAACAAGTTGAGATAGAACATGTCTAGTGCTGGATGGTGATAACTTAGCCAGCTGCTTGACAAAGAAATGCAATACCATAAGACCATCACTTTGAAGTGCATCTTTCTCGACTGTGTATATCAGAAGAACCATTATTTTAGGCACATATGCGCTGAGGAAAGAGCCCATCATCTCTATTAATTTTTCAATGCGTTTCAAGGATTGTCTCTGCAACATCAAATCATCGGCATGAAGCATTTTTCTGTCTATGCTATTAAGCAGTCTAACAAAGTGGTTTTTTAAGAAGCTTGGAAGATTATCGGAACTCGTGAGTGCACCAGCAACCCTTTTTATCATAAGAGGAATTCTGGCAACCCTGAAAAGTGAAAACAGAATCAGCGTAAATGATTACTGTGGAACATATAACCATTTTGTTTTCTCAGACATCAAAATTTGAATGTTACTGAGAGACTCATTACCTCCTATTAGTCTCATTAATATCCCCGTCACCCTGGAAACACACAAGTTCATCAAGAAGTGCCGGTAAAGCAGCTGCAAATATTTCTTTGCTCTCTGATCCAGTTTGTGTGTGATAAAATTGCAATGCGGATGCCAATTCTTGTTCATTCTCTCGAAGAAGTGCAAAAGCAAGCACTTTGGGCAACCAATCAACAGTCAAGGGAACCACATCGGTGCTTAAATTCTTTGCCAGTTCGTGTAAAGCAGTGACAGCTTGATCATCAATCTGCTGAGATACTACAAGTTTTGGAATGACAACAGGAACCATTTTACCAATGAGCTCACTGGGTCTGATACCAAGGACACCCTCCGCAAACTCTCTAATCAAGTTAGGTTGGGTAACAACTCTAACAGAAAGATAATCAAACAGCCTATCCCGAATATGAACAAACTTGGAAAGGAGCAGATCAAGTCGTCCATTCAGATGAAAATAACATGACTTATTTATTAGTCTCGATGCAGTCATTCTTACCACCAGATGGGGATTATCAAGATGGTCCACCAGTAAAATAAATGAATCAGAGAAAAGCTGCCTGTGGAGATCAATAGCATTCATTATCTCAACTGTAGAGTCCAAAAGAGTCTCAAGAACATGAGGATCTTCTGTTGCTTTCAAAGAGTGTTTTATCTTGTCCAGAAATATCTGCTCTTTTGTAGTTGTGCACTCCTCATCCACAAATAGACAATCCAATATCTGGTCCTCAAGGAAGCAATATATCTGGGAACTAAAAGCTTCCCTAATGACCTTCTTTTTATGAAGAAGTAGATATTCAATGCACTGGTTCCACTGATGTCTAGTTCTGAGGAGGAAATCCCGACTAGAATGCCTGAGAAAACGTGGAATCATCCTAACACAAGTTAACTCAACTTCTTCTGGTGCCTCATCGGTAAGAAGTTGGAATAAGATGGCTTGCAACTTAGAAAAATCACAGTTCATATTGGCATCCATGCCATGCATCTGCTGCATATGTAGAATTGTAGAAAATTGTGTTCGATCTCGTATCACTTTTCTGTCACACCGAGGACACCAAAATCCTCTTGACGAAAGATCCAATGTCTGAACCTGCCTTCCATTGTGGTTATTTATGAACAGTTTGCAAGAGCCATTGTCAGGGTTATCAATATCATTTGAAGATGCAAGTAGACACAACAAGTATCCAACTGCAACAGGAATGATGCTCCTAACTTGGTCGTGCTTTTCTTTAAGATGGAATCTATAATATAAAAAAAAATTGTCAATTGCCATTCTCTTGCATAAATTGTATGATATACATCACTTTTCTGTAAGTGTAAAACATTTATTAAATTATATGACATACATAATTTTACCAAACATGTATAACATTTATTACTTGAAACCTTTATGTCTAGTCTGTACAGTTAATTAGAATAAGCAGTATCTGCACAATATTTATATGGAATAATGCAAATAATCAAAGCATCAAAATCTTTTGACCCACATTAACTGCACACTCATGTGCCAATGTTCAAGCACCACAGACTGCACAAAATGACCACATTTATGCATACAAAAAAAAACTCTATATGATTTACTTACTCCAGTCTTTTAAGAATGTTTGTCAGCTGCCCATGACCAGAGAACATGATAATCAGTGGCATAGAAATAATGGCTTCAAAGCGGACCTCTTCGGCTTCATCCTTAAGAGCCAAGTCCAGAAATTCAAGATCAGTTTCAAATTTCAACATGGAGAAAAGTTGGACAGATAAACATTTTGTCTTCCAGAGTGGATGTGCTTGAGTAGCTATAAGAGAGTGAGTCCATGGAAGTTTTAGCAGATGCACAAGAGCTGAATGATATGGAAGCTCAGAATTTAAGACACCTGTGTCATCCATATGACCATAACCATCTCCAAATGATTTCATCCCTGCCAGAAAGGAACTATCAAACATTAAGATTAACAATACACTGAAAGCACGATCCAAGGAGTCAGAAAGAAAAAGTTTCAGGAATAGATGACCCAAGTTGAACATGTAGTAGTCACAATGGATGTCCTGAATAAAGCTATTATATCTTTATACAGCCAAACAACAAGTCGGAAATCTCAGCACTCATCATTTACCATGCAGAAGCACCATACTGTGAACCGCTTCCAAATAGATGGCCAAATCAAACGTGAGTGAGCTGCTTTTGTTGGCCTGCCAAAAGTATTTTTTTTAGTATATGAATTAGGGAGAAAGAATTAAGTGTGATATCCGTAGACAAATCATAAACTGCAGTCGCATTACCTGTTGACATATCCAAGGCATCCAGGATATCATTAGCTGGAAAATTCTAATGGATAAGCTGGAGTGATGGTTAGAGAAGATGATGCAGAGCATACTAACAGCAACTAGTGCAGTATTGGGGCTCAAAGAAGCAGCTTCAAGATTTTTAAGTTCCAACATTCCAAAGAAAGAAAAGAATAGTTCTCGTATACCAGTTGCATGTTCTGTGTTTTGCTCACAAGTTAACCGACCTGTATGTAGACCACCCTCCCGAACATCAATGTTGGCTATGCTCGTTCCTTCTGTCTTTAGGCGCTTATTCACCACACAATCCATGTCTTGTGCCTGCCTCTTTTCTCCAACTGCATTTGTATCAGATCCTTTACCACTCGAAGGTGACAAACTCCTACCGTTATCATTGGGAATATCATGTCCAATTAGCTCAATACCAAGAATATCTACAGTGGCCCGAATACAATCAATCAATTGAATACAAGGTTTTGATAAGCATAGCATGTTAATTAGCATTCTTGGCTTCCAAATATTTGGAGGGCAAACTTTAGCAATACGAGTGTATGCACCACACAATGCCACCTGGAAAAAAAATACTGCTCCATCATTGACATGCGAAACCACTAAAATATGTACAGTTAATGGATATTAACTCAATAATTTTGAAACCATAAGTCCATAACATGACAAGCGACCTTAAGTTCTGTACTTTCTGTGTTCCTCACTGACATTGGAAAAACATCAACTATGTCACTGGCTGTAGACTCTACAATATAGTCATCAGAACTCGAATGTACTACATGGAGGCAGGCACCAATTGAGGAATCATAAGCTGTATTTCTGCAACAGAACTAATTAGCCTCGGTTCATCCGATAGTTACAGCACAAGAAAAGAAGTATCAATATAAAAAAAAGCATGGTAACATACAACAAGCAATTCTAGAGAGCAAATGAACATTGACATATCAATTCTAGAGAGCAAATGAACATTGACATACTATGTATTTTGAGCACATTTGATTTATCATGAGCTATCATGTGTTTTCATTTTTCTTCTTCCAAAAAATTATCCCCACAACTTTATGATGTTACATCCATGAGAAAACCCTTCAAGCCCTAAATAATACATAGGCCACAGAAACAAATGCAGCATTTATGAATAGCTCAACAAGGAATAACAATCAAAATGTGGGAAACAAATGCACTCTTCATCAAAATTTTGAAAGAAAATATTAAAGATTGGACTGTGGATTGGTGGTCATAACTACAGGTCCATATGACAAATTATGATAATAGAAACACAGTAACTTGAGTGATCTGACATCGTGCCTACATCCACAGGGAGAATCAGAAATTCACTATGATAAGAAACAGAGAGATTACGCCTGAGTGAGATCCTGAGATCTATCCTCCTCTCACACAAAAACTTGATAAATTAATCCCAATCCCAATACCCCCCCCCCCCCCCCCCCCAACCCAACCCAACCACCCACCCACCACACAAAACACATAGGGAAAAAAATCCTAGAGACCCATACCGATTATTGGCTTACATCAAGTAGTCTCCTAGTACGACATCTAACTAGCAAGTTTCCTAAACTGACTCATACCAACAAGTCACATGGCAAATGGAAATCAAGCCATAACTCAATATATGGCCTTCTCATCAACTCTTCTCCATATTCTATCTGGAGGTGATAATCAAATAACAGTCTGAAACAAGTCTCTCCTATATCCACTCAAATCAAATATTATTTTTATCTATCAAGCCATGAAAAATAATGGTTGTACATAAGATATACCAGACATAAAGTAATATGAAATACCTGAACAACATTTTTTCCTCCTTATTGTGGCCTAGTATGGCTGTTATAGATCGAATCAGATTCTCTTTTGGGATAATTTCTGCATCCAGCACCGTTGTTGTGATACATGCGAAGTCAAAACATGCCTAACATAGAAAGCTAAAACCATCAACATGCCCAAACGTTAACTAATAAGTGACTAGACAGCACACATCATATCACCCACCATATGCAGAGCAGCATCTCCAAAGCACAACAGAGTACAAGTGGAAGTCATGAACACTGAATTGATGAGCCCCTCCACGTGAAGAGTCCCTTCTGTCAGGCACTTGCTGATGAGCTTGATCATCCAAGTCGCAAAAGGTTGCCACCTAGACTTACCAGTGAGATCAATCATCACACCAACACCATCCATTGGTCTACAGCATACTGGAACTTCACTAAAAGAACTTGTAAAAGAGGAAATCCCACTAAATGAATCATGAAAACACTTAAGCAACTCTCTGGATGAAGCTACATCCTCAGGCTTGTCCTTCTGAAGGGAAGCTACCGACACGAGATCTGAACAAGAAAGAAATACCACCTGTCATCCAAAACAGCATGAGGAGATGATGATAAAACTATAAAGTGTAATCTTTCGAAATTACCTTCCACCACTAACATAGAATCAAAGAAAAACTGGCGGTAGGCCTCACGGTCTCCCGTGCGAAGCAAAGATAGTAGTGATCCAACTGCTTCGAAGATGACTCCATGTCGAGAGCTATGCAATACAGAATCATAGCAGAATCACCAATTTGTCCTAAAAGGCAAGTTTTTTATTTTTTTGAAGCTCACTTCACCATATTTCCTAAAAATCAGTTTAGAGAGATTCTTAAAACACAAAATTCAAAAAGATATAAACAAGAAACCCCAATTTTGAACAGGTTTTTTGAGAAAACGTTTCTGCAAAAGCAGAATCCATCCAGTATTCGGTTTCAACCTAAATCATACATCTGTTTAAACTTCACAATGGTTCACCAAAACTGAACAATTAATTTATTCTCTAAAAATTTAATTCACCAAATCCAAAAACAAAGAAAGGCATTTCAAAGAGAGCCTCACCGAAAAGCGGGTTCAGCGAAGAAGGGAATGACGCGGCCGATCACGGGAAGAACCGCGTCCGCTCTCCCGTGGAAGAACACGCCGGCGAAGTTCCGGGCCGTGTAAGAGAGGAGCTTCAGCACCGCCGTCACCTCCCTCTCGTTCGCTGCAAAATCGATCAACATCAGAGGTGACAAACAGAATGGCGAGAGAGAGAGAGAGAGAGAACCTGAGGAGGAAAGGATGACGTAAGCGTGGAGGAGGTTGGGGAGGACCGTACGGAACCTGGTCTCGAGGGGGTCCTCGTCGTCGTCGGCGTCGGTTCCTTGTTTTGGGGGACAAGACGAGGCGGCGATCCGCTCGCGAAGCTCGTGAACCAGGCTCGCGAGGTTCGCCATCCCTGGCTCGCGATGCCAGATCGATCGATTCGATTTATTTTCCCTCCCTAAATTCGAAATGAGCGCATCATGCGCTCTCTCTTTCACGCCTGTTTTACGAGCGGCTTTTCACTTTATTTTATATTCATATTTCCTTAATGTGGTGGAGAACGTCCAACAGCCGTTTGATATGTGGACCTTTTTCTATGTCCAGTACCCGCCTGAGTAGCGACATAAGATATTTTATGATAGATAACTATTTCAGTATAAGAAAAAAAATCATTTTTTTTATTTTGTTGTGTCTGTAGTTATTCTTATTGAGAAATGTAATAATAAAATTTTTGTTGTTTGGTTGATAACAAATAAATTGTGGATAAAAAATGAATAATAATTTATAAAAGATAAAAAATTGATTTGATATGTGGGTCTCCTAATTTAATAAAAATGATTACATGTGATTTAAGTTGTGGTCATTTTTATATCAGTTGAATAAATTAGATGGAATAACACAATTCCAGAAAAAAATTAGAATATCAATACCAATTTATTCTTACATATCTCTTGCAAATAAACAATTTTTTTTTATTATCCTCTGCTCGGACCGCTCCTTCTTTATTCTCTCATCCAAACCTGGATTCAAGTTATGATGAAAGCAAATCTTTTTTTATTTTTGTTTCTTATATAAATTATGGAATACTATGGTTTTAATTTTTGTCTCTTATAAAGTTTAATTTAAACAGTTAAAGTCATAATAAATTATTTAGATTTTGTGTAATGATAAATGAAAGTGGCACAAAAACTATGACATTACAATGATAAATCACATTATATTAATTTTTATCTCATTATAGTCCAGCTTGAGCTTCATCTTTTATTCTCCTTTTATTCCGGCGAGGCTCCTATATCTTCGTCTCATATATCTCTCCCCTCTCCCTCTCTTTTTTTGTCTCTTCCCATTTCTCTTTTTATCTCTCTTTGAGTCTCTCTCCTCATGTGTCTATTTTTTACCTTCATTTTCTTTACCCTTCCTCTTCTTTTTTTTTCTTACCATTTATGTTTTTGTTTTTATAATTCTATTACTTTTATGCTATTTTAAAAATATCAATTATCGGAAGAAAAAATACAATTGATATTTTCTGATAAAGTATATATGCTTTAGACAATTCATTTAAATTTTTTAATTTTTTAAATTGAAGAAACGAACATATAGACAGCCCTTAATTTACATTTTCTTTAGTCTTTACTTTTTACCAGAGCTTGGCCTTCAAATTGAAAGAGTGCATATTCACTTTGTTTCCATGTCTTTCTAACAAATGAAAAGGATTTGACACCAGGGTTATATTCAATTTGATGACCCAAGCTGACGTGGATTATTGAAAATATGATAAACAAACCTAAAAGTCATAAGATCATTACATGTTTTTTTTATGAATAATTAAAAATCAATTTAGATAGTCACATTGATTTAATTTGGATCACTCAAATAAGTACTCTTCAATGAATTGGCTTAGAGATGAATATGGAGTATGTTCCGCTACATCAAATTGATACATAATTGATCCCATGGTGATGGGAGAGATCATCTTTTTTTTTTTTTTTTTCCATACTTATATCTTGCTTGACTCATATGAGATTGCTACATTATTATACATAACATCACGTAGTTGTCAATGTATCAAATTAAATGAATTTTTTTTATATATATTCACATGCATTTGTAACCATCTGATTTTCAATGTGATGACGTGACAACCGCACAATAAAATACAGGCAAGGTATAAATATATGAAAACAAGGGGAGGATCCTAATCTGCTGATGGGGATGAAATGGTGATTTCGGTATGAATAGGTAATCAATTATGTTATCATTTCAATGTCACTGATAAAACAAGTTTTTGTTTTATTTAAAGTTTCTTTTGACAATGTGTCCCCAAGTCCCTCAAACTGACTTTTGGTGTGCAACCTCTACCTCAATCTCCTCTGACCCTCTCCTTTTGCTTTGAGGGAAGATTCGGGACCGGATTCAGTCAGTGTTGGATCCGGTCAGGCCCATTAGTGTCCAATGGACACCTGACAAGTGTCCGCAACAATTTTTTCATTAACAACCCCAACACCCCTAACGTTAACGTCAGTTAACATCAAAAAAATCCAATCAAACCAAAATCTTCAAATTTCCCTCCCTGTTTCTTTTCTTTTCTCTCTCTCTCTCTTGTCCACAAATCCTAACAAGATTATTTTTTCTTCCCCTCCCTCTCTTCTGTCCACAAATCCTAGCAAGATCATTTTTTCTTCACCTCCCTCTCTCTTTTGTCCACAAATCCTAGCAAAATCATTTTTTCTTCCCCTCCCTCTCTCTATTTATCTGAACATCTATATTTATGGTCTTTTATATTTATTATATATATTTTTTGTATCCCTTGTATGACTTTAAAATTTGTTGATGATGATTTTTGTTTCCCTTGTAGAGTTTTCTATTTTAAGGATTTTGTATTTTTTGTATACATATCTTGTATAGTTCGATTCTAATGTTGTGTAGTTCAATTGATATATTGTGTAGTTTGATTCTGATTTTGCAGTTCAGATCATATGTTGTTCAGTTTAAACTGAACTACTTGTTAATCGAACTAAAGTATTGATTGATTCAAAATGAACTATTTGTTAATCGAATTGAAGTATTTGTTAATCGAACTGAACTACTAATGAACCAAACTATCCAATACTCATGACACAAACTAAAATTGTGGTTGAATCAAATTGAACTACTTGTTAATCGAACTGAACTACTTGATAATCGAGCTGAAGTATTTGTTTAAACTGAACTACTTGTTAATCGAACTAAAGTATTCATTAGTAATTTAATTTGATTAACAAATACTTCAGTTCAATTAACAAATAGTTCAGTTAGATTCAACTGCAATTTCAATCCATGTACTGGATAGTTTGATTTATTAGTAGTTTAGTTCGATTAACAAGTATATGTATTAGACATTTTTTTAATATTTATACAAGGCTATAATTGGTTACAGATGTATAAACTATTCACGAGGACTATGTTTAACAAAAAAAAAACTCACATACACTAGAAAAAATGAATGTATCAAACTGAATAATAAATGTATGAAATTGAAATTTTTTTAATCAAAGTGATATATTCATAAATCAAGCTGTAACACACATGAATTGAACTGAACAAACTAATTCTCATATTCAACTTCTCCTTTATATAACTAATACATCAAAATATTTTTTACAACTACAATTATAACAAAAATTTTGTACAACTCTAATTACGACTCTTAATTACAGTAAAATATTTTTTTGCAACTACAATTAATTATAACAAAATTGTTGTACAACTCTAATTACAAGCCTAGTAATAGCAAACTAAACAAGGCAAGTCTACTTGATTTCTTGGAGTTCACCACCTTCTTCTTCACTATTTTTATCTGCACATACAACCACATGTTAATGTCTCAAATTACAAAAATTAACATTTAATATATATAGAACATAAATATTTTCTCCATAAATGTATAGGCCTATAAGAAATAAAAAGATAAATTGAACTGCACAACCTAAGAATTGAACAACACAACATATAAATCAAACTACATGACCTAAGAATGAAATTACAGAATCTATGAATCGAATTATATAATCTATGAATGCAACTACACTCATATGAATCGAAGTGACTAACATATGAATCCAATTATATAACATATAATCACAATGCACTTTATATGAATTAAACTGAACAACATATGATCTGAACTGCAAAAATCAGAATCAAACTACACAATATATCAATTGAACTACACAACATTAGAATCGAACCATACAAGATATGTATCCAAAAAATACAAAATCCTTAAAATAGAAAACCCTACAAGGGAAACAAAAATCATCATCAACAAATTTTAAAGTCATACAAAAAATATATATAATAAATATAAAAAACCATAAATATAGATGTTCAGATAAATAGAGGGGAAGAAAAAATGATTTTGCTAAGATTTGTGGACAAAAGAGAGAGGGAGGTAAAGAAAAACTGATCTTGCTAGGATTTGTGGACAAAAGAGAGGGAGGAGAAGAAAAAATGATCTTGTTAGGATTTGTGGACAAAAGAGAGAGAGAGAGAGGGAAAAGAAAAGAAACGGGGAAGAAAATTTGAAAATTTGGGTTTGATTGAATTTTTTTGATGTTAACCGACTTAACATTGGGGGTGTTGGGACTGTTAATGAAAAAATTGTTGGGGACACTTGTCAGGTGTCCATTGGACACTGACGGGCCTGACCGGATCCAGCACTGACTGGATCTGGTCCCAAAAGATTCGACCTTGTAACCTCTTTTCATAATTATAAATTCTAAGTTTTTTTTTTTAAAAAAAATCCCTCTATACAAATGGCAGATTTGCCGATGAAACCCCAAGGACCCCAACAGTGGGAAAACTATAATTAATACTTGATTTTTTGGGTGAGAACAGGTTTGAAATACAAACACTGGTGCTATCAGCTATCACATAGAGAATAGACAACTGCCTTGTTCCTTAGGAAAGCCGTGTTACAAATCTGAAAGTGTTTCTTTTCACATCAGAGATTGAATAAGCACTCACTCTGGAACTAATAGGTCAAACAAGACATAATAATAATAATAATAAATCAATTTTTAAATAATAGATTCAAAATGGATATTTTGAGCTTCTAGTTAATTTTGGCTTTTATGTTTCAAAATTCAATCAAAATTTATTATGAAAAAATTGATGGAGGGTGACTTTTTCAGAATAAAATATTAATTTAAAGCATTAGTTGTTTGTGAAAATTAATTTCAAATGAAACTTTAGGATAATATGTATTTACATATTCCAGAATAAATTTAGGTGCTAACATGCGGTACAAAGCAAAAAATATTGTGTAGTGATATGCAATCCCAAGATCACGTTATGTAAAATTAAATTTTGATCTTAGTAGATCACGTGTTATAAATTTGGCTTAGTAATGCATTCACGTTTGCAGTACCGTCTATAGTTTAAAACCCTTTTGATTTTTCAAAAAAAAAAGTTAGGAAAACTCAATCTATGTACATATCGACTCAGATCATATCCTGCAAAAAAAAATAATGCCAAGATTCTCTTCATACTTTATCCAGAGTTGCGAATCTGAAAAGTTATTCTCTAACTACAATTAGAAAAATAGGAGATTAGAAGCAAATAAAAAGCCCCACTAAATCACTAATCTCAACAAATGAGATGGATGACTTGAATGGGTCAAGTGTGGCTGGTGGTGTTAGTTGTACATATCAAAAGACCAACAATATTTTTTCATCATCCAAGCTAATATCTATGCCATACGAAGGGTAGCATGATGTGACTTTTAACAACCATTAATCCCTATATATAAAGATGCTTGCACACCATCCTGATGAAAGAAAATGAAGAAAACAGACTTTTGAGTGTCTAATATGGATACTAGATGCTCAATAGAGTTGACAAAATAAAAGGCTAAATGAGTCTCATTCCTACCTACATAAAAGAGGATTACAAACAGAATTAAGATTCCGCAAAGCTGGAATTAGATTTTCTGATTTTATTTTTTTGGTAATGGATCAGATTTGCATAATTGACTACTAGGTTTTAGTCATAGAAGAAGTTGGGTTGATGTATTGCAAAACGGAGGAGGACTATAAACTTAATTGCATGCTCATGATATGCTACTTATGTGAGAGATATATTCATCTTATATGTTTATTAAAAAACGCGGCAAATAAAAATGTCTCTACAACTCCATTTTCTTGAAGTGTTGATTCAATAAATATTTTTAACAATCCAACCAGTCAACCTAGGCAGAACCCGATGAAGAAATAACATTACATAGAGAATTAAGATCTTATAAAAAATTAATTATTTGTTCTAAGTATTTTCTAACATATAAATATACAAATAGATGCATGAACAAAATTATCTATTTCTCATTAAAAAAAATCAAAATATTAAGACAATTCATATTAAAAAAAACCATATCGAATTCAATTCTAAAATCCTAAGATTGGCCAATTATTTTTAAAAAAAGACCCACACATACATTCAAGAAATGTAACAAATATATACTGTTCAACCAACACGCGATGCATTAAATTACACAACTCCTCTAGTGATCAAATTAAAAAAAAAAAAAAAACCACACACGATCAACACAAAATCCTTCCCTATCCATTCATCAACAATCACATCAAGTATAAAAAAATGCACATAATTAACCTAGCTAATTCAATAATGCTTCTCATTAAAAAATCAAAACATTAAGATAATTCATATGGGCTGATTCATACCCAAAGAAAAACATATCAAAATCTAAAATCCTAAGATTAGCCAATTTAAAAAGAGAAAAACCACACACACATTCATGAAATGTAACAAATATATACTGGTCAACCAACACGCGATACATTAAATTACACAACTCCTCTGATGATCAAATTTAAAAAAAAAACACACCAACATCAACACAAAATCCTTCCTTTTCCATTCATCAACAATCACAAGTAAAAAAAAATAAAAATGCACATAATTAACCTAGCTATGCTTCTCATACTTGTGCCAACAAAGAAGCATGACCACACACCTCCTCACTATGTAAAATCTTGACCTCCTCTCTTTTGTCATGGCCAGACACCCCGTCCTCTCCCACGTCGCCGATCCCTCCCACTCGTCGCCGCCGCCCCTCGATCGTCGTCGTGAAACGCATTGACCCATCTCAAACAAACAAATTAAGGACCCTCAAAAGAGAGAACCTTTTGAATTTCAATCCCAACCAATCCTTCCTACATGGTTGGAAGAGCTTCATATATATGTCTCTCTCATCCCCAAAAGAAGAACAAATGAAGTGCGTTTTAAAAGGGAGGACTTGGGTTGGCCAAAATCCAAACCATTATTATCGTTATAACGCGCTTGACATCTGTGAAGACACGTATTTGATGTGAATTGGACAAAAGGGGGGTTTTGGGGCAAGCGTTTTTGAGGTTGCCTTCCTTTTTATAGGGGTGGGGTGAGGTGGGGTTGTGGATTGGATGGGGGAATTGAACCATAGTTTGTTCTTTCTCTTTCACTTTTGGTGGCTAAACATCCGGAGACTTAAGATGGACAATGCACTTGTTTGGATGCCAAAGGCTCATGGGATGGTGAATAGATGGGTATGTAATCAGACCCAACCAATCATGATGATATTTTCTATGTTGAAGATTGAAATTTTGATTTGCATCTCAATGAGCATCAATCACGAGATTAAATGCTTTAGAGTGAGAGTTGGACGTGGGTCGAGCTCCCCGCTGAGGCGGCTGAGCTCGCGGGGATCGAACTTGCCTCCTCCAGGCCCCGCGAGCTCGATCTCAAGAAAAAGTTTTAGAGGTGTCTTTTGTGTATTAATATTTTTGTTCTTACTGAGATGTTAGTATAAAAGAGTATCTCATATTTTTCATTAGGTTTTATCATTTTTATTTTCGACGTGGTCATTATAAAAACTTCTTGTTGATAGTGAATTGATATCTGGTGTGTTCTGTGGACGTAGACAAAATTTGCCAAATTACGTAATTTTTTGCGTTTTTCTTTCGATTTATTTGTTTATTTTCTAGATTGATTGCATCCCAAAATCCAGAATTCATAACATCAATTACACAGTTCTTTTTGTAGCTCCAAATGCAATCTCATGTATTTTTTTAGATAATGTATATATTTTGATAAATTTTTTTACATTTCTTAAAAAATGAGTTCATTCAATTCAAAATGGATATGCACTTTTCATCAAAGCATATACATAATTAGACGATATTTACTATTTTTAAAAATTTAAAATGTGTGGGGCTATTTGTTGGAGGCCTAACATTTTCAGTTCAATGAAAATGAGAACATTTCAATTAAATATCATTTTTTTGGTATTATAGCGGTCATTATCCTATACAAAGATTTTATACATTTGTCACACAAAAGATCATGATTCCAATATAATTGTTATTTGAACTGACCTGGGATCGATTCCGGTAGCCCCCCATGTGAGGAGTTGTTTCCTGGTTGGATCTGGGCCTTGTGCCCTGGTGTGTGTCTGCTCCTTGTGAACCTTATTACAGTATACAAACACACACTCACTGTTATTTAAATGAAACTAAAATAATAGTTCTTTTCTTCTGGTTTTCCATGATGATATCATCATATGAAGAAAAGAAAGAGTTTACTTTTTATGTAGAGGCAAACATTGCTTTATCACTATCATTATGTTTTAATGTGCGATTGTCCAGAAAAAGAAGCCTGAGAGCGGACATACCACATGGATGAAGAACAAGCGAGTCAAACTACAGAAATTCAAATAATGAGTACATGTAAAGTCTCATGAAGTACATCATGATGATCCGCTTTTTCTTTTTCTCAAAAGTAATGACACACCTAGTCATGGATATACAAGATTAAATTAGTATATGTTTGTTAAAAAAAACATAATACATTCAAATATAATTATTTGTGAGATTCAGTTATTCAGTATCTCTTAGACTGGGGTTGCACGATTGCAGGCGCGCGTCAGATTTGGTTCTAGGGTGGGGTTATGCGGGTTGAATGAGCATCATTCCTTAATCTTGAGTGCGTCTCCTTGTGAGACCTATCTATGCTATTTTAATTCCCCCCTTTTGACGTGGGGAATGGTGTGTGTGATTCGCACGTCTCCTGCCGTTGTATCCCAATTCCAAATTTTGATTCTCCTCTTCCATCTCGATTTCTAATCCCTTCTATCTTCCTATCCCCCACTTTTCTTCTAAGTTCAGACTTTTGTAACTCTTTTTATTATTAGTTATAAACAATCTATCATTACCTCAAAAAAAAAAAATTTCCGTTCAAATATATATATTTATTTATTAAAAATATATATAATTTATTAGATTAATATTATAATTTTTAAAAATTCAAAACATATTATATCTCTGTTCTTTATAAAGTGTACAATTTTTTATATTCTAATTTATCCAAACACCAATCAAATGGGGGCTTGTATTGATGATTAATGATTGATTTGCAAGATAGGAAAATATTGTAGTAACCCCACTTTATATCAGATCATTGCATCATTTGGGGCCTCTATGATGATGAAGTGGGTTCAAGGCATATATTCAGGTGGACCCGTTGCATCTAATGCAATCTTTACTTTCCTAGGTGCTACAGCATCGCATTTCCCCAAATAGATTGGGACCCATTAGAGTTACCTAACCACAGGTTCAGGTCATTGTGTCTATCTTGAATATGTCTATCTTGAATGCTGACAGGACTTGCACATGGTGGCAAATAGGACAAGTATATATTATCATTGTCATTGTGTTTGGGATTATACCTTTTTCAATTTTTCTTCTTCTTTTTATTAAGAGTCCCAACAGTTTTTAAGAAATATATGATTCACTCATCCTGGGGTATTAGAAATATGCACATGGTTATAAATACATGCTCTACCCAAAAAATCAGTATCTATATCGTATATTGTTTTGACAATGGGAGAAGTGGCAGGATAAGAGCATCTTCAATGCATATGTTAGCTAATCAAGAGATTAAATTATCATGTTAACACTTTATACCTTAATTATACCCTCATTTAGAATACCCCTATTTAATTGGTTGTTGTTGCTCCAATAGACTAGTTAAATAAACTAGTCAAAATAATAATGGGTTCTGCCTCTCCACTCACTCAGGCTCCCACCTACTGTTAGGATGCAAAGTTTGGAGCTTTCAAATGTATTTTTTTTAATTCTTCAAATGTTGGTTGACTAAACCACTAGCGACAGATAACACCTGACAGGTGGGACCACATTTAACTATTTTTTAACAGCTCCATTGGAATAACATTTTTATATGTTCTGTAAAAACTTGACACTAACATATTAGTTAACATATCCATTAGAGATGTTTTAAAATACCAAGTGTGTGGATATAAGTTTTAGTTAGGACAACTAAAGCAGTTTGATATAAAAAAAAATCGGATAAAGTACGTGCAGACAATTATCTTAATTTTTAAATAGAATGAAGATTTTTTTATTTAACATAATAGTTAGAATAACATTTAACCTCACTTTTTATATTGATTTTGACAAATGTGATTCCTAACAAAATTAGATTTTTATATGTAAAATTATATAATTTATCATCCAAATCTTAACCTGTTATTTAACCATTAAGTGCTAGTTGTAACTCTAATTTTTATCCTAAAAGAGACGTGCATTCATTTAATTAAAAAATATACATTTACTTTCTAAATGAACGCACTGGCTTAGAAATGATATAATCCATGTACATGAATTTATTTTAAAAAAAAACTCTAATTGATAGGGTGCAAACGTGCAATCATAATGCACGAGTCCCCTTGATTAAGTCGTCCGGAGGCAATTATATCCTCAATCAATGCGGCTCAATCTGACAAAGACTCTTGAGCTCTTGTGATGCAAACCACAAATAAAAACTTTTTATTCGATGAATCCAATTGAAATGTATTTTGGTGTGTAAATATATGTAACCCTTCATCAACTAAAAATTCTATCTGCACTTGTTCATGATACATCAAGATATCACACACCCCAAACTCTTCGTGCGCGCGCGCGCGCAACATTGTTTTTTACACTAACTAGCGGCCACATATAACAGGAAGCCTGGGCGTCATGTTGCGCCGGATGTACGTCATGGACTTCTCTCCGTCCCCCCATAGCGCGTATGCCTCCTCTCCGTGCGCGGCGTCGTCGCCCACGTGAAGGTCCTCCTCCTTCATGCGCAGCGCGACGACGCGCCCGATCGCGATGCATATCAGGCTCGTCGCCGCGACGTTCCACGCGAAGACGAAGCACGCCCCCATGATCTGCACCCCCACCTGGCGCAGCCCCTCATGGGAGAACCTGTAGACCAGCCCCCCTCCCTGCTTCCCAGTTGGGTAGAAGAGCCTCACGAGGTCGGGCTGCGCGAACAGCCCTGACAGGATCCCACCTAGCAAGCCTGCAACGGCGTGCGTGTGGAAGACGCCGAGCGTGTCGTCGACCTTCTGTAGGAATGGCGAGCGCTTGTGGAGGATCATCATCGTGTACCATGGCACGGACCCGGAGAACAACCCCATCACCATCGCCGCCCATGACTCCACCACACCTAGTGAAACACAATTACACATGTTAGATTTTGGAATCGAAGAGAATGACCAAAACTCTCGGGCTCATTTGAAAATGAATTTGGACAGCTTTTGGATTTATATCAAATTCATTTCCAAATAGAAAAACTGAGACAAAAAACTAAAGACGTATTTATATGAAAAATGTCGAAAATATGAGTTTTCTAGAAATTGTGGATAGGCAACTTCCCGTAAAATCAGTTTTAAATATAGTTTTACCTAAAATTAGTTTTGCAATCGTGCAACCAAACTCAACCATAATCTCTCATGGTCTTATCAGGAAACTATATTAGGTTCAACACACATTAGACAATTAGATTATTCAATGCATACGTGGCCATTTAATCTAGCAAGTTTGAAAAACAAATCTTAAAAAAGAAATGTTATAATTTAATTGAATTTAAATTTAAATTTTAAAGACTGAAAGAATATCTGATCACAATGCTTATCTCAAAATAATAAAATCAAACAGTTATGAGTGTGTGAGACAATCTATTTTTTCAAAGTGCGTTGGATCTAACCCAGACCCCCTCGTTGTGGGCTTGACAATATTAAATTACCTTTAAGACGAGAAAGACTAAATTGCCCCTACCATATATAAATAAAATATTACATATGCATGACGTATGTGGTAAGACATTGAGAGGTTGGGAGGCTGACCTGCGCCAGGGGTGATGCAGACGAGGCCGGTCATCATGCCCTGGACGGCACCGATGATGGAGCTCTTCTTGTAGACGACCATGTCGAGGCAGAGCCAGACAATGAGGCTCGTTGCGGTGCATATGTGGGTGTTGAGCACGGCCATAGAAGCGACAAGGTTGGACGCATTCGGCGCGCCGCCATTGAATCCTGTCCAGCCTAGCCAGAGCATCCCTGCACCACCAAGCATGAGAATTATGTTGTTTGGTGGGAACGCCATTCTGTCCATGCTGATCCTTGGGCCAACCTAGTCATGAACAATATTGATCATCATAGTCATAAATTGCGTGTACGATTCAGTGCATGTATAAATCATATGTGATGGTACAATAATATTAGAAGTTTGCCAATCATTAAACTGTATTTAAATATGTTTATAGTGTAAGAAATGTGTGCAACAACTACTATGTTGGGCGTGAAGGCACGCGACAAAGATAAATAGAGTTTGTTTTTTGAATTCTGAAGGATGTAAATAAAATCAAATTAAAAGGATATATACTCAGATTCTGAAGGTACTTAACACGTACCCCTATTTGGTAGATATAGATAGGGTAAATTAGGGGTGATCTAAGCTTAAAAACATGTTTGTTTGCAAAGAACATGCATGTGGGTATACTTATTTTCAAATATGTGAGAATAAGTTGGTATATTGATATTTCAGGTTTTTTTAAAAATTGTGTTATCTTTCCAATCTAATCCGTTGATACGAGAAGATCTACATGTCAAATCATCTTTCATTATCTCTTGTAAATTAAGGGGTCTACATGTCTTTTTTTTTAATTTTATAAAAATTATTTTCCACGTTTATTTACTTTATATCCATAATTTATTAGTGATCAACCAAACAATAAAAATTTTATTATTACATTTTCTGATGTGAATACTTAAAAATGTAACGAGACAAAAAAATGATTTAATCAACTGATATAGTTATCCATACCGGAATAATTATCTATTTCAAAATAGTTTATGTTGTTGTGAGCATTGTTTGGGTAATCATAATTGAGAGTACTATGTGAAAATTGAAAACCATTGCATGATGAAACTGAACTAAACAACATATAATTAACATACTAACCCAATAATCACAGTGAACCCTGCATCACCCGAGGATAGGTGGATGACATACCCACCGGGATATAAGATTGATTAATATACATAAAAAAACTCATTTTCAATTGTAACACATTTCTTTTACTTGTAACTTTATAATAAATTTTATTAATAATTTATTTAGTAATTATTGAATTGAAAAACATATAAATGAATTGAAAAAATTAAGTGTTGGTTTATAATAGTGTTTTTTTTTAATTTTATATATATATAACATACTAACCCAATAAGCCGCAGTGAACCCAGCAACACCCGAAGACAAGTGGATGACATACCCACCGGAGAAATCCACCAACCCAAGCCCATGAAGGAACCCACCGTCGACCAAATCGTGCAAGCCCCAACACTGTAAGACAACACGAGCCACAACGGCACGAACATCATCCAAGCGTAGAAATTCATCCTACAAAGCACCGATCCACCGAGAAGTATAACAGTCATGGCCGCGAACGCGAACTGGAAGAAAACATACGATGCGACGGGCACGTCCGCGGACCCGTACGGGTTCTGTCCGAGGAGGAACCCTTCGGAGAGAGTGACGTTGGGGAGGCCGACGATGGGGGAGGAGGGGTTGGAGGCAGGGAAGGACATCCGGTGGGCGAGGAGGACCCAGAAGAGGAGGACTGCGGCGAAGGCGTAGAGGGCCATGAAAGCCGAGTTGACGGCCCATTTTTTCTTGACCATGGAGCCGTAGAGGATGATGAGGCCGGGCACGCTTTGGGCCATCACGAGCGCCGCCGACGTCAGCTGCCACGCGTTGTCGGCCTTGTTCAGCCATGCTGGGTTCGCGGAGGTTACGTTGTACGCCACGCTTGACTCCATGAATGGATTGATTTGTTGTGTGTGAGGATCGAGTTGATTTGGAGGTTGGAGGGGCATTGTATTCATCATCTGAGTCAGCTGGCATTGTTTTTTGTTGGGTAGTTTGGCGTTGGAGATGGATACTTGAATCTTTGTCTTGGTGTGGATCTATTGTTGAATCGAATCTTACGATGATCGGCTGGAAGGGATCTGATTACAATATTTTTTTTGGTAGCCTCTTATTGACCGTAGGAATTCTTTTGACTAGTGAAATCTGATCTCTCCATGCTGGAATGTGAGTTGTGATTGTGATGCAAAAATATATACATTTAGTATGAATATGTATGTTGTTATTTTTATAAAATTGTGTAATTCGTTAGTTGAATAAATATTTTTAAAAATAAAAAATAGATTTGTGTGAACAGGATTGAATATATTAATTTTCAAAAGAAAAATATTGCATTACAATCCATTTTTTAGTTCTAATTCTAGCACTCACATGTTTTGATTTTTTTTATAAATAGTATGTCTCATTTAATCAGATATATATTTTTATAAAAAAAGGGTCAAATATATATATACCTTAATGAAGTATGGATTCATTTTAAAAAATGTGAATATTTTTAACTATTAATAAAATTCGTTAATACGAGTGTATAATGCTAAGATTAAAATTAAGACTAAAAAAAAGTAGTATCCAACAAAGGTCTTTTCCTGATAACAGGGGCCAATGTGTGTGGAACGGCTGGGTATTGGCATTTAAAGCCTTTAACAGTGTATGGTGGGTTTCTATTTTTGTCTTTTTAAAATGGGCTGAAGTGTTTATGGGGCCAAGGTCCAGTGTCAACCCGATATAGTTTGATTATCTGAATGTGAATATTGAATGGATAATGTTATGTACAATTCAATTTTTAGTCTTAATTTTAATTTATATGTGTTTTGACGATTATATTTTATGTAATACAGTAAGTTTTTTTTATGAACAATAAATCATACGATTCAATGGATTACATAAATGCATTTATTAAAAATATAAAAAATTTCTATCAATACACATACTTCATTAATCTAAGTATATATTTCGGTGATTTTTATTGACACATATGAGACTGGAATTAGAACTAAAAAAACATTGTGTAACAACTCTCAAATTAAATCCCTCTCCCACAAACGACTGAATTGTTTTTAATAGAGGCGGTGATACATAAAACATGTATTAGGTTGGCTAGTATATGATTTTTAAAATTATTTATATTATTATAGACATTAGATTATTATTAGAAATATTAATGTAAGATTATTTTAATTTTATCTTTTCTTTTCACTAGTTATAACTTATAAATTAACTCTAGTTAAGTAAAAGTTATAATAATAAG
Source organism: Acorus calamus (assembly GCA_030737845.1). Taxonomy (NCBI): domain Eukaryota; kingdom Viridiplantae; phylum Streptophyta; class Magnoliopsida; order Acorales; family Acoraceae; genus Acorus; species Acorus calamus. The sequence continues at coordinate 3,161,742 of CM060858.1, read as the reverse complement.
GAGTAATCAAATGTCAATTTTTTTATTAAATAAGATTTAGATGGTACACAAATATATATGTAATTTGTAATGACATAAAATAAGGGTTCTTTGCATGTATAATATTGATGAACATGTTATTTATTTTTATATCATTAACAAAAATATATTTATTTTTATACCATTGTAATATTTATCAATAAAAAATTGTGTTACCATGTTACCTTTTATAGTAAAAAATCAAATTTAACTAGAGTTAACTTTTAACTAGACAAAGAAAAAAACCAAAATGACTTTATTATAATTTTTTTCCATAATGTAAAGAATAACAAGTTTTTACATATGTACCCTTCAAAAACTTGTTATTTATGTTTATACCATTAAAAATAATCTATTTATTTTTGTTCCATTAAATTATTTAGTAATTTACATATTTATCACTCTAATTAGGTTTTATCATATTATTAAATATATCTATTAATGCTATTAAGACATACAAAATATTACAATAGCTTTACTTTCCACATACATATATAGACACAATCAACACACCCATACATACACACTCTCCTACAATACTTATGAATAAAAAAGTCTATATTTGTTTTATATCATAAGACAGGATTTTTAATATTTAAATAAAAATAATAATTACAAAAAATATTTTAAAAATACATTTTAAATATCAAATATTTATTGATTATTAAAGACATCATAGTCTTTAATATAAAAAATTAATGTTATTTAATAATCACAAAATTATTTTGCATATAAAATATCCAAAATCAGATTATTTTTTATATACCATTAAATCTTTCTCATGGTAAAATTTAATATTTTTTTATTTTTAACCATGGTTTAAAATTAAATATTATATTTTGTAAGGACAAATATAAAAATAAAAATAAGGATATTTTAGTTATCCTCCATTACTTTAATGGAGTTAGTAAAAAATTTGATGAAACTTATTTAGGATGGTAAAATCGCACAAAATTTTAAATATTTTAATGATATATAAATGTAAATAGATGGTATAAAAATAAATAATATTTTTTTCAATGGTATAATTAACTTGTATTTGAAGGATATAAATGCCAAAAAGCCTTCCTTTCAGATTAGGTTTTGGAACCGACGATGTGTTCGGTAATAAATGAACCCCAACCGGTTAATAATATACGCATACGCCATAACAACAAACCAGTGCACTCACTGTTGGAATTTCGAATACGCATTCAACATGAACAAACCCCACTGATCTCGTGAACCCGCCTTTTATGACGCAAAACGACGAAAAAGTCAAGTCTGTTGATCCACCCTCCGATTTTGATCAGACGGTCGAAAATCGCGTTCAACCTTGAATATCCACGAATACGGAAACCACACATTGACAACGCTAGCTGTGCATGGAATACATATATTACATAGTCACCCGGGATTCGGTTCATTCTCTCTCTCGTTCATTGGGTGAGTGAGTGAGATGTCCATAAATGTTTCTCATAAGTCATAAAGAGAGAGACAGAGACAGAGAGAGATTTAATAGAGCAGAATATTTTTCTTGTATGTGTATGTGGGGGTGGTAATGGTGGTGGTGATGGTGGTGGGGTTACTCACATAGGGGTTCTGTAGCTCTCATTAAATTTTGGTAGTCGAGGGTTTTAAATGCACCCCCTCCTCCACCACTTTTTCACCCTCCTTAAATTGACAGACATTCCTCCCCCTCCTCCACCATCTCTCTCTCCCTCTGTGTTTGTGTTTCTTCTCAAATGAGACTCCTTTCTTTGTTGGAGGGGAGAAAAAAAAATTTGGAAGAGATGGAGCTATATATTGAAATGGTTACTATGATGTTGGCTCGGTTCATTCAGATGTATTTCTTTTTTATTATTAAATCTGATTGAGCCGTGCCAATATCTCAGTACCCTTTCATTCTTTTCTCATGGTTTCAACTCCTTGAATGGGAAGTTTTTTTTTTTTTGTTCCTTTTTATTACCCACTTTTGATGGAAAAAAGAAGGGTTTGTTTCATGATCTTTTGTTATACTTCACATGCGTGTGTTTGTGGATGACAGGGTTAACATGCACGTAGCCATTCATGCATGAAAACAACCATGATATGCATTGGTATTGTAAGAGATATATACCTCCACCATCAGATATCCTAACCTTTCTAATAATCAAACGCTAGGGAGAATAAATGTACTATGCACAATACAATCAATATCCCTCTGTACACATGTATGCATGTGTGTGTGTGTGTATATACATATAGCTCTGTGAAGTTGGTAAGGGAGAATAAATGAAAAGGCATGGGAGGCATGGAGGGGGGCATTCATAAATGAAAGCTGTATAAACAATGGTTCTGAGTGGGTGGAAGCGGGTCATTTAATTACATGCCCTCATGTCTTTGCTTTTTTTCCCCCTCTCTTTTTTTTTACGTGTTGCCTTGTGTGTTATATTTTATGTCAATTGTAGTCAGACAAAGATTCCTCACCTCGTTAAGGGTCCCATGCCTTCTCTGAAGTCTCTGTCTATTTATTATTCAATTTGGTCCAATTTTTTTTTTTTAAATAACAACAACAAAGGTCTCTGAATAAAATAATGAAGGGATCATAAGCCCATAAATGCATGGCAGATGAGCTTGGATTCTATGAAGAACCCATGTTCTGAAATAGAAATGTTTTTTTTAATAGTATATATGGAGGAATTTCATTTGTTCGATCTCATGTAGACTTTCAACCATTCAGATATTACTCGTAAAATCAAATATTTCTTGTTGAAGTATGTGCATCATATGTTTTATACATGCAAGTAATGTGTCGCCTGAAATGAAACCTAAATATCATGAATGAAAAAAAGTGCATATGTATTAATCTGTTCAGTTACGTTGTGGAAATGCCGCATCTTTGTGATAATAAGATGATAAAATTTGGATGAGATTGCTCCTTTGACAATAATATAGAAAAAAAAAATTGTTATGTTTGAAAGTGGAATATGTCTTGTTAGAAAAAGAAAGAAAGAATTGAAGCAATAACTGTTGAAGACTGGTTTTACAGAAGAATTTTGAAACAGTTGGGTCTTTTTTCTTCCATGTTTGTTTGTTTATTTTCGAAAAACTTTAGGTTTTGCTATCCAATTTCACTGCTAAACAAAGTTTTTTTTTCATGTGGGATGCGGCGGAACGGCAAGTGCGAACGCGACATGGACCGTCCGATTCACATCCGACGGTGATGCACCCGGTCGAGTGCATCGTCGGATGCGAATGTATCACCGTCGGATGCGAATCGGACGGTCCACGTCGCGTTCGCACCTGCCATTCCGCCGCACCCAATCACCCTTCATATATACATATATGCACATTATAGGTTATTATAATGTTTATGATTCACATTTGGTTCAAGTTCAACAGAATATGGAGATAGTAATAGATGAACTACCACCCCTTAAAAATCCAGATATATATATTTCGAAAGATATATTGTTATATTCTTCAAAGGAATGGATAACCACGCATGTACAGAGGAAAAATAGTTTATTTCTATTTAATTTTAAATAAAACTACTTTGAACAACACATAAAAATAAATTATAGCATATTATTATAACAATTCATTCCATGTCACTTTATTGATATCATTGAAAAGACTACAAATTTCAGTATTATTCAAACATAGTTTACTTCGTTTGTTTTGATGTAAAAAAGCCAATAAATGCTACTTTTAAATCTGAATTTTGTGATCTACTCATACGTTATGAGTAGGTGGATCATTTTTTAAGGGATGATAGGAAATATATCCATATTTTTCTTAGTTGATTTTCACAAATTTTGAATATTTTTTTGAATCAAAAGAGATTTTACAAGATATAAAAAGATTATGTTACATGATTCTTAAATATTTTCAAAATCACAATATACACCTCATGCAAAGCATTTAAATTATGAACTTTTAATAGAAAAAATATCTAAAATAATCGCTTAAAAGTTTGAAATACTCAAATCAGTCATTTTTTAAAATTATATAAAAAAAATTTATTTAATAAATTTAGAAAATAAAAAGACTAAATTACCCTTATATAGTTAAATCTTTAAAATGCCTCTCCCTTGTTAAAATATTTTACACTTCTTAACTTTGTTAAGTATTTCACACTTTCTCATGTATGTGTCGTTGACAGAAAAAGAAAATCAAGTTTCAATTCCCCGAAACTATATGAATCGTAAATAAAATGATAAACATTGATTTAAATCATTTCATAAAAAATGAGAAGATATATATGTCATGACACGTATCAACATAAAAAAAACTCCTCAATAATCTCTCTAATTAGGGTGCGTTTGGTTACGCGATTGCGCTGCGATTGCGATTACAGGAAGCTGCGTTTGCAATCGCGCAACCAAACAGTTTTGTAATCCCAGTTTTAAACCCAGCGATTGCAGGCAAATAGTGCCCAAAACCTGCGATTTCAAAAAGCTGAGAAAGTGAGCTTCCTGCGGAATCAGGTTTGCAATCGCAGATTCCTACAGAATCAATTTTGCAATCGCGCAACCAAACGCACCCTAAATATTTTTGACGAGTTTTTAGAGATATTTAGAAAAACATTTTGAATAATTATAGGATTACCTCAATATGATTAGCCTCCATTGCCACAGTTCAAAGGATCATACTACTAGAATTTTTATAGAGAATTAAGTTATTATGAGGTTTATGACTATTCTAGTATAAATAATGATAAAGTGATTTTGTGTTTATTTGTGTTTTGAATTATTTTCGTTGAAAAACGTAATAATAAAGTTTCTGTTGTTTGAGTAAAATGTGAATAAAGTGTAGATAATGATTTATTAAAAAATGATGATAGTTGATTTGATAATTGATTTACAAACAGCGGTGACAATTGATTTGATAATGGGCCCATATATTTTTTTAGGTTGAATAACCTAGAATAACGTAATTCCAAGAGTTGGCTGAAATCAATATACCACTTTATACCAGTTTATTCTGATATACATATTCTCATTTGTTCCAGTCATTCAAACACCCTTAAATCTCTTATTCCACATAGTTTTTTTGTGTGGAATAACTTAACAAGGGTGATAGGCATTTTAAAGATTTAATCACAAAAGGATAAATTATTCTTTTTAGTTTTTACATTGTGAAATAAGATAATTGTATGATTTTAAAAAATATATGATTTGGAGAGATTTTTTTGGATATTTTCCCTTTCTAATAATCATAGTAAAATAAATTATTAAGATTTTTATAACCACCATTAAAGTTATTAAAGTAATCGTAACAACTTACAACAATTACTTTAAAAATATTTGAAAATACTTTACTTTTTTTATAATTTATATGTAAGACTTTGAATTTATGAGTGAACAAAATATGATGGCCGTATTTTACATGTAATCGCTTCCTTACATGATTTTTATTACATGTGTATTAGAATAAGATTTTGAAAAATTATATAATATTAATACTTCTAGTAAAGCAAAATACTGAAAATCATTTCTATAAATAATTTCATTATTGTCAGATCCCGGAATTGCATGAAATTTTCATGGAAAGATACATGGAATTATGGAAAATATCCATTTTAGAATACGAGAATGTTTTATTCGCGTCATTTTTTTTATGTATTTACTTTATCAATAATCATTTTACCAGGGATACAGATTTTATCGCTGGTTAAAAAATCATTTTTCAGTGTGTGGTTCACACAGTTTTTTTTGTAAGGAATTTGGATCAAATGTCTAAAATACCTTTTACTATTATACATCTACTTATAAAATTTATTTCTTTATGCATATCACAATTATAAAAGCGGAGTAATTCATTTATAAATATTTTTATAAATATTTATCGAATGCAAATAAATAAAATAACCGATTATATAATTAAACACATAATAATAGTAATTTTTCTAAAATAATTAAATATTATGAACTCCCTTAAAAAAGAGAGGAGGTTATTTATTTTAAAAGGGATGTAAATAGTAATTAAATTAATTTGTAAATGGTATAATAGTATTCTAATTTAGAATTCATGGTAGAATTTGATATTAACACAACAGAGGGTAGGCATCTGATTCCACTTTATTTTCTCACATGCATGGATTTTAATTTCAGTGGGGCCACAATTACCATCAAGATTATCACTAACCAAACACTGGATTTTACACAATTTCCTTGTAAACTCACATGGAATCAAATTATATCGACACAAACCAAACAGGGTCTACATGATTAATTTGATTCTTAGATAGCGATTAGAAACACGTTTGAAAAACAAGATTTTGAATAAAGTGGTTTAAATAAACTCGATTCGGATGAATCGTATTTTCTACACTCTTTAAAAAACAAGTTATAAGTAACTTTTCAATTAAGCATGTTTTTCTGAAAGACATTTGGTAACACGCTTGTATTTTTTACTTTATTAAAACACAGAGTCGCGTCTAATCGCGTTACTAAATGGAGGCTTAAAATTACACAATCTCTTTTGAAAATATTTTTTGAAAAACTGCTTTCAATTGACATTTATGACTAAAAAATCACAATTTCCAATTAAAAATTTAAAGCTGGTTCATTTGAAAACACAATTGTTCGTTTTGGTTTAATACAAAAGCATAATCATCCAAATTATATTTTCAAACCCCCATTATTTTTAAAACCAAAGACATCTCTCTTTATATTTCGAGTCTGTTTGGATATAAATTTAGGTAGATTTTACGTTTGAAAAGCTAAAAATTCTCAAACTCAGATCCATATACATTTTCAGCGTTTAACTTTTCAAACCATTATCTTTATTTTCTAGGCCAAAAAATTTTACTATGAAAAATCTAATAAAACGTTTTTCAAAAACTGAGTTTGAAATACAAGATTCCAATAATCTTATACCCCGTTTAGATGGGAGAATAAGGGTGGAATAGGGGGGAATAGAGGAGAATAAACAAAAAAGGATGTTTGGGAAGAGAGAATAAGTGGGTCTAGCTTTGCGAAATTGGTTAAGAATGAATTGATATTTGTATTCCAGATCTCCCTTGGAATTGTGTTATATATTTTTTCACTATTATAAGGGAATCACTTGTCAATCGCATGTTATCACATCAAATTATCTTTCATCACCTTTTATACATCAATGAAACTCACATGTCAAATCAATTTTTTACAACTTATTCGCATTTAATTTTTCATCAATCAAACAACTAAGCATTTATTATTATGTTTCCGAATGAGAATAACAAAAACACAATCAAACAGAAAATCATTTATTCCATTGATGAAGTTATTTATTCCTGAAATAGATATAAACCATAAAATAACTTATGTCTCTATTCAAACATTCTTTTAACATTTCAACCTCATATCCAAACTCACATGATTCATAGCAGATGAGAGAGATTCAAGTTAAAAAAATAAAAACTTAAATGAAATGCAAAAAAAAAGAAGAAAAAAAAAGGAGTACATGATCTGCTATGCCATTGAATTCGAGAGATCTGCACCATTTATTGCTGAGATATCGAGAGATGGTAGAGAAGAAGAAACTAAATTCGAACTGACAATTGAAGAATTGATAGCAAAGACAAACCGAGGAGGAATGTACGCGTGGTATATGATAAAAACCCTAGACAGTGATTTAAATGATGATGCATCATCTCATCAGAAGAAGAAAAAAAATAAAAATTGTAAGCAAGCCCTTCTGGAGTTTGTGATTCCAATATATTCATCTCCAAAACGAATTGAATTGGCCAGTTTTGGTAGTTGGCTCATGATGATGAATCATGAATGCTAGAGATACTAGCTTGTTCAAGTTCATTTTCTTTATTTGTTTTGTGAACATAAGAACCTTGATATCAGTTAAAAAATTATTCAAATTAAATGCATGTCAAATGAGGGATTCAAACTTGAAATCTATGTGGAATGAAATCACACTTCTAACCACAAAGTTACTTAGGAATTATGTATGATTAAATTACTTCCAATTTGAATTATCTACTATCTAGTTATACTCAAACATGAAACTTTAAGCTCAGGAAACTCACATTATCTCAATAAGAGCTCATTTGAAAGTTGGGAGAGGAAGCCAGCATCCTGAAAATCTAGGTGTTGAAAACCCCACATTGAAGAAACATTGTTTTTGGAGTTTCTCCGATCCAATCTCAATTTTTTGTTAAAAAGAAAAAAGGCTTGAAAAATGTCTTGAACGTCAAACGCCCAAATCGTTTGGATCCATTGGAGAAACATTGTTTTGTGCTCTTGATGTTAGTTTGATGAATTAATTTGTAACCTATATTACTTGATTGACATTTAATATCTATTATCATACTGATTTTTTATACTAAACAATCACTATACACATAAAATTGCATCTAACCACTGTGAAATAAATACATCAACAAAATCTATTTTCCTACTCTTGACATGAAAAGAAGTACTCAAAAGGAGTTGATTGAAAAAATAAAAAGGAGAGCCAATTGAATGTTCACTCAAAACATGTAATAAAAAGCTTGTTCATAACTGATCATGGGGGATGGTCCTCCACTGCCACAGCCAGTATAAATCAGCTCCAATTTAATGGGTGAACGTACTGTTCAAAAGCCAGAGAATGCAAATTTATTGCATGCCAAAGCTTGTAAATGATGGCTGCAGGGAATGCTCGGCTGTGAGTCACGGGAGGCCATACACATAGGGGAGACATCTCTTGCACAGTCTCACTGTACACTGCACAGAGCTAGTGATGAAAACTGGAATAACTTTTATTCCATTTGGATATCTGTCACAAGTCTTTATCTGGCATTGGTTGATATTCGATCTCGGAGAGATAGCTATCAGGATAGTTTATCTTTTTTTTGCTTGGTTGTATGTTTTTATATGTTTCAATATTTCTCTTGTAGTGAGTTAATTTATATTAAGCTATTTAAATTTCAGCTTCTCATCATAAATTGGAGTGGCATATGGTCTCAAATGCAAGCCCAATAGCCCACAATCATCAGCGCATTGACCTTGTTTTAGTCCATTCTAACTGATACTTAAAGAATTGACTATAAAAAATTATTAAATACTATTTTCCAATCATGTAATTTTGTATTGCGAGACTAAATATGTGCCTTCTAATATGCAAGGCTGGCCTTGAATATAGTTAACCAAGGCGGATGATCGCCTAGGGCCCCAAATACGGAGAGACCTGACACCCTATTATTCATTTTCTATTTTATTAGGATTTTTTATTTGATACTTGAATTTTATTAGAAACTTATCCTATTCTTTTTTTGTTCCTATTTTATTGTGATTTGCTTTTTTATCATAATCTGATTAAATAAATTTTTAAGGATTTATTTAAAATTATTACAAAAATTGAGTTATACACTTATAGTAATCATTAACAATGTTTGAATTATTCTCTTGTCCCATTCAAATGTACCAAATAAACGAGCTTATATTCTATTATTCACCTGTCAATTGGTTGCACATATTCAATTTCTTTTGGAGATATTCCTCTTTACTTGAATGTTGTTATAACTCTGGCGTTTGTTTTATAGTTTTAAATACAATTTTATATATCTTGTTAATCATTCTACTTATTGTAACAAGATAAATCTCTTGTTGAATTTTTTTTATAATTTCTATAAATAACATCATCGATCAATTAATATATAATTTTATATTTTATAAAAATACACATCTTACTAGATGCGGTATACGATTAAAAAAAATGAAAACATGAACAAATTGTATTTGAGACTATAAAAATGATTGAATATAATATTTTTCTTTTAACTTTGGATGGATACTTAAGTGATTGGACTCTAGGCAAGGATAAGAACATCGCATGTGATTTGCATCATGTAGTTACAAAGCAAAACATGAGGGATACATAAGTTAAATTTTGGTGTATTTAGTTCTCTAATGCTCCTATGGTCTAGTCTTGAGAATAGTTCGTGGGTTATATGAACAGTCCATATTACTCAATATTTGCCTAAATGTATATATATTTCATCAATAGTCTATGTAATACATCATAAATATTTGTACATTTTTCATAAACATATGTATCTTATTAAATAACATATATTATTTTAAAAATCAAAACATGCGTGAATTATACGCGGGACTGTCCCGCGGATCCTACCCTGCTTAACATTATTCATTTTATTATGATTTATCAAAAGAAAATATTTTAAGAATTTTTAATAAACTTTTAAAATCATGGAGTTTATTAACCCATTTCAGGAATATTCCACGGTTATTTAGCCCATCTCAGTGAGTCCATTAACCTCACTGTCTCTTTGTGGCTGCAAAAGACTTAAGGCTGCATCAGATGAGACATTCTATTTTTATTTTATTTTTTAAAAAAGGATGTGGAATGCATTTGAAGCCGGAAATGCAGCTGTGTATAACATTTTGCACATATTTAAAAATTTACATATTCCTTGCAAGTGTTGGACCTCTTTGTATCAGAAAATATTTGAATATAAATATTATATTTGTATCTAAAAGGTTTACAATAGGATATATATAGATATTAATGTATCTAATCTGTTGATAGATTTTGTTAAATAGTATATAATGTGTGACATGATTTGGTGTTAGCTTATTTAGATCATCCTGTCTTTGTATGACTATTTTTCGTCCACATTTAATCTCATGTGTAATGACAGCCTATGTCATGTATGGAAAAATTATGGTAATATTCATGAATATTATATTTTTTTTATGAGTTGAGGTTTCTCATAGCATGGAGATGCACTTTTAGGCTTTGTGAGAAAAAGATAAATTTTGTTTTTTTAGATAATGGAGTGTCCTTTTGCCTATGTACACCCACGAAATATACAGGGGTTAAGTCAGATCAAGACTTGATGTTATACCCTTAACACAGATAAGCTATTTTCAATACCAAAACTCAATACAAAGATAAATTTTGTAGTACATTACACAGATTTTGTAATCCAAAGAATTATAAATAATTATTTTTTCCTTTCCATGAATGTGTCCAATATTTTATTCCTTCTTCACTATATGTCCAAATTTAATTGACCCTTAGGCTTGTTCCGAAATTGTTTTGAACATAGTTTTTTCTCAAAAGCTGAGTTTAAAATTAAATTTGCAGAATGTTATTTCTTCACATATTATGAAAAAACTAGTTTTTTACATTTGTTTTTATAAAAATGTGACAGATGCTTTATCTAAAAAAAAGGGGCTTGGAAAACTCATTTTCTTACAAATTTAAAAACTCTCCAAATCTGTTTTCAAACAAAGCTTTAATGTAAACCATGCATGTCCATCATAATATTTGATTTAAATAATAATGATGTCAATCTCTTCAATTAAAGTGTCGGTACAACTTATTGAAGAGAGAGAAAAAAACGTGACGTAAAATAGGAATCGAAATTCGAAGGTACGTGTTGATGACATTAAAATGGAAATTCACCAAAGACCATGATATTTTACCTACCTATATGTCGGCAGAAACGTTAGAGTGTAAATAATTAATTATAAGGTCTAGAACAAAATCTATCTAAATAAAAAAGAGTTTTTTTGTTTTGTTTATAAGAGATAAGTACATCTAAGTTATGCCAGAAAATTTAAATTTGTATGACTTGTCAATTAAATTAAGGTTCAATTCCATAAAAAGATAAAGTTTACATTTTCTCACGTGTACATTATATCTAATAAATATTGGCAGAGATACTGTACATACCTCCTTGAGATATTTTAGTAAAGTCCCATTTGGAAACGAGTATAAGAATTAACTTTTTTCTTTAAAGTTGAATTTAACACTGAATTTGTAGAAATCTGTTTTCTATAGATTATGAAAAAACTAATTTTTGAACACATGTTTATAAAAATGTATATGCAGTTTTTAATTAGATTACAGTTTTTTTTTCCTCCAGTTTGAAAACGGGGATGAGGAATTCACCTTCCAGCAAAAATAAAAACTCCACAAACTTTTTCAAACGGGACCTTTGTGAGTTTTTTTTAAAAATAGTTTAACAATTCACTGTTTAACTTTGTACAAAATGAGCAGATTGATTATTTCTCAATCTCAAAATCTGACATGGCAATAAAAGTTTCCACTGTCCGTCAATGATTCAAATCCTAAATAAGAATATTGATTCGTTCTCTTAATCCCTAAATATAACAAATGTAACCTATTCCTAAATAAAAAAAATGTTAGGTTATATATATAGAGGGGTGATTATCTGCGGCGGAACGGCGGTGCGGCAGCGATCATAGGCCGTCGATCACGGGTCCATCGCATCGGACGGTCGGGTGCGATTCACATCGGCCGTCGGATGCGATGGACCCGCGATCGAACGGCTCACGTCGCTGCCGCACCGCCGTTCCGTCGCACCCAATCACTCGACTATATATATATATATATATGGTCGTGATTACGTGCGGTGTGCGGTCGGTGCGGTTTACGACGTGGGCCGTTCGATCGCGGGTCCATCGCATCCAACGGTCGACGTGAATCGCACCCGACCGTCATATATATATATATATATATATATATATATATATATATATAGGGATCCGATTACATGCGGTTTACGGTCGGTGCGGTGCGCGATCACGGGCCGTCGATCACGGGTCCATCGCATCGGACGGTCGGGTGCGATTCACGTCGACCGTTGGATGCGATGGACCCGCGATCGAACGGCCCACGTCGTAAACCGCACCGACCGCACACCGCACGTAATCGCGACCATATATATATATATATATATATATATATATATATATATATATATATATATATATATATAGACGTGATTACGTGCGGCGAACGGCAGGTGCGGCAGCGATCACGGGTCTATCGCATCGGACGGTCGGGTGCGATTCACGTCGACCGTTGGATGCGATGGACCCGCGATCGAACGGCCCACGTCGCGGCCGCACCTGCCGTTCGCCGCACGTAATCATTTTCATATATATATATATATATATATATATATATATACATATATATATATATATATATATATGGTCGCGATTACGTGCGGTGTGCGGTCGGTGCGGTTTACGACGTGGGCCGTTCGATCGCGGGTCCATCGCATCCAACGGTCGACGTGAATCGCACCCGACCGTCCGATGCGATGGACCCGTGATCGACGGCCCGTGATCGCGCACCGCACCGACCGTAAACCGCACCTAATCGGCTCCCTATATATATATATATATATATATATATATATATAACCTAACATATCAAACCTTTCATTGTATCTAGGGGCACAACTTTGATCGGTTAAACTGAATCTGAACCAATTTAAATTAATTTAAGTATGGATAGAAAAATTAATAAACCGATCTATTTCTGTCTGGGTTTAATTTCACTTCAAAAAAAAATTTGAATTAACCGAATCAAACAGAATTTAACATAAACCTATAATTATTTATGATCAATATTCATTTTAATCATTATTTTTATATGAAAAAACTGACACAAAATGATACCAAATTATACCATCAATCCAAGCCTACCCCAAAAAAACCTCTAACCAACCTAAATTATGGTAGGAAGTAAAAGAAAAATTATGTAAACTTTAACAATTCAATTCAGTTCAGTTTACTTCGGATTAATCAAACAATTTTGATTCAGTTCGTTTCATTTTTTGGATTTTTTATTCGGTTTTTGGTTTGATTCGGTTTTCAGGTTAGATGTAATTATAATTTGGTTTAACTTGGATTTACAATAAACAGAATCAAATCGACCAAATTGCACCCCTAATTGCATCCAGTAGAATTATATATTCTTTGGAAAATACCAATCAAATAAAACCATTATATAATAATTGTCTAATCTTAATTGAATAGTCATGCATTCACTTCGTTACGCCACACCGACCAAACGGAGGCAAGCCACAGTATGGTAGGGCCATATCTCTCTAAATATGGAGAGGCAAAAACCATAAATTTCAATGAGTTCAGGTCAGGACTTCCATGGCATTAGGAGACACAGAAATGCCTGCAGAAACCATGTGCTTGAGGACCTGCTCTTGTTTTGAGTCCAAAGGGTATTCTGGTTGGAAACCACCAACTTTTTCATGTCTCTAAAGCAATTAGAGTGTATCAGTTTTTTTTTTCAGAACTCCTAGCCTCGCTTTGCTTGGTATACTGACAATGCCCCAAAACATGAAAAGGAACACTTTTCAAGCTTGGAAAAAGTTTTTCTTTTTGACCTTTTTTTGTGGTGGTGGTGGGGGTTGTTTGTGTGTGTGTTGGGGGTGGGGTTGGATGTGAGGATTAATTATGTTCCATGTTTGGATAAACTTAGAAGGATGCGTGCGTTCTTAGCCAACACTATAATTAAGATAATTAATAATGACACTTAGCAATAGTGCTAAAACTTATAGATTAACTTTTCATTAAGATAATAATAATTCTTAACGTTAGTTTTATTCTTGTGGTGTGTGGGCCATCTGGCTCACTAGAAACCAATTGGTCTTCTAGGGACAACCGTTCTATTTTGAAAACCTTAGTTGGAAAGCTGCGTAAGTGATTGGGGGTAAGCACATTGTAGGAGCTAGCAAAGGGAAATGATTTTTCCGAGAGTGCCATCCGGATTGTGGTGTAGAAGCGCGGGCGCGCAATTTGTACTCTTTGTCGTCTATTCATTTTTATACCACTCTAAATAATACATTTATTTTTATAAAATTGGAATATGTGAAAATTATGCATGCATATTTACTATCCTAACTAATTTTCATTTAAATTTCTATTAAAACTGTTAAAATCTTGGTGAAATGATCAAATTATCCTTTTTTTATTTTACATATTTTACCTTACAAAACACAATATGTATAAAAATAAAAATATTTTAACACGAAAATAACAAATTTCATTTAAAATCCAAAAACATCAAAGTTAAACATATAGACTATTTATTAGCAAAAACATAATAATTATTAATACTTATATTAATAGAAATAAAATAAAATTATTTTGAGAAAAATTACTTATATATAATACAAAATGACAAATTTTAAACAAACTTAGATCTAGATTGGAAGAAAAGAAAAGAAAAGGGTTAGGTTAAATGACTCATGGTTCATTTGGAAAAAACAAGAGATTAATTAAATTATTAGTTACATCGTGTCAAATATTATGTTAAGGTTATATTTGTCATTTTACTTCTTGGTTAAGAATTAACTATAATTAAGTTCTATTTTGATTTTTAAAAAAAAAGATGAAATAGGGACACATTTTTTCATTAAGAAAAATTCTAATGGTATAAAAATAAATATGTTATTTGCGGTGGTATAAAAATAAATAATATATTTTCTTATGATATACATGCAAAAAAACCAAAAAAATATCTTTTGGTTATCATATATTTATTCATATAATCGTCATGCTATAAAACTGAAATTAAATTAAATTTTAATATACCAGTTAACAGAAAAGACGTTATTAATAAAATATCATTTTTTTTATATCTCAATCGTTTAACTATTCCATTTGAGATCGAGGTGAATTAACTCTTATACTATACTAATAACTGGTATAGATAGAATAAATATTGTTTTAGAAAGTGTTAATTGCATCAATCACATGTAATGATCAGTTGGTTAAAAAAAATAAAAAACCTCTCACCTCCGTTCAAACATTTTCTATTTTATATCATTTTCTATGAAATAGAAATGTTTATATTTCTCTAAATATATATATTTGTATTTATTAATACAAGCCTTATTTTCTCCCCAAAAAAAATATATGCTAAACACTTTTAGTTTTACAATTGAACAATTTTACGTTTACAGGAAACTGGTTCTGCAATTGTTTAACCAAACAATTTTGCAATCACAGTTTCCTATAAACATTTCAGATAAATAGTATTATTTTAAAGCTGCGATTGAAAAAAGCTGGAAGAAGACAACTTCCTACAGAATCAATCTTAAACCCAGTATTTATAGAAAATCAATTTTGCAATCCTGTTATCAATTGCTAAAGCCATATTACAGCTCCATGATCGATGATCGATGGATGTCAAGCACTGTTTACACGGAAAAAAAAACGTCCATGATAGATGAATGTCGAGCATTGTTTACAACTCCCACTGCTTGACTTTTGCTTTCAAATTAGGGCACGTCTAGTCCCACCCACCTTTTTTCTTACCCCACCAATCGATTAAAAAAAATCGGTGTTTTTCTATCCCCACCGATCCAGCCAGTTCGACCAAATTTAGTCGCCACTTCAGGTTTTGTGCGACCGAACTTGGTCGTCATTTTAGGTTTTGGACGACTAGATTTGGTCATCATTTCAGGTTTTGCGGGACCGAACTTGGTCGAACAGGATTTGTAATAAAGTTTATATTTTTTTTTCTTGAAAACATAATCTCACGACATGTATCCTCTTTGAATCTTTCATATCATTCCAATTTCCAAGTCTGAGTTGTAATGTAGGGAGAATAAATCATTATTCTTAAATGTAGAATATAAGAACAATTTTTTTTACATAAGTTACAGACAAATTTCAAAAGCCAAATATAAAATTTGTTTGGATCAATTGGTACGTTTTTTTGTTTTCAAACAAATAATCATCTTAACTATGAATTCAAACGAAGCTTAAAAATGATATATATTTGTCTAATAAGATATTTTTCTATAAAAAATTGAATTAACTGAAAGTATATCTACTTACATTTTTTCTAGTCCCTTAGCTCTTGTTTGGATAAAATAATAAATGTAGCATATGATGGATAAATTCAAAAATTTATTTGTTTATAAAGAATAAGTAAATATAGTTCTGAACCATGTTCGACCAATTACGGTTGTCCAAAACCTGAAATGACGACCAATTACAGTCACCCAAAATCTGAAATGACGACCAAGTCCAGTCGCCCAAAACCTGAAATGGCGACCGAATTCGGTCAAACGGAATCGATGAGAATAACCAAACACCGGGTTTTTTTTTTTTGATCGGTGGGATAAAAAAAATCTTTGGTGGGGATAGACATGCCCTTCAAATTATCTTATAGTATTTTTTTTATATGATACACATTGGGATTCGAATCCATTATTAGTTTGTATAGCTATTATATTAGCCCCCGTCTAGATAGCGGGTTAAGCGAGAATAAAGTTGGTATAAATATGGTATAAGAATGGATAAGAAAAATGACTGTTTATTTACAGAGTATAACTTGGTATTATTAAGTCAGTTTAAACGAATATAAGAGAGTATAAAAATTCTAAGTAACCCCTAGGATAAGCTATACTCAGTTTATCTATTTCTATGGGCACATGTCAAATCAACTTTTACACTTTATCACATCAAATCTCCTATCAATAGCTCTTATACATCAAAGGGCCTACATGTCAAATCAACATTTTTACACTTTATTTATATTTTATTCTTTATCAGCCAAACAACTGATCAAACTTTATTTTTACGTTTTTCAATGAGAATAAAAAAAACACAATCAAACAGAAAATATCTTATTTATATAGATTTGTTATCTATACAGACATAGTTAATGTATATGATATAACATATTTTCTTGCAAATCTTGTTTTAATTAAAACTCACTATTTTTTCATTTTTAGATCAATTCACCGTTTTATTGTAAATTTAAATCACTCTATTAATTAAAAAAAGATAATCAATAACATATCATGATTTCAATTTCACAAATCATCTATGCTTAGGATATTAATGAATATCAGCACAGGTAGCATTTCAATAATACTTTTTGTCTGCACGAATTTAATTTTTACTTTCATTTTTTTATTTATATTTTTTAAAATCCATGTCTATATTAAAAAAAAAGTATAATTACTTTATGATTGTATATATGTATCAATTGAGAAAGGAAAAAAAAATTACTGAAAGAAGTTTAGAACGCAAGTATCTACTCTCGATGAAGCTGCTTTTTTTTTTTTGCTGGGCAAATGAAGCTGCTTGTTGAATAGGTTAACTGATGAAGCTGCATGCTTGTTCTACTCTTGATGATCTTGTTTTGAAATTAAAAATGTACCCAAATGGACCAATTTTAGCTCTTTGATTTCATTGGTTGTCGAGCTTTTTAAAAAGTGTGACAATACCTCGAACCAGTTTTTAATGAAATATTGTACGTACCCAAATTTATAAATATATATATATATATATACTGTGTGCATTGCATGAAGGAAATTTTATTAGAAGAAGAGGAGGTAGAGTACATGAAAGATCAAATGTATTAAGAATGTGCATGACCTTCAGGTGCTACACTCAACAATTCATCTGGCCTGGTCTTCACTTACCTCTAACGTGGCGTGTACACACTCTAATAAATCAAATACATATATATTTTTTGAATGATCCAAACCTAATTAAATTAGATTTGGATCATTCAAAAAATATATATGTATTTGATTTATTAGAGTGTGTTTCATTTTAATATATATATTCATTAAAGAGCATATTTTATAAAAAAAATATTCAAAATTATATTTGAGACTTTAAATTAGGTGAGGAATAGGAGCCCAATAAAAATAGTCAAAAAGTTCATACTTAATTCACTATATATGTACAGTGAATGCATGAAGTAACAATGACAATTGCAATCAGTTTTTAAAATTTGAATAACGTGTCAAATCATTCAAGCTAAATAAATACCTAGGATGTTAAAGATATTAATTGCACAATCCAATAAAAAAAACTTGCTTAAGTGATAGACATGAAAAATATATAATCCTTAATATACAAAAATGTATAATGAAATACTTTACTAAGCCGATAAGGGAGGAATAGTAAAAAATTATTTGTTTAATACGAATAAATTCTTAGAGCTATGATTAAATAAGTTAAGCAAATCCTAGATGTTACTGTAAGGAATTTTAAATAAGGCGAGCTGTTATGGTTCGAACATACCATTTGGGTTCCTCTTTAGACCTTGGTTTTTTCTTTTCTTTTTTTTTTCTTTTTTTTTATTTCAAGGCCCTGTAACCAGAGCTAATATTCATTCATAGTCAAAAGTACTTACATCAGGGTAAAGCACTATTGAAAATAACATGCTTCACCACATCTATGCACAAGTGAAAAGAAGAAAAATGAGGGCCAAGGAGGCTCCTCAACTTTTGATTTTCAGCAAACACTCCAGCCAACGACATTTTAGCCTGACGGGCGTACTTAGCCAAAGCTTCTGGACCTGTAACACACTGTCTAGGCACCTTAACATATGAAATATATTCTCCCTGTGAACCTGGACAGCGAATAGCAGATATCACATCCATGAGTTGGGGCGGGCCTGGTCCTGGGTCATTTAGCAACTTAATAAGGACCTCTGCATCGGAACATACAAAAATATTTCTAAACTTCAACTTTCTAGCATATTGAACCCCATAACGTATTGCTTCCGCCTCCATGCGCAAAGGTGAGGCCCAAGGCCAATAAGCACAACCTGAAGCAATTACAGTAAGAGGTTCAGGAATCAATAAAACAAAACCCACACCTGCAGCTCTTGTCACCAGATCCACACTCCCATCAGACAAGACGTATACCCTTTCACCTTGCGAGGGAAACCAACTTGAAATACAAGCCATTGATTGGAGAATTGACATTTGTTTGAAATTTGTACACATAGTAAGTGTAGAGGGGGAAGCAGGATTCTCCAGAATTTGAAAACACTCACATGCCAATGCAAGTGCCCGAGATACCACAAATTGACTATGAGGCCTCTTCCCTTGAAAGACAAGAGCATTTCTGCAGCACCAGATTTGCCATAATAGTAAAATGAAGAAAACTAATTTAGTAGTTTGAAAATTTGAAGTGGTCCAGAGAGAAGGATTCAAAGCTTCCTTCCAACTTCTTGCTAGCCAAATTGAGCTTGGAGGATGGAGACTTGCTGGACTTAGATGCCAACAATCAGCAGCAAAGCTACAAGAAACAAATAGGTGACCTGAAGATTCTGGGTCCAATCTCCCAAGGATTTCCTTCCCATCTATACTTGAGGGAGAAAAAATGAGTCAACTCAGAAGGCTGAAGTAACACTCTATAAGCCAATGCTGCCAAGGCCGCTTTTCGCATACCCAAAATACTACGAAGTCCGAGACCTCCCGCATCTTTAGGCAATAACAATCTCTCCCAATTGATACAGTGTATAGAGCGATGCTCACGTCCCCCTTGCCAGAAGAACTTACGTGTCAACATCTCAACTTGCTGTGCTGTTGTGACAGAAAGGCTTGCAGAATTAGCCAAATGAAGTGGTAAAGCTTGAAGAACAGACCTAATCAAAGAAAACCTGCCCGCCTTGCTAAGAAGTTGAGCCTTCCAAACTTGTAATCTATCTAGAATTGTCTCTTTCAGCTTGATAGCTCCACGACGTTCTGCTCGAGCAATAGGAATTGGAATCCCCAGATACTTCCATGTAGACTGTCCCCGACGAATACGTAGAATGTGACTCATCCAACGCTGAAATCTGATTGGAACTGAAGGAGAGAACTTAATTGAGCTCTTTTCCCAACTAACAGTAAGACCAGTCAACTGTTGAACAGAGACTAACACATCCCGAAGTGTAGAACACTGAGATGGAGTAGCTGTTGAAACTAGAAGAAGGTCATCAGCATACATCAAGTGCGTTAGAGCAGGCGGGTGACGAGCCTCATTCAATCTGGTATCCGGTTGATATCCTATCAAATTTCCAGCAAGATGTTCCCAGCGTAATAAGGCCGATAAAACCTCACCCACTAAGGTAAATAAATAGGGAGACAATGGATCTCCTTGTCGAAGTCCGCGTGATACGTCAAACCACTCTGTAGGAGACCCATTAATCAAAACTGCTGATCGAACTGTGGAGATACAAGAATCAATCCAACTGATCCATTTGACAGGGAAACCTAAGGAAAGCAGTACTTGAGAAACCGCAAACCATTCCACTGAATCATAGGCACTAGCAAGATCAATCTTAGCAACAAACAAGGCATGTCGCCCTCGTCTTATATGCAATGAATGCATGATATCTTGGGCTAAAGCTAATTGGGAATAAATGGAACGATTTGGAACAAAAGCCCCCTGCTCACAACCAATCAGCCCAGGTGTAACTTTGATTTATCAATTATAGTTTTTTTAATCTAATCTCCTGTTTTTAGCCCATGTGTAACTTTGATTTATCAATTATAAATGAATCACCATTTTTAAAAAAATTCTCTTATACCAAAAGAACGCTAAAAATTATAAAAAATGGTATAAATTAAATAAAAATTATTTTGGTAGAGCTATTTATCCCAAAATACTATATATCCTTGAACAAGCTTATATTGCACCCTAAACAAGCTAAAGAGGATTGTAAGAATCTTTTTCTCAATAAAATATTTGGTTGCAATTTTCAATCAAATAGTAATTAAAACTATTTAAATAAATAACTATCATTTTTGAAATACGTGTTACATTTTTAAATAATTGAGTTGTCATTGTGGTCCAAAATCTGTGTTTGGAAATCTTTTCCCAAAAAATTACAAACCGCATTTATTTAACGATAAAGCCACGGATGCCAGTATCAAGTGGCCAACCGTTCCACCCACCAATAATCACCTCTAATTTTATTGGGAAAAATCCAAATCACCCCTTGTAAACTATCTGAAATTCATATAATCACTTGACTTTTCTTGAATTGCATATAACCCCATAAAACCACCTATGTAAATCAAAATAGCCCTCTGAATTAAACTTCTATTAACAGATGAAGAATATTCAACGAATAACCTGTTTGGTAATCCCTAGTTGAAAACCAAGTATATCAAAAAATATTTATAATGTGTTAAAATATGAAAATCTCATGTAAATGACTATTTTACCTCTCTGAATGGTTTATAAAACTTTATCTAAAGGGTTAAAATCATCATTTACAGATAGTTTTTCGCATTTTTAACACAGTGTATGAGTTTTTGGTATACAATATTTTCAGTCAAGATTAACTAAACAGATTAATTACATAATATTTTTCATATGTTAATAAAAATTTAATTAATGAAACTATTTAGATTTGTATAGGTGTTTTAAAATAGATATATGAACTTAGGGGTATATAGATTTTGGACATTTTAAAAGGGAGACACAGATGTTTTCTAATTTTTTTTGTTTTTTAATAAAAAAAACCGCCCCTCTGAACAGGATAAGCTTAAATAACCCCACCCAACAAAGACCACTTCGTCAGCTACTCCCCCGGTGTCCTGTCGCCGCGTCCCGCCGAATCCGAGCTGGCACCACCTCCTCTCTGACCCTTCGCTGTTTCCATGGGCCACTTCGCTTTTTTTCGGCACGTGAATTAATGACTTCGTGACACACTGACACGTCACGTCTCACCCGTACGTGTTTCGTTGTGGATTAGATCGAGATCGAGATAGGGAGGACTTGGATTATATAATAATTGATTGGAGGAGTGGACGACCAAATTTATCCTGGCCGAAACGGTTTTTTTTTACCGGGTGACTCGCTCACGTGCGAGGGATTGGCCGTTTTTTCGGTTGAGGTGTTAGACGTGGTATCTGCGCCGCTGGTTCTGTGAGGCTGATGAATCTGGATCGTTCATCTTGTGGTGTCTTTGTACTCAAACCAGGTGAATCGGCAAGGGAAAAAAAACTTAAATGGATGTGAACTTGGGAAAACTGGATGACATATTGACATTTCCATTGAAGTGATACACAACAGATAGATTTTTCTGTCACATGAATGGTAATGTGTCACGTAGACAGATGTATCATCATAAAAAATGATTGCAACACAGGTGAATGTGTGATGCAATAACCTCTCAAGGGTGGTGTCCATCTACGTGATGCATCATCATACGTGCATCAAAAAACTCTATGTTTCTTGCCATAGACAATCCGAACCTTGTTTTTATTTGTTAGACCTCTTTGAATGGGTGACAACAAAAGTTATTTTGAGATTGATAATTATTTTAACGTACATAACTATATCTAAATAATAAATCATTTTCTGATTGATTATGTTTTTAATTATTTTTATTAAAAAACTAATACTAAAATTTTTATTTTTTTTAATAACCATGAATAAGTTATGCACAAAATATGAATATGACGCATATAATAATTTATGAAAGTTTAAAAAATGATATGAAATGCAGTTTAGAGCATCTCCAACCACACTCCATATCCACCTCCAAATTTAGAGATTTGGATTTGATCCTCCAAATTAGGCCACCTCTAAATCACTTTTTCACGTTTTATTTTATACAGTAATTAATTCAACTTAATGTATATTTAGATCCGCTAATCCATTTATAATAAAAGTACTATAGTTGAAAAGATCTCATCGAGATCTTTAAAATGAGATTAATATTAAATTATTTTAGAATTGATTTTAAATAAATTTTCATACGTTTGATTATTTAAGAATTATTTTATTTATTTAATTAAAAAATTATTAATTTAAAAATAACTCCAAAATCATTTAATATTAGACTCATTTTAAAGGTCTTAATGAGATCTTTTCAATAGTATAATTTTTATATAAATGGGTTAATAATTATAATATTTATTAATAAATTTTCATATAACGTTATATAATTTTAAAAATGATAATAAAAAATGGAAGGTGATGGTTGGAGTGCAATACCCTCCAAATATGAATTTCCTCCATATTTGGAAGCTTGGGATGAAGATGCTCTTATACTAGTGGGATATATTGAGTAAATAGAAAATTTGAGGGGAATATAAATACCAATACCAATTTATTCTAACTTCTGGTGTAAGTATATTAGATTATTCCTACTAAACAAGACACATTTTACCTTTTATTCCATCTTATCCACACCTATTTCATACCAAGTAGGGGCTAGAAGTCCAAAAAATAATTTAGGTGTTATTGAACAATTAGAAATCCAGAATTATAAACCAATGTGCATGACATGAACCAGTCAAAGAGAGTTAACACTGTTATAAGTGATAGGATCGGATGAAAGTCAATTTGTCACCAATCAATTTGAATCGTCTCATATTATAAATAAATAAACCAATCAATCAAGCCTTTGCTTGCCTTTAATTCCCATGTAAAAGACACTTCTTTTTTTCGGTGTTCCCTGGTTTGAAGACCGTTCTTTCTGATAACGAAATATCCGCTTTGAAAATCCTTGTTTTTTTAAAAGCGTAAACAATTCAAATTCAAATTCAAGTCCTTTTATGTTTCGGTTGACGTGTTAATATTGATAATGTAAGTATGTCGACATTATCAAGTGATAACTTTGGGCCATTTCAAAATCCGAGTCAGTATGGAAGAGGCTATGAGGATTAGCTTCACTAATTAAAAAATATGGTTGGGGTGGGGGGGGGGGGGGGGGAGTCATATATATTATATTTTATATTATAATTAATCTTCAGTTGTTGCTCCATGTTGACATGGGAAGGGGACAATCCACCATTGATTCGCATCTCCTCCTCCAAACTTGCTCAAGTCAATCCGCTTCTATTAAGTGGATTTTTATTTCCAAAGATTACTAACATGTGCTGTATGAAATATGAATAATGAATCCTGGCTGTGTTCTCCAGCAATTTCAGAGGGCTGTAGTACTGTACGTGTACTAGGCTACTAGCTAGTACTGCACCTCGCATGTACCGCATGACTTGTCAGAGGATCTGATGCCCAGATATTTATGCATGACTATCTGTGTCACTGACGTGCATGAAATTCTACATGAATTAAAGATGGAAATTTTTGGAAGCAATTTTGATTGTTCAATGGAGTTTTAGAACTTACATTGGTTAAAATTTGGTCAGACACGTTTCTAATGAAAACATGCAGGCCGGGTGTACTGAACCTCTTCTTAGAAAGATGGGAGAGATATTTGTCAAGGAGGCTTAGATTCAAATCTTGCCTGTTAATAGAAAAGATTTGACTATAAAAAAATTATCCACAAAAAAAAAGCGGGTGTCAATCATAAATCATTTTATGAATTGGTGTTCCAATGTTGATCCGTATACTGCCTTTAGATTAATGTAAACGTTTTCTTTATCTATTTTTTCAAATACTTAACTTGTACTGATAAATAAAAAAATATTTTTTTGGGTTAATATTATATTATTTATTTTACAGAGATAAAATCATCCGATGATACCGACAAACAGTATGAGATTGTTCGCCAACCAAACACAAACTTCATTTTCAAACCATTTTATTTATTTATTTCCAGGACAGCAATTGTGTTTTTTTCGCCTTTTCGGATCAATCCTCCACCGTAGATGGGTATGTCAACCAATAGAGCCAGCAAACCAACAAATATCTCCCCATAAAGTGGACGAGCAATAACAGTCACCATCGCGAGCTTTTCTCGTCCATCACACACTTTTCCCACGAATTCCAACTGAAATTTTTTTTTCTTTTTCCAAGCCAACGTCACAAAGTTTAAGGTTAAAAGGACACCACTAATCCGATCAAGTGATGAAACATCAGGTAGGCACCGTTCGGGACCGAGGCACAGAAAGCCGCCAATCCAAATATTAGGAATAAAGAGTTTTTTTTTAATAAAAAAAAAGGTAGACTTACGCCACCGATCATATTCATTTAAGAAGATATTAATATAGGTGTAAATGGGGGATGAGGAGAAATAGAGAGAACATAAACGCGAGAAAAAAGAAAACCATACTTGGGCCGTCCTCCCGACTTGGCAATGGGGTTGACAGGGTGTCGATCCGCTGCCCAAATAGTGGGTGCACGAATGGTCACCGAAAAGGAATAAAGAGTTGACTGAGATGTAATAAATAAAATCAAATCTATTTGTTTAACAAGCTCTATTGAGATTTATGTTTATCCATAAGTTTATAAATTTGATTTTTCCAAACCCGCTTCCAAACAGAAAAAAAAAATTACAACTTCACACATATTTACAAATTATTGCTTAAAGCTATTTGTATCATAATACGTGGAAAGACACCTTCCTGCAAACTCAGTTTTTTTATATAAAAAAAACTAAGTCCTCCAAAGGTCATGTTTGGGAATGGAGTTAGGGTATTTTTGGGTTTACAGGAAGCTGAGTTTCTCAAACCCGTTTCGAAACTGAAAAAAACACAAAAAAAAATGTTAAAAAATAAAAAAGGTGTTTTAGAAATCCGAATCTTCAAATTTAAAAATACACTGTGATTAAAATAATTATACATATTTTTACTATGGGAATTTAGGACGGACGGTTTTATCACGTACAAAACCTAGTGTTTTATGTCCTCCTTCCAATGACATTCTCTCCCTCCCCAGCTTTCACTCTATTGGAGGCAGAGGAGCCGGCACGAACGGACCCGAAATTATTATTCAAACTAGTTATATATATAACAACGGCCAAAAAAAGGGGGCGACCATCGGAAGCGAAATGTGAAACCTTATCGGGCAGAATCCGTTTTGGTGGATTCCGCCAAAATTAAAATAAAAAAAAGGAACATAAACATCTAATATGTGTTACATAATTTAATATTTATTTGCATGCAATTTGAAATAAAGAAGAGCCAGAGATGATAAACATTAAACCCATAAAAGGAAAGCCAGAGAGAGAAATCGCTCATTATATCACAATTTTTATTTTTTCTTACTTTTATTTTTATTTTTTTATAAAGAAACCTCTTCGGCAAGTCTTCGTTTTCATCTTTGTCTCTTCTTCGAAAGATCCAAAACTGTTCTCTCGTGGCGATCGATCTCTGGTTCTCCCCTCGTTTTGATCGTTAATGGCAATGGATGACAACGAGAGCTGTAGCAGCAGAGCCATGGATTCGTCGCCGACTCATCCACGGCAGAGGCACAGGTTGGAGGCTTACAACGAGGTCATTCGCCGGCTGAAGGAGTCCGTCCCCGCAGTGGCTAATCTTCCCGGTTTCGATGACGAGTTGTGGACCCACTTCAATCGTCTCCCGGCGAGGTCTCGTTGAAACCCTACCTCTCCTTCTGTTTTCGTGTTATTTTTTTTGTCGATGGAGGGATTGGATTTTGAAGCCTTGCGTTGTGTTGGATTTTTTTTTGTCTGATGTTGAATTGTTTGTTCGGTTGCGTTGGATTGGAATCTTTGATGCTTATGATTTTTTATGTAAAAATTGCCTTTTGGAGGGATTTGTGATTCCGTTTGTGTATTTATAGATATGCGTTGGATGTGAATGTTGAGAGAGCTGAGGATGTTCTGACGCACAAGAATTTGCTGCAGTTGGCGGAGGACCCGGCCAATAGGCCTGTGTTTGAAGTTCGTCTTGTTCAGGTAGATGTCTGAATGATTCTTTCTCTGTTTCATTGAAGAATTTGTTGTGTCGTTATCGCCAATGTTGGATTTTTATTATTTACATTTATATGAAATTTGCATCAATGGAGTTGGATATGATGTGTTGGTAGATATTGATGTGGGAAAGCAGTGCAAGTTAAACACTACCTCTTGCTGCTCTGCCCCTGAAGTTTGAATGGAAATCATTGAATTTTGATGCCACAGTTACTTTTATGTATGTTATGTTGAAGGTAGTTGAAATTGATTGATCCTTTGGACTCTGGCCACTTGTATTTTGAATTATCTTTGCTAACAATTTGATCTTTTAATCTTTAAATTGATTGTTCAGTTGATTTTGGATTTGATAGTTTCTACTTTGACTCATGGTTTAATTATTTAGTTGATGGCAAATTTTCATTGGACAGTAAATCTTGGCTGGCTGGAAATGAATAAAAAAGTCCTTGAGCCTGGTTTATATATCAACACACACACACACAAGGAAAAACATTGTATGATACTGATGCACGTTTCATGCTACTTATTGTATCATCTCATAGTCATCATCAATCAGAGGACTTGTGTCGCACAATTCTAGTATTGGACATCAAGCATCTCATGAAATTCGCATGCCTTATGACACATTGTAATCTGTTAAGAATGCATCCGGACATTTATTCCTCACATTCCTTAATCTTGAGTGGTAAGCCGAATATTGGGATTCTATCTTGGATCAATGTTGGTGGTATTGTTAGTCAGATAACAATCAGCTTCTGAAGATATTTTTAATCTTTTGATACCTATTCTCAAAATTTTCTTCACTCTCTTTGTTGCTTATTATTATTATAATTTTGTTAGAATATATTAGTATTATTTTGAACTCTAATCAACCAATATATCCAGAGGCTAGAGGGAAATGAAAAATCAAGGAAGTAAGAATTGAAAGGGTTAATACCAAATATTTCTTCTCTCAGAGATGAACTAGCCTATATTGAAATTCACAAGCTTAATCTTAACTACTAGTCTGCAAATATACTTATTATTCCTGCTTTTTCCTCCTTTTGTTCCTCTTTTCAATCAAGGGTACTAGTAAATATCATACTCAAATTTTTTATACTAGTATATATATCCCCCCTTTTGCAGTTATGTTCTCACGTTATGAAAATTGTGGATCAATTGGAAATATGGTAAAATGAATTCAGTTTCAAGGGAACTTTCTCGTGGCCAATGCTGTTGCCTAACATTTGTAAAACAGTCCCTGAATGAACTCTAATAAGATTGTAAAAGTATTCTTTTTATTATGATGCAACTTTCTAATAGCTTGATTCTTTTGTTACAGCTCTTTTATTCAATTTGATTTGAAGTAGGGAACAGTCTACTCATTATTTGTAATTATTTACTATCAGAAAAAAGGGAAAAAAAGACAAAACATATTCTTACAATGGAATATTTTGGGTTCGTGATTACATTATTACAATGCTTCTTATATGCTTGATTTTAAAATATATATATATATATGTATATATATGTAGGTGACTCCCATCCATGATGGTAATTCAGTTGGTGGATCTCCTACAAGTTCTCCAGGAAATGAAGAGGCACAGTCTTCGAGACAGAGGTTTTTTTCATGCTTTTTATATTATTACTATTCATCAGCAAACTATATATTGTTGAAATGTTTTTGTTGCAATCATTTTTTTCTGCATCATGATGGTTCTTGTCTTCTTATAGTTTCCACATTCCAATGGATAATCTTGTGGATGTTTAACAAATGTTTCAGCATTCATCCACCTCCTGCATTTGGTTCATCAGCAAATCTTGAAGCTCTTGCAATTGAAGCCAACAAATCACATGTTCAAGATGGAGATAGTGTGATAAATGCTACAAACTTTCATCGGTGAGTTTTGTTAATCGGTTCATGGAAGAATAGTCTGTGAGGTACCTGGATGTCTGGGTTATCATGATGTTGTGTTATTGTGATATCAAAGAATCGGCTCCATTGAGGATATATTGTTTTTAATCAAATATTGCTTACTTATCACACCCTCTATAGCATTTGCGAAATTGTAAGATTATATCTAAATCACTTTTATACAAGTAGCAAAGCATGATAATTGCGCACCACAGGGCTGTGGTTATTTATGTTTTTTTTTTAATTTCTAATAATTATTCTCTTTTCCAGACGTTGGCTTGTCAGCTTTCCTTTATTTTATTTATAAATTGTTTATTTGGCGTGCATCAGCTGATTTCTCATAATAGGTCTGAGGTGATGGGCTGCCATCCTCACTTAAAAAAAGATGTTCCTCTCCATCAGAATTTTTTTGATTTTGCTTTACTGCTACTTGTTGTGTTCTTGAGGGCTGTTGTCTTGAGATGTTTATCGATTCATCAGTTATATGTTGACATGACAATATGTGATGCACCATCATGGTTCTTAATGAGTGTTTAAGGGGTTTTTTTAATATAGTGGTACTTTAAAAGTAAATGGTTGAAATGTAAAATTCATTTTTTCTAAAAATTAATGTTTTTTAGATGCCTATTGGAGACGTAGAAGCTAATTTATCAAATTAGCTGTTGGAATGTATTTCAGATTTGAAACCCAAAATTTACTGTGTATGAAATGTATATAAATAATGACACTATATTGGACATGGGGTCCCCACAGGAATTTAAAGTGTGATTGTTGCCCCACTGCATGAGGGTCACTGTTAGACATATATTTGTGAATGCCCATCCCTTTCCTAACAGGGTGTACCTGTTGCACAGATCGAAATGTTGATCTACCTACATTTTGCTGTTCTGGGTCATTTTTTAAATGTATTCTAAATTTTCATTTTCTTCATTTCCACCCCTTTCCCTCCTTTTCACAGGGTGAGCTGAATCATATTCTTGACGTTCATATTATGTAAGGGTCACTGTGAGACACATATTTGGGAATGTCCATCCCTTTCCTAACAGGGTGTACCTGTTGCACAGAAATGTTGATCTACCTACATTTTGCTGTTCTGGGTCATTTTTTAAATGTATTCTAAATTGTCATTTTCTTCATTTCCACCCCTTTCCCTCCTTTTCACAGGGTGAGCTGAATCGTATTCTTGACGTTCATATTATGTAATGGTACTTCATTCTCTGTATTCTATGTGCTTATGTGCTTCTCCATCTTATACAATGTAGGCCAATGCATGAAGTCACCTTTTCAACAGAGGACAAGCCTAAGCTCCTCAGCCATGTAACTGACTCTTTCTTTAGCCAAAGATCCAAGCTGAATTTTTATCTCTTCTGAAAAGTGCTTGTTGATAAAAGTGATTATTTCATTTACGTTGTTATGCATTTGATTATCATTGTTCATTCTCTATTTTATGAGGATCAAAACCACCAGAATGGGAGTGGAAACCTAAAATGATAGCAAGTGAGAGCATCTTGATACTCAACTGTTATAAACATCCAGTGATTGTTTCATGGTAGATCTTGTACGTGCATAATTTGTT
The DNA here is from genome assembly GCA_030737845.1 of Acorus calamus. Lineage (NCBI taxonomy): Eukaryota > Viridiplantae > Streptophyta > Magnoliopsida > Acorales > Acoraceae > Acorus > Acorus calamus. The sequence goes on along the minus strand of CM060858.1, from coordinate 3,131,128 downwards.
TTTATTTTTCTGATGTATAATTTACTAGGAAATCAACAAGATCTCTCAGTAAAATTTTGTTAAAACTATAGAATAATTATTATTATTTATATGGAGGTATCAATATATGATCATGATTGTGGATGTCGAGGAGATTACCTTTTGGGAGATTTAAGATAGGATTATAAGCAAAAAGGACAAATTTCTTAATCCATCATTCCCGTCGGAGTTTGGGTGATTTGGCTTACGTGGAACAAAGTTATATTAAAAAAAAGAGTCCAATTTTGTGAAAACTTAAAAGAGTTGGCCGGGAGCCTGAGAGTATGATCAATGATTGGGGTTTAGCCTGAGAGTGTGATCAATGATTGGGGTTTGTCAATCCAGGTCAATCTAGAATTCATGAGCCAACTTTATATATTGGTCAATCCTGGTCTTGCCCTGTATGATATCATGAAGTTTGGTTGACCTTAAACACAATAGACAACAAATAAAAAACGAGCGTCAGGTAGAGAGTTGGGTTATCTTTAAAAGTTTGAAGGTGGGTTATCTATATTATTGATAAAAAATTCAAAATTTTGTCCCCCCTCTCTCTCTCTCTCTACTAAATGTAGTCACCCCAAATTGATTGAAAATCGGTCACTTTATAAGAGTAGCTAAGAAATCTATCCCAAGATGACAAGTCAAAGAGAGATTACAATAAAATAAAAGCATGAGGAGGACACAATGAGGTCATGGTTGAAGCCAACACATTTTTAGATAATCATTCCATTCTCCTCCACCTGGATCGAATCTGCACCGGCACAAATACCCCAATCTTTAATGAAAGGTAGTGATCTCTTTCCATATGTTGTATTAAGGATGGTGGCATTTCGGGCTATCCATTTGACCAACACACTCCATGATAAAAGCATTGAGAGATTGCCCCCTAAAGGCATTAAAGATGGCTGCATAAAGGCTATCCAAACTGAAGAGAGCAACCGATTGCCCCCTAAAATCATCCTGTATCACTGACTCATCAGTAAATTGTATTAGTGAACCATTGTATTAGATATGATCCTTAACAGTGCTGAATGGTGAAAAAGAATTCATGTAGCTGACCTTAGATTGTTGGGATAAAGCCTTGTTATTGTTTTTGTTGTGTTGTATTGGAAAAAAATTTACTGTCCTTATAATTTTGTTGTATCTGATTTTCCTCTATCTACAAATCAAGAACTCCACTATGGTGATACCTCCCTATCAAGTGCATCACTGGTCATAGGATTATATCAGTTCCTTTATTTAACCCTTTTCATTGTTCCATGTGACCAATTTTGATGGGATGAGGCATGCTGCTCTTGTTTTTTCATTCTCCAAAAATGTAAAACTTCATCCAGTTGTAAGCCGATTCATATTGGGATTCTTGATATGTAATGAAGGTAAGGTTGATGTTAGCTTGATAACCAGTTGTAAAATTTAACTGTTTATATCTAGTGGCTCCCGATTAAACCCAGCAGTTTCTCTATAGCTGACTTCTTTCAATGAGAAAAGGATCAATGTTTACAATTTTTAATATTTATTATAGTTAGATAATAAATCTTCTAAACCTATCTGCTCATGATGTAGTTGTGATATGAAAGTTTCCTTTCTTTTTCTTCAGTTGACATCATTGCTTGCTGAGGTCGGTCTTAACATCCAAGAAGCTCACGCATTTTCTACTGTGGATGGTTACTCACTGGATGTGTTTGTTGTTGATGGCTGGCCTTATGAGGTATTGTTTTCCTTTGTTCCATAAATTTCGGTTGAAAGTGAGCATAAATTGGTCATGGTAATCTTTTCGCTGTTTTATGGTGTGCTGGCATAAAAAAGAGCTTATTCACAACTTTTCTGAAAAACCCTTTTCCTTATTTTCTTGCATTTTCTTGCTGGATATGTAGAACATAAGTTCTGTATTGAGAAATCGATTTTTTTTTTCTTATTGCACTGGATTCTGAATGTTGGCCATGTATGGATATTGGAAATCTCTTTTCTATCCAAAACTTGTCATATTGCGATTCCAGCTTGGATTTTGTTATGTTCAATTGAGGCTTAGGGAGCTTGATTTGATCTTCATTGCACATTAAGGAAAGGTGATCTGGGCATAAGAAGGTCCGTGTCTTATGATCTCCTTTGGACATTAAGGAGGGGTTCCCAGGATTTTGTTCAGTGTCACCTTCATGGTGTTAGCGTGCATGTGTTGCTTTCTATTCATCTATTTAGATAAAGAGGATATTAGTTGAAATCCAGTAAAACTTGATATGATGTCCAGAGCAGTGTTCTGTTTTTGAAATGTTTTAATCTTTGTTTCTCTGTACAATTCAGTACAAATGCTAATTTGCTTCTTTAATTTTTCAGGAAACTGATCGGCTTAGAGATGCTCTGGAAAAGGAACTTAAGGTTGAAATTAATTTCATCTTAGCCCTTGCTATTTATTGTCTGAATGCCAAAATAAAGATGATATGTAGACATGGACAAAGGAAGAACATTGTGATAGGCATCTATGAATCTCTACTTACTAAAACCACTTGTTCTCTTTCCTGTTTGACGGTCTTGCATCTTGCATATATTCTGAAAAGACTCAAGATGTAGTAGTAATTTGATTTTTTCTATTCTTTTGTTGGTGCTCGTATGTTACTCTGTTAATGTTTATTTTGCTAGTGTAAGAATGGTTATGAAGTAATTTTCGGATGAAATAGCATGTGATAGTTGTAAATCAGACTTGCTCTTTTCGACCACATAGTATAACACAAATTTGTGGCTGGTAGTTATTTTCTTGCATCATCTATTTATTCCATATTTGAGAAGATTTTATTTCTTACACTGATTGTTATATTTGCTGGGTTACAAAATGAAACCCCATATTGCTTTGTAACATAAGATGGATCTGCTTTAACATGCATAAATTTCTGTGTGTCTGATGTCTTTGCATAGTTTACTTTTAAAGCTTTGCAAGTTACATTTTGAACTTGGCATATATGTTGCAGAAGCAAATTTGGATAAAGCCTCTTTCATTGTCTTCTATTGCCGAGCAAGCACAGACTACCATGGAATCAAGATCTGAGCATGTGCAAATACCTTGTGATGGGGTTGATGTTTGGGAAATCGATGCTAAGCTTCTGAAATTTGAAAGCAAAGTTGCATCTGGGTCATACGGTGATCTGTAAGTTGTGTTTTATGAAGTGGAACTCCTGTGTTCTGATAACATTTGTCCTTGCCTGATTGGTTGGTTTTCTCCATTCTCAGTTATAGAGGGACATATTGTAGTCAAGATGTGGCCATCAAAGTACTCAAACCTGAGCGGGTGAATGTAGATATGCAGCGTGAATTTGCACAGGAAGTCTATATCATGAGGTTGGTTGGAGCTTTACCTATTGCTTGTCCATAATTATGGCATCCATCTTGTTGTTTGGTCTGCGTGTTATGTGAACTTGTATTTAACCTAATGGCCTAATATCACACTAAACTACTTACATAGAGGTGTTACTATAAAAACATTCTGGGATTTTTGTCCTAACTTGTTTGAGTGATCAAATCGTCAGTTGCATTCTCCTTCTTGTTCTTTAGTATGTGAATTTAATCTAATCCAACAATTACATAATTTTCGGAGTCAAAGCCTGTAAAATTTAAAAAAGCCATCACCAACAGTGGTTTGCATATTGTGGGGTGCTGGAAAGGGGAGAGACTGAATCTGATCCTAGCTTTTTACCTGAATTTTTGCATGAAATGATTGATCATAACTTGAGCCCAAGACTTCGTCCAGCTAGATCACTTTACCATTTCTCCTGGAAATGGACAGGCTGTAACATATAGATAGCTAAAAAAATTGGTTAACTGATGTTTGTGGACATGGTTAAATGCACATTTCAAAGTTATGACCAAGAATGTTGCTGCACCATTTGAGTTATAGGGTGTAAGGAACTTGGTGATTGATTTGGATTTGCATAATGACCTACGTAGTCCATAGTGCCTTTGAAAGATTAAAAGGAATTCTTCCACATGTTGTGTAGATAGTATATTTAGGTGCATAGTATCTATCAGTTTTTCCCATTCAAATGAGAACATTTTGAACCCTTTCTAAGATTCTTTTTTAAGTTCTACTCAGTTCTATTGCTTGGGTGGCTACATAGAGTCTGAGCTATTCATGGATTGGTATCTGATTTTGGCTGAGTTGGAAATTTGTATGATCAATCACGGGATATTCTTCCATACAAAAATAAACACAAACTTATGTGCATATACCCGTTGTCATGGCTCTTCGTCATTTTCCTGGAGGCCAAGGCATTTTCCCCCCCCGTAAAATTATATAATTTGGATCAAAAATTTTATTACCTATTTCAACATGTCATTTTTTTTCAGGAAAGTTCGACACAAGAATGTCGTGCAATTTATAGGTGCATGCACTAGGCCTCCAAGCTTGTGCATCGTAACAGGTATGGTGAATTGGTTGACCTTAGTGTAAAATGAGCATAAGCCAGATAAAGGCTCTCTTTTATGCACAACTTTGAGTTCACTAAGTGGATGGTAGTGATTACCCAGTTAGAGATCAGATGCATATTTTGCCTTCTTTGATGTCGTAGGGTAAGTGCACATAATCACCTTTTTCAAGAGCACTATCCTATGAGTATTTCTATAACCCAGGTAAAGATTATGTGCATTTTCCTTCTTTGATGGGGGTAGGGACTATAGGATATGGGCACGTGATTATACTTTTTCAAATGCACTACCCTACAAGTATTTTAATATGGAGGACCACTTTGCATGTTTAGCACTTGGTAAGGGAATTCTATGTCTTCGGTGTAATTATATTTTATGTCCCTTGATAGATTTGACCAATGCTCAAACTTTCTTTTCTCAGAATTCATGTCTGGTGGTAGTGTTTACGACTTTCTTCATAAACAAAAGGGGTCCTTTAAGCTCCCATCTCTGCTGAAGGTGGCCATTGATATTTCCAAGGGCATGAACTACTTGCACCAGAATAATATTATTCACAGAGATTTGAAGGCTGCAAATCTTTTACTGGATGAAAATGAGGCAAGGATCTCCCCCTACTTTTCACTTTATTAGCCATCATATTTTAGCTTTATGAAATGCATATGATATGCATCCATTAACTTGTATTCACTTTTATTTACTCTTAGTTTTGACATGACTGGACATGTTTTTCATGTACGGTTGTCCCTTCAGACTCAAATTGCAAAACTTCTTCTGTCCTCTGCTGAGCTATGTGCATAAACTGGCTTTTAAGCTTTTCTGGTGATAGGAGATGTAATTACTAACCATACAAATTCTGGCCAGCTCGGTATTTGTTTCTTTTTGTTCATGTGATGTGTTGGTATTTTATCTTTTACCGTGCCATCCTCTCAACAGAAGTCTTCTTAGCTATGTTGTTTGTGCTGTAATGTTTTGTTTTTGTCAGTCAGTTATTCTATTACAACATTCTTGTACTCCTCTGCAGATACTTTAACCAATGGTTAAGAGGTTTCCAAATTCCAACCAGCATAGTACTGTTTACAGAAGTATTCTTTTCAGGTGGCCTTTGAATGATATTTATTTATTGATTTGATTCTTCACAGGCTCAGTTGTATTGCTTCTCAGGTTATCTAACTAAAATATTTCCTTAATATCTCCCTTTTTTTCATTAATCAGCATGGCTGGAAAATGTGTTCCAATGGATATTGAAAAGTCCAAAACCAATTCATCAGGGATCAGATCCTCTGTGGCAGGCCACACGGAAGTCACCAGGAAGGCCCAGGGAGATTTACCTCTGGCCTGCCACAGACGATCCCACCCCCATTCATCAAACTTAGCACTTCCCTGATATATAATATTTATTTAGAATGCAACTGGACAGGGATTGGTTGTCATTGTGATTTGTATTAATTATAGGCCTCTGTGATCACCAGACGGGTGCTGTCTATCCAGTAGTCACTCGGAAGGTTAACTGCATAATTGCTTGAGAATTTGCTGTATGGATATCATGGTGAAAATTATACAGGTTTTTCAGCTGGGTTCTAGGTAATTATGCATGCATCTATAGTTTATATGCAATACCTAATCCTTTATAGTCTCTCCTTTCTCACTGGCCGCTGCCTTTCTCTGGAGAAATCTGAGCAGACTGCATTTGGGTACCTTGAGAATAGAGGATTTTCTTATCCATTTAGTGTGGCTGATTAGATGGGTTAGTCTTGATAAAATTATGAAATACAAGGGAATTACTTGTAGAAGATCAAAATTATGGGATGTACGATGTGAGGGTCCTCATCTCTGCAGGTCGTGTGGTTTATTGTCTATTCTCCATTCTTTGAAGACCTATGAGGCTATGACAAAGTTCTTCTATAGGTACTTTCAGATGGATTTTTGTTTTTAATCCTTTCATGCTTAAGTTTGTAGAGTCTGCTTTCGGGCCCTTGGTTTTTTTTGGGGAAGGGGGATTTTGATTGATTTTCTTTTTAGATTTTGATTTTTTTTGGTTCATTTTTCATAAATGCTCTTCTTTTCACGAGTTATCATTAGAAATTCATCAAGTGTGCCTGCCTGACAGTTGGATTAGGCTGTTCCAGACCTGACAAAAGGTTCTTTCAATATCAGTTAATTGACGATCCAGTATGAAGAAATTTGGTTGGTTACTTCTTACATTGCTTTGGGTTGTTGTAAGGCCTACTAGATTAAAGATCTTCTAAAGGGGAATTCAGAAGTAATGGTCAAGTTGATTGCTTTGTGCCTGTTGGTCCTTGGAGACTAGCTGTTGTCTGCTTGGGTGACACAACCGTTGCAATTTTTTTTTTCTTGAGCACAAGACCTGTGCTTCCCTTAATACACTGGTGTTTGTGTATTATTCATTGTGTGTTTTTTCTCCCCTTTTGTAGAGGGTGTCATGGTAGTTCTCTCTTATTTTCTATTTTTCTTTTGTTTCTCATTGTTGGCCTTCGCTTTATAAAAATCCTGCATGCTTACAAATATCATGGCCAAAAAAAAAAAGAGCAAACCTGCCTGCTCGTGACACTTGTGAGTTGTGACAAAAGAACTGGCTGTAATCCTGTAAAAGATAATGCATGGAATTAGCAGCCTAGAAGAAAAGTTGTTCCCATCAATAGAGAATATTTCCCTGTGCCATCCCCTGCCAGTGATTTTTTTTGTATAATCTATTATTGTTTTCGTCCCAAAGACTAAGAAGGGATCAGATAGTTTCATTACATTCTCTTCATCCATGATATATTCAATTTTACTTGTTTTTATGTCATGATCTTATTCACCTGTCAAAGTACTTCTAGAGTTTCTTTCAGATACTCCCCTAGTTTTTATCCAAGTTTTATTTTTTGTGTCAATCATACTTTTGCCCCCTTGATATTTTGAATTAGCAGTCTTAGATCAGGAAAAGGTCATGGCCTAGTCATTTATCCATTGGTAGCACATACCAAAAATGTTTGGAAAAATCTTATAGGTGATTTTTTTTTCACTTTTTCCTCGATTGATAGCTTTTTTATGTGATGAATCATGTGGAAAATCTTGGTCAGATTTTAATTCTTTTACATCTTTCCACATTGCAGGTTGTCAAGGTTGCTGATTTTGGAGTTGCAAGGGTTAAGGCTCAGACAGGAGTTATGACTGCAGAAACCGGGACATATCGTTGGATGGCTCCTGAGGTATTTTCGTGGCACTGTATGTTTTCTTAAAATGTTTCTTTTTGGTGGGTAAGTGGTGGGACTTGAACCTAAGAACTCATGGTTGCACATTTTGTTGTCAACCATTGAGTTATGGATCCAAGACTCGACTTCTTACAATGTTGTTGATGTGTAGTTTGCAATGTCTATGGAAACATAAATGTATGTTGGATATTTTTTTGAAACCTCATCTGCATGTATTGTGGGCAACTGCATTGCAAAGGCAGGAGTGGCGTATAAATAGATGCACTAGATCAAGTACCATACAACACTTTTTAGTCTGAACAGCAACCACAACTAAAAAACAGATCCATGTGGAAGTGCATTCCTGGTCTTTGAAAATAACTTCACAATGGCAAAACAATCTAATATGCTAACAGGTGTTGGGCCAACATGGTTGTACTTTCAACACTTTTCAGTTAACTCAAAATACTAGCTTCACTCAGTGATTACAAATTTACAATCATTCTCAGACTCAGCAGTGGAACTGCTAATGTAAAATTGCAAATGAAAAATAGCATGACTCTTTTTCTCAAACAAAGCCATTGAAAATATCCAAGATTTGAGAACAAGTAAAAGTATCTACAGATCAGCTACCTCCACCTGTTTCTGTCTTTTATGTCCAATAGCTGTAAATAACCCAAAATTGATGTCAATGCCTTTGCACCCCTGTATTTCCTCTCAAACAGATCTCAAACAAAGTCCCAACTTTTTTGTTGTGAGATTGAACTTCACCCAACAATGAAACTACGGGTATAAAATTTTATGTCTCAATTCGTGTTATTCTCATTAGAAGTAATTTTTACTGCACATCCTTACATTTCTTCTTCTTTGAAGGTCATTGAACACAAGCCCTATGATCATAAGGCTGATGTTTTCAGTTTTGGAATCGTGCTATGGGAGCTTCTAACAGGAAAGGTAAAAGTTATATATAGAACTTGCTGTTTTAATGTGGACACTTTGGCCTTTGTAGTCTGACTAGTTTTTATCTTGTAATTGGCGTCTCAGCTTCCTTACGAGTATTTGACGCCGTTGCAAGCGGCAGTTGGTGTTGTTCAAAAGGTATTTTTCTTACATGCAGGACTTTTGTAGAGTACTCACAATATCACTTATAAACCGTGTTTAACATTTGATGTTTAGTTTTAGAAGCAATAGTTATAAATGGTGTATGCAATGAAAGGAGGGCAGGAGGGAGGTGTATGTCCTCCACGAAGAGAGAGGGTACCATATTGTTTGATGAATTTAGTGTGTGGGTTTGGATATCATAATTCCAAATGTCTAGATGTTCTCATGGGTTTTTGTTCTTCCTACCCATTTGTTCTCGACTTCTTGTGGGGTGTGGTATTGTATATCCAAAGATCAGTGGACGAATGTATCCCTTTTTTGCCTCTCCAACAATTTTTTTTTCACCTCAACATTTCTTATTTTCTCATCTTCCCTTCTCTTTTATAAGTTTCAAGACCCAGCTCTCGCTCTTACTGGTTTTCTTCAACATGCATCTATTTTCCGCACAATTCTTAATCTCTTGTACGGGCATTTGCATGCTTCCTCATTATAATATATATATTATAATATACAAAATAAGTAAAATAAATCTGAAAGAAAAGGAAAAATCGAATTAATTGGATTAAATTCCACTTCCCTTCCTAGTCTCGCATTTTAGAACATCAATTAAGATAGATCATCACACTCAAGCGCAAAAATAAACAATTATTTGCTCAAGTTTATGTTATTAGAAAATATAGCAACAGTTATTGATGCTGAATAAATATAATTAATTTTGTCTACGTAGCTGACTTTCGATTTTAATCAATCATGCCATCTGTTTTGATAGTTTTCCATTATTTTGCTCTCTAATATAATATCTGTCAAAGCCCTAGAATACATTTCTTGTTTGTGAACTCATTATTTTCTCAATGCATGGCTGCCAGGGCTTAAGACCTACCATACCAAAGAACACTCTTCCGAAGCTTGCAGAGCTTCTAGAGAAATGCTGGCAGCAAGACCCAACTCTGAGGCCGGACTTCTCCGAGATAATAGAGAACTTGAAACAGATTGCAAAGGAGGTAGACATGTAAAATTTATCAGATATCTTGTGCTTATGGGAAGCTGGATAGGTCTCTAATATACTCTTGAAAACAGGTTGGAGTTGAGACTGAGGACCGTCGGAAGGAGAAGCCATCGGCTGGCTTTTTTGCTACTCTCAGGCGGGGACATTAAAAGTTGTGGAACTGCTGTTCATAATCGGCTGTATCTAAACTCCCATCATGGGGCATTTCCCATCCTAGGTAACCCCTCGCCCGAACTGTACAGATTTTCTTCTGAAATCCTCTCCTAGTCTTTTTTATTTTGTGATGTTTTATTGTTTTTCATCTCATCCATCTTTCACCGTGTGCGTGCAGTCCTTTGATGTAAGTTTCGACATTGAATGTATCGTAGGGCAGCAACTGTGAATTTTTTTAAGAGCCGCAGATGTACCGATCAATTTTCCCCCCTAATATTCTACTGGTGCTGCATAATTATCATCGTGAGTGAAATTAGTGGTGGTACTGCAATTTTGTGAACTTAATTTTGCAGTAGTCTCTACATTGCCTCGATTGTGGTGTTAGTGTGGCTTTGTGGACACCACCTGTTTCAAAGCATAAGGTTTTATATACCTGGTTTTTGACAGGAAAAAATGTTAGGGATAGTTAGTTATTTTTGCATCTCTCAATGTGTTTTGAATTTTGTTAGAGGTATATACATGTCAAATGTATTTTTTTTTATTTACATCTTAAATTAGTATGTTACATATTCGTTTAGTGGAATGTGGGAACTACTGGAATGATGATTCTATACTCGATTAGGGAAAATATGAGGACAGTAGGAATGATTGCACCCCTGTTTTAATGGTCATGGTGGATTGGATTCATAGGGGTTTACATCCTCAAATGCATATGGATGTGTAGTCACAGACACACACAGACCCCCTTGTGATTGTGATGGCACAGAGATTCTTCAAAGGATGTGTAGACGATTGATTTGGAATTAATTGCGTGTCATTGTGCTTTTTGAAGGAGCCAAGGTGAAGGATGATTCCTGGGATATGGGTCATACGTGCCTCGCTAAATGGAGTTTAGATCTAGTCAAGCCAGATACCACCAGTATCGAACTGTACAGTTTATTAATCGAATTATACAACTTATGAATCGAATTAAATGTGCTGTGTAGTTTGATTAATAAGCTGTGCAGTTCAGTACTGATGGTACCCAAGCCTGATTGGATCCGGACCCCTCTAAATGAGTCCATACTCCCAGCCAATTTCATAGACAGATTAGTGGAAAGCGCGGGTGGAAATTCAGAAGTACTGTAATTAAGTTTGTAGCGTCTTCATATAATAAATCGAGTACTACAAAATGTCACCACGAAGAGAAATCTTACCAACGCATGAAGCGTGCATTTTTGTAGAATTTTCCATGTGTTCCTTCGTTGAGTAAAGGAATTGAGGTGGCATGGAACATGAGTATATATTTTATGTTATTTTTGTAAAACTATGTATTTAATTAAATTAATATACTCTCTAAAAAAATGAAAAGGGAAGACTGGCCTAACATTTTTTTTTTTGTCCCTATGATTCTCTAGGTGATACAAACATTAAACGGTATTATTTTGGGTAACGCAATCCAAATCCACGATGAGAAATATGTATGTTAGATAATTCATTATTTTTCAATTTACATTACTAATTAATCTACACGTACTATTTTTAATATTATTTATGATCATTAATTTATTTTGATTATTTGATTAAATGATAAAATAATATCTTTAATATAAACATAAATGTATATAATATAATAACATACATTTAAATTCGTACATAGAATTATATCATAATAATTTAATAAAAATTACAATGGTTAAATTTGGATTTCTAATTCCACACATAATTTCAATTTTTTTTCAAATATAATTTAAGATAAAATTCATAATATAATTTTAAACAAAAATAATTTTATATTTGGAACTTAGATTATATATTCTAAGATACAGATCTTTTTTTGAACAATCATTTACATCAATATTAATGTATGGATAAATATTTTGATAAATCAAAATCTAAGAAAATTCAAATAAAATGAATTATCTTTAAATAAATAAATTTATTTCTTAGAATTTAATCAATTTTTAAATTTAAATTTTAAATCTATCTTAATTTCTCCATATGAAAAAATAAAATATATTATTTACTTTGGATCTTAATTTCTCTTTAATGTTAATTTAAAACTATTTAATACAGATAATATTAAAATTACCTATTATAACATCAAGATATTATCTATTTTAATTTAATATATGAATATTATCTTATAATATATTCTTTATCCATAAGTTATTAGTTTTAAATTAATCTTATGTTTTATCAATTACTTCATATCTTATTAATCATTATCTTATCCTTATCTTAAATATTTAAAATTTTATATATTTTATTATTTATTCATATTTGATTAATCCATATACTTTATTTTAAATTTAAATTATTGTTTTAGTAATCCATATCTTAAATTTTATTTTTTAAATAAAATCTAGTATAAATAATAAAAAAATACCTTTTTTATTTTTCAAAATCATAATTTTGAGATAAAATCTAATTTGTGAAATAAAATTTAGTATATAAAAAATACATATAAGATTTGTTGATGGATTTTTTTGTATCTATTTGTATATTAATTAGAAATATTTAAGTTTTTAACTTTGTTTCCTTATAACATTTTCATTTTCAATTTTACTTTTACGTCTTTTTCCATCGCTTGTGATCGAAAATAATATTAATAAAAAATTTGATGTGTTAAAAATATTTTTTTAATCAAATTACATAATATTCATATTAAAATTTTTCATATAATACAAATTTATACTTGGATATTTGAAAAATTAATTTACATTAAAATTCACGTCACAAAGTGAATGAGACAAATTTACATTTTTTGAGTTTCATGAATGAGAAGGAAACAAATACATAAATTTATTTAATGTGAAGAACGCATACGAATAATTCATAACTTATTACCAATCTACAAATGGCAACGGGCATCCAGAATCATATAATCCTAGTTTTTTTTACTAATTTTAAAATATAAAATCGGATAAAATCGTACGTCCAGGTGGCTCACACACCCACCCAATCCAACGGCCATTAAAAGCCCCCTCCTTTGGGCGATAGAAAAAGCTAGGGAAAAATCCATATAACCCCTACAAACTGTCCGAAATCTATAACCCCTAACTTTTCTTAAAGTTCTTATATCCCCTTGAAAACACATATGTAAATCCAAATAGTCCCTTAAGTTAAATTTTTATTGACATATTAAGATTATTATATCAATATTTTATCTGATTAATCCTGATTGAAAACTTAATATACTAAAAATCTCAAACAATATGTTAAAAATATGAAAAATATTTTATAAATGATGATTTTATCTTTCCAGATAATGTTTTATAATCCATTAGGAGAGGTAAAATGATTATTTATATAAGGTTTTTTGCATTTTTAACAAATTATAAGGGGTTTTTGGTGTACTATATTTTCTCAGTCAGGGTTAATCAAATATAATATTTACAAAGTATTACTTATCTGTCAATAAAAGTTTATAGAAGTTTAACTCAATAGGTTATTTGAATTTATGGGTGTTTCCAGGGGGTTATATGGATTTCAGGCCGTTTACAGGAGGTTATTTGGATTGTTCCCGAAAAGCTATCCGGAAAAGGCTAGAGCGCGCGCGCACACACAGAGACAGAGCAGCCATGGCGACGATTCCGAGCGTGACAGTGTACGGACCCCCGATGTCGACGGCGGTGAGCAGGGTCTTGGCCTGCCTTTTTGAGAAGAATGTCGCCTTCCACCTCCTCCCCGTCGACATGTCCAAACGCCAACACAAGTCCCCCGACTTCCTCAAAATCCAACCTTTCGGCCAGGTCCCCGCCTTCCAAGACTCCGACCTCACCCTCTTCGGTACAACCCCTACCCCTCTCTCAAACCCATATCTTCCTTTCACGAATCGTCGCTCACTTTGGGGGTTTGGGTCTGTCAGAATCAAGGGCCATCTGTCGCTACGTCTGCGACAAGTACTCCGAGAGGGGGAACAAGAGGCTTTTGGGTCTGGGTCTCCTCGAACGCGCTTCGATCGAGCAGTGGTTGGAGGCCGAGAGCCAGAGCTTCAACCCGCCGTCCTCCACCCTCGTCTTCCAGCTCGCGTTCGCGCCGCGGATGAGGCTTAAGCAGGACCCGAAGGCGATCGACCAGGCGGAGGCCAAGCTTTCGGGCGTGCTCGACGTCTACGAGCGCAGGCTCGGCGAGTCGAGGTTCCTGGCGGGCGAGGAGTTCACGCTCGCAGACCTCTCGCATCTGCCCAACACGCAGTACGTCATCGACGCGTCGGAGAAGGTGCGGGGGTTGTTCTTTGGGAGGGAGAACGTGCGGCGTTGGTGGGAGGAGATCTCGTCGAGGCCGTCTTGGGTTAAAGTGGTTGAGATGCAGAGATCTCCTCCTCCTACTACTACTACTCCGAAGTCTGCTTGATCAAATGTTTGTGTTTGCTTTTGTTGAATTGTTGGAATCTTTTCATGTGTGGGTAATGTTGTCTCTTCCTTGTTAAGCTAAAACATTACGCATTTGATATTTGGGTGTCCTTTCTTTTGTCCCTTTTCATGGTGAAATGAATTGTGAAAACTGTTGAGAGTAAAGAAGAAGATGCAGGTTTAAAGAATCTGACTTTGGTTTATGTGTTTCTTCTGTACTTCCTTATTAAAAATAAGCATTCGATGTTTGGGCTTCATTCCTTTTGTCCCTTTTAATGGTGAAATGAATTGTGAACTATTGAGAGTAAAAGAAGATACAGGTTTAAAGAATCTGACTTGGGTTTATATGTTTTGTCTGTGCTTATTAAGCTGCGACATCAAGCATTCGATATTTGGGTGTCGTTTCTTTTGTCCCTTTTCATGGTGAACTGAATTGTGAACTATTAAGAGTAAAGAAGAAGATAGAGGTTTAAAGAATTTAAGAATCTGACTTGGGTTTATATGTTTTGTCTGTACTTTCCTTATTAAGCCAAGACATTAAGAATTCGATATTTGGGTGTCCCTTTTCATGGTGAACTAAATTGTGAACTATTGAGAGTAAAGAAGAAGAAAGGGCCATAGAGGTTTAAATAATCTGACTTTGGTTAATTTGTTTTGAGTGTACTTCACATGGGAAGAGCGTATATGGAGGTGTATATGGAGCTCTCTTTGTTCTCTGTTTCTTTTCTTTTTCTTTGTTTCTTTTCCTTTTCCGTGCCCGAGGAAGGAAGTAAGGATTTTATTCTTCCCTTACAATCAATACATAAACTCCCTATGTTTAGCCTACCTAACTGTGCTTCTTGGGAGACAATAGAGAGAGAGTGATAGAGAGAGATCAACAATGGCGGCAAGCGTAAAGGTTTTTGGATCACCAGCCTCCACCGAGGTTTCTAGGGTGCTAACATGTCTCTTCGAGAAGGATGTCGAGTTCCAACTGATCCGCATTGACCTTTACAAAGGCCACCACAAGCTGCCTGAGTTCCTCAGAATGCAGGTATTACTGTTCAACCCCCACTTTGGAATTCATTAATCCAGTTTAACTGTTGTGGGTGGTGTTCTTCATTGCAGCAACCACTTGGACAAGTCACAGCATTCCAACACGAGAACACAACACTTCTAGGTGAGTTCAGGATCTTGAATTATATTCATTCATAACATGCATTCACCATTTTTTCTTCTTTTTGATAAACAGAGTCTCGCGCGGTGTGTCGTTACATATCGGAGAAGTACCCGGACCAGGGCAACAAGAACCTGTTTGGGAGGGGCACGATGGAGCGGGCTCTGGTCGAGCAGTGGCTCCAAGCGGAGGTCCAGACTTTTGACCCCCCGACCTCGGCCCTGATCTTCCAACTCGCCTTCGCTCCTCACTTGAAAGTGCAGCAGGACTTGGATGTCATCGAGCAGAGCGAGAAGAGGCTCTTGGAGGTCCTCAACGCGTATGATAAGAGGCTTGAGGAAAGCAAGTACTTGGCGGGGGATGAGTTCACACTTGCGGACCTCACTCACCTCCCCAACGCGCACCACATCGTGAACTCGACCGACAAGGGGTATCTCATCAAGTCGAAGAAGAATGTGAACCGATGGTGGGAGGCCATCTCGAACCGTCCTTCATGGAAGAGGGTGATTGAGATGCGTAACGAGCCCCCGGAGAAAATCGCTTGAGTGAATGTATGGATTGACATTGGAGCTGTTTGTTCTTCAATTTGATGTCTTGATGGTTGGTCCGAATCCCGGTCTGTTTGTGTTGTGAAATTGTGCTGCATTTGTTTTAATTGTCTTTCTTCAGTTGATGTTTTCTGCTCTAATAATGAGCTTCCAGCGTTAGTCATGATTAAAGAATTATTCCCATCTTTGGCTTAAGCGGTTTCATTTGCATGAAATGATTAGTCAGTGAGTTCTGGTTACCTTAAATATGTGCTTTGAACCGAAACCAAGTATTTGTATTATGATTCAGTTCAGAAATCATTATGAACAGAACAGATTTATAAACAGCATCTCCAGAAGGACAGGTTAACCCAAACAATTTAAGTAGTCCTATTGTTGCCGGATGTTATTCCCAAAATCTTGGATATAAGAAAAGATGGAAAAGCAAAACGGTAATTACACAGGAGAAGAGATTGATCCATGGAAACAGTGATGAATATTACAGGATATTGGAGTCTTGTAAAAGGTACAATTAATTCCATGAACAGAAGAGGAAGAAAAATGGTTCTATTTGCTATTTGCAGTCTGGCAATCTTCAGATCAACAGATTTGTGATATTCGTCTGGATGTTCTAAAGCCTTGTATGGACGAAGTCCACACGGACCACACCTCGCTTTGGATTTGTGAACAATGTAACATCTGATTCTAGATTTGCAAACAATTGCCGAATCATCCAGACGAATGTCCGTGACTTTCATGACTTGAAGGCTTGGACCACTTCCTAGAATAAAAAATGGCATACAAGATTCAACAAGTTTTCCATTGGTAATCCAATTTACATCTCTATTGAAGCTTTGATCAGATTAAGTGCCAGTTTGGTAACACATCTCATTCTCATTTCACTACAACACCTTAATAAATGGCATTTAAATTTTTTTTTTTTATTCTAGTGTCCATTCTTAGGCAGCCCAAACAAATTATATTCATTCAATTTTCTCACGGAATTTATTAGAAATGGATTCCCAATGAATGAAGAATGCTCCTTTCAAATCAGGGTTACCAAACTGATCTAAAGCACAATATGAGTTACCCACCAATTCAATTATTGTAATTTCTAAATGGCATGATTCAAGATAAAATTTCATATTTAACTCTCTTTAACTAATCAAAACAGTCCCAACTCTTCTCAAAGATGCTCTGAAGAATTGTGTTATTTCTATCAGTCAACCAAGAGTTTTATTATATATAAAAAAAACACTGCAATTGTGACTGCTAATATGACAGTTCAATCAACACCAACCACCCATTAGTGCAATGTGAAGATGACCTCAACAATTTCAAAGTCCGTCCAATAAAATATATCCATTTCTGAAAATGAACAAGAACTTTAATTCTTAGATTTCACTTGATTATTACTTCTGTTTTTTCTCCTTTTCATTTCTGCTTTGAATTACAACTAGATTGAAAGAGACAAAAACCATACTAAAGTATACTGTCACAATACAACAGTCATCCAAATACTCAAATATCAGTTCTTTTTCCTCCGGCATTCAATCTTAATTAAGAAGTTATCATCTACCATTTGCAGACCTCAAGAATAACTATATTAAAAACTTTAACATTTGGCATTCTAGCTTTCCCTTCTTTAAATAAATTAAAAAAAGTTTGTATTGTACAAAAGAAGAAGTTCTTATTTTCATAAAAATCAACACCCCTTGTTGGAGAAGCTAACTGAAGAGAACCAGGAAAGAAAAAAAAACACTCCACCACCCATTCAACTTGGATGAGAAGTACTTCATATGAAACCTTCATTTTTTTTCTCTTTCTCTTTCTCTTTCTCTTTCTCTTTTCCTTTAATCATTATCTTTTCCTTTATTTCCACATCTAAGTAAAGCATTTCATTCTCCGGAGGCTATATTAAGAACCCCCAACAACTCTATAGCTTCCATGTGCATTCTTGTTTTTCTTTGTTCAGCTTAACAGAGTGACATAGCAAGCTTTACCTGACCCAATGGCGAGCATCAAAGTGTTCGGTTCCCCAACATCGACCGAGGTGTCGCGGGTGTTAGCATGCCTTTTCGAGAAGGACATCGACTTCCAGCTCATCCACATCGACACGTACAACGGCGTCCAGCGGATTCCCGATCCCCTCAAATCGCAGGCAATCTCTCTCTGCATAAATGATGTACATGATATATAGTATAATCTTAGCATTTCTCACATTATCCTCTCTTAGAAGGCCCAACCATAACAATGTAACATTCTCTTCTTTTCTTTTACAGCCCCATGGACAAGCACTCACATTTGAGGATGGCAAAACCACTCTCGTTGGTAAGTACACTCATGGATTTTGAATACTCAAGTTATCTTTTCTTGCATTGCCTCTCCGATAAAATTGGAACGTTACAGAACAGATTAGCATGGCCCCTGGGCAAGGATGAAATGGTCCAAATTTTTATGTTCTTGCATGGCATTTAAGTTAATTGAATTACGCATGCAGAGTCGAGGAGGATATGTCGACACATATCAGAGAAGTTCCCCGAGAGAGGCAACAAAATGCTTCTTGGGAAGGGAATGCTCGAGAGGTCGGCGATCGAGCAGTGGCTCCTGGCAGAGGAGCAGAACTTCGACCCCCCCAGCGCGTCGCTCGTGTTTCACCTCGCGTTCGCGCCAAAGCCGAACATGGGGAAGGAGAAGGAGAAGGAGATAGCGGAGAATCAGAAGTTGCTTGCGAGGGTCCTCGACACCTACGAGCGAAAGCTCGGGGAGACGCAGTACCTGGCGGGGGACGACTTCACTCTGGCTGACCTGTCTCACCTGCCCAACTCGCATTACTTGATTAAATACAACGAAGAAATGCAGTACCTCTTTGAGTCGAGGGAGAACGTGTGGCGTTGGTGGGAGGAGATCTCGCGGCGCCCCTCGTGGGAGAAGGTGGTGCAGATGCAGAATGAGCCACCGGCATTGCCCGGACAATGATAAGTGCAATGTGGTCGCTCAGTCAGTCTATGAAGTTGTGTTTCGAGTTTGAATAATTGTTTGTGTGATTTTGGAGCTTTGGATTACACCAAGCTCTCTATCTTTGTGTCTGTTCTGTTCTGTGTGTCCTGTTTTTGGAGCCTTCATGGCTTATTTGTTTTTGTGTTTCCTTGTTGTTTAAGTTTGGTTTCAGCTTCCATGGCTTCAGCTACTTTGGTTGGGAAACCAAATAAATTCACATTGTGTCCCTTTGGTGTCTCTCTTTATATATCTTTCAAGTCATTTCATTGTATGTCCTTGACTGATTTTGGGTATTGATGGGATAAAGCAATCACACTTTTGAGTTTGCGCACTTCATAAAAAGGTTTACATTGGCCTTGTTTTGCCTTTTGTGGTATGACAGCTTCAGTGTCTTCTTTTATATTGGTATCCATTGACTGATTATTGTTCATAACTTTATCTTTTCATGATCACATTCACTATTTGGTTCCTTTACATCTCATGACAGCTTTATTTAATGGCAATCAATAGAAGAGGCATCTCAAAAAAAAAATGACACAAATGAATTAAACAGACTTGGGTTGTACAAACTAGTTGCATTTTGGACTTTCATTGGATTCACATTTTGAGAAGAAATATAGTGATTTTGAACCACTTAGGATGATGAGTAATGGAAATGGAGGCATAGAACTGTTATGAAATATAAATTAGTGGTGACTGTTTGGAAACCTGGACCAAATCTTAATAAGTTAAATTCAATTTCATGTTCTTTCAAAAGAGCTAGATCAGGCTGAATTCTGCTAGAATTTTCAACAAGTAAATATAGCCTAAACTTGTTCTGTTACACAAGTTTATTTTTTTTACAAGAAAAATTGGTACGACTATGTTGTTCAAAGCTTGATGGATATTGAATAACAAATCAAGGGGAAAGAGGAAGTTTGTTACACTGAATTTTTTTATCATGGAACGTTGTAGCTATTCAATTCCATTCCAGAGATAGTCTCTTGAATTCCACTTATTAACCCATGCCACTGCACTTGTTTCTTGGACAACCTAGAATTATGATTATACTGTCGATACAAAAATCTGAATAAGTTTGCAGGATTCTTTGTCAATGGTTCTGTTGCTCTTCCATTTCTGAAAAGCAAACAAGGGATTACAGTAAAGGATGATCATTTGATTTTATAATGTCAACTCAGATTATTTAAATGGAAGTTCATTGAACACAGAAACAACATTTAGTGATTATAATTAAAAAAATGATTCACTAATCAAATGATGGGACCTTGTATAGGTGTCCACATGAAAACTTTGCTCAACAATTAGGCCAAGTATTTTCTGAAAAGTGAAGACATAGCCAATTCAGAATAGCTCCACATTCAAATTAGCATCCCAAGTCTTCAACCATAAGATGCTATTACTGTAACTTTTAACTCACCATCACATGATCTATTCATTGTCAAGTGTACATAAAACAATATTATTATTTCTTCTGTATTTTTTCTTTTGCCTTTTTGTTCTTTAGTTCTTGATCTCTGTGTCTTATTCAGGCAGCTTTAAAAAATTAAAATCTTGTTAAGCAAAGTTATATACCATGTCACATGCTGAAGCTATTCTATGGAAAACATATTCCCTTATTTTTCTTTTCCTCTACATCCTTTTCTTTTCCTTCTTTTTCTTTTTGTTCCCTTTTTTTGCTTCTCTTCTTGTTCTGTCTAGTATTACTGTAATTTAGAAGCCATGCCTCTTTATATCTGTTAGTGAGAGAGAGAGAGAGAGGGATAGAGATAGAGAGAGAGAGAGAGAGAGAGAGAGAGAGAGAGAGATGGAGGCGAAGGTATATGGACACCATCTGTTGCCGGATGTTAGGAGGGTGTTGGCTTGCCTCTATGAGAAAAACGTCAGATTCGAACATGTCGATGCATTCAAGGGCAAACCTGAGTTGTCTGACTTCTTCAGGCTCCAGGTAATACATGCATTTGTTTAATACAAGTCAGGTTTTGATAATGTTGTAATCTAGGATACCATCATCATCCATGGTTTATTGGTTTTCACATTGGGCTGATGAGACGATAAGTTTCTGCTACATTTGATCATGTATTGAAACTCAAGCTAGTTCCTTTTTGTGTTTAACCATGCCAAGCCACTCATAAAATCCCCCGCTTGATTAAATTATGCTCAAGAAGCTCGTATTTTATATCAATTCAATAGGTCTAATTCATTGCATTGTATGTATGATTTCATTATATCAACATTGTCTCAGGTCACCGGCGATGCCCCTGCAGGCCTAGCATTTGAAGATGGCAAGACCAAGCTCTTCGGTAATCAAAACCATCGAAAGCCTCTTTCTCCACTGATGATAAACTGTTCTTTCTTTATGTAGAGTTTCATGTTTGGCCACCAGATTCCAGGATTGTATGCCGGTACCTGGCAGAGCAATACAAGAAACAGGGCAACCAGACACTACTTGGGAGAGATTTTCGTGAACAAGTTTCCACGGAGCAATGGCTAACAATCGAGGAGAACCAATTCAACCCGCCTAGCTCGACCCTGGTCTTCTACCTTGCCTTCCCACAGGAGATGAAGCTGAAGTTCGACAAGGCGCAGATCGAAAAGAGCGAAAGGGACCTCATAAACGTGCTCGAAGTCTATGAACAAAGGCTGAGCAAGAACAGATTCTTGGCAGGGGAGGAGTTCACGCTCGCCGACCTATCTCACCTGCCCAACTCACACTACATCATCAACAAAACCGATAGAGGATACCTCTTCTCTGACAGGAAGAACGTGAGCCGTTGGTGGAAGGAGATCTCCAACCGTCCTTCATGGAAAAAGGTGCTCAGCTCAGGTAGAAATTCAAACTGATGCGCCACTGCTTCTGCGCCCGCTGCCTAGATCAACTAGTGTGATCTGTTTCCATCTCTATGTTGAAAGTGTTCATGAATATTAGTTTCTCACTGCCTTTTGTATAATCCAATGTATTGCTTGTGTGACCGTGTTTTTCGGGGAGATTTGTGGTTGCATTGTTGTATCTCACTCTATGCTTTGATGTTTTAATTACTATAATTAATGTATCACTTTCAGAATCAATCATTCAGTTATCAGGAAATGTCACCAAGACCACAGTAGAGAAGTACAGAATACAATCACATTTTGAATGTGGGACAGTAAATCAAGAGATATAAGGCCTAACAGAAAATGCAGAGACTTCATTTATATTGGAAACTCATTTGTTGGATACATCATTCAACAAAAAAATAATAATTCATATAGACTAACAAACTACACAGCCGTGTTCAATAGCTGTCTGGCTCGAACACGAACCTGCAAGCGGACTAATGCGTTCATGCAATGCAATGCGATCCGCGCCTGCCTCCTCACACAGACACCTCGGACGACTGCCTGAAGCTTCACTAGGCTTCTTAGAGCACGGAACGCCCTCCTTGCCTGTGTCCACACAAAGATCATTCATTCAACCTTTTTTTTTTTGGAGGTCTTTGAAAAGGACGCCAACAGAATATATTAAATCTCTAATCACAGACTTCCAAGAAGAGATACACATTCAATTCACTCAAGTATTTACTTTAAAATGTGTTAAGACGGTAAAAAAATGACTGCGGGAATGACTGTCCGTAACATTCAAAGGACAACAATCATACATACCAAATGGCCCCTAAAAACCGATTGGATCTTGATCGCGGCGAGGTCTTCTTCAGAGAGACTCATCTCCAATGAGATGGGTGTGATACCAAGACCTCTTGCATTCTCAGTGTCATTGTTATGGTGGATGACGATCGTCTTGGAAGATGGCTTGGTGAACTTCCAACGAAGGACGCGTAGCCAGCTTCGATGTTGCCTGGCCATGTCTTTGTTCTCAATTGGGGTACTTTGAATTCTAGATATAGGGTGCGTTTGGTTGCGCGATTGCGCTGCGATTGCGATTACAGGAAGCTGCGTTTGCAATCGCGCAACCAAACAGTTTTGTAATCGCAGTTTTAAACCCAGCGATTACAGGCAAATAGTGCCCAAAAGCTGTGATTTCAAAAAGCTGGGAAAGTGAGCTTCCTGCGGAATCAGGTTTGCAATCGCAGATTCCTGCAGAATCAGTTTTGCAATCGCGCAACCAAACGCACCCATAGATTTATGAAGTATGGGTCATGTGAGTAGGTAGTGTGAAGGCAACAGGTATGCTGGACATGTATTGTATTTTTAAATACAGGAGGGAAAGGTGAACAGGAGCTATTTAAAGTTATATTTTTTTTAGTATATACTTGCCTTACATTGTAAGGAGAGGTGAACGTGGGGGTGATGTATTTGGAATTGTTTGTGCAGTGCAGTAGACTGTGCTTGAAGCTTTCAACGGCTAGATGCAATAGAGAGATTAATTGACTGATCTAATGAGTGGTGGCATAGAGTAGTCATCCACATGAAAAACCTTCTAGTGTACTCCATGAAAAAACACTAGATTTCTTCTTTTTAAGTTACAGCATCTCCGGGTCTTACCCAAATTTTTACTCAATTTTCATTGAAACTTTGAATAAAAAATTTATTTGATGTTCTATCATGATTTTAAATATTACCCAAATCATATTTTTAAAAACATTATCCCAAATTATATTTAAAAAAGTGTTAGTTTTATTTTTTATTTTTTTTTATAGTTTTGATAATGATGTTATTCAATCGTGGTTTTAAGTTTTATTCAAATCATGTAGATATCTAAAGGGCCCGTCTAACCCCACCCACGTATTTTCTTACCCCACCAAGCAATAAAAAAAATAAAAAAAAAACCGGTGTTTTGCTATCCCCACCAATTCGACCCGTTCGACCGGATTTGGTCACCATTTCAGGTTTCGCGCGACCGGATTTGGTCGCCATTTCAAGTTTCGCGCGACCGAAACTGGTCGAACAGGATTTGTAATAAAATTTATAATTTTTTTTTTTGAAAACATAATTTCACGACGTGTATCCTCCTTGAATCTTTCATATCACTCCAAGTCTGAGTTGTAATGTAGGGAGAATAAATCATTATTCTTAAATGTAGAATATAAGAACAATTTTTTTTACATAGGTTACAGACAAATTTCAAAAGTCAAATATAAAATGTGTTTGAATCAACTGATATGTTTTTTTGTTTTCAAACAAAAATTCATCTTAACTATGAATTCAAACGAAGCTTAAAAATGATATATATTTGTCTAATAAGATATTTTTCTATAAAAATTTGAATTAATTGAAAGTATATTTACTTACATTTTTTTTTAATCCCTTAGTTGTTGTTTGGATGAAAGAATAAATGTAGAATATGATGGATAAATCCAAAAATTTATTTGTTTACAAAAAATAAGTAGATATAATTCTGAACCCTGTTCGACCCATTCCGGTCGCCCAAAACCTGAAATGACGACCCATTACGGTCGCCCAAAACTTGAAATGGCGACCGGATTCGGTCGAACTGAATCGGTGGGAACAGACAAACACCGTTTTTTTTTTTTTTTTTTTTTATCGGTGGGATTGGAAAATTGTTTGGTGGGGATAGACGGGCCCATATCTAAAAATGACCATTAAAGTATCAAAAAATATATATAGTTGGTTATTTGAGGAAAAAAAAGCATATCCCTTGATTGGGTGAATTGTATTTTTTTTTTTTTTTTGGTAAATTTTTTTTTTCTTGGATAAATCTTTTTTCTATCAACAAGGGCAAGATTCGAATCAAGACCCCTCGGTGAAAAAGAGTTATCTCTACCAACCTGGCAAGAGGTGGCTTGGTTTATGGATTGGGTGAATTGTTTAATGCAATGTTTGGATGTAGGGTGAAACCACCCAGATTCCTAAATCCACCCAGCTTCAGAAAACATTGTTTTCACATATTTTGAAATGTAGGGTTTTTAATGAATATCAGTATATCATGCCCAAATAGTGGTTAAAACACGAAATACCAAAAAAATGTTTAGATCCGCATTGGACATGTGAATCGCAAATTTTGCCCCAATGCGATACGGGCCTAAGTGTCCCCAAAATATAAGTTTAGATGAAGGTTGGAGATGATTTTATGAAACTTTTCTCAAACTTAAATTTGATATGAGTTTGAATCTAGCTGAAGATGCTCAATATGAATAAACCAAATTTTTCTAAGGATGTCATTACTTACTTTAAATGATAGAGATTCTTAGAACATCTCCAAAAGACTCCATACACCACATTTTTTTCTATATAGTGAGTTAAAAACTTTAAAATCCACCTCCAAAAGCCTCTCCACTCTTTCCTACCATATATTTCCCCTTTCAACAAAACATTTTTTTTCAACCAACTCTCTCTCCCCATTTTTTAAATCATCTCCCCCAAAACAATAGATTTTTTTTATGTTTATTAAAAAGATGGGTAAAATATAAGATTTTAAATATGTAATGTTAATTTATAATTCTTGATGATATCTATATTTTAGAATGTGATTTTAAATTTTATAACTTTTAGATGTGAATTGGGGTAAATGAGTCATTTGGAATGAAGATAGGGTAAGAATGAGGAGGCTTTTGGAATGATAAAAAAAATACTCCCTACATGTCATAGGAAGCCTTTGAATGGAGTTTTTTTTCTCCACAATGTAAAGAAACATTGGGGAGGCTTTTGGAGATACTCTAATTAGAGCATTTCCAAAAACTTTCTACACTACATTTTTTTCTATATAAGGAGTCAAAAACCTTAAAATTCACCATCAAAAGTCTCCTCACATCTCCCTACCATATTTTTTCCCTACAAGGCTCAATGTAGGAAAAACTACAATGCAAAAAGACTTTTTTACCCCTTTGAACAAAACCCTTTTTTTTTTCAATCAACTCTCTCTCCCCCCATTTTTTAAATCATCTCTCTCAAATGTATCCCATTTTCCTTTCTACCCTAAAAACCTTAAAAAATAAAAAATCAAAATCTTTGATTTCATCGTTTGTCCGCCGCTGTCCGGCCCGTCAGCTGTCCGTCCGCTGGTATCTCTCTCCCCCCCCCCCCCTGGATCTCTCACTCTCTCTCTGGATTTGATGAAAGAAATGGTGATTGATTTTGGTGTAGGAAGTTGATGAAAGAAAGTGGTGATTGATGAAAGAAAGTGGATGGTGTAGGAATACATGAACTCATGAAAAAAAATGGTGATTGATCTATGATTTGTGACCGAAGGTAAATTTGTGATTTTTTAAATATTTAGAGATGCTGCTGTTGGGTTGGGTTTGATTTGGTTGAAAGTAGTGATTGATTATGTGTCCATGTAAAAGTGGTGATTGGGTTGAATTTTTTAATGTTTTGAATACTACAGTTGTCAAGATTTTGTAGTAGTTGATCGTATCTTTAAAATTTTAAAAACATGTAGTAGTTTATTATATTTTTTTATGTTTTATTTAATTATTTTAATTTTTTAAATTAATTTTTATTTATTATTAATAATTTTATTTAAATGATTTTTATTTCAAGTCTTAATAAATTTTAGAATGTGCTTCGATTCATTTAATATTTGAATATTTTGTAATTTATAGATATGAATTAGGATAAAATAATCATTTGGAAAAAAGATAGGATAAAAATAAAGAGGTTTTTGGAGTGATAAAAAAAAGTCTCCTTACATGTCATATATGGAGCTTTTTTTTTCACAATGTAAAAAAACATTGGGGAGGCTTCTGGAGATGTTCTTATATTATGACATCAAAAAACATAAGTTTCAATTAAAGAAGTCGACAATCTGCCACGGTTCGGGTATATTGCGAACCCAAGTCTCGGTCATACTGGGACCATTTTTAAGTCATATATATATATATATATATATATATATATATATAGGTCGATGATAATATGCGTGCCGTGCGGATCCGACGTGCGTCGTCCGATCGCGGGTCCATCGCATCCAACGGTCGATGTGAATCGCCCCCGACCGTCTGATGCGATGGACCCGTCATCGACGGCCCGTGGTCGACGCCGCACGACCCGCACGATATATATATATATATATATATATATATATATATATATATATATATATGGTCGCGATTACGTGCGGTGTGCGGTCGGTGCGGTTTACGACGTGGGCCGTTCGATCGCGGGTCCATCGCATCCAACGGTCGACGTGAATCGCACCCGACCGTCCGATGCGATGGACCCGTGATCGACGGCCCGTGATCGCGCACCGCACCGACCGTAAACCGCACCTAATCGGCTCCCTATATATATATATATATATATATATATATATATATATATATATATATATAGGTCGATGATAATATGCGGCGTGAGGGAACGTGCGGGAACGACGTCGTTCGTCCGATCGCGGGTCCATCGCATCCAACGATCGATGTGAATCGCACCCGACCGTCCAATGCGATGGACCCGTGATCGACGGCCCGTGGTCGTTCGCGCACGTTCCCGCATCGCGCACCGTATATATATATATATATATATATATATATATATATATATATATATATATATATATATATATATACCCGAGTGATAGCGTGCGGCGGACCGCACGGTGCGGATCCGACGTGCGTCGTCCGATCGCGGGTCTATCGCATCCAACGATCGATGTGAATCGCACCCGACCGTCTGATGCGATGGACCTGCGATCGACGGCCCGTGGTCGACGCCGCACGACCGCACCTAATCACTCATATATATATATATATATATATATATATATATATATATATATATATATGGTCGCGATTACGTGCGGTATGCGGTCGGTGCGGTTTACGACGTGGATCGTCCGATCGCGGGTCCATCGCATCCAACGGTCGACGTGAATCGCACCCGACCGTCCGATGCGATGGACCCGTGATCGACGGCCCGTGATCGCGCACCGCACCGACCGTAAACCGCACCTAATCGGCTCCCTATATATATATATATATATATATATATATATATATATATATATATATATATATATATATGAAAATTATTACGTGCGGCGAACGGCGGGTGCGGCCGCGATCACGTGGGCCGTTCGATCGCGGGTCCATCGCATCCGACGGTCGACGTGAATCGCACCCGACCGTCCGATGCGATGGACCCGCGATCGGACGGTCGGATGCGATTCACGTCGACCGTTGAATGCGATGGACCCGCAATCGGACGGCCCACGTCGCGGCCGCACCTGCCGTTCGCCGCACCTAATCGCGAGCGTGTGTATATATATATATATGAGTGATTAGGTGCGGTCGTGCGGTGCGGCGTCGACCACGGGCCGTCGATCACGGGTCCATCGCATTTGACGGTCGGGGGCGATTCACATCGACCGTGGATGGATGGACCCGCGATCGGACGACGCATGTCAGATCCGCACGACCGCACCGACCGCACGCTATCACTCGGGTGTATATATATATATAGTCGAGTGATTCAGTGCGGGAATGCGGAAAGCGACGTCGGTCGTTCGATCGCGGGTCCATCGCATCCAACGGTCGATGTGAATCGCACCCGACCGTCCAATGCGATGGACCCGTGATCGACGGCCCGTGATCGCTTCCCGCATTCCCGCACCGAATCACTTCCCTATATATATATATATAGCAATTCAATATTGAATAGCGTATCCGACTTCAATCCAGTCTCCAACCAGAGAGTTGTAAGTTGTAACTCTCTCTGAAAGGTTCTGCCTTTTACATGTTTGTTTATATGACTCGTAGTATTACCTCTCTCAAAAGAATTATTGAATTGGGTTCATCATCCCTTACACGATGCACGATGCACGATGCTATGTTTCACAGACAAATGCAGGACCCATTGTCCATGGGTGAGGATGTTCCAGAATACAGCAGCAGCAACACTAAGAAGGCACGGCTGCAGTCGATGCTGTCGGCGCTTCTGGATGATCCGGTGCTCACCTTGATCAGCTTGGAGCTCGGCAGCGCCATGAGGGTGACTGTTGTTAAGATGGACAACACTTCTTTTGGTATTTTGCTGCCTAACTTGTTTGTTCTAATCAGTTTTTTAAGAAAAACCCGACCTGACCAGGCCGGTGGAACCGGTTAAATTTTCACTTGGTCTGAATTCGGTCCTGTTTATCCTCAAAATCCGACAACATAAAAAAATCTAGTAAACGTCGATCAATCCATATGTAATTTAAATTTACATATTCATTATATCGTGATAATGTCACGATTTAAATTTGGTTACGCCAATAGTTGAACTAGTGACTCTTAACTTGTTCATTTTTTCAGTTCAATGAACGGTTCAATCTTTAAAACATGGGTTGTAATTTTGATTTGGGAGTATTCTACATTGCTCAAGAAGATCATGTATCCTAGGATTAACAAACACATATTTTCCTCTTTTGGTTGGTCTTCCAAGCATCCATCCATATCTATGGATCATTTGGTGACAATATAGTTTGTTTTGTGAAGGTGTTGCAGTGCTAAACTCAGCTACAGTGAAGGACCTGAAACAAGCCATAGAAAAGAAGACTAATGAGATGGAGCAGGCTAGGATGGGACATCGCCAAATTTCCTGGTATGATGGACCAACTTCATTACAATGAAAGAACATGTGCTTCTTCTTGAATATTATCAATTAGTAGCTGTGAAAGTCTCCAAATGAAATATCAGGCTGAGCTTGTCGAACATACTAAAACAAATGAGCAACAAGAAACTCCTGTAAAAACTACCCAACGCCTGTAGGGTAATCCACTTTAAAACTCAAAGCACCTTGAAAGAGAATACAAAAGTGACCTTGGGCATCAAATGTTACAAGTAAACAGTAGGCATTGTTTATTTATCATAGGTGGAGTGATGGTGTATCTTAAAGCTCCATACCATACCTGAGAATACTATGAGAATGTAGTTGGATGAGGGGCAGCACATACTTAAGGCATTCTGGTGGGATTTATTGTGGGGCAACCTAGTCAATCCAGCAAGAACACAATTTAAAATTGGGAGGGCCATCAGCAATTAATCTCTCTATGCATAATGGAAAATGATCAATATTTGAAACATGACAACCATGGTGCTATCGTAAAAGGAATTTGAAATCACAAATATATGTCATCATGTTAAGAAATGAAACCAGACATCCATATGTTGACGACCTGTCTGCGTCTTCCAACAAGCAGTCTAGATTACCTTCCACAATTCTTTCAAATCAACCATAAGAATACATCAGCTCTGGTCTTTAGTTTGACCCTCCCAAGAGGAAGGAATTAATTGATCTTTACCATGGTTTCTGGTATTTGTAATACGAAAACAGATGAATCTTTCTATGTAAATTGTACAATGGTCTTTGTAAACAAGAATTATATTTGAGACTCATGCCATGCAGGAGACACGTTTGGGCAAACTTTTGTCTATCTTATCATAACAACAAACTTCTGGATGACAAAACTCCTTGCTTCAGGATTTTGGCATACGTAATAATTCGCAGGTATGTTTCACTTATTTGTCATGATAAACATGTCTTTTGTTGCACGCACTAGATGTGTTGAGATTTTTACTGAAATAATATCTACTAGCACTAGTGGTTAAGGTGTAATTTGTTGCCAGTTTTCGGTAAGTACTGACAAGTTAATCAAATCTGATGGCCCTCGAATATGGAATGAATTATCTTGTACCTTAAACATCCAATCTTGAATCTCCTTAACTATCAGATCTTGGAAACAAAAATAAAAGTTCACTGAAATCTGTCTGGATTTTGAACTGTCAGTTACCATGTTGATCTTAAAATTGATGATAATGCATGCAATGCAGGTGCATTTTGTTTCGCACGTCGTGTCACGAGAATCCCACAAGCACTCCAGGAGGAAGAAACACCGTTTCTTTCATGGCCTGAGGAACCGCTCATGACTGTTTCTCTTTGATTTGGTGAAGCTGTTCAAGTACTGTGAAATTAAACTTTAAACCACTTGTTGTTTCAAAGAAAATGAGATAAACTTAATTATGTGAAAATTATCTGGCTCTGTTTGATTGCTGGAAAACTCTTGTTCAAAGTGTAGTAGATCTGTAGCATGTGTTTGTGCACCATCAATCATTCATGAATTATAGCATACACTTCATTTTTTTTTACTGAAAAATGTATATTTTGTTGCCAACCACCACAGAATTGTATTCAACCAAACCCCATTTATAAGAAAACCATTTATTATCATATAAATTGTCAGATAAACAACCATATCAACAAAAACAAGTGGAAACACAAAACACCCAAATCACAAAACAGATTGAATTCTCAACTAACTCGCCACATTAGCATCAGAAGCAGAGGCCCCAACCTCGAACCCCCTCTCAACCGCGTAATCCACGAAGCTATACAACGGCACCACTCGCTCCTCCCCGTACTTCTCGAACCCTCTCAACGCCTCCTTCGCCGTCTTCCTAAGCCCCTCCGCGATCTCCATCGCCCGCTCCACCCCAAAAACCTTCACATAGCTCGCATTGTCCCTAGCATTCGCAGAGCCATTACCCTTGCATCAGTATATCATCGACCACCTGATACAGCACCCCGACCGCCCTCCAATTAGCCCCCCACACGCCGCCGAACACTCCGCCATCTCCCCAAACTTCTTCTCCTGAATCACCACCACCAATTCTTCCCCCGGCGGTGCCGCCCGCTCCTCGAGGTCCAAGAACTGGCCGAGGGCCATCCCCCCCGCGCCGACGGACCGGGCGATTTCAGAGACGACGCGGAGGAGGCGCTCGGGAGGGACGAGCTCCGGGGGGGTCCGGTGGATGATGTGGCGGAAGCCGAGGGGGAAGAGGGCGTCGCCGGCGAGGATGGCGAGGTCGATGCCGAAGGCGGAGTGGGTGGAGGGCCTCCCGCGGCGGCGGGGGTCGTCGTCGATGTAGGGGATGTCGTTGTGGACGAGGGAGGCGGCGTGGGCCATCTCGAGAGCGCACGCGGTGGGGAAGGGCGGCGGCGCGCGGGGCGAGGAAGAGCTCGCACGAGGCGACGCACATCACGGGAGGGGCGCGCTTGGCGCCCGGGGAGGCGAGGACGGCGTGGCGCATGGCGGCGTAGATGGGTTCCGGGTAGCGGAGGGGGATGGCGGCGGCGAGTTCGGCGTCGATGAGGGTGATGAGGTCCGACCAGTAGGTCTGGAGGTCGAACGACGACGAGGGGAGGCATCGGAGGGTTTGGGTTCTTTGGGTTGGGTGTTTGGGGATTGAAAAGGTGGGGGTTTTGAGGAAGGAGAGGTGGCGGGGGTTGAAGAGGGTCAGTGAGAACGCCATTGTTGTTTTTGGTTTTTCTGATGAGCTTCTCTGAAATAGTGCAATCGGGTTCAATAATGGTGGATGCAGAGACATTTATGATACCAGTGATACTGTACAGGTAATGATGGAGCACGAACAACCCAACAATCAGGACCACAAAATTGTTCTCTCTGAAAAATTGGGAAAGGTTGATTAAAATAAGACCCAGGTTCTTTATTTATTATATATTACTCTTATTATATATTACTCTTGGGGTTGCATTGTGCTCCTATAAAACGAGCATGTAGATTGAATTTAATGAGACAATATTGTATTTGTCCCGTTTTGATACGGAACGGGAATATGATTTATTTTTTAGTATGTATTTATTCAAACATAAGTGATTATAAATAAATATAAAATAATTTTGTGTTTGGTTATGTTTTGAATTATTATCATTAGTTAAGAATAAATGTTTTATTGTTTAGGTAAAATATGAATAAAGTATGGATAAGAATTTATAATATGTGAAAAAATAATGATAGTTGATTTGACAGGTGATTTATAAGATGTGATAACAGTCGATTTGACAGTTGGTCCACATGTATTTTGGGTGGAATAACCTAGGATAACTTTAGCCCTTTGTTTGTTTTGGGAATAAGCCTCCGGATAACCTTGGAAACCCCGAATAATCATTGCTAAAGTATGTCAGAATAAACTAGTATAAAGTGGAATATGAATTCCAACCAACCACTGGAATTAAAGTTATCATAGGTTATTCCACTCAAAGAATATGTGGGCTCACTGTCAAATCAACTGTCATCACCTTCTTATAAACCAACTATCATTATTTTTTCACATTTTATAAATCATTATCCATACTTTATTCACATTTTACCCAAACAACAAAACATTTATTCTTACGTTTACCAACGAGAATAATTCAAAACACAACCAAACACAAAATCACTTTATTCTTATTTATAATCGCTTATGCTTGGATAAATGCATACCCAAGAATAAATCATATTCCCGTTCCAAACAGGGGTTAATTACAGGGGTTGGTTAAAATTCATATATCACTTTATACCAGTTTATTCTGACATATTTTATCCCTAGCTATTATGTGTTTCTAAACACCCAAAATCCCTTATTCCCCTTTATACCAGGTTATCCAAAGGATTATTCCCGTTCGAAACGGGGGCTAATTCCAGTGGTTGGTTGAAATTCATATACAATTTTATACCAGTTTATTCTGGCATATTTTATCCCTAGCTAATTTGTATTTCTAAACACTCAAAATCCCTTATTCCCCTTTATACCATGTTATCCAAAGGATTATTCCCGTCCCCTTTATACCATGTTATCCAAAGGATTATTCCCGTCCCCTTTATACCATGTTATCCAAAGGATTATTCCCGTTCCAAACGGGAGCTTAAGCCCCCGTTTGGATACAGAATAAGATTTATTCTTGGTTATTTATTTATCCGAGTATAAATGAGTATAAATAAGGATAAAATGATTTTGTGTTTGATTGTGTTTTGAATTATTCTCGTTGGGAATCGTAAGAATAAATGTTTTGTTGTTTGGGTAAATGTGAATAAAGTATGAATAAGAATTTATAAAAGGTAAAAAGTAATGATAGTTGATTTGACATGTGATTTATAAGAGGTGATGACAGTTGATTTGACAGTGGGCCCACTTATTCTTTAGGTGGAATAACCTAGGATAACTTTTATTCTAGGGGTTGATTGGAATCCATATACCACTTTATACCAGTTTATTCTAGCACATTTTATCCGGGGTTATCGGGGCTTTCCAAACGGGGCTCAAATTTTATCCGGGGTTATCCGGAGTTATCCGGGGCTTATCCGGCATCCAAACGGGGGCTAAAGGTTTGCTGAAATTCATATATCAATCTATCCAGGCATACATTATCCCTGGGTATTCTGGACATTCAAACACCTTATTTAACATATTTTACCTTATTCCAGAATTTATCCGGGTTATACTGCATCCAAACGGGGGCAAGTGTTCTACGGTAACAGTGTATACTGTACAATCACAGTGTATGAAAATTTTAAAAAAATCATTTTTTTAGTGTATATTCATGTGTATTTGTGCAAATTTTGATAATAAAAAAATAGTGAAAACTGTTGAAGAGACTTAAACACAGGAGCACAGGACTCGATCTCAACAGATCATTTTCCATTCTATATTGAAACGTTAGGGACATTCATTCCTACTGCCAACCCCGATAAATACATACTCAGAATGCTGATTATATATATAATAATGAAACAGAGCTACAAAGTGAGTCTCCAATCTCAGGTGAATTGTCTAACAAACTGTGAGAAACTATGTATGAGATTCTCTATATGTTGTTGTTGCCTAACCAAAAGTCCCCAACATTAACCAAAAAAACATAACCCATCACCCCACATATCAGTTCAGGCTGTCTTTCACCGGTGGCGGGGGCGGTGGTGCCTCCAGCAGCAGAGGAGGCTGAATGAGCTTCAGCCTCTCCTTGTATTCCTGCATCTCCCTCTTGTACCTCTCCTTGTCCTTCAACCCCCAGTCCTGATACACCTACACAAACAAACACACAACATGAAATCAACATAAAAAGTTTCTACAACATGGATTTCATTTAATTTTTTAACTCACAATCCTCTCTTCTTGGGTGAGCTTGTTCCATGAGTCCCCAATCATCTTACTGAACTCCCTCTCCCTCTTGGGGTAGAGGACCTTGAGCTTTGAGTGCTTCTCCGCGAAGAAGAAGTTGTAGGCGCTGCGGTTTGGCTTTGGGTGGGCTGGGTCCCGAAATCGCCTCCATCCCCTCCTCCGCCTCCGATGAGCCATCGAAGATGCGGGAGCACCTCCAGCATTGAACAGTGGATCAAACGACACGATGGTGTTGTTGTTTGGCATCGCTAACATTGAGGGGGCAGGGGCGGGGGTGGCTCCCAACGGAAGCGCGTGATACAGCACTCCATGGAGCGTCTCCGCCCCCAACTTCACGGTCACCAGGTACCCGTGTTCGAATTTCCCGTTGATCATTCCGGTCACCGTGAAGTTATGTGTACCTGGACAAAGAAGAGATCATAACATGCACAATGCAATTGAGTTTTGGGGGGGCCAAAGGATTACAATACCTGATTTGCTGCTGACCTGACCTTAATTAGTTAATTATGTAACATTTTGTTACCATTAAGTTTATGGGTCAGGTTTGGGTAGTTAATTTGCTGATGGTGCCATCATTTAATAGTTCTATATAATGTTATTATCCTAATAACAAACTCTAACCAGATTAAATTTCTAAAATGTTAAGCATTTTTAGAATTAAAGATAATTCTACAATATGTCCATTGACTATCTTGAGTCAATATAAAAATTGATCGCATTATTTGTCCCATCATTTACTTATATGTCGTATCTGTGCCTGCATGAAAACATGGGAATATAAATGGGAACAAAATGAGAGAATTTTCCTGAAGTTTTTTTGTCTCTTGTTTTATTAGAAGTGAAGAGGAAAAGTGAGAATCATATCATGTCACTTTGATGAAAGAGATATGCACAAACGAAGGTTATAGAAAAATTTCATGTGATAGCCAATTATGATTAGAGGCGTGATATAATTTTATCACGTAACATTATGTGCAACATCTTTTTTAACAAAAACAAGATGTTCATTGTAATATCATGTGCCATATCAAGATTAGTCAACACAGGAAAATATGCTGCCATAAATAATTCCAACTTACTTAAATGGGTGGATGTAATGACCATGGTCACATTGCGTACATAAAGAGAAATCAAATTATATAAAAAATTAAAACAATATATAGATCAGTTTTACATCAAACTAAAAGGGCTGGTGTATCATTGACGACCACCATCTGCATAACACTATATAAGTTCTTAATGTATGTTAACAATAACATGACACACTTAAATGGGTGCATGTTAGCAATATAACAATGAAAGTACTCATTCAACAAAACTATAAAATGATACATAAATCTAAAGTTCACTAGCTAACTGTTGTGGAAAGTCTCAATAAAACTAGAGATCCCAAGTTCCCAACTCACTGGCTTTGAAATCATCAAAACCTGTTCATATATGGACGATATCCACAATTAAAATAAAATAAAAAAACCTTAAAGAATCCAACCATTGACCATTGATATTACACAGGTTACATTGTGAGATGAAGAATTTTGTTCTTTTCAATAACAAATAGATGGTACGTATTTAAGGATGGCCAGCTAGTAATGCTCCACCTATTGAGTAGGGAGTAAGACATCATTCTTTGTAATTATTTCATTGAAATAAGAGTGATGATATCCTATAATTTTTTTCATTGATTTCTTGAAATGGTATACCTCTATATACACACATTTTCACAAAAAATTGCAGTGTCTTCTTTAACGATTTGTATGAATCCATTTATAACAAATGTGAAAATTTAACGAGGTACATTCATCTAAAATGGTATACGAGACTACAAACGGACCACTATGTATAACATCAGTATTGAACTACACAACCTATAAATCAAATTACACAAAGAGTGACACTATACTCAATAATTATTGTATAGTTTAATTCATAAGCTATAGAAGTACAGTTCAATACAACAAATCGAAGCCAGTGCTCAACCTGAAAAAACATGGCTGTACATAGGGGTTAATGGGCCTACAAAATAGCCCAAATGAACTTGTACTAGTCTATAGCCCATTAATATCACTGGCCTCAATAAACATAGAGTGGTCCCATCGCATGATGGCCCGTGAACCTCCGTACAAACTATAACCGGCGATAGCCAGTCATAACAGGTGGAGACAGGCAGACCAATATCATGGTCGGGGGTTTGACCAAACTCTGACCACTCTTAAAGAAAGTCAAAACAAAACAAAGAGAGAGAGAGAATATGATCACAGCAGTTTAAGCTAAAAAAAGCGCCGCCATAACAGAGTTACCTCCGTTTTGCAGGGAAGTGAAGGTCGTCGCTTTTCGCTTCTTCGGCGGGTGTTGGAGCTGCTGTTGATGATGCATGGAGTCAGAAGCAGTTTCTGGAAGACCGGGCTTCGTAGCTTTGCATGGAGGACTCTTGGCATGCAATGCAGCTGTAAAGATAATAGTGTGTGTAAATAATATATGTTCAGATGTACCAACAACCCCATTTAAAGTTTTATCATCTTTTTTAAAAAAACAAAAAAAAATTGAATCACAACAAGACAAAAAGAAGGGGAAACGATATTTGTTGTGTTTGGATTTATTTGGACCTTCAGGAGGGACCAAGGGACCCCGCAATCTGAAGAAGTAGACCTTCTCATAATGGTGGAGGAGGCTTATGTAGTACTTCCTTAGAACGAATGAGGCGCTTGTGGTTGTGGGTGGGAAGTTGAACACCGCGATCACCTCCCTCCATCTCTTCTCCCTCACCACCTTCAAAAAATGAAAAGACCCATATTTCAATAACACACCAACATGTGATGTTTTATGTTTTAATGACAGAATGTCCCAACCTTGTCAAGGCCGCCCCTTTGAGTCACTTGCACATACAACATATGCAAATCCAAGTCTTTCCCTCCAATCACAGGAATCCTTCACAAAAAACAATTCGAAGTTTTTAAAAACAGAAGAAAATAAGACAAGGAAAGCTCAAAAGGGTTCTCTGTTTTCAAAGCAACTGTTACTTCAAGACAAAGGAAACATACCCATATACATAAAAGAAGACCATTTGATATATATTAATGAATAAAAAACATAGGAAATATTGAGAGAGAGAGAGAGAGAGAGAGAGAGAGACTAGTTTTACATGAACTTGGTCCCAAGCGTGGAGTGGAACCGCCGGAGGGTCTCCATGAAAGCCGCCGGATTTCTGACGACATCCTCGTGAGACAGAAGCGCCTCCGGGTACACCTTCTCCTCCGCCGCCGCCTCCGTCGACATGGCTTCCCAAAATGCCCCCAAAAAGCTACAGTAAAGCAAAAGGAGAGGAAAACAAAATGAAACCCAAATAGTTACATAAGTTTCCAATAGAAACTCTATATGAAACTCTAGATATTAAAACCAAACCATGGTTCAATATAGGATAACGAGCCTCTCTAAAAAGGTGGCAGACGCGTGGAAACGTAACGGCTAATTTTTATATTAACAATTGGATAAAATATATTTAGACCCCTGAAACTTTTAAAACCTGCATGAACACCCCCCTAGAGTTTGACAACATGCACCCACACGCCTACCAATAGATTTTCCGTAAAAATGTAACAAAAATACTTTTAAATCACTATGTTATCATTTAAAGAATTTTTTAAATATTTAAAAAGAATACGATAATGATTTAATAAAAAAAATAAAATTATATTTTTATTCCATCTTAATGAAAAAATCAAATGACACGGGTGTAAGCATGTTTTAAAACTTCCACAGATGTATGTTTCAGCAGATTTCAAAAAATTTAAGGGGATCAAACCCATTTTACTCTAGCTATTTGGCACAACCAAATGGGGTCCTCCGCCTTTATATTACATCCACTATGCTCTTCATCATAATGAATGGTGTTATTTACGTTTATTATATATAAAATGTTTAATTCGGCGGAGGGGGGGTGGGGTGTAATTATTACTGTTACGGACCTTTTTTGTCTTCTTTGTCTGACGCCGTTTTCATAAAGAAAACACACTATATGTGTCACTAATGTCACGTCTGACAATTAAAAAGCGTGTGTTGTGTATCTTATGTTTAAAGTTTCGTCAGGCTTTGGTGACTGGGTGGCGTAATACACGTGAAACGTTATCGGGTCCGTACAAATTTTTTTTGTTCAATGGAGGTGATTCGAAGAGGGGGGGAGGATCTTTTGCTTGATGTGGGTTCAACTGTTGTAAGGGCTATGTGGAAGTGGTGCCCGTGGCTGTCGATGAGGGTGAGATGAAAGTTTTTTTTTTTTTCCCTTTAAGCTATGTTTGGATATGATAATGAACATGAAATCAGTAAAATAAATCAAAAATAATTGTTTGTTTGTGAAAAATACGTGTTTATAATTATGCAGGAATGAAATGCATAGTCAGGAGAAAATTTTGGATGGGCTAAATTATATTTTTGATCAAAAAAATTATTCTTAAATTTGAATATATATATATATATATGATCGCGATTACGTGCGGTGTGCGGTCGGTGCGGTTTACGACGTGGGCCGTTCGATCGCGGGTCCATCGCATCCAACGGTCGACGTGAATCGCACCCGACCGTCCGATGCGATGGACCCGTGATCGACGGCCCGTGATCGCGCACCGCACCGACCGTAAACCGCATGTAATCGGCTCCCATATATGGTCGCGATTACGTGCGGAGTATATCAATATATGATGCACAAGCTCATGTTGTTAACCCGCATGCTAAGAATATATAATCTAATACAGGACCATGGGCTTTTTTAAAAAAAAATTATTTATACGAGCAGTCATTTTTTTCATTATAATTCCAGTCTCATGTAACTCTTTAACATTATATATCTACATTATATTATATAACTATTTCATGTTTTTTTATAAATAGGTATATGCGATTCATTAGAATATATGCTTCGTTTTTATATATAAAAGCATTTACGTCAATTACATTTTAAAAAAATCATAACATATAAGAACTCGAATTGAGATTGGAAAGGGACTCATGTAATATTTTTAAATAATAAATAGACACAGCAACATGTTGGTACAAGAGATTAAATTCAGAATATTTATATATTTCAAATAATTGCATATGAAGATATTTTATATTGAAACATAAAAATATACATTATAAAATCTAAATATTATTATATAAACAAAAAAAATTATAAAAACTAGGCCGGGTGGGAATCAGTGAAAATAAGGTAGTATTGATATTGTAGATCTTCTTGGAATTTTGTTATTCCATTGAACTTATTTTATCGATATGAGTAAGGGTTAACTTGGAAGTCTTGGATTAATTAAACTAAATTTAAACCGATCCAGACCGTAAATTTTTTGGGTTTTAGATTAATATTTATTTGGTTTGGTTGGGTTATAGAATATTAATAGTTTGGATTTGGTTTCACAACATAAAAAATTGAATTATACCAAATAGAACATAACCAAACTCTAACTAGTTTTTCATATTTTATAATCACTATTCACTCTTCAAACCTTCTATCCTGATCATTCTTGTGACCAATATCCACTTCTTATCCTCCATTGGATTTTGTATATATTCTATTTTTTAATAACATATTTATGACGATATATTATATGAATTAATATATTATAATAGGACAAAAAAAACATAATTTACAAATTTGGTTTGGTTCGGATATACTAAAAATGATTCACTTTGATTCATCATGAATCACATGTTATATTACTTTTTCACTTTTATATATTATTATCCATAATTTGCTTGTCTTTTATCCATAATTAATCAATATTCTATCAAACAAATAAAAAATTTATTATTACATTTTTAAATAAAAATAATTAAAAACACAAATGGGGGATAAAGTAAAAAATAAATTATAATTATAATTGAATAAAATATCATATTTAAATATTGGTTTGACAAGAGGTTAATGTTTGAGAATAAAATATTTCTAATTTTAAGAGATAAAAAATTTATCAATTTTGTCTTTATTTACATTCGTTAAAATCATGATAAAAATAAGGATAGATATTATTCCAACTCATAGATAGAACAAAAAAATTCTATTATTATTTTAAAATCAAGTCAATTGTCTCTATTTTATCCTAATTAATTTTTATAACAACGTGATAAGTTATCTTCCCCCACTTATCTCATTATCCAATAATTATCTTCTTGCAAAAATACAAACAATTATATTGTTTTTACAATGAAAATATGAATTTTTTGTTCCACTAAAAACTATAATAATAATTATCTTTATATAATATTATAATTTTAATATATATATATGTGTGTGTGTGTGTGTGTGTTTTTTTTTTTTTTCATTAAGAGTGAGTTTGGTTGCACAATTGCAAAATTGATTCTGCAGGAAGCTCACCTCTCTCAGTTTTTAAAAATTACAGCTTTTGAATACTATTTATTCGAAATCTCTGTGTAGGAAACTGCTATAATAAAATTATTTAGTTACGATTATAGAAGCAGCTTCCTAGGATCGTAAAAGCTGCGCAATGACGCAACCAAACCCACCCAAGACAACTCATCATTGTAACCCAACCCATTACCAAATCAGCCCAAATGAGTTAAAGGTCTGAACTCTGAAGTCCGAACGGGTCCTTCTGTATCGGAAAGCCCATTCAAAACCGAAAGTTGGAAAGTCCACCTTCAGCGAGAGAGAGAGAGAGAGAGAGAACCGAATGGCGAGCTTCATCAGCAGCATCAACTCACCGTCTCCGATCCTCACCTCCATCTCCCGCTCCCAATCCAAGGTCCGAAAATCCAAATCAATTACTTCTCTCTCTCTCACTCTCTCGTACGGCCACAAACACAAACCTTCAACCACGAATCCCATGCACTCAACACCATCGATTCAATCTCTGCAGAGAATCAGAGTCACGTTTGTGCGTCCTGTCAGATGCGACTCGACCTCTCCTCCTCCTCCTCCCTCTAATGGTGGCGGCTCGTCGGCTCCTCTCAGCGGAATATCAACATACGGCTTGTGCGCGGGGATCGGCGCGTTGGGTTTTCTCGAAACCGGCTACCTGAGCTACCTCAAACTCACCGGCGGGGAAGCCTTCTGCCCCGCTGGTGGCGGTGGCGCGGGGGGATGTGGCGATGTCCTCAACAGCGACTATGCCGTTGTTTTCGGTATTAGAATTGAAGATTTTTATAAATTTAAACAAATGCTTTTTTTTTCTCCAATATATGATTATGTGAGCTTAATAGAAAAAGCTTTCATATGATATTCTTGCTATATGTGAACCCATATTGATATCATGGTAGCTCAATGTAATATAATTCTTGTTGTTTGAATCCTTATTTTATTATTGTAGAATATTATCATCATAAAGTTTAGAGATTGACAAAGAATGCTATTTTTTAAATTATACTTTTGTTAGATTCCTGAAAATCTGGTTTTTATAACTAAAAATCTGTTTTTCGCTTTCTGGAAAAGTTGGGTCCATTTGGGGTGTGTTTAGAAATAGGTTTGGATTAAGTATGTTCCCTGAACCTGGTTCCAAATGCCATGATTTGTACGATCAGGCTTGCCTTATTATGGTTGCTTATGTTTGCAATTCACAGGCATTCCCCTCCCTGTATTTGGTTTGGTTGCATATGGTTTAGTCGCATCGGTTGGTCTGCAGATGGCCAGACAGGATTTACCTTTTGGGCTTAGCAGAAATGAGGGCCGTGCAGTTCTACTTGCGAGCACCACCTCAATGGCGACGGCGAGTGCTTATTTTCTGTACCTTTTGAGCACAGAGTTTGCTGGAACATCATGTCCGTATTGTTTGTTCTCCGCTTTCCTGTCTTTCAGCTTGTTCTTCATCATGTTAAAGGTCTGAATTCTGTGTTTACTTTTTTCCCTCTAAATAAATGAACATTTCATTGGTTTAAACTAAACCCCATAGCTTGGTTGGTCTTTTCATGGTAGGACTTCAGCTTGCAAGAGATTCAAAAGTCGGCAGGCATACAGTTATCTGTTGTCGCAATAGTGATTGCTGCTTTAAGCAATTCATATGCCAATGTTCCGCCTCAGTCACCAAAGTGAGTTATTTGTGCCTAAAATGCTTGATCCCTCACAATTTCATTTTTCTTCAGCATAATTATGTTCATCTACTATGATGTCTGCATATCATTGATTGTGATCTATGTTTTTACTGTCATATTCATGATACATCAATCTCAGTTTCACATTTGATTTTTCTTTGCTTATTGCAGTTATATACTTTATGTGATTCAATAATGTACAATGGATATTATTATCCATTTCTGATGGCTTGTCTACAGTTATGCCTCTTGTTTAATATTTTTGTTATGGACAAGTCATTAAGTGATAATTACCTACTCCTGTCATGAAGTCAAACAATAGTAAACGAAATATTTTCCTTCTTTTTTTTTATGTTCAATGCATATCTGCCACACCATGCAAGCAGTCAGTTTTTGTCTTGGTCCTCTTGGATGTTGATGACAGTATTGATAAATTTCGATGATGGAACTCATACAAGTTTTGTAACCACTTTCATTCAGTTTGACTGAGAATCTCAATATAGTTTGATCCAATAATTTTTATCATGAGGCTGCATAAACCAGTATTCTACAAATTCTTCCAAGATAATGTATTGTGGCTGAAATTCTGCTGCAAAGCAGGGGAATTCTTGGTTTGCAACAAGGTGGTTCTCATCAACATTCTCAGTTATCGGAGACGATGTCATTTACTATCTTTGTCATGTTGACAGAACGTCTTCCAAAAATTTGCCCAAGGCCAACACTAGTTTACAACTGTGTTTAGCTATTGTTACCACTATTGACTTCTGGGGAACATCCAGCCAAATTTTGGACTAATATACAAAGTTCTGGGGGCTATTTCAGACATGGTAAAATGCTGGGGGCATGTGCACTTTAGTTTATGCCTTGTTGTGGCTTGGACACTTGATAATGCTGGTTATGTCTAAGTGGTTCCATCAGTTTGACAGTATCCTGCTTATCTAGCTCTTTTGGGTTTTGTTCAGTTGATCTTGATATCTTATTGACATCCAAATTGTAATTTGATTCTTATAATGATTTTGTAACATGGTTAGTATGTAATGCATGGAAACCTTATTGATGTTTTCCTGTTGAACAGCATCAACGATATTGATTTGCAACCATATAAAACAGAGATCACAACACAATCAAGTCCATTTGCTATTGCTCTTGCAAAACACCTAAACTCAATAGGAGCTAAAATGTATGGAGCTTTCTGGTGTTCTCATTGTATAGAGCAAAAACAGGTATGGGTATTATTTGAACTATTCTAGTGTTCATATAGTATTTGTCCACATCTCACAGTTGTGCACTGCCATTCATATTGCTAAGAGATGTCTCTAATGCATATTTACTTTTGAGCTTTTATTGGAATGAGATTTTTTTATTTTAATAAAGGTGTTCCTTAGGGTTTGATCTTTTGACCTCTTTCACAGTGAGGGGAGTGTTTACTGACTTAACCAAAGCTCGATTTACAATGAGATATGTTGTAAGGTTAAGAAAAAAAATTTAATCTTTCAATTTATAGTTTTTGGGATTATTTTTCAGTGACACTGATTTTTTATAGGCAAGTTTTTTTTTGTTTATAATTTTTCCTCGTTAAATTCCTACTAGTAACAATAAAACTCATACCCATGACTCCTCAGTGAATAGGGTTCCTCCAACAATCTGACAAGAGGTAGCTCGGTGACACAGAAATTACATGACTTTGATATATCTTCATCAGTGAATAATTCTTGAAATGAAAAGGGGGAGCGAAAAATCCATGCTTCCAAAAGGAAGTGAATGATTCCACCAGTGGTTCAAAAAATAAGTTCCCCTGTCGGGAAACATTTCCGTTGTCTGTTTAGTTACGTAAGCACACATCATATTCACTTATGGCTTTTCTGAATATCCTTGATGTAGAAAGTCAGTCGACGGGTACTAGCTTGCATCTGATACAATATCCATATAATAACAATGAAAATTTGCCCTTCTATTTCGAGGACATTATAACAATCATTTACACCTAGTTGCTCAGCATTGGTCCTTTTGACTTTTATCTTCTCTCCCCTTGTTCGATATAGATGTTTGGACGTGAAGCGGTGAAGCTTCTAAACTACGTAGAGTGCTTTCCCGATGGAGCTGGAAAAGGAAGAAAAATGACCAAGGAATGCACAGCTGCTGGACTCGAAGGTTTCCC
This sequence comes from Acorus calamus, assembly GCA_030737845.1. Taxonomy (NCBI): domain Eukaryota; kingdom Viridiplantae; phylum Streptophyta; class Magnoliopsida; order Acorales; family Acoraceae; genus Acorus; species Acorus calamus. The sequence continues at coordinate 3,086,216 of CM060858.1, read as the reverse complement.
AACTTGGTTGATAAAGGACCAGGTACAGAATTTGTTGTCTTGAGGTGCCTCTATAGTCTATAGATCACCACTTCCACAATAGTCCTAGACCTTATGGAACAGCATTTCATATGAACTCTGGTGACACACACCAGCTCTGGTCAGTCTTTGTTCTGTTACAACATTTTGAAAATGCTGGTACAGAACAAATCGAGCAAGGCTCATAAATTGATTATTTTGCAGTCTTGAATAACCCCAAAAAGAGTTAACACACCTCCCTCGCATATAAATCTTTCTACATATGAAGTTCTCATTGATAATCTGGGTTCACATGGTTGCAGGTTTTGAGTGGTGAGCAAGACCTGCAAGCACTTGCACAGGCATCTGGATTTGATCTTCAAGACTTTCAACCTTCCTAGGCATGTAGCAAGTATTGCAATATAGGCATTACACAATTTCATCATGAAGGAGATTTGATTTGTTAGTGGAAGAAGAATTTCTTTGGCATATGGTGAGTCCATTTGCTTGCTTTCCCCTGCTCATGCAAATTCCGGACTCCCAACTGATTATATTTTTGTATAGAAAAACAATTATCAAACAAAACTTTGCCTCAGAATTACCTGCTCATTACTTGATTTTCAATTGGAAAAATGATATGTTCAAACAGTACCAAATCAATTAAATATTAATTTAAAAATGATGTGTAGTTCTGTTTACATAATATATATAGTTCTAATGAAGTTCGGTATATATTTCACTTGGTTGGGGATTCCCTTTGGACTTCCTGTGTTGTATTTGTCATTTTCATCTTAAAAAACTAATGTCCTTTTCAAACATTACCAAAAGTATTTTACGAAACGAATGCAATTAATTATTTTAATTGATATTATCTTTCTTATATTTTTCAACCACACCAAATTTATACCAATCATCATAATTATTTATATAGAAAAGGCTTTTTTATATAAAATGATGGAAAAACTAAAAATTTCTAATTTTTTAGCCTAGTGAGAATCAAATCGGTTTGATTTCACAAATTTTGGGGTAATAATTGGAACTTATTGTGATAGTAACCAAAAATATCTTTCAGCAACTAAAAATGACATTAAAAAGTTTTAAAATTAAGGCTTGTAGGACCTTGCCCTGGGTTAGAGGGGGTCCTTCCAGAAATTCTCGAAGGCCAAGAGAACAAGCTCCTGCCTAAGAGGGGGTTTGGAAATAGTTTTCAACCAGCAATTGACGCGCCTCGGTTATAACCTCACTGACTGCGTCATTGCCCCAAGCGCAAAGATGCCTTTCTCCACTGCCCAAACCCCTCCTTTTATAACCCACCGAACCCATGTTTTTCTTCGAACTACCGATGTGGGACTATTATTTCCCACTTATTATCTTCGTCAATCCCCCTCGTTCGCTTTGACTTTACAGGGCCTTCTCTGATTCGGAGGAACCCACCACTCAAACGGTCCAGATTTCATGCCAGACTCGGAGAGAGAAACGCTGAACGGACGGTCGGGATTGTTCCAGCACTCGTCTTCGATCGAAAGCTTGCGAAACAGATGCAGTGCTTCTTCACGTGAAACGTCTCGATTTCCTTTTTTTTTTTCAGATTGAAACGCAGTTGCGTTTGATCGGATATGGATAACCCGAACACGTAAGAATCTCGGTCTTCTTCCATTTGTCATAGTTTCGATTTGAAGCAGTGCGGATGTTGTTCTATGTCTTGGATTAGATTGTAATGAATTTGTTTGATTTGTTGTTGTATATTGGACGCAGAGTTCTGATGAATCGAATAGTGGTGCCGAGCCTTGTAACGGTACTCTCTGTTATTTCTTTTTCGGTTTAATTATAATTAGATTAGCCAAGTTGGTTATACATTTTCTATGTCGTTTATGTTTCTAAATTTGCAAACGTTTATTTGCTTTTTATTTCTCAATACGGAATGACATCAAGATGTCTTCAAAATATGTACCTACCTTGAAAAATGATATGTCCAAGCCATGTATACAGCATCCCTGACATTTATGATTTTTTTTTAAATTATATACTCGCTGATGAAATAAATATTATTATAAAAAGTAAAGTATATATTTTTATTTTCTTAGAAAAATAAAAAAAAATTATACTCGTAGAGTGTATGCTGCATTAGGACAGTATATGCTCTAACTGGTGGATTGTATAGTTGACTAGAAGACCACTTACGGGTTGCAGATGGGGCTGCAAATGAGACTGTGTGAATCAGCACAGCAGCACTCATCTACCTTTGGTCCTTTTTGTGAGCAAACCAAGAGTGTTTCAAATTTGCCCTCTGTGTTATATCAATGTATTGTGGTGAATTTTGGTTATGTATTATGCACACACTCACTGCGATTTACTTTCGAACCTTTTTCAGGAGAGGTTATACGTAGTGGAAGAGAAATCCTTCTTCAGGTATCAGTATTTTTTTTGGCCTTGTTAATATATGCTTAATTGGTTAGTACATATAGAATTTATGAGAGGTTCAATAGCGCAACTTGATGGTCTAGTTTCTGTTGGAATTTCATGTCCGTTTGCCCTGTGAACTGAATGATTGTGACGGTGGCTTTTGTTTGTATTCTGTATCTCTGCAACTTAATTTATCTTTTTAAATATTCATGAGGTTCTTCATTAAAACTTTCCATCAACTGGTTGGGAGTTCATTTGCTATGAATCCTGAATCCTGGTTGGGTTTTCAGTTTGTTTGTGTTTTCAGGATTTCTATGTGAAAGGCCACTAAAGACCATGGTTGACATCTGTTCAAACAATTGGGTATAGAATTTATGTCAATCTTGTGTGGAGTTGTCTCGCAAACATGTGGGATTAACTCCATAAGAACTGATCTGATATAGTTTGGACAATACTTTAAGTTTATGGACACTAATGGTTATTGTATGTTGATTTCCCGTATGTGGATCCTTAGTAGAAACATACATGTTTCTACCAAGCCAAAAAAAAAAAGTTTCAGCCTTCTTGGTCTTTACAAATTACTGGTTCCATAAAAATAAAAATAAAAACTATTGGTGGTCTCTGATTGTACAGAATTAGCGATTTAAGGAAAAGTTTCAATATTAGGTCAGATATTAGTAACATCTGCTTTCAGAAATATTACTGATTAATTAATAATATTCTGTCTTTTACGTAGGCTTTCAACTGGGAATCTCATAAAAATGACTGGTGGAAAAATATAGAAGATAAGGTTCCTGATATAGCAAAGTCTGGTTTCACATCTGCATGGCTGCCCCCCGTGACTCATTCAGTTTCACCAGAAGGTAGACATAGTTGCAGTAATTTCTTTTAATTTTCTACCTAACCATCCTTGCGTACCCCTGGGATTATAATTCCTTCGCTTCTTGTTCACAGGTTATCTACCACAGAATTTATATTCTCTTCACTCTTCTTATGGGCCAGAGCTCCTGTTAAAAGCTTTACTCGAAAAACTAAAACAGTACAAAGTTAGAGCAATGGCCGATATAGTAATCAATCATCGCGTGGGAACTACTCAAGGGCATGGAGGCACATATAACAGATACGATGGGATTCCATTATCGTGGGATGAACGTGCTGTCACATCTTGTTCTGGTGGATCGGTAAATTCCCATGCACTTCAGTTTAATAATGATTGTTGATTAGAACATTGTTCTTTGCTTTATTTCTTTCATGCAAGGAAAAATGAAGGGCTTGAGCAAGAACTGGCATTGATTGGAAAGAGATTGTGTTGGTTGGGAAAATATATAAAAACCTTTGACCATGTTTATTTTCTAAAATGTTTATATTTTAGATAGTGTATGTCACCTAGATAACATGTTTGATGGGTTTTAGATGTACTGAGTGGTTTGTGAGAAGGCTATTTTTTTTAGAATTATAGGCCCTGATTCAATGTAGTTAGTATCTTCTATAGACCTCAACGTAAATTGAATGAATTCTTGCTTGTTGGTTATCATCTTGTGAGGTATCTCATTGCGATATGATCGCGGTACAAATTGCATCATTTTTCTATGGAAAGAATATATTTAAAACCATGGTGGAATTTTAAATTGCTATTCAGTGTTCACATTCTAGTGTTGACTGATAGATGTGCATTTTTTTAACTCCTCACCCCTTTTCAACTTTTGAACTCTTATCACGTTACAACTGCGCTGCTGGCTAGCACTGATCCATGGGCTCACATACAATCCAAATCTGCATTAATAACTTATGTTGGGAAAACCTATCTCCAGCACCTGTTTTTATGTTAAAAACCTTCAAAATTTTGTTTGTCATCTACTTCTAGGGAAGTCAAGGCACAGGAGATAACTTCCACGGAGTCCCAAATATAGATCATGGTCAATCTTTTGTACAAAAAGATATCATTGAGTGGCTGAATTGGCTTCGGAAGAGTGTCGGATTCCAGGATTTTCGTTTTGATTTTGCAAAAGGGTAAATTACCTTATGGCAACTATCATTATAACTTGTTTAATTACTGATTTGTTCTGGATCTTCAATGTTATGCTTTGCTTTCTATAATTTTCTTATTCTGTGATATTACATTTTAGTTATGCAGCAAAGTATGTGAAAAAATATGTTGAAGAAGCAAAGCCAGTATTTGCTGTTGGGGAGTATTGGGATAGTTGCAGCTACAATGCACCTGACAGTCGCTTGGAATACAACCAAGGTGATCAATACTATCCATATCTAAGTTCTGTCTTTTCTATGCACATTTTGGATTAGAACCATTACTTTCCTTGTTCTCTTGTAAATTGCTTTTTCTGTTTAGGATAGTTTTTTGAAGAAAGAACTTCTTTCATGTCATTGAATGTATTGGAGCACTAACAAAAAATAAGAATTACAGAATGAAGAACAGTTCTTGCAGGGACATACCGATCCTCAAGAGTTTTTTAAAATTAAGAGAATTATGCCCTTTTAGTGGCTATGTGTAAGGGAATTATCATTGAGCCATGCAAGTTAGACCCTTCCCAGGTTGGCTCAGGTTTGTCTCTTCTCTAAATGGCCTAGCCTCTTCTAGAACCCAATTTTAACACTATTTAAAAGAAGTTGTGCTCGTAGGCCATATTTTAGGTGAGTCCAAGGGTTATATCAGTCAAACAAGTCCAAAAGTCTACAGACAGATCAAGCCTGGATCTCAGCAGTGAATTGTCTAAGCAAGCTGAGACAACCGTAGTCATCCCTCTAAATGTTCCCATTCTCTGCTGGAATTTGACTGGTTATCTGTTCTCTATATAATGAGAATCATAGGAGAACCCAATTGCTGGAGTGTTTTTAATCATGGGTGGAGTTTGAGAACAAGGAAATATTTGTATTCTGTTGTGTGGCAACTGCCTCGAGCACGATTTTCCTACAAAACACTAAAAGGTAAACTTTGCCAAAACTCTCTCTCAGAAGCCAGTGGTGATGCGAAAAGGAATACTTGGCTTTCCACTGATGTAATGGTATACTCAACTCCCATTGTCTTTTGGTTATGGATCTTAGCACTAGCATAACATATGATAATGGTAGTGTTCTTTGGCCTTAGTAATGGTGTTCATTTGTTATATTTTATATAGATTAAAAAATATCAATAATTTGCTTCACTGAACTTGATGTTCCTAATCATCTCCTAGTTATACATAAAAGCCATTGTCACACTCTAAATGATAAAAATGTATTACCTTAAACAGCTTATCTGAAACAGATAGTCATAGACAAAGGATTATCAATTGGATTGACAATGCTGGAGGCCTCTGTGCTGCTTTTGATTTTACAACAAAGGGAATTCTTCAGGTATCTCATTGAGTTTACTATGTATTATGGTAAAAGGTCATGGGGTTTGGTTTTGGGACATAAAATGCTCAAAGAAAAAGTATAGAGATATAAAAGAATTTATTATATTCTATTCCTGAAAATAGGAATCTGTGAGGGGGGAATTATGGCGTCTCCGTGATTCAAAAGGGAAACCTCCTGGTGTGATGGGATGGTGGCCTTCTAGAGCTGTTACATTTATTGAGAACCATGACACAGGTTCGACACAGGTAAGATTTCAATGAATATTTTTGTTAATTCTGTTACCAACATGTATCTCTTCATTCATATTTTGTAATCCTTTTTCCCACTTCCGTTTGTACAGAGTCATTGGCCCTTTCCAGCTGGTCACATTATGGAGGTAAGTGATGCATAATAGGTGCAGACTTTTTATGTCTAAAATTTTTATCTTCTTGTATAAAATTTCAATGAATATCTTTAGATGTTCATCTGAAAGGGCTTGTAATACTTGCTACCATTGTTCTTTTATACTTATTCAGATCAAGGTGCCTGATTATATGGTGGTTTTAAATATGATAAATACATGCTGTTTGGACTATATACTCTTCATTCATTGGCAGTTTCTCTTGAAATTTAGGCTCAGGCATTCAATTTAAACTGTATCTAGCATGTAGTAATTATCAGCCTGAGGCAGCTTTTAATGGTATCTTACCCATATGCAATATGGTATCTTGGTTGATACCCGTATATATTGGTCGAGAATTTTTAATATCAGATGAACTTTTAGGACATTACTTCCAATCTTGTTAAATGCATCAGGTTGACAAAATTCCCATGATCATCTAGATTTGCCTAAGTGCAATCGTTGATTTTTTATAACGTGTGTAGTCAGCTGTTGTAAGAATTTAGATTAAAAGATGATTGTTTTAAAACACAGACAATTTTGGAAACCAATGGCTTCAATCAGAGACATCTGATCATTTGATCCGATGGAGGTAACTCAATGCTGAGTACTCAGTATCTGGTAACGAGATATCCAGATTGTAGTGAACTACGTAATTTAAACCTGGCGTGTTTCACCATTCTCGTGTTCACATGTTTCTTTGCTTAAATGTTTTCATCCACACCATTCTCCCTGCATCTTTATTTTACTTTCACCTAGGGATGCTCTAATCTTAATCATCCTACAGGGTTATGCATACATACTCACACATCCAGGGATACCCACAGTTTTCTATGATCATCTTTATGATTGGGGTGACTCCACTCATGATCAAATTGTGAAACTGGTATGCCAATTACCTGAAACTGAAAAATTGTGATTCATTGAACTCGACATGAACATTCAACTAAATACTTCATGCAGATGGATATTCGAAAGCGTCAAGATATTCACAGCCGTTCCTCGATCAAGATTTTGGAAGCTCAGCCGAACCTCTACTCTGCAAAAATAGGTGACAAAGTGTGCATGAAAATTGGGGATGGATCATGGAGTCCAGCTGGCCAGGAATGGACTCTGGCCACCAGCGGCCACAGATACGCAGTTTGGCTCAAGGAGGTACCTCACAACTAGTATCAGTTGTGTATGGATTAAGCTGACGACTTGTATTCAGGTAATATATGCTTTAGAATAAATTCCCTTCTTTTTCACTCTGTCGATATAACTCTTATAATGTAATATCAAATCTTTTAACTTATTTGATCAGTTTATCTTTACAATTATCACCTTGATATGTATAATATGGTATGTTTAATTCCAATAATGCAAATAGTGTAAAACCACAGTTTTTCTCTCATCTGCAACCGTTTGGATTCTTTTTAGAATCTGTCACAATGAAAGTGTAGTTGGTTCTTAGAATGTCAACTGAAGTCAATGCTGGATGAGCATACTCTCTATCTTTATCATTAAACTATGCAGCATTGGAAAGTCCCTCAGAAGAAGACACTGATTGTAGGTACCATGATTCACTTTTGTTCATGACTATTTAGAAAGCATGTTTTTTTTCCCATGGATTTAGAGTGAAATTTTTTTTTTAAGTGAATATGTTGGTTCAAGTAGTCTAATTGTGTGATATATATATAGCTTGTGATATCTATTCCTGGTAATAATTTATAACGGCTAGGATCTGCATTTGGATTGAAATATGTAATTTAGAATTGAGAATCATAGAACATACAGAACAAAACATCTTAAATTGGGGAATATTAGGCACTTCATTACAGGTTTTTTGTACATCGATTTCTTTTTTAAAAAATGGAGAGAATTGTAGATAATTTTTATTCCAAATAAAAAATAGAACAATGATAAAAACGGGATAAGAAATGCAAAATAACACAATACCCTAAAAATTTTAAAAAAAAACTACCATGATAGATGATAGAAACTACCATGTAAGGATTCCATATCAAGATGTTATTGGTGGAGTTTTTTATGACCAAGATGTCTTTTGAGGGTGTAATGATGATGATTTGATGGTGTAATGATGATGGATTGGTGGACTGAAAACTTTGTTAAGTTATGACTAAATGTTGTTTGGTTTATCATTAATAAATTGATATGAATATTTTTAAAATATAAAAATATGATTTAACACGTGACTTTTTTAACCCAGACTCTCGTAAATGTACAAATGGATCAGGCAAACTAACATGATTATAAAAAGTTTAGAATATCTATAATCATTTATTTCTTGCATGTCTCTTTTGCTTTATTCACCGTTATTTCTTGTTTCATGGTGATGAAAGGGTCTCCGGTGGATTAATTCATATTCCATATATTTATTTTTATTTCTCCCTTCCCCACATGTGCCTAGGTTTTCAAAGCATTAAATAAATGTACTGTAAGGAAGGAGCAAAAAAGAGGACACAAGACACAGCTACAGTAAGTAATGATACAGCTTGGGCCCCCATTATGCATCCCAAATCATTCCTCACATGCTGCAATAGACAGTTATATGGTCAAGTATAAATGAGTATAAATAAGGATAAAGTGATTTTGTGTTTGGTTGTATTTTGAATTACCGTAAGAATAAATGTTTTGTTGTTTGGGTAAAATGTGAATAAAGTATGGATAAGGATTTATAAAAGGTAAAAAAATAATGATAGTTGAGCATGTTTTAAATAGTTGGGAACTTGGGATAAACTTATTCATGAAAACCCTATCTCCTCCTCCACCCCATCCCATGCTCGCCATCTCGACCGCCCGATCTCTTTCTTCCCAAAGGCCAGCAGAGAAAATGTTAAATATTGTATATACACGTGTAATCATATTTCCCAGTGTTTCTTTTGGGTCTGAGTGTGTGATTGATGGATTGAAAACCTTACAACAGCTCCTCCTCTTCCTTTGTTTCTTTTGATTACTTAAATTTAAATTTGGTCTGAGTGTGTGATTGATGGTTTCAATACAAATTATTAATTGCATATAACCCCCTCAAAAACATATAATAATAATTTTTTGGTCTCTCACGAAATATCTAAACTACTCTTCATTTTCAAATTATATTTTCATATTTTGATCCCACAATTAATAATCAATGGGAGGTGGTTATGATATGATTTTCTTTCTTTTTTGAAAATAAACAATTCAATTTAAAGAAGTATGGAACGTCTCACTGTTTACAAAGATTCATCAATTTTACAAAAATTTAAAAGATTCGATTTTGATTTGGATTGTCTGCCAACGCTCCTCCTCCTCCTTTACATTTTTTGAAGGGTTAATTCAAATCCAGGGGACGTATTTATTAATTCAAATCTAACTAGAATTTGAATCCCAACCCATTCGTGTTGGATTGTTTGATTACTTTGAAGGTATTTGTTAATTAAATACACCTTAAATTTATCCCAATATAAATTTGAGAATAGAATTTTTTGAAGGTAGAAATCCAGATACTCTTATAAGGTATTTGTTAATTCAAATCCTGAAATTTGTCAATGAAAATTTTTGTTTTGTTTCACCCAAATTCCAAAGTTTTTAAAAATATGTTAGGTCAATACAAATTATTAATGGGAATTTATTTTTAAAATTTAAGTCTTGTCATGCATTTTGGTAGTTAGAAAAAATATAACAATAGAAGAGTGCCCCTATTGGGGCTCAAAGTTAGTGTAGCAGCACCCATATCCATATTATCCCCTCATTTCATCTTATATCCATATAACTCCCTGAATTGTTACATGGTTAAGTATTTAGCCCCTTTAGTTAATTTTTTATCAAAAAACAAATAACATGCTAGTAATAATCCATCAGCTATGTTAATTCACATATTTATATAACCCCCTGATTTTTTTTTTAATTTCAAAAGGATCCAAAAATGACCAAAATGCCCTTCCTCCGGAATTTGAGTTTATTTAAATATTTATATAACCTTTTTGTTTGTTCAAAAATTCAAAAAGACCACTTTTTGATTTCACCTATTTATATAAACCCCTAGTTTGTTTAAAAAAATGCAAAATGACTTACTTGATTCTTTCTTCTATCCCAACGGTCATTTTTTCTTACTGTTTCCATGGCTATTTGGGAGAGATGGCGTTGTTTGGAGAGGGGACGCTATTTTGGAGATACGGTGATGTTTGTGAAATTAGGTTTAGATTGCGAGTGAGAGAAGCAAAAAAGGCCAATTCGGGGATTTTATGTCTAAGTTTAGATTTCAGCATAGGGTAATTAGGACTTGTTCACAACTCGGATTAAATTAACCACCGCAGTGGTTAATCAAAGTAACAACATGTGGGTAAATGCATATAACGCAACAATTCAGATGGCTATATGGATATTTGATTAGATGAGGGGATAATAAGGATATTCCTTAACTTTGAGGGTGTTATATGTATTTAAACCATTATCAATTCAATATAAAAGAAATACATATTATTAATTCATGTTAAAATCATCCGTTCAATACTAACTTATTTTCTTTTCTCATTGTGTTTACGTGGGACATATTTAAAGAAAATAATTTGATTTTAAATCGATCCTTAAAATAAAATTTTATAAGAATTTGTGATATATGATAATTAAAATGTATTGAAAATTTTCATTATTTAAAATATTATTATTTAAAATATTATTATTTAAAATTATAATAATCACATTTTATTGAAAAAATTTGAATTTAAGATTTTTAATTATAAGATTTATCTTTAAAAAAAACTTTCTGAACTTTACAAACTAACATTTTTTTTTTTTTTTTGAGAAATCTAATATCAAAATTAACAAAGTATTACGTGCAGCCCTACCGAGGCTCCCAAAAAATGATGAACCGTACGAGGAGTCACGTCAAATAAACTAATAAAAACTGTCTCGTATTTTTTTCCCATCTGTCTAGCGTGCATAGTTTCCAATTCAGATGCTATTTGTGTGTCCGTGCATATATCAATTGATAAGTTTTGTTTTACGAAGATAAGAGAGAATAATAATCTTAAAAAACGTTTGTTTATGAATAAACTAGTGGATAACTGTATCTTTATGATATAAATAGAACTTAATTTTTATAATTCATTCGAAGCTATATAAGATACCACAGAACCCACATTTGGACGAATAAATAATTATACATACTAATAATAATTTTTCTTATTAACTGTGGATGACTCGTAGTTATATGTGAGTAAAAATTTATAAAAAGTGAAAATGTGATTAATGTGATTTTAGTAATATAGATGGAGTGAATTACATAATTTTAAAAAGTCATTGAAATAGTTATATAATATTATTTAATACTTATCTGACAACAAATCTGTTTATTCTAAACAAACAACAAAAATTCTTTGTTCAACGTTATTCACTGCTAATTTTGCCACTTATACCTCCATCCAAACATGTCAAAAAAACAAAATGTATATTCGATACTTAAAAAAAAATAGTGATAAAAAAAAACTTTTTTGTCGTTATATAAATATTCAATATCTTTAAAAAATCCCAAACCAAGAAATCTGATACATCCCACTTAAAATATCAGCCAAAACATCATTAAGTAGATCATATTATTTGTTTCATAACATATACATTTTGATGATTTTTTTCTCTTGATATCAGAAGGATCTTTCGTGGCTAATCTTAGAATTAAATTAAAAAATGTTATTTTCATATATATGTCCCGCTCATACAGAAAATTTGTTTAAATTTTTATCAATAAATATGTTGATAAATCTACATCAAGACTTAGAATGAATTTTTTTAATGCATTTTTAAACAAATATATAACTTTAATAAGTATAATGATCCAAAGCGATTTTTAATGCAGGTGTATCAAAGTAATGATGCGTGTGTTTTTGGGGGGGCCACACTCTGGTGCGGGAAAACGAGGCAGGGATCTTTGATTTTTGTGTTACGCTATTTTGAATTTTTGATAATATAATTCTATATTTAATCAAAGGGATTATGTCCAAATTCCAATTGTAAATGTGCATTAAGTTATAATGAGGGGTGTTGGATTTGTATGAATAAATAAGGAAGCAAAGAAATGGTGATCTGATGGTCTCAGAGGATATCCACTGATTAAAGACCTGCAAATGAAAATTAAAGAAGAAGAGATGGCAGTGAAGAAACTTGGATGCACTATTTTAATGAGGGGATGGTGAAGCGACATCAGTTGAGTACGTTAGTCGACAAAATGAAGGAATTTTTAATCTTATCGTACTGGGTTCTCTTTTCTACCACCCTTCTTAAAAGTCATGATGAAATTTTTTTTGTCGGTTTGTTTTTTTTTTTTTAAAAAAAATTTCCATATAAACTCATGTAAACCGTCTCAAATTCATGTCTCTCACACTTTTTTTAAGTTAATATAACATTTTAAAAATATTTATATAAATTTAAATAGTTTCTTTATTTAAAATTTATGTTAAAAGATTATAATTATTATGTGAATATTATGTCTGGTTAACTCTAACTAAAACATAGTATATTAAAAATTTCATGCAATGTGTTAAAAATGTAAAAAATCTTATATAAATGACGATTTTATTCCATATGACCTGATGTTTTATAATCTATTCCGAAAAGATAAAATTGTCATTCTAGATAGGGATTTTTTATATTTTTAATAAACTATATGAGTTTTTATTTATATACTGTGTTTTCAGTAAGAGTTAATAACTATGTATATAATATTTACATAATTATTATTATTCAGTCATAAAAAATTTAACTTATATAGAATTATTGGAATTTATATAAATATTTTTATTGTGTTATATGAATTTTATGAAAGTTCAGGGGTTATATGAATTTCATACAATTTATAGGGGCATTTTAGATAATAGCTTTTTTATTTTTTTTTTCTGTATAAGAGATCTGGTGTCCCTCAGTTGGACACATTCATTGAGTTGGGAGACAGCCAGTACTTACCTGCTAATTATCAATTTAATGCATGTCATGATGACAAACCAGTTTATGACTATATATAATTGACATTAATATAAAGTGTTTAGACGTGTGAGATAGAGCATGTGTTAGTCGTATCTGTACATGACCTGACAACTCATACCAATTCCTTAACATTTAATTCAATAGTAGGGCAATATGAAGCATGTTAGTTAGCAGTCACCACATCAAAGCTTGGGAGTGTGACATGCGCAAGAACATGGAAGATTGGTTTCCCATGGAAAAAAAACTATGAACTGAATAGTCCCATATTTTGTTTAGGTCTTCTTGATCTGAGATATTGTAGCAGATCACTCCTCAACTACATGTCCTGTGATGAATTTTCATTTGTATTACTTTGCTTTTGGGCATTATTTTTTTTAAATCAAATTAAGACCAATGTTTATCATTCTCACAAAAAATTAAAATAAAATGAAGCATGTGAGTTACTCGACATGGAGATTAAAAATTAATGAATATTATTTTAAAGTTACACTTGGAAGTTTTTGGTTGATTGGTTTGATTTTGGTTTTGCAGAAATCGGACTCAAAATCCCATATGGTTGTAGCTTAATTTTCAACAAAAATTAAAATAACTTTTAGTTATAAGTAGTAAAAATAAAAATTTTCAATAATCTAATAAATGTGTATTTTTTTTTCTCTCTGAGTGAAAATAATTTTGAAATGAGTTTCAAAATGCTTCCTCAGTAATTTATGAATCACTCATGGGAAGAACTCTTGAGCACTGATGAGAAATCAAAAATAAAAAAATAAAAAAAATTGGGAATGACATTAGGAGATACCCCATATTCATAATTAGGTTCAGACTCTGGATTATTAATGTCTTAAATTCTCAATGAAGTGGCACATGCTTGAACTTGAACACACAAAAGAAACAAAAACACAAACTGACCTCTTTTGCAAGTGGGCAAGATGATTTTCAGAGAAGTACAAGATGATTTAATTTTCACTTCTTAATTTGAAAATCCATGTTCAAGTGCATTTCATGGAAAGAAAAAAAATCAGTTACATGACATACCGAACTTTGATTTTTTAAGCCCCCGTTTAGAACGGGGATAAGATTTATGACATGATATACATTTATCCAAGTATAAATGAGTAAAAATAAGAATAGATTGATTTTGTGTTTGGTTGTGTTTTGAATTATTCTCATTGGTAAACGTAAGAATAAATGTTTGTTGTTTGGATAAAATGTGAATAAAGTATGGATAAAGATATAAAAAAGTAAAAAAATAATAATAGTTGATTTGACATGTGATTTATAAGAGGTGATGGCAGTTGATTTAACAGTGGACCCACATATTCTTTGGGTGGAATAACCTATGATAACTTTAAATCCAGAAGTTGATTGAAATCCATATACCATTTTATACCAGTTTATTCTGACATACTTTATCGAGGGTTATCCGGAGCAAAAAAACACACCAAAATTCTTATGCGGAGTTATTCATGGGTTTTACCCAATCGAAAGGGGCTTAGTTAGTACAAGCAGTTCAAAAACCAATGTGCATGGATTAAATCCAACATCTATAGGGTTCGTTTGGAAACACATATTGAAAAGTAGATTTTAGAATAAAGCTGCTTTTTAAGATGATTTTAGACCTTTGACTTTTTTGGGATGTTTTTTTTTTAATTCATGAATCAATATTTGGAAGGAATTTAATGTTTGGTAGAAAAAGTTGTTTTTCAATTCAAAAAATCGATTCCGATTAAAAAGCGTTCTTTTTGAGATTTTAAAAACACGGATTTCGAGAGAGAAATTAAAAGGAATCCAACTTTTGATTCCGCCGGAATCCGACCCGTTTGGTTGCGCGTTTGGGCGGAATCCGCTTTTTAAAAAGCGGAATTAAAAAGTTAAGGTTTTTATAATATTACGTATTTTAAATTCATCATGTATCTTTCATAATATATCTTGGATTAAAACGTCTAATAAGTGTGAGATTGGAAGGAAAAAAAAAAAAAGGAGATTCTTGGCTTTTTAAACTTTAGTTTTTAAAAAAATGTGGTTTTCATAGCATTTTAAAAGCTAATTTTTTTTAACTAAAAAAGCAGGGGTGTGAGATCCATTAGCAAAAACCAAATGTGTGTTTAGACATGCTTTTGGTTTTTATGTGATTTTGAAACATAGAAACTAATTTAAATAGACTTTGATTCTTGAAAAACACATATTTTACGTTTTTTAAAAGCAACATTTTTATATTAAAAATTATAAGCAACTTTTTAATTAAACCAATTTTCTAAAACCTATTTGATAACACATTTGAATTTCCTGTTTAATTAAAAACAAAGTCACCCTCACAATTGTGTTATCAAATGGGACTTAAATATGGATCCAAATGGATCTCAATCGACTATTTGCTAGAGCAAATTGTTTGCTCACCAAGGTCTCAAATTCAGTGCATGTTTGGCTGCAAAAGTCAAAAACAACTTTTAGTTTTTGGGGTCACATCAATTCAATTACATAATTATTTAAAAGTTAAAAGCTAAAAGTTGTTACTAAACATGTCAACTTAAATACATCATTATTACTATATTTTATTTATAAAATTGTGTATAGAAATCTGTGTTTTAAAAACAGCCATCATCATTACACTCTCAAATCATCATCGTTACACCCTCAAAACATCATCATTCACCCTCAAAAGGTGTACATAAAGCTGTAAAAGTTAAAAGCTGATTTTCAAACCGTGTTTCCAAACACAGCCTGACTTAGACAAATTATGTGCATTCCGTTTTTTGAAAAACTAAAATCTCAAAATCGTGCAGCCAAACGGGTCGGATTCCAGCGGAATCAAAAGCTGGATTCCTTTTAATTTCTCTCTCGAAATCCGTGTTTTTAAAATCTTAAAAAGAACGCTTTTTGATCGGAATCGATTTTTTGAATTGAAAATCAACTTTTTCTACCAAACATTAAACTCCTTCCAAATATTGATTTTTGAATTAAAAAAAAAAGCATCCAAAAAAAGTTAATGTCTAAAATCATCTTAAAAAACAATTTTATTTTAAAATCTACTTTTCAATCTGTGTTTCCAAACGGAACCGTTTGGATAATTTTCAACTTAAGATTCTTAATCGAAAAAATAAAATCATGTTAAGATTCAAAGGTGGAACAAACAGATCACGATTCACACACTGTATGTACAAGACAATCCTGTACTATAGGGGGCTCTCGTGTTGTCAATACAAGATCAAAATGTGAAGTTGAGATTTGTGAACCATCTTTAATAACCGCCATCCAAACAGGTTTTCTTGCAGTGCCTGTTTTTTTTCGATTTCTTGGAGTTGTGTCCAAGAATCTGCACTGCACGTTTGGTTGGGGGTGAGTTCTTATAATTTATGTGCATCAAAAACGAGGCAGGGTTATGTATTTGTTGGGTGTGAAAGGCAAGAAAGATTGTGTTGAAGAGGTGACTTGATGGGTGGCTTTCATCCTTACCATTTCACCCCCACCACCTTCATTTAATGCTCTCTGATCAAATCTTGACCATTCATTTCTATTGGTTTCTGTGCATTCCATTTTAACACCTCTTCATCTCTCTCTATATAGACGCTTGCTTCCCTGTGTATGCTATAGGGTAACTAGAGATGCAGAGAGGTTTCCAAGACTGTGTTAGTTGTAATTTTTTCATGTGGGTTTGTCAAAGAGCATCCAACAGCGATTATTGGCATTCTGTCCACCTCCATCAGAGCAACAAACAAAAAGATTATGATTTTCAATTTTTTTTTTGTGTGTGGGAGGTGGAGGTTTTTAATGGAGGTGGACATACTGCCAACTGAGATCTGTTAGGCTTCTCTCTGCCAAACCCATATGATGGTCTTTCTCATCTCCATCTCTCTAGCCATCACTCTCTCTTTCCCTCTCTCTCTCGTGTGTTCTACAGGTATGACTTGACTTGAACATCTCCATCATGATATTCTCTCCTTTTTTGTATATACATCTTATCTTCAGTTCTTTTGACATGCTTTATAACTTTTTATTTTTCGTCTTTTCCATTGATAACAAGTACTCTCCTTTTCAAGTCTTGTGTTTCTTCCACTCTGCAGGATGATCTGATGCGCATGAGGAAATACAAATTCATATGACCTGACAACATATTTGGTAGGTTTTGATAAAGTTTTTGTTTTCCTTGGCTTTGTTGCAAGTACCAACAAACCTATGGAACCATATTCTTCATATTTCTCATGATGAGCTGCAAACAACCATCCCTCAAACCCTAATCAATTTCTTTGTTTTTCTGTGTGCCTCTTCATGAACCTCTCATAAAATGATTGTCTTATTCCTTCATTTTTGAATCTCCAAAACTATATTTGGTGGTTGATGTTGAAGGCTCACCAACCTTGTCAACTTCTGTGGTTTAATTGTATTATATGTATATATGAGGAGTCATTAGGTGCGGTCCGGCGTCGACTACGGGCCGTCGATCACGGGTCCATCGCATCAGACGGTCGGCGGGGGCGATTCACATCGACCGTTGGATGTGATGGACCCGCGATCGGACGACGCACGTCCGGTACATATACATGGACTTCATTGCATGAACCCACCTTCCGTTCAAAGCAAAAAATGTGTCACGTTTTTCCTGGTTTCACTCGATTATGTCCTTTGTCTACAGCTGTATGTTTATTTACAAATAGTATTATATACAGGTTTTTTTAAAAAAATTATGATTGTTTCATGAACTGATGCACTTAAATTCATGTCTCACTTTTCATGCCTTCTGGTTGTTGAATCTCATTCTTGTAGTCTGTTTCTGTATAATTTATATGTAGATTAATTGGTGCAGGTTTTGAAGTCTGTGCTTCGATTCAGATCGAGCATGTATTGTGTATTTTGACCTTGGTATGTTTTTCAAAAAATGACTAAATAACTCCACAAGATCCTCAACAGATACGATATGAACCTTTGTTGGGAGTGAAGAACTGGAGAAATGATAGGTCATAATTGGAGGGGCACACAAAATCCATAATGGTATCACATGCACTGAAATAATTCCAGTTTGACTGATGTTGTGCTTTCTCCAATTGTTTATTATGTGATATCTAGCTACTTGAGTTGGGGTAAGAATTATTATATATGCATGTTGCATTAACTGTATGAGATGCTACATGGAGAGAGTCCATGTGAACCTTGGTGACTTTCAGGATGCTAGAACATATGATCCCTGAGTTGAGACATGGAGTTGGTAGATCTGATCTTCATAGAATTTTGGATCTTTGTTTCTTCTTAAATAAATTCCTTTCTATCTCTTTCAAGGAATTCTCTTTAAGGTTTCTTATTCGGTACATGCAAATCACACCAACCTCTCAACAGCCATGACTCTAGAAACTTTTATGGAAATTGAGTTGATTGTTTGTTGGTTGCTTTACTTTGGTTGAAGCCAGTTGAATGCTTGCTAGAAAGGAATCATTTGGATGAAGATATATGTTTTTAGCATAGATAGCATCATTTCCTTAATTTGGTTTACAACTTTAGAGAAATACAATTAAAAAAAATGTCTGGGAAACATTGGTTCTTTAGTATTTTTATTTATAATTTTGGTTAGTTTTTTTATATTATTATTTGGAGCTTTCAGCCTTTTCCATTCCTCTCTCTGTTATATTAGTTGATACAATTTTGTAGGGGTTTCATTTTGTCATCTCCCATTCACTTCACTTACACAATTGATGTTTTTTGTGCATTGTTGACATGAAAGTTGTTTTTTCAATGACTAGTAGGTTTATCCATTTATTAAAAATATGGGCATTATAGTAGAGCATGATCTAATTATAGATTTGAGAAGGGTTAGTGGATGACTAATTATAGATTATAGAGAATACAAGTAACATTAAAGTTATTGTGATTCTGAAAGATTGTTTTTGAAGCATCAAGAAATGTTTGCTAACAATTCAGGATTTCAATATTCTTTCATTTTTCCAGTCATTTCAAATGCATATAAATACCTGCACATATTGTATTGATGGCCCTTCAAACTAGTTTGCTTATAAAAAATAATAGGTCATTATGATTTAATCTGATTTATACATGTTTTTGTCTACCTATCCTTCCTGTGATCACTACTAGGATGTTACATAATCCAAAATGAGGATTTGCGATCATTGAATCTGTATGAGTTATTTAAGTTTATTTTGTCATGTGAGAATGAACGTTTTCAAACTTAATATGGCCCCCAGAAACTATATATGTTCAAACCTGGTACTAAATGAATGGCATTGTGTCACTTCTATTTCGTTGTGATTGCAGTGAAGAATTGTATATCCATTGTTATAAATCGTCTTGTATTAGTTGGACTTATTTGGAAAATAAGTGCTTGCAAGTTGCAAGTATGATTGATATTTTTCATGTTAATTAACTAAACTGAATGTTAGTGCTCTGGTATATTAATTGAAGGGGCTTCAGTCTTCTTTTTTTTGTCCGACACTTTTATTAGTCTATGTGTGGGTATATATATATAACATTTATATGTGATTTTTTTTATTAACACGAGTGAAAGACATAGGCCGAAAAATTAGACATTGAATCGTACTAGTTTTTTTCCATACCAATTATTACAAACAATAGGTGTGACTTGTTGAAGCTTGGATAGTTATTATATTTGCCAGACTGTATATCAATAGAACAGACCATTGACTTTGAAAAACTAAAATCATCTCAGAAACATGTTGATATAATTAACTGCAGTACAATCATTTCTTGAACATGTTGGTATCATTTCTGTTCACGCAGAGAAAATGATGTCCAACACTATGCTTGCTACAACACATAAAAAGGGTATTGCATGTGAAAATGCCAAAATAATAATAATAATTTACAGCATCTCCCTTTTACAATGTTCACAGATTCTTCAATTACACTTACCAAATAAAAAAACAATGAATTTTACAAAGAGTAATTAAAAAAAAAGAGTATACTGCAAGTTTCAGGATATCTATTTGATTATATGCTACAAATCTTCTTTGTTGATCATAGATGAAAGCCTGAAACAATTGGGTGGTTATTATACAATTTCTGCAAAAAAACAGCAAGAAAAGAACAAATATTAAAATAATGTTAATTCTGTTTCTAAGAAAATGTGCAAGAGGAAAGCCACCCACCTAACATTCATCTAGGGTTGGAGATTTTCTTGAAAAATAGATAATCAGCCAGAGTAGATTCTTCAAAAAGTTATCTTGGAGTTTTCTAATCCTATCTATCCTTGTATCCTTTCTTTGAGCCTACTATTATTTCGTGGACTATTACACTCAGCTATCTCATTTTAGTCGTCAAGATTACAAATTGGACTGAATATATCATAGTAATTAGTGCATAAAAGATGTTGGGTCAAGAGCCACCAATAACATGTCTTGGGACATGATTTGGTCGTGCTTGACAAATTGTGGGAGATGCACAACATCAAGCTGTCTAGGTTGCAATTACTGATCGAGGAGCAGAAGGGGAGCTGACGAGTGTCCCCTCCAGGTTACATATCTTCTCTACCCATAAGGGAGCCGACGAGTGTTGCTTTTCAAAATGCCACCCAAATATAATGCCACCCAAATATGATGAGAAAGTTATTTTAAAATGTCACTCAAATGGTTGGAATTCTCATAGATTTTATTATAGCACTGTGAACATTATTTTTATTTTTTATGAAACTCTTTTCTTTTTCTACTTTTTATTTTTTTGTTGTTTCTTCATGGATGGTGGTTATCTTATCTTATATATTTGTTTTAATTTCTTATAATTTCTCTATTTATTATCTATTTATTTTTTATTTTTAATGAATGTGCATGTGTATGATCTCGAATGTTTTGTTTTATATCTTAGAGGAGTGGATTTGCTTATGTTGCAATAAATTATTTTCATTATTATATATTATATAATATATATCAAGATTATCCACTATTATTTTTCTAAAATATAATTTATTTTATTATTTATTGGGTTATATATGCAAACTCTATAATGTTTGATTTTATTTGGCTAGATGATGTTTCTATTTCTATTTTATATACATTTCAGATAGGGTTTGTTTATTCTAGTCTCTAATATATGTCTATTTAGAGATCAATGAATCTCTTCTTCATATATTTATTTGTAAGTTCTCAAATTCAATTGTTTATTTGGTTTTAGACGCTCCGCCAAACATCCGTCCATATATACTGGTAGTTTATGAAATATAATTTTATTTTTAAGTATTTATAAACTATGTTATTTAGTGATCAGTCCATCATTTTTTCATATTTTATATTAAGTCCTCAACTTTAGACATTTTTTTTTCTTATTTGTCTTTGAACAAAAAATATCTGTTGGGAAGACTATTTCCACCTGTTTGCTCAGATTTCAAAAATAGATGAAAGTAGTCTTTCCAACATGACCGTAAGATCAGCCATGAATGGATAACTATTACAAGCTAGTTGATTTCAAATTTTCATTTAATTCCGTGAGCAAAAGTTTTTTTTGAATATTTACTATTTATAGTAATTTAGCGTTTCTGTAAAATTTAAATTTATATAATTTGATAATCTAGTGTTTCATTTAATTCCGTGAGCAAAAAAATCTTTTATTACTGTTAAGAATTTTTGAATTTTTTTTTATGTAAAGAATTTTTGAAAATATTTATAATCCTGTCATTAAAGAGTCTATTTAATAAAATTTTAATAGTATAAATCTTTCTGAAATCCGAAATGAAAGGCAATTGAAAGCAAAAAAGCTTATTACAAATAGTTTTTTTTAGAAGGGTTCATTTGCTGATTTGCAGGACTTAATTTGCGAATATTTCCATCAATGTTGGTTTTTTTAAAATCGACACAAAAATAGTAACATGTACTAACATTAGATTTTTTGATAAGGAAAACTTGCTCAAATGCCATTCACTACAATCATGTTATTTGTTGGTACCCGATTCTGACTGATCATAGTAACATGTACAGTAACATTAGATTTTTTGATAAGGAAAACTAACTCAAATGCATTTCACTAAAATCATGTTATGTTGTTGGTACCGTATGGTGGATTCTGAATAATGAGATTTTAAATAAAGTGATTTAAATATAATTGATTCCTGAAAAATGAATTTTTTCACTTTTTAAAAATCAACATTTTTTGTACTAAAATCTGGAAGTTTTTAATTGAATCAATCTTTTAGAATACGTTTGGTAATACTTTGTAGCTTTTTGCTTAATTAAAAGCGGAATCACTTTTCGTTTGAAAACACAGATTGAAAAGTAGCTTTTGGAATAAAGCTGTTTTTTAAGAAGATTTTAGACCTTAATTTTTATTGAGATCTTTTTTTTTTAATTCAAGAATTAACATTTGAGAGAAGTTGATGTTTGGTAAAGAAAATTGATTTTCAATTTAAAAAATCGATTCAGATAAAAAAAACTATGTTTTTGAACTTTTTAAAACACAGATTTCGAGATAAAAATTAAAAGGCATCCAGTTTTTTATTCAGAATTAATTTGTCCCATTTGGCTGCATGATTTAAGTTTTTCATCTTTTTAAAAAGCGGAATCAGCTCCTACCGCGCAATCAAACGGGGCCTTTAAAAGTGTTTCCAAACGTAGACTAGAGTCCATTTGGAAACACAGATTGAAAAATAGTTTTGAGAATAAGGTTGTTTTTAAAAATGATTTTGACCTTGATTTTTATTGGGATTTTTTTTTAATTCAATGAACAATATTTGAAAGAAGTTGATGCTTGACAAAGAAAATTGCTTTTCAATTTAAAAAATAGATTCCGACAAAAAAGAAATGTTTCTCAGCTTTTTAAAACAAAGATTTCAAGACAAAAATTAAAAGAAATCCAACTTCAGATTTTGAATTAATCTACCCCGCTTGGACGCACGATTTCAGCTTAAAAAACGGAATCCGTCCAATTACGCAACCAAACGGAGCCTAAATTTTGATCAATTCTCTATTTAAACACATTTTAAACAAAACACAATATGACATGCATCCTGTTATTTTATGAAAAAATTCAAATAATCCCTTGTAAACTGTCCAAAATCTATATAACCCCACGAGTTAAATTTCTATTGACAGATGCAGAATATTTTGTGAATATTCAGTTTGGTTAACCTTGACAGATGCAGAATATTCTGCGAATATTGAGCTTGGTTAACCTTGACTAGATTAAAAAAATCATACAAATTATTTAAAATGTGAAAAATCATATGTAATTGATGATTTTACCCCTTTAAATAGATTATAAAATTTTATCCGTAAGGGTAAAATTATCATTTACATAAGATTTTTTACATTTTTAATACATTATATGGGGCTTTTGGTATACTGTGTTTTCAGTTTAGATTTACAAATTATAATATTTTCATAATATTTTTTATCTATCTATAAAATTTTAACTTTAGGGGGTTATTTTGATTTACATAGTTATTTTAGTAAAGATTACATGGACTCGAGGGGAAAAAAGAGACTTATGTGGCTTTCGAACAGTCTACAAGGGGGTTATATAGATTTTTCCCATTATTTTAAGGTGGGATATTCGTTTGGGTCAATTTTTTTTTGTTATTAAATTCATTTTCTTTCAAGATACTCTGAAAGCCACATGGTAATTTGAGTAAAAAAATGTGGATCACACACATTCACAATACATTTATAATTATAAAAGTAGGTTATATTTTGAGAATCCCGTTGGATTTTAATATTCAGGACCATTATATCCTCCACTGATAGCATAATTTAAAATAATTATAATTCATATATAATTAAATAAACAATTTAAGTAGGTACAATATTTAATTTTGTTATCTTCTAAATTTAAGATGTTTTATATCACTATGCTATCGCTTTTGGTATTTAAATATTGTAAAACATGCTATGTATATTAAAAAAATTGCTATTTTTGTTTATGTATATGGCTGTTTTATATAATTTTATTTATATTATATTATTGTTATTGTTTTTTTTTAAATTGGTAGGTCAAAACTATTCTAATTATAATAACATAATAATTTTGGGTTGAATGAGATACAAGAAGTGAAGAACGAAAACTACCAAAAATAAAATGTAAAAGTACGGAAATGAAAAGAAAGACTCTAGAGATTTGTAGGATAGAAGAGAATTCTAATCCGCCAATCCCCGAGACCTGTCCCCCACCCTCACGCCATAATATGCTTATGTCATTTAAGTGACCGTCCCCATTTACATGCTGGCCCGGTGAAGGTGTCCCATAGATTTATTGTTGTTATTGTTAAATAATTTATTGTGCAAGTATTTCTCAATTTCATAGCTACAATAAAAATAGAGTTACATTTTTAAGTTTTTGTATAACAATGTTAGCAAGTATTTTGGTATTTAAACCAAATTCTATTATTATTTCCATCAGCGAAACAAACACTATGAAATGAATTTTTTTTTTTTTTTTTTTTCAAGGCCCAAAACATAGGGCATTCTATAGATTATAAATTAAGAGCATTTACAGAGATGGAGCAACAGTCAACATTTGCTCCACTTCATTTATATCAAGGCCAATATGCATATCCAGTGGCCAAAACTTTAATCGGATTAGGCTATACCAGAACATAGGCTGCACCCGCTGCCCTTGTACCAAAATCAACACTACCATCAATAATGAGATGGAATGAATAATTGTAGAAATCCATTTTAAATATTGAAAAGTTCAACCCGAAAAATCCGAACCTATTTCGGATTGGGTTTGGATTGAGGATTGGAAATCCGAACTCAACCCGAAAACTGAAGTAGAGATGATAAATTTAATATTCGAAGTCGTATTTTAATTTTTTAATCTACTATGAAATAAAATTTGAATTGTTCAATTTATTTTTACTTATAATCTATCAATTTTATATTTTTATTTCTATATTTTTAATAAAAATGTTTCTTAATTCTATCTTTCTTATTTTTTTTATGTGGAACATTGATTTTTATAGAATTTTAATTGTTTAGAATGATACATTTTAGAAGTCAAATCTGAATCTGACTTGAGCCCAACCCAAACCCAACCTAACTCGAATCAAATCCGAACCTGAATAAAATCCAACGGGTTGGGTTATGGTTGTGTTTCTCAAACCTGAGGGTCGGGTTAGATTAGGTTGGGTTGACTTTTTCTAACCTTGAGTTGGACTCGGATTGAACTCCAACCCGACCCAACTCGTCCGAGTTGTACCCCTACTCTTTTTATTAAAAAATCATAAAGCTCACCCATTGCACATTCTAAACACAACCAACTTTATATTAATTAATACATCATTTGAATCCATGTTTTGGGTGGATTTTTGATGAGTGTCACATTATTCTCGTTTTATGGGCCATCATGAATGTCTCAAAGCAATGTTTTTTTTTTAAATTGACTCGCTTATATGAAAGGGCAAAGATATACCCGCTTATCCAACTTAATCTTTCACACATTTCAAAATTATCAAAATGCCATTTTTTTTTTTGTCTCCTTTTCCCACTGTCCAGTTCAACAACGTTCAGTCGAAGTCTTCTTTGTTGAAGCGACAGAAGTCTGTCAATCTGTCTGAATAAGTGTCGACAAAGGCCCAGTCAAAGTATGTTTTACTAGGACGACAGAAATCCATCGATCTATCTGAGCAAGTGTCGACTTGGATGTGTTGAACCCTTCAAAACAATAACTCTTTTAAGAATCCATCACTTTTACAATCATTTAAGTCCCTACGAAAAACAAAAATGTCATTTAAGTCATTTAAGTCTTTTTAAAAATCATTCACATATATATTTTTTTAAGTATAAGAAACAAAAATATCAAACAAAGAGTTATTTGAACCAAATAAACAATAAACATTTCATATATACAAGAAACATTATTTTCTTTTCTAAACAAATGGAGTCTCATGTCGAAAGTATATAAAATGTTTCTTGATACTCCACTTGTGTATATAAAATGTTTAATGTTTATTTCATTTATATGACTGTTTGTTTTTTCATTTTTACACCTTGTATTTAAATGACAAAATATGTGAATGATTTTCAGAATAATTTAAATGACTTAAATGTAATTTTTATTTTTTGTAAGGACTTAAATGACTGTATAAGTAATTAATTTTTAGAAGAGCGATGCTGTTTTAAAGAGATCAACACGTCCCTGTCGACACTTAATCAGATAGATCGATGAACCTCTGTCTTCCCTGTGAAGCAGATTTTGACTGGTCCCTGTCGATACTTGTTTAGATAGTTTGACAGACCTCTGTCGTCCTAATGAAGAAAATTTTGACCGGACGCTGTCGACCTGGGTAGTAAGAAAGGAAGACAAAAAAATAAAAATGATGACATTTTGATAATTTTAGGATGTAGAAAAATTAAGTGGGGGAGGTGGGAATAGCTTTTCCCCCATTGCACATTCTAAACACAACCAACTTTATATTAATTAATTCAATGTTTATACTGCACATCCAAACACCCACTGAAAATTAATCTTCATCAACTACCAGTGAGTTCCAATCCAGGCATGCAAAGAGCCAATCAAGATGATATTATACCTCAAAACAAAATAACATACGTTTAAATTATACATATATATAATATATATTTGTATTTTTTAACGGATCTATACAATTAAATAGAATTTTATTTTTATAAATATATTGTATATTTTAAAATAAATATGTAAAGATTGCACATGGAATGACTCATAAACATTATCATTATTTGAATAAAAAAAATCAAAATAAACCCTATCAAAATATGGAACGAGTTAAGTCTGACGCATGTCGAATAAAGGAAAGGATTATAATTTATTTAAGAGATTTTTAGTTTTAAGTCCCCGTAAACTATCGAATTTAGCGATCGATCTCTCATTTCTTCATATTTTGATTTTAGTCCTTATATTTAAATGATAATTTAGGAATAAGTCCCTAGGATAAACTTATTAATAAATTATTAAGTTTTTTTAGTCCCTGGAAGGGATCTATTCTTGAATTATTATTAAAATGTAGGGACTAAAACTAAAATATGAAAAAGTGAGGAATCGATCGCTAAATTTGATAGTTTACTGAGATTTAAAACTAAAAATCCCTTTAATTTTAAAATCTTTAATAATATAATATTTCACTCACAATGGGTTTTTTTTATATATCTATCTTACAATAATTAGATTACAACGATATGAGATGTGTTAAGATAATCAAATTATTCAACTTGAACCTAACCCAAACCTAATCAACCATTGAACCATGAACCTGAACTAATGACCACAACATCCAAAACATCAACAATGGCGAACCCCCAAATCCATGCCCTTCCCGCCCAAGCTCTCCCTCTCCCCTTGCCAGCTCACCTTCTAATAAAAACCCATTCTTGCTAGGCAAGAATCTATGTCAGCATTCACGCGTCTCCGTCTTTCTCTCCCCCTCAATTTCCGCCGCCACCGAATCCTCTCTAATAACATCCCTCGCACCCCCCAATCCTCCCCCAACAACAACAAACCCCCCCAAAGAAATCTCCGCGTCTCCACCATGGGTTCCCTCTCCTCCGCCGAAGACCTCCCCGTCCTCCAGTACCCAATCGCCCGGAGAGACGAATCCGTCGTCGACGTCTACCACGGCGTCCCCGTCGCCGATCCCTATCGTTGGTAATGCATCGGATGGTCACCGTTTCTCCTCCTCTTTTGTCTTCATTTTCTTATTTGAGGTTTCTTTTAGGCTCGAAGACCCAGATGCGGAGGAAGTGAAGGAATTCGTGGAAAAGCAGGTGACTTTGACGGAATCGATTCTGAAGACGTGCGAGACGAGGGAGGACCTGGGGAGGACGATTAAGTCGCTCTTCGATCACCCACGATTCAGTACCCCTTATAAGAAGGGGAACAAGTACTTCTACTCCCACAATTCCGGTCTCCAAGCGCAGGATGTGCTCTACGTGCAGGTATGGATTGAATTGTTTTTCATCTAATTCTGCTGATTTGGGTGTTTGGGTTGCAATAAAAATTGTGTTTTTTTGTGAGCATTGTAGGATGGTTTGGAGGAGGAGGCGGAGGTCTTGCTTGATCCAAACGGGCTCAGTGAGGACGGGACGGTCGCTCTTAGCGCGATGTCCATCAGCGAGGATGCGAAGTACCTGGCATATTCACTGAGCGCTAGCGGGAGTGATTGGGTGACTATCAAGGTTATGAGGATTGATGACAAGGCCACGGAGCTCGATTGTCTGTCTTGGGTGGGAATTTTAAACCTTCTCTGCACTTGTTGTTGTTTAGGGGGCAATGGATATGTGTTATTGATATTTGATTTGGGTTATGATGATTGCAGGTCAAGTTTTCTTCGATTAGTTGGACCCATGATGGGAAAGGATTCTTCTACAGTCGATACCCTGCTCCCAAGTAAGCGACGCTCACAAAGTGTATTGTTCTTGTTTTTGGTGTGCACATGCATTAAGTATGATTGTGGACTTGATTAAATAGGGAAGGAAAAGATTTGGATGCGGGGACTGAGACAAATATCAACTTGAATCAAGAGGTTCGCTATCATTTCTTGGGCACGGATCAATCTGATGATATTTTATGTTGGAGAGATCCGGACAATCCCAAGTGGACCTTCAGTGTTCAAGTATCTGAAGATGGAAAGGTGGTCATATTTCCATCTTTCCCAATTTTATAGTTTAAACTTATTAATAGTTTAACATACATGGTATATATGTGTATACATCTTTTTGGCAACTGCTTGTCTTGTCTGTTTATTGTGTTGGACATTGATTGCTTGGTACATTATCTGCATTTCTACCAAAGCATGCTGTTGTCTTAGTTTTACTATATAGTTCGATATCTGTTCATGTAAGATACTTTGTTTAAAATTTTGAAGGGTTAGAGTTTATGGCTATGTAATCCAATCACGTTGTCTCCATGAACCATACCCCTTCAAAGTGATCTTTGTATATTGTGGTAATTAGATCTCCAAGTTAATAGCGACCATCCGTTGAATTTCTTATAAGAGATCCTTAGGTTGTGAGCATATTGTTGGTTACAAAATAACAGCCTCCATTCGTCTGGTAATATCTTGAATTTGTGATCTTTTTTGGAGCTTGCTGTACCTCATTCTTCTATTTATGGGTGCCAATTGATTTTATTATAAGCCATCATAATTTTATCATTTCTTTATTTCTTGAATTATATTCGTTTTAGAAATAATGCTTCCATAAGTCAGTTATCGTGTTCGAGGGTTAACATCTAAGCTGGTTGGCATCGCTGTAGATTGAACTGTCAGATAACTCGCACATGGGAAGTGCATAGGGTAAAATGCTTGAGGTCTTTAATAACTTATTGTGCTTTGATATTCTGATAGAATATGATGGGAAGTGCATAGGGTAAAATGCTTGAGGTCTTTAATAACTTATTGTGCTTTGATATTCTGATAGAATATGATGGGAATGTGTGTGTGGGTGGTAAGGGGGAAGGGGGTTCTTGTGGAGAACCAACCTGGTTGCTTTGAGGGGACATTGTAATTATTACATTTATTCATGATGCATGGAAGATCAATTTCGATGGGCAATAGCTAAACTTTCTGAAAAATTCTATTTGATTGTATGAAACCTGATGTTTATTTTTGCAATAAATTTCATTATCTTGGTTTACACAATATAGAAGTGGCTTATTTGGTCTTCTTTAGGGCTGACTATTTGTTGGAAATGCAGTATCTTCTTTTGTATACTCATGAAGGCTGTGATCCTGTCGAAAAACTGTACTATTGTGACTTATCTGCAATTCAGCACGAATTGGAAGGTTATAGGGAGAGAAATGACATGCTTCCCTTTATAAAGCTTGTTGATAAATTTGAGGCCTCATATACATATGTTGCGAATGACGAAAGTGAGTTTACCTTTTTGACAAATAAGAATGCTCCAAAACAAAAGCTAATCAGGGTAAATATCAAGGAACCTGGAGAATGGGTAGATGTGATTCCAGAATCCGAAAGAGATGTTCTTGAATCAGCCAATGCAGTCAATGGTAGTCAAGTTCTGGTTAGTTACTTGAGCGATGTCAAGTGTGTTCTGCAATTAAGGGACTTGAAAACAGGACTTTTGCTCCATCATCTGCCCATAGACATTGGTAGTGTCGATGGAATTTCTTGTAGGCGCAAAGACAAGGAGGTTTTCATCAGCTTCACCAGTTTCCTTACTCCTGGCATCATTTACAAGTGCAACTTGGATTCTGAAGTTCCAGAAATGAAGATATTTCGAGAAATTGTTGTTCCTGGATTTGATCGAGCAGCATTTGAGGTCAAACAGGTATGGTTCCTGAAACACATCATTGTTCTCTTTTTTGGATATTACGCTGAGCTTTGTGCAATTTTCTTCTGTTAACTTTTGCTTTCTAGGATTGCAATACCTGTTTAGTCATCTTTTACTATTTCCTTTGTTCTCAGGTCTTTGTTTCTAGTAAGGATGGTACAAAGATACCAATGTTTATCGTCTCCAAGAAGGGTATTCAATTGGATGGATCACATCCGTCATTGTTATATGGTTATGGTGGTTTTAACATAAATATCACACCATCTTTTAGTGTGGGTCGCCTTGTTCTGACGAGGCATCTAGGTGTTGTCTTTTGCATAGCAAACATACGTGGGGGTGGAGAATATGGAGAGGAATGGCATAAAGCAGGATCACTCTCAAGAAAACAGAATTGTTTTGATGACTTTATTGCTTCTGCTGAATATCTTGTTTCTGCTGGCTACACCCAGCCCAATAAACTGTGTATTGAAGGTGGAAGCAACGGTGGGCTTCTGGTTGCGGCTTGCATAAATCAGGTTCAAATTCTATCCTTGTATTACCAAGTTAATGATTATCGTTTCTTGTAATGTGAGGATTGTAGTAATTATTTCGTTTGAAGCTTAGGCATGTGCCTTACTTTGTTGCCTAAATTGAAATCCTTGTGACATGATCTGTAAGTTTGGAATTGGCAGAGACCTGATCTATTTGGCTGCGCGCTCGCTCATGTTGGTGTTATGGATATGCTGCGTTTTCACAAGTTTACAATAGGTCTGTCTTTGTTTTATAATTTTTGTCTGGTATGTGTATGCCAAGTTATTGTAAGCTTCAGTCATTTTCACCATTCGATGCCTATCTGCAGGCCATGCATGGACTTCTGATTATGGATGTTCAGACAAGGAAGAAGAATTTAACTGGCTTATCAAGTAGGGAACTCTATTATTATTTCATTTGCAATTTGTTTAATTGGCTTATCAAGTAGGTATATTTGTTTTATATGTAATTTTTACTTTTTATAACCAATGTTGTACTGAAACTACATGATTTTTGTTTTTCTTGTATAGGTTTCACTTGCTTTGAATTTGAATTTATCAGTTGTAGTGTAACTTGGAATGACATTTCATATATATTTTTTATTCTTTCATATCATGTGAAGTTCAGTGGTTTAATTAAGTCCACCCGAACTTGGATATCCTCATTTCAATATCCGCTGCTGTGGAGATTTGCTGATCTAGGTTCCAATTGTTTTTTTATCCACTGTTTCACTTGTAATGCCCTTCATTTTCTCTTCTTCAGATATTCGCCACTCCACAATGTGAAAAGGCCATGGGAACAGACTAACAATCAGAAGACTATTCAATACCCCTCTACAATGTTGTTGACTGCTGACCATGATGACCGGGTTGTGCCCTTGCACTCATTGAAGTTATTGGCAGTAAGTTCCATTAATTTAATTATTGATGAATATGTGTTTCTTTTTAAGCGTCTTTGTGAAGTTTGGAGTCAAGAAGTAATTTATAGAGGGCCAACTTGTTATTGGCACTGGTGTCAAACCAAATCCTGTCTTTTCATTGGTTCATTCTGGTAGTCTTGATTGTTTCACACGCGAGATTGTAAGAGCTTAAGTTATTCATATTGTTCTTCATTTGATTTCATTATTGTTTTCTAGGTGGACCTCTTGAGTGTGTGTGTGTGTGTATTGTGGTTTTGTAAGATTTTCTACTGGCAAGAGGCACAAGATATGTAGTTATGAGGCTACTGCTTGCTGGTTATGAGGCCACTGCTTGTTATTCCTCGTGCTTGCTGGCTCAATAGTAATTCTAATAGTTCTCGAAATCATCTTCCACCATAGTTTGTAGCATCCATTTGTGAAAGAGAAAATCCTTAGTCATCTCTTTCGTTACTAATTTTTCCCACATCTTATTTGGCAACTGTCAGACAATGCAATATGTCCTCTGCACAAGCGTGGTGAACAGCCCCCAAACCAACCCCATTGTTGGCCGCATTGACAGCAAGGCTGGCCATGGAGCTGGACGTCCTACTCAAAAACTGGTGCCTACTCCCCTTTGTCCTGTAAAATTAATATTTATCATTCATGTAACATGGCTAATAGTACTACTTACTGTATTACTAATCATTGTTGTTCCTCGTAGATTGATGAAGCAGCAGACAGGTACAGTTTCATGGCTAAGATGCTGGGAATCTCTTGGATCAACTAAGCTCTCCCCATTGTGGTTGGATGGTGTTGAAAGAACAGTGAACTTCGAAGCATTTGCGAGTGATCAAATAAAAATCTGCCTGGATTGGAAGCCACTTACCAGTTCTTTTCAAAGATTTAATTTTAGAACAGTTTTATTAAGGGGTCATTATCATCAGACTAGTTTGTCTCATATTCTTCTGTGCTCATTTGCCGCAGCTATTTATAATTTTTAATTTATGTCTGTATTTTCCCCAGGAGAAGACTTGTGAAATCCCAACTGTTTTACTGTCTCATTGCTTCAATTTTTTTATGTTCCATCAACATTTTATGACACCAGATTAATGACCATCAGATATCTATTTTATGGGGATTAAGTTTATTTTATGGGGAAGTGATTCGGTGCGGAAATGCGGTCGTGCAGGAAGCGATCACGGGCCGTCGATCACGGGTCCATCGCATCGGACGGTCGGGGGCGATTCATCTCGACTGTTGGATGCGATGGACCCGCGATCGAACGATCGACGTCGTTTCCCGCATTCCCGCACTGAATCACTCGACTATATATATATATATATATATATATGGTCGTGATTACGTGCGGTGTGCGGTCGGTGCGGTTTACGACGTGGGCCGTTCGATCGCGGGTCCATCGCATCCAACGGTCGACGTGAATCGCACCCGACCGTCCGATGCGATGGACCCGTGATCGACGGCCCGTGATCGCGCACCGCACCGACCGCACACCGCACGTAATCGGATCCCTATATATATATATATATATATATATATATATATATATATATATATATATATATATAGTCGAGTGATATCGTGCGGCGTCTCGCACGGTGCGGGAACGACGTCGTTCGTCCGATCGCGGGTTCATCGCATCCAACGGTCGATGTGAATCACCCGCGATGGACCCGTGATCGACGGCCCGTGGTCGTTCGCGCACGTTCCCGCATCGCGCACCGTATCATTCCTCTATATATATATATATATATATATATATATATATAGGTCGATGATAATATGCGGGACGTGCGGTCGTGCGGGAACGACGTCGTTCGTCTGATCGCGGGTCCATCGCATCCAACGGTCGAGATGAATCGCCCCCGACCGTCCGATGCGATGGACCCGTGATCGACGGCCCGTGGTCGTTCGCGCACGACCGCACGTCCCGCACGGTATCATTTCCCTATATATATATATTTGTGTGTGATGCATGATATTATTGTTACCTCTAGACCCATCATCATTTCTCATGCTTTGTGAGAGACATCCCATGTCTCCGTTTGGATCTGAATTGGGCAGATGATGTAAAAAAATTTCAAATGTAAATCCAAACATATTTTCAACTTCAACTTTTCAACCTCCTTTAAAAATTGAAAAGCTAACAAAAATAATGTTATTCAAAATCTGAGGCTGAAAGATGGGATTTTAAGAATTTTAACATTTATCATTTCAACGTCCGTCAAATATTTTACTTTTGTACGTTACTGGGATAACTATGGTTAATAGCCCCCGTTTGGGAAACGGAATAAACAATTATAAGAGTAGTTTAAGGGTGGCATAAAAATAGATAGGAAAAATGGTTGTTTGTTTGCATGGTATAACTTGGTATTAGTAAGCCAGTTTAAACGAGTATAAGAGAGTATAACAATTCTAAGTAACTTCTAGGATAAGCTATACTCACATTATCTATTCTCATGGATCCACATGTCAAATCAATTTTTTACATCTTATCATACCAAATCACCTATCAACACCTCTTATACATCAAATGACACACATGTCAAATCAATTTTTTACACTTTATTTATATTTTATTCTTTATCAACAAACAACTCAACATTTATTCTTACGTTTTCCAATGAGATTAAAAAAAAACACAACCAAACAGAAAATCTCTTATTCATTAGATTTGTTATCTATACTGACATAGTTGTCTATTCAGAATAACTCAATTCCGCTATTCAAACGGGACAAAGGGTGTTATTAGATGCACTCATTGGTGGAGTATTTATGTAAAGAGGGTTTTAACAGGGGTTAATCTCATAGAATTGAATTACAACAGCCTTGTATATACAATAATCTCATTTTTAACTATCAATTCAAATATCACTTTTTTAGTATTGACGAGGATAAAGTTATTCTGATTTTATTTGGTTCAAAATAAATTTCAGACAGCTTTTGAAGGTTCTATTTTTCGGAACATATGTAAAAAGATTCTCAGCTTTTGAATAAAGAAAAAAAACTTGTAATTAAAAAATGTTTATTAACAATATGCTACCTAAAAAATTATTAATTAATTTTAAAAGCGGCATCAAACTTCCCCAGCATGAACTCCATTACATCATCAGACTAATCCGACGATCAGGAAGCCACCCAGCCAAACGTATAAATGCTC
The DNA here is from genome assembly GCA_030737845.1 of Acorus calamus. Lineage (NCBI taxonomy): Eukaryota > Viridiplantae > Streptophyta > Magnoliopsida > Acorales > Acoraceae > Acorus > Acorus calamus. The sequence goes on along the minus strand of CM060858.1, from coordinate 3,051,333 downwards.
CTTTGTCCCGACAAACACACACCGAGCGAGCCAGACGAAACAGAGAGAGAGAGAGGGGTCTAGAAGAGATGCCGAAGAAGATCGGGACGAACAGCAAGGCCGAGGCGGCGAGGGAGCGGAAGACCGCGATCGAGGCGGAGAAGAAGGAGAAGGAGGCCCGGGAGAAGGAGGAGCACTTCTGGCGGGAGGCCGAAGGCGCCAAGTCCCGCGCCGCCCGAAAGAAGGAGGAGGAAGCGGAGAAGCGTGCGGAGGCCTCCGCCCGACGCGCAGAGAACCGGAGACTCGCCGAGGCGGAGCAGCGGCAGCTCGAGATTGAGTCACGGAAGCCGGACAAAAAGGCGGCGCGCGTGTCGCTCGTGCCCGTGCCGAAGGTGACCGGGGCGGATCTGGAGAGGAGGAGGAGATGGCGCGGATTTCGAGGCAGGCGGAGGAGGAGGAAGAGCCGCGTCGCCGAGGAGGAGTACGAGCGGACCGTGCTCGTCGCGAACACCAACCGGAATGAAGCGGTCGTCGAGGCCCACTCGGTCGAGGAGGCCCTCGCCAAGATGAACGTGTCGGACGCGCTCCCGCCGGACCGGCACCCTGAGAGGCGACTCAAGGCCTCGTTTAAGGAATTCAATATTGGATTTAGGAATTCAAACATAAGTCGGTGGGTCAAATTCCTACAAAACTAGTTGTTGAACCAATTATATAGTAAATTATACAATTGATAATATTAAGATTACTGTAAATTATTACAAGTCGTCAAGGACTAAAAATTGTCATCATCACAATCTCATGTGTTGAGTGGGGTTAGCAAATATGTCAATCAACGCTGATGGATTACTGCTCTGATTATATCCCATTTCGTTTGGCACAGATCTATTGATGGGTTGAGACTTGAGAGAAGTGATATCTTATTTGTTATTCCAGATAAAACTATTATAATTAAAGAGTAAATCCTAATATACTCCATCCATTCACTTGAAAACCATATTGTATCACCTCCATTTTGCTAAATTCAATTGATTTGCTCTCTCTCTCTCTCTCTCTCTCTCTCTCTACACACAAACACACAATTAGTCAAAAAGGAAATCTAAAACATAATGTCTGCATTCTTTTTTTTTCCATTTCAATAGCATGGCATAAATAAATCAAGCAAATATTTTTGGAGGCATCCCATCTTAGGCAGCCAATTCCTTGAACGTGATGGGGCTGACGAACCTCAGTGAGCCAACATCATAGAATGCTTGTGCAGTTAACTTGTAAGCTGCTTGGGAGGGGTGAAACATATCCCAGAACAAGTACTGTTGCCTGTTTGGACAATATGTTGCATTTGGCATGCATGGGCTCTCTCCATTGAACCTTCCTCCTCCACAACATGCACTCTTCAACTCCTTCAAACCTAACAAACCCAACAATACATTCTTTCTTTCATCATCAAGTTCATACAAATTTTTATACTCTGAAACCAAAATTACAGAGAGATAAATCAGAGAGACCCTTACCATACGAACTTGGATGCTGAAATATATTCGACCAAAACTTGACTGAATCTCCAAAAGTATACTTCATGCCTTCCAAGGAAGAGCTGAGGCGGCGCAACATAGATTTAGTGGCCCGATTGAACTTCCGAGCATACAAGTTCAAGTCCTCAATGCAATCCCCTGAAGGGGTTTTGGTTCTCAAGGCAGGGCAACAACCAAGAAGACCCATGCCAAATATCCCAATTTTTCTTGCTCCGAGATTATACAACTTCTGCATTAACATTTCAGTAGAACAGTATGGATCAAGCATAATGGAGACAGGCTCAAAGTTTGTAGAACATGAACAAGCATCCATTTTGGATTATTTTGGGATAGATAATCATTTGAGTATAGATAATTATACCATTAAAATAAATAAAAAAATTGATTTTGTGTTTTTACTTATTATCATGGAGAAATGTAATAATAAAAAAATTTGTTTTAGTTGATCATTTATAAATTGTGGATAAAATGAACAAGTTGTGATTCATGCGGATAATAATTTAAAAAAGAAAAAAAAAAATTTACATTTGAGTCCCCTTAAGTGGAGTCCTTTCATCCGAGAAGGCTTTACAGTGAAGGGATCCTATAGATGGTGGCAAAGAGCCCGACAAGCGGATGAAGTTATTGCTCGTAAGGTCCAGGAAATTTGGGGCCCTAAGACCCCCTTGAAGGTCCGGGGATTTGTTTGGCTCCTCTACCAGAGCAGACTCCTCACCAAGGTGTATCGCTCCAAATGGGCGGGTCAGACTTGGACTGCGTATTCTGCAGATCGGAGCCCGAGTCGAATGAGCACCTATTCGTGGGTTGCTCTCTCTCAAGACAGATATGGAGGACAGTGGCGGCTGCGACGGGGATTTGGTCCTCATTCGCTTCGGGAGGATATATGGTTGGCTGGGAAAAGCCTTCGAAGAAGGGGAGATTGCGGCTCAAAGGCGAAGGTTTCACAAAGCTTCGTGCCGGCCACCTTGTGCGCGATTTGGCTAGAGAGAAACAGAGTTCTGTTCAAAGGGGGTACTCCCTACTGGGAAAACATATGAGAATCTATATGTTATTTTGTGAGAGTGGGGCCTCTACTGTGCAGGGGCTGAGAGGGTGGATATGGTCAATGGCCTGTTTGTAATAGCTTGGGGTGGGATGGTTGGCTGAAGTAGGGTTCTCCCGTTCTTGGCTACCGCATGTCCACTTTGTATTTCCATTTGGGCTCCTATCAAATCTATTTGAATAGACGGTCTATCATTTCTTAAAAAAAAAAATTTATAGGAGGTGATGACACATGATTATGACATATGAACCCATTATATAAATGAAATAATTGAACGAAATAACACAATTCTAAGAGGATTTTGAATACCAATATCAGTTTATTCCACCGGCATAACTATATTCACGTATTCTTTACAAACAAATAAATATTTTATTTATTTATTCACTACACAAAATCTAACAATATACATCTCTCGTCTAAAAGAAAAAAAGAATTGCACAATGGACTATATATATATATGTGACTTTATTTAATGGCGGCCTCTTCAGACCCAGGTGACTCTTTTTTAGTTATATAAGGTCTATATTTAATTTCCGTCAGTCTCAGAAAATTTTATCATGGCATAGTACCTTCAAGTGATCCTCATATTTTGAGGTGAGAATGGCAACATATTCATCCTTGTGTGTGTCGTTCTGAGGACCGAATTGTGCGAAATCCGCGAAGAGATCGTTGGCTCCGATGCTGATGAGGAACAAGGACTGAGAGAGCAGGCGGTGCGCCGAGGCCGGGCAGATGTGCGACGTCATATTAGAAACCACGGTGGAGAAGTACTGGACCTGTAGTGTCATGGGGATCTCATTTCCCTAGTTGCACCAAATTTTTTGTTTAGTTGATACAGAGATTGTCTTGAATTTGAAGTGCTAGATCTCATAATACAAGAGTATTTCTATTAGAATAGATATGATTATGTTTTCACTGAAAAACACAATCACTAAAAAAAAAAAAACATATATATATATATACCGTAGTGTCGAGGATGCCTGACCCTCCTGAAGCAAAATTCACTCCACTAAAAATCTTCCTCTTAATGGTCTCCGCAGCTAGCGAAAGGAATGGTGGGGGGCTCCTCTTGAATCCGTACATTTTAGCTGCAAATCAGGTAAGTTAATTAATTGGTATTGAGTAAAACCAAAGTAGTTGATCTATTAAAAATGTGTTACAAATATATAGTCAAGGTTGGATGAGTGGAATTGAGAATCTACCTATATCACGTTTAATTGGGTCTATTCTAATAGAGATATAATAGAGATATAGTTCCATTGTCAGGCCTAATATATACTATATAGTACCATGTTTGCTTTTAGAAAAAAATTGTATCAGTATGGAAATCTCATTAATAAATACGTGGATAGATGATACATATTCATCAAAGAGCATTTATGTGATTTTTATTTATATTTTTTTAATGAATTAAATGTTTTGAATGTTTGATGAATATGTATCATCCATTTACGACATATTGAATTAAAATAAAATTTTTCTTTGAAAAAATAAAACTTAGATATTGATTGCAAAGGGATTTGAAAGATACTGTGGCCGGCTTCTAGTATCCTTTTAATGAATTTAAATTAAGTAATTGAATGTAGTGTAGATTCAAAGTTTTTCTAGATGCACATGTGGATGTAGTTGCATACTTGCATTGAATGTGAAACGACTCCTTTTACATTACAATTAATAGAGACCAGTATCCTTAGTTTTTATGGGGATTTGTGGTATGCATTTATGACTGTATCATAGTTCCAACTTTATGAAATATCAATAGTGAATTTAAAGTACTAGAATGAGTGATCTTAGGAGAAAAGTCACCGTGTTGCACCCCAAAAACTTTTTTTCTCAAAAAAATCTTTTTGTGATAGGTAAATATGGTCTAATAAAAAAGTTTAACATCCATACACCACACTTACCCATATAATCAACCCCGATGTAGCCATTGCTGAACCTTCCGGTCGGGGTGCCTCCAGGGAAGTCGATGCCATTGAAGGGGAAATTCGCCTTCGCAGCATTCATGGGCAAGTAATTGTTGTTCCCAACGTCTGCGGTGGAGTCTCCGAACACGTAAATCGCTGGAACGCTTGCATCTGTGGATTGAATTACCAACAAAGCGACTAAAGAGAGACTGGAGAGGAGAATATGTAGTCCCTTCCCCTCCATTAGTAGAGCTTTTCAGGGGGACAATCTGAATTGCAATGTCTATTAATGCTCAATGTATATGATACCTCAAGGAAAGTTAGAAAAATTGATCAATCACCTATTTATGTCATTTTCACTTGATCTAAAGTCTGCCCTTTTCTTGTCACCATTTATTTGGATCATGTGATGCCACAAAGATTTCAAGTTGGACTGGTCCATGACAAGCACTGGGCAACAAACAAAGCTTAGACATGTCAACTAACATAAACAAAAATCTTCAATGGTCATAACACAACGGTTCAGGGCTTAGCAGTGTTACCAATAGGTTATGAGTTCGAGTCTTGGTGCTGACTTACCCACCTGTTTATTAGCGATTATTTAAAAAAAAATTTTGTAGGACCGGGATAAACAAACGGAGATAGTTCCCAGCTTGATCGTAAGGTCAGCTTGATATCGGATCCCTTGATATCACAAAAAAAAAAAAAAAACTAAACACAAACAAATGGGCTAGAACTTGTGGCTTCTTTAATTGGCATGTACGAAGCTAGATCTCGCTTTATAATTATTAAAACTAGGTATATATGATCATTCGATTTCCTAAGAAATAGTTTCTTTTGTTAACTCTTTCATTTTTCAAATTATTTTTCTAATGGGGAAATCAGTCCAAGATAAAATAAGAAGTATGAAATTGTGCATACAGAGCAAATTGGGTTCATTAGTAGGGCTTTATTCAACATTTGTTTTTAAGTCTTATATATCAAATTAAACATATCATTTGTTAGACAAAACACAATTTATTTTTTTCAGTATTTGGATATATATTTTATTTTTATAGAAATATATATGGGTTAATTTGATATTATGTTGAAACACTCGAGAACATTACATTATTCTTGAATATCATAGACAAAAAATTTCATTTCACAAAATTTAGAATAACTACATTTTTCAGAAATAAAAATTCTTTTTTATAGATCATAGTTATCAAACTATATTTTCATTCTTATAGATCCAATTACATGATATTTACATTCTGGATAGCGGAATTGAGTTATTCTGGATAGATAACTATGCCAGTATAGATAACAAATCTACAAGAATAAAAGATTTTCTGTTTGGTTGTATTTTTTTTATTCTCATTGGAAAACGTAAGAATAAATGTTGAGTTGTTTGTTTGATAAAGAATAAAATATAAATAAAGTGTAAAAAAGTTGATTTGACATGTGGGCCCATTGATGTATAAGAGGTGTTGATAAGTGATTTGATGTGATGAGGTGTAAAAAGTTGATTTGACATGTGGGCTCATGGAATAGATAAGGTGAGTATAGCTTATCTAGGGGTTGCTTAGAATTGTTATACTTTCTTATACTCGTTTAAACTGGCTTAGTAATACCAAGTTATACCCTTCAAACAAACAACTATTTTTCCTATCTATTCTTATACCACCCTTATACTCCCTTATTCCGTTACACAAACGGGGGAGAAATTAGAACAATCAAATCAGTATACAACCAAATAAAATTGGTGCGAGAATCCCTTTTTGTGGACGTTTCAATGTGAAATCCAAATGGGCTCATCTACACCTTAAAACTAGACTAGATAAGATTAATAAAATATATTCACCAAATTGAAGAGCAGAAGCAGTGGCTGAGAGGGCACTTCGTGGAGTGTAGGTGGCTTCTTTAATTTTGTGCCACAAAAATCTAACCCATCGCACAAATCACATGATTCACATCACCATTGACCCATTTTCGTTCCCATGCTCAAATGCACGCCAAACTAGAGGAGTAATTTAGAAATAAAAAATATTGATGATCTAGAAACATGTTTTTCTTTTTTTTGCTGGATAAATAATTTTTATTCCAACTAACAGAAAGAATTTACAAAATGTACATCAGAGTCTATCTTAAAGAAATACAAGGAGTGTATTGTTACATAGTAAGAGGGGCATGAGAGTAAGAAAACATTGGATACAAAAATGGACTCAACATCTTGAAATTCTGATCTATGTTATGTCATCCTTTAGCAAGAAACATGTTTGTTTATAATGAATAAAGAAGTATACTTATATTTAGAATAGATGATAATAAATTAATAATAATATTAATATTTCATGTCCATTAAAATTGTGTTATTTCATCTAATGTGTTTCATATCACTTTTTATATAGCAAAAGATTCACATGTCAAACTATGTTTTCATCTTTTATTGTTCATCATCTATCTCTTATTCATTTTCTATTAACAACTTAAAACCCGTTAATGAGTTTCAAACACTGCTTTTGAAAAAGCAACACTGCATTTAAATAACATTGTTTCAATCCCCCCAGATGCAGATCCAAATTGAGCCTAATCATGGTCAACCAAAACAACTAAAACATTATTATTACATTTTCCATAAAAAATAACAAAAACCCACAATCAAACAAATAATATCTTATTCTTTATCTAAATTTGAATAGTTATCTACTCTATCATAGCTCATGTCGTCGTCAAAATAATGAAATTGAATAGCCTGCACAAGAGGGGGACAAAATGAGGTGAACTAACATAGAAGATTAGATGCTCACAGAATTCACCACTTCAAACATGGCTCATGCACCAGTAGGAATTTCTGGTGACTTCCGAGAACTGACAAATACAGAATATAAATAGATTATATGCTGCAAACATAATAGTAAGTACCATAAGTGCACCTCAATCTCACAATCTAGTTAGATTTCACACATCACTGCATTTCAGAAAGCAAACCGCAGAGGGCAAAAGTTTCCTAAATAAGTGTAATAAATAGAAACAACAGCCAAAATTTCCATCTGGGAACTCGGATTAGGCTTCACATTCTATCCTCCCTCCTCCTTGGTGCACAAGTGATGATCTCATCGACTCTGAGGATCATCTCCGCAGCCTCAGTTGCAGAAAGAAGCACTGCATTCTTCACCTTGAATGCTTCTGATATCCCAAGCTTCTGCATATCTCCAACCTGTTACAAAGAATGAGGAATGAGACCAAACAAAACATATCCACAAAACTATAATTGTATAGAAATCATCTTTGGCTTCACTTACAGCGCCAGTGATGACATCGATTCCAGCGCAGGTTCCTTCTTTGTGGTGCTCTGCACGAAGCTGGGAAATTAGTTCGGCACTGTCCAAACCCGCATTATCGGCGATGGTTGTGGGTATGGCAATAAGCGCTCGTGAGAAAGCCTCGATGGCATGAGATTTCTTCCCGGGGGTCTTTCGTGCGAGTTCATCCACTTCCTTTGCCATCACCATCTCAGGCCATCCGCCTCCAAACAACACACGGGTGTCATTCACTGTCTGCGACAGGACGCACAATGCATCATGCAATGACCTCTCTGCTTCATCTAGGACATGGAAACTGCAATAGAAATCAAACACCATGTCACTAAACCGAAATCAAACTTTGACGCAAAGAATAAACTTTGACCTCATAAACCTTTGTATCCCTTATATTTCAATTTAGCAGTTAGCACATAGGAAAACTAAGTTTTATGAAATATTCTGAGATGCAAGATTCATCAGGTCCAGTTCTGATTCTTGTTATTATGTTCTACTCATAATCTATCAATTTAGATATTTTGCAAAACATATATGGAAGCACCACTCTTTTCCATATTAACCCAAACGTCGCTTTCTGTGTGGTCTATGATTTTGCAGATATTATGTTGTTTGAACAATTAAGTGGTTAAACAGACCAAATTTTCAGTATTATTCACTGGCCATTGAGATATGGATAGTCTCCTATCACAATGCCTAATAATTCATATCAACCAACATGGCCTACAGGGAAATGTGAATTCTCAAACACTCTCCAAAAGAATTAAACGTTTAATTTTATAAATATCTCCCTCACAAAATTATTTAAACAAAAAACATTAAACATGGATGACAACAATTCTATTATTCCCCGTTTGTGTTGCAGAATAAGAGTGGTTTAAGGGTAGAATAAGGTGGGATAAGAATAGATAGGGGAAATTAGTGTTTGTTTAAAGAGTATAGGATAGAATTACTATGCCGGTTTAAACGAGTATAACAGAGTATAACAATTCTAAGTAACCCCTAGGATAAGTTATACTCATTTATCTATTCCCATGGGCTCACATATCAAATCAACTTTTTACATCTTATCACATCAAATCACCTATCAATACCTCTTATACATCAAAGGACTCACATGTCAAATCAATTTTTTTACACTTTATTTATATTTTATTCTTTATCAACCAAACAACCCAACCTTTATTTTTACGTTTTCCAATGAGAATAAAAAAAAACACAACCAAACAGAAAATCTCTTATGAAGAGGGAAACAATTCAACCTTTTTCATATCATGAAAGAGATGCTAATGAATGAAATTATGCACCACTTAACTAGATGCTGCTTTAAACACCTGCACCCAAATGCAATCAGCATAAGGAGAAAAGAAGCATGGACTCATTGGCATACAAAATTGTGGACCTATATAATATTTTTAACAATGAGAGAAACAATAATCCTGAGCATTGACATGTGGATATAATATATAAGATGATGCATAATGGTGATTATAATTTTAGGCAGGAAGCAAACACATGCTATATGTGTCAACAACAAAATCTGCATGCACAATATACAGATATAATGAAGTCAAAAGACATTATAAGCCTTCAAACTTCCATGACCAGAGCAAAATATGCTAAAGAATATAACATACCTTGCACCTCTCAACACTATTGTGCATGCCTGGCCCATTTCAACTCCAGAAAAATGAATCAGCTTATCCTCCCCAATCATAATTTCCTCAATCAGCTTGCAATGGCCAAGCTTAACAGACTCTGGATTGTCAAAGGTGGAAGCAATTTCACCACCGGTTACCAGGGCCAGACGCTCAATCCCATCAAAATCAGCATGTTCAATGGCAAGTATTCCTGCCTCAGCAAAGAGTTCTTCAGGAAAGTTGTAAATCAGTTGTCGATTGACAAAGCAGTTGATCCCATGGCCAATGATTTTTTGCACTTTTTCTCTCATCTTATCTTTCTCAGCAGTCTCAATTTGTGCAACTTTAGTCATGGAATCGACACGAACACGTGCTCCATAGATCTTAACTTTGTCAGTATCCATAGCAGTATTTGCTACCAATATTTTTGCATTTTCAATACGCTTTGGCTGACCAAGACCTATTTTCTTATCAAGAATAAATCTGCAAAAACAACATTAGCATTTTAAAAATTGAAAGCAAATTACAAGAATCGTAAACAGAAATACTGAGATGACTGTGACATGAAAATAAGACATCATGTAACTGCTTTATACAGAACCATAAAAGCATAACAACTAAAATAGGACCTGTAAGAAACAGAACCCAGTTCTGTAGAGATAACAATGTATTCTGCTGTTGTGCACCCATAAAAATTAATTACTTTACTGCATTTTAGCAATGGAGATGAACATGACAACACTTAAAACAAAGTTGGATTTTATCATGAGAATCTTCAAGTGCAGAGAAGAACTCACATAATGTTAAATGCTAAAAGTATAATAGCTTCCATACAAAATTTACACACCATAAGCTTAGTAAAGCTCATGCCAAAACTGAGACTTATCAAATGTTACATCTCGATATTGGCATGAAAGAAAAGAAAACACAATACACAAAAAGATATAGATGCATCACTTGATGCTTTGGACAATTTCTCCAATTACAAGTGCATTTCTTATTCCAACTGGATGAGTTTATATAAGATAAATACAGGAGATTTTTCATGCCACATCAGATTCAGTATCTTATGTACAAATTCATTGAACTTCCTTTATCACTATTTTGTCAGTTCGAAAGCAAAGCAATTGTCTTTTGAATTAATTTTATATTTTTGGGAAATGAAATTGTAGACAATATATTTAGACTGTGACTGTGTCAGCTGTTAATTATCCACTTTTTTCCTTGGTTAATTTTCCATTGGTCAAACTCCAACATGAATATAACAATTAACTTATATCAAAATACTGTTACTAACTGGGCTACCACAGGGTATGGGACTAAGTAGCTATGATCCTAGAGTGTTTGGATGTGGGTTTGAGAATTAGTTTTTCCTTAAAAGCTGAGTTTACAGGAAGTTGTCTATTCCCATATTATGAATTTTGGTAATTTTTTAATATTGGGTGGAACACAATAACAAGACTATAAAAACATTTGTGGAGGTCATCCTCTCCTAACAAGGTAACGAATTCCTACCTAAAACACTGTGATTGTGCATAACTCCTCTAATAAAACACATAAGCCGCCAGCATTCAAACCAATTACAATATGACATATTCAGCATTCAAATGAAGCACAACATACCATAACCTCATGCAAATAGCGTGGCCTGAGTGTAAAAAAGGAATCCCTAGGAGCTATATTTGACACCATGATACACATTTTCCCTAAATGCATCAATGTACGTAAAACACTGTGATTGTGCATAACTCCTCTAATAAAACACATAAGCCGCCAGCATTCAAACCAATTACAATATGGCATATTCAACATTCAAATGAAGCACAACATACCATAACCTCATGCAAATAGCGTGGCCTGAGTGTAAAAAAGGAATCCCTAGGAGCTATATTTGACACCATGATACACATTTTCCCTAATTGCATCAATGTACGTGTGCCTCCTGGAGTCAAAATAAATTTTAAAAAGATGAAAATACAATATATTACTGTGAACCAAGATAAACTTCAATCCTGACCTAATGAAAACCAACTTATGGGTTTGCAACAGCTTTTCATCACAAAACAATAACTGTAAAAACTACTAACTAAAATACACCCAGTTCCTTGCAATGCTGGACATTCACTGCAAGAGAAGTAGGTTTAATACAAAAAAAGAGAAGCCCCCAAAAATATATATATATATACGCGCTCGCGATTAGGTGCGGCGAACGGCGGGTGCGGCCGCGACGTGGGCCGTTCAATCACGGGTCCATCGCATCCGACGGTCGATGTGAATCGCACCCGACCATCCCATGCGATGGACCCGTGATCGACGGCTCGTGATCGGCTGCCGCACCCACCGTTCGCCACACCTAATCGGTTCTATATATATATATATAACTCTCGCATATCCGTTACATATAGAAACACACGTCGGTCTTAATTGCTTATGCCTATACTACAGAGGTACAGGTATAGGGACCATAAAATGCAACACGGTTATCTTTTATATTCCAAAATCTGACACAACCTTACGGATACTAAACAATCAACTGTCACAACCTACTGTATCATGTACTATAATCAGCCCATTCCACTACGATTCCATACATAATGAGGAATTTCCTAGAAAGACTAACAAAGTTCTGAACCTTCAAGAAATAATTAGGGAATGAAAAGCCTTACAAGTCCAACAGCTTGTATCTCTTTCTGAAACCGATAAAAGTGCACATCTCTAATTATACAAGTCTGGCAGACATGCTTTTAGTGAGATAAATTGGAAGAATAAGAAAACTTTGATATCTGAATTAAATGCCTTCCTGATCTAATGATATCCAAAAAACTTTAAAGATAACAGTCATGAACAAAATTCATAAACATCTTTTATCATCATGCGGCAAATACTAATTTTCAACAAAAAGAACACGACGCAATGAAAGATGGACAAACAAGATAAAACTAGACACTACAAGAGTGAGAAATATAAGATAAAACATCATACAAAGAAACAGGTAGATAACCTAGAATAATAGAACCTAAAAAGTTTTGAAGGGAAAGACAGAGAAAGAAAACCATGTAAAGCATTATATATCATATATTTGAAATTTCATAAAGATGAAGCATACCCTTCATCTAAGAATGAATCCTTCAATGATCCCCCTGCTTTCTTGATAATTTGAATACTCTCAAGGTTTGTACTACCCTGCAAGTGAAATTCATGCAAGTCAATAAAATGGAATAAACATAGGTCGACAATTTTAACATTGGAAAGGATCATCTATATGAAAATGTAAAATGATCAAATTTGTCAAGTTATAGCTATCATATTCAAATCATTGTTGCATTAGAAATTTAGAATGTTCCACCTAAATGAAAATTTATATTTTTAAGATAACACAGAACATTTTAACCACAATACTAGGCAAGCTATCTAACTCATCATAAATCATAAGCACGGACGATGGTTCAAGCAACCACAAAACCTGATCTCCTTTAACAATTTAGAATGTTCCGCCTAAATGCAGATTTTATAATTTAAGAAGCACTCTTCAATAAAAACAAAAATTGCAGGGAAACCATGTACCTTAAGCCTCAGGACAGCATCCACAGCCAGTTTAGCGAAATGTTCCTTGTCCTGAGAGAGAATTTTTGAACTCAAAGTCGTCCTTGCAATGTTCATCAAGTCTGATCTGAACTTATCTGCAACACAAAGGATAAGAGCAAAGTGAATGAACTTTATCTTCTCCATGAAGAAATAGTGTACCGTGTACACCATTCACATGGATGCAGGCGCCATTATGTGCATCTACATGCACTCACCAGAGGAAGAGCACAACAGAACAAATGGAGAAAAAATAACTGTGCAATGACAATAAAAGGTATGATTCTGAATCCTCGATTTTTTCAGTAAATCAAGCACATCTATCACTTACCAGACAAGTGATGCTAAAGATACAGTATATGATCATTACCTGAGTCCTCCTTGTTATCCATGGTCCTCTGCAGCAAAGCATTACGTGCACATTCCGCAGCCATCCTATAACCTATCAGATCAAATATCGAACATTGAGAAAGGAAAGGAACAAGAAATTCTGGAGGAATGCAAATTTGGAGCTTGAAAGAATAGTTATTTGGAAGTAATCAATGACCATATTAATGTCAACCAATTTCCTCGGAAGAAAAATATCAAGGCCTACAATCAAAATGGACCAGTTGATTGCATAAGATGTCAAACAGAAGTCTTCTCATTTAGAAAAGAAAATTTCTTCGTAAAGAAAGATCCTAGAACAAGTCATAATCATCATAGTTACACATGAGCCTAGAATTTTAATACATCATTTTGATTTGTGCTAACAATACTCTTGGGTCTTTATAATTTCATCTATCATGCAATTTGGTTCTACTTTTCCAATTCTTGTATAATTAGTAACCATCTAAAGCTACAACATAATTAGAATTACTAAAGTAGATAATAACCACTCAATTGTACTGCATAGAAAACAAATTACAAATAACAAGACATCAAGTGGGAAATAAAGATTGAGAAGACAAGCAGTCAAGCACACACGAGATGTTGTCCTCTTCTAAAGCCACATAGCAGAAGACAAACCATCAAAACTACAATATAGATATCGTACCTGCTATAATCGTCATAGGATGAATATTTGTCATGATCAACTTCTCAGCTTCTCTAAGGAGCTCCCCAGCCAAAACAACAACCGAAGTCGTCCCATCACCAACCTCATCATCTTGAACCTTAGAGATGTCTGTTACAGTTTCACTAAGAAGAACATAGGACCTTTCTCAAAATTAACAGAATAAAAAACCGATGAACCCTTGATAATTGTGTGTAAAAAAACTTAGGGAACATTTTTCCAAATGATAATTTATGGTCAATCAAAAAAGGATACCAACAAGGACTTTCGCAGCAGGATTGTCAATATGGAGCGATTTTAAAATGGTGGCACCATCATTAGTTACTGTGACACTCCGCCCTCTCCCAGTAGATTGCAATATCTTATCCTATATAACACACAAAAATAAATCATTTCAACCAAGAACGCTTTAAGGGAACAATATGAAAATGAAGATACTAATATTGAAGAAAATATATATAATTACCATTCCTTTCGGCCCTAACGTGGTCTTGACCAAATCAGAGATGGCCATTGCACCGATGAACGATGCCTAATGTGAAACAAATGAAAAGCAATCAAAACATCCAGAAATTTTTCCATAAAAAAAGCCAAAAATCAGAACTTTGTCACTTCAAAACTAAAGATCGTACCATTCTAGCTCGCCCGCCTTTCTCTTCAGTGGCTTCATCTTTAAACAACCTCTCGATCTGCCCAAACCATTCAGATTTCACAAACAATAAGAAACCAAAACAAGATTGAATAAGGCGCTGCGAAAATCAAACTCACCGCCATGAATGATGAAGTCTGAACAGCTGGTGTGTACGGGAAGGGTTGATCTGAAGCGGATCACAGAATCGGAAAATCAGAACTACAGAGATTGAAGTGCAGTTAGTTCTCTCTTCTTCTTATTCTTCTTTGTTAAACCCTAACTGGGATAAACCCTAGCGAGGTTTCCAAACGACAATAAGGAGAGGAGAGAGAGGAGGAAGAAGAAGAAGAAGAAAACCTTCGAGAAATGCCCGACTTTGTGATGAATATATTTAGGGTTCCCAAAAAAATTTCTTCTGAAATCGATCTGCGACTCTGCGAGTGGAACTGAGAAGTGTGAAGAAGGTACCGTGAGAAATTTAGGGCTTTTAATTTAACTAGTAGGATCAGTTTACAGGCCCAGCCCATTAATGATCTTGAGATGGACGGGATCCGTGTTATGTAGAGGGTAGACAAATGTCATGTCAGTTATTTAATTTTTAAAAAATTATTTACATGTCTACTAAAATACATTTTTTTAATAAAAAATAAAACATATATTAAAAATTCTACTTTTCTTGATTTTTTTTAATGAAGTATATATAATCATTTAATATGATATATTTATATACATATTTTTTATTTATTTATTTAGAGTTTATCAAGTTTGATAATTTTGTTTTAAAATGAGAATTTCACCGTTTATGATAATTCAATTTTAATAGTTTCCATAAGAACGTGGAATTTAAAATATTTTTTCTATGAAGTTCAAGAGTGTTATAAATTCCGCACGTCATTATTTGGTACTCTAACAGAAGAAAAATAATTGTCAAATTGAACCTCAGTGTATCACCACCTTTTAGGAATTATGCAAAGGACCGGTACACACCACCATTCCGACAATATATTTTAAATCCTCTACTTTCCACTTTTCTACTAGCACATGTTTACTAGATAAAAAGTACAAAAGGTCGTGTATTAAAATTTTCAAGCATACACAGCATGTTAATTATTAAATATTTTCGCTTCGTATGATAATGAGGAATTTAGGATAAAATTTGGCAATTTGGATGTATTAATCATTTCCTCAAATGAACAAGAGTAATCTTGTAATTCATCATATTATATCTCACTTGTTCTTAGTAAATGCCCCTTCGCTATTTGCATATAGACCCCCCGAGTCTATCAGTTTCACAACTAGACCCCTATCTATATTACAAAATGGTCCCTGATTTAAAATTTCAGATTTATAATCAAGTCCCTTACAACATGTTTATTTTAACAAATACACATATATTGTGAACTAAGATTTCTTTAAGTCAGTAAATATCTCCCACCTCTATGAAAGATGTCAAAGGATTAAATCTTGGAGAGCACCATTTCTTCTTCAAAAAAAACAAAAACACATATTCGGGCTATTTGCGTATCGACCTAAGGGTCTACCAATTTGACAACCAGGCAGTGAACCAGGTCCCTAATCCAGATTTTCAGATTATAACTTGATCTCTAACATGTTTATTTAAATAAATGTGTTTCAATTTGCATACCTCTATGTCTAGGAGTGCGATAAAATTACAGAATCATTTTATTTCATTTATTTGGCTTATAATGACTTTCTAATACGTGTGCATTTAACTAGATAAACATATAACTTCAAAATTTAATGTTTGGTGCCTCAAAATTTAGCCCTCAAACAAAAGTATAAACTACTTCAATTTCTTTTTTAAAAAAAAAATTCCCCAATCCAAACAATAATTTTTTGCATATATAAAACTGTCACACAGCAACATTTTGTCACAAGATGTAACGCTGCTGCTACAAAAATTGACAATGGAACACAATTTTGTTCTTTTCTTTCAAAATCGAACATCAGAGGGGACGAGTGCGTCGACCGGCGGCCCTGCCACAGAGGAGCGCGTTACGCGGTATCGGATACTCGTCACGTATAGACTCCACCGGAGAGTACACGCGGAGGTAGAATTGTTGCCCCAGGTACCGACGGGCCCAGAACTGGGACCTGATGTTCCACATCCCTACATTATCCAACGCCATGTACACCGCCGTCCACGACTTGAAAATGTGTTTGAAAAATAATTTAAAAAGTAGAAGCTCACCTGGGTGGTGCAACGAGAGATTGCATCCTTTAGATTGTATGTCATCCTACTCGCCGAAGTCCACTGTCCTCCATCCATCCTTCAATGCACAATTGCAATGAATACAATCAATCACATGAACCCCAACAAATATGCATTCTAAGAAGAATAGTAGCAAAATGGTTCTCATTGTTTTTTTTTTTAAATATACATTCATTCATTTTGAATGAAAAATTAATTTTATTTTTCATACAATGCGATGTTGCATTATATATTGCAATAACCGATAACACAGTGTTTATTGCGTTATTACATTGTATAATAAGTGATTAAAGGACCACATTTGAAAATACAAATAGGACTGCAAAACAAATTGAGTCTATTAGCTCTCAATTTTGATGGTTGAGGTTTACATACCCGACCACGAAGAAATTGTAGCCATCAATGTGCCAGCTTTAGACGATGTTCTCCTTGTTCTCGAACACAATCTCCACGAATGCCCGGAAGTCGGCGGCCATGATAGACGTGTCGAGGTGCTCCCTCGACCCTGTTGGCGCGTCCGGGATGCTCCCGAGGCGGAAGACCCCGCCGATGTTGAAGTGGTCCGCCAGCTTCAGAGGGGTGTCGGCCGGGACGAAGGAGACGCTGTTGACGGCGTACCTCTGCTTCCCGTTGATCTGGGCGGCCGAGCTGCCGAGCCTGATCGTGCGCGTGGTGTTGATCAGGCCGTAGTGGTACGAGCCCTGTGGGTTGGGCCTTGGTCCACTCGCTGTGAGGTTTGTTCTGTCACCACAGTAGATAAAAGTGCATAAATTTCAATTAACATTTTTGGGGGAATTTAACTCTCCCATTTAATAACTTCTGAGTGACCGGTATGGACACCCGAAAAATTAATCTTTACCTTGAAGGATTTAAGATACCTCCAGTAACTGGAAAAAAAAAACTCTATCATTTAATACTTATTATGGACTGCAACTCCCGTGAGTTGGGTTGGATTCAAGTTTACACGGACCTAACTTGGAGTTGAAGAAGGCTGACCCAGTGACCCTACCCCAACCTTCAAACCCAAGGAGACAAACCTAAACCCAGCATATTCTGTTCAAATTTAATTTAAGTTGACTAAAATCAAGTTGATTTTGAGTTGACTTCAAAATAGTGTTATTTAAATTTTTTTAACTCTGTAACTATTGACGTGCGCAAGAATTTAATAAAGATTAAAATAAAAGACAATGATGAAGAGAATAAATAATTAAACTATAAGAATAATATCTTTTAAGAATAAAATAATTTGAATAATCAAGTTTTATTTTATAGATTAAATAATTAAAATTTCATCATTACGTGTAAAATTTATTACTCACCGCACTAAATTTAGTTTAAGTCCAAGTTATCATCCTCCTTAACTCAAATCCGAAAAGAATTGGGTTTGTGTTCAAATTGAATCTGAAAGTTAAAATTCTAGTCTTAGTCAGTCGGATTGATTCAGGTTGGGTCGAATTCAACACGTTCAAGTTGTATCCCTAACTAACTAAGCCTAATTAGATCGTGTTTAATATGTTCACAACAAAGGGGTTTGATTTTATGGTACCGGATTGTGCGGGCTTGATTGAGAGACCAGCCGATCTGTGTGGTGGGGCCACCAGGGATTGAAATCGGGGCAGGGCCGGAGGACCCAGTGTAACGTAGGATAGCTGCGGTGGTTATCACCGGGTTTGTGAACCGGGAAGAGACAATGACATAGTAGTTGTACACAGGCTGGTCGGTCGTGATCAGCACCGAGACCGACTGGCCGACGTGAACGTCGATCGACGAGTAAGTTGACTGGAGGGTGTGCGTGCCCTCAACCTCCACCAACTTCATCTTGTGACCCTGGATCCTTATGTTAAGGGAGTTCTATAGCCCCACATTAGATATCTTTAGCCTGTATGTTTTGCCTGTCACATTATTAACCATTACATTTAAATTATTCCCATAATGCTCTCATTGATGGAACATTTGTTCACACAGTGGCGTGGAGAAAATATACCTTGGTCCACGGTGAATGATGTGTCATTGGGGCCACGACCATTAATCAGAATGCCATCCGGGAAGGGGAGCTTCTTTCCTCGATCAAGTCTAGCTTTCAACATCTGCATGAGCAATTTTTAATTGTATCTCATCATGTTTCATCAAATCCGAAAAACATTACAAGAGGTGACACATACTTGCTAGGTACCAACAAATTAAAGGAGCCTGCATGATTTGAATCGAATTGATTACCCCAACCTAACTTTTCCTATCTTCTAATCTACTCACAATAACATGAATCCTTCACTGATGTTAGAATGAATTAGAAGAGGTAATGGAGGGGGCATTACAGTGTGGTTGGCCTTGTACCAGTCCCCAATGAGGAGTGTGTAGTCCCCGGCCGGGTCCGGGAAGGGAACAGGGATGAGCGGGCGGCTGAGTATGCGGATGCTGCCGAAGCCTCCAGCAGCCTTGTGGAGGTCGAGGGAAGGGAAGTAAAAGAAGCTGCCGATCTGGTCCTTCACCTGGAGGATGTATGTGAAATTCTTCCCCGGCAGGATCGGGCAGTTCGTCCCGTATACTCCGTCCTCCCATGAATTCTTCCTCTGCTGGATTCCATTCCTGATATTACCCAAACAAAAAAAAAGAGGACATTATTTGAGAATCTTGTTGGGTTTGTTTATTTTGTGAAGTTAAGAGACAGAATGTGAGGTTGTCACATTTTTATTAGACAGTATGGAGAGATTTGAATGAAAACTAGTCCCACCACATTCTTTTGCTTTGCTTTAACAAAACCATAAATGTGGACATAAATGTTGTTCGTTATCATGTAACGCAGGGCGTCTTAGATTTTTTATTGGTGATGAATGGGTTATTAATGGAGAAAACAAAAACCATTAAATGAAAGAGAGTATTTTATGTGTGGCACCTCATAAGTCTACACATGGGAGGAACCCATATAATTTGACAAGACTCATTGGCTAAAGATGGCTTTTTTTGTCTCACATTACAATGTCGTGTTCATAATATATACATACATAGTAGAATGTGTTGTTTATCCCATTAAATCATCATTTTCAATGATAATGACCCACCAAAAGAAAGAAAAGAAGAAACTCACCATGAGAGGAGGAAGGGCTCAGTCAAGCTGTTGTATACGTTTATGATGAGGTTGTCATTCGTTACCGAGTAGATATCAGGCCCCGGGAATTGGCCATTAATTAGTATCCCTTCAAAACCATATATTATATATAGTTAGTTATACATAAAACACATACATTGCAAAAAGAATAAACAGAGGAAGCAATGAAGAACTTATAAATCTGGTATAATCACCTGTTGTCGAACGCCGAGGGGATAAATGTCTCCATATGTTATGTTCCATTCGAAGAACCTGTATGGGTCCTCTGCAGAGACAAAGATGAGGAAAGCCAGACATAGAAGAGAAAGAACAAATGAAGAACAAGCCATTTGAGAAGTATTTCTGGAATGGAAAAGTAAACTGGGAAGAGGTGAGGATATATATTGGGATTTTGTGTGTGTGGAAGAAAATGATGTGTATGCCATAAATGCTATGGTGCGGTACAGAAAGAGAGGTGGTGGACGCGGCAAATACTAGGAAACATACTGAGAGGATTATAACACATGTTTACAACCAAACAACAGCCAAAATAATATAAAGAGAAAAAAAAGAGAGTATAAGCTCGTTTTCAAACTGCTTCTAGCTGTCTCACCTTTTTCACTAATAAGCGGGAAATAAATGTTAGTTATGAAAATAATTTTCGAACATTTTAATATTTTTAATAACTGTATTACTTTTTTTTAAAATAATGTAAATATTTAAACATATTAAATACATATTTTTACATTTATATAAATTAATATATACTGAAATAATAAATTATATGTTGTGTTATGATTTTTAACATTGTGTTACAAATTCAACTAGGTGATTCTGTGAATTGGAATATTCTTTTTTATTTTATATATTTGTATTTTATTTGACTTTCATTGTAATATTTCGTATATTGCTACGCGTGCGGTAGGTGTATCGGCGCCGTTAAATAAAATACTCTTTTTAACTTGTCTTCAAAGGGTGGGCCCCACCGACCGGAGATATGCTAAACCCACATGGCATTACCGCGTATGAACAACCCTTCCTTCCCCAGCTGGATCTCTGTTTCTGTGAATGCATGTGCCTGTGTTATCTCTTGTTAGGTTATGTTATCTCTTGTTAGGTTAGGTGGGTGGTTTTCTGTTGAGCTTTGGAGGCTGTTGATTTTCCATCCGATGGTTTGGATTGCGTGTTGGGGAAGGCAAAAACGTTTAGTCGCTGAAGACCACCGTCCATCACGGAGAGAGGGTGAATTAATTTGGGTTCACGGTTGTTAAATGTATTAAAAAAGCATTGGGGGAATTGGTGTACGAATACATGTGTCACTCTCCTATTGGATATATTTAAAGTTGAGTTTGATTAATATCATTAGTATCTAAACAACACATGCACAGTTCGATTCATAAGCGGTATAGTTTGATTCATATGCTATGCAGTTCGATATTGACTAGATTGATCAAAGTCAGTTTTGACTGTATTCGGACTCTCTGATTTGGTGCATAATAATAATAATTAATTTGATGACTGAACCAATTATAACATAATATATCATCCAATCACTTTATTGTGGTAGTGAGATCATTTTCGTGATTGATCCACCCAATTTGAATTATACAATTTGTGAAATTTTTTGTTACTGTATCATTTCATCATTAGAAAAACAACTAACACACCCGGAATATCACAATCCTACATGTGACGACTTACGGAAAAATTACGTGTTTATAAATATCATAATGGTTGTACATTTAATTTACTAAAATAAATACTTGATCAGACATGTATACCTTAAAAAATCAAAATAAGTTGAGTTTGCATAGGTCTATCATACTTTTGTGATGTCAATTTTTGACCAAATTTTAAAAAGCTGGCTAGCACTCTCTAAGGATGACTAAAAATCAAATCTTAAGAGTACTATTTTTTTTTATTTAAAAAAATGTATTACTTATTGAGCTGTCTTATGAAACAACCATACAAGCCTAACCATCCCAAGGGCTAAGAGCCATTTTCTTATCGTATGAGCCAAAACTCAATCAACTAAGTTTTTTTTTTGTTAATTAAACCTTGGGGAACTCGAATTTATAGATGTAAATTTTGATATTAACCATTAGGGCCATGAGTCTAAACCTATGATTCCAAACATAGACACAAGGCATTAACACTGCACGTAACTAGCAAGATATGCAATACTCTATGTTCACTCACTCTATGTTCTCTTTATTTTACTTTGACATTATGTTTTCATTTTCATGTATTTTTTTACTCTCTCATATCCAATTCAGAGTTGTAATTATTCTTCTAGCAATGCAAGTTTGATATCAATATCTACCTTCATTTTTTTAAAAAGATACACAATAAACATTCATGCCTTCCTATTCTAATTTTGAATGAAACAAAACCAAAGATAAACCATAGAATACAGCCCCCAAAAATCTGTATGCATAAATCTGAAACCAGCCACCAGAGAACCACATACACACAAAACCATAAGCAACACCAGACATCCACTAATCCAAAAACAAAAAAAACACACCCACACAAAGTCCCAAAACCCTTCAACCCAACCCACCACCCACACCCGTCCCCTCCACCACCGCCCCACCACCACCAACCACCCCCTCCCGCCTCTCAAACTCCGCCACCAACTCCGCCTCCACATTCTCCTCCGGCTCCCACGTCGCCTCCTCAATATCCACCCACTTTACCAAATACTCCCTCCTTCCCCCCTCCCCTTCCCTCACCCCCACCACCCCCTCCGCCACCCCGTACTCCAACCCCGCCTCGAAGTCCCTCACAACATCCTCCGCCACCCACCCCTTCCTCACCCACTCATTCCCCCCTCCGTCGCTCCACCTCACCAAATACTCCGCCCTCTCCCCCTCCCCCCTCCTCTCCAAAATCTCCTCCACCCTCGCGTACTCGTACACCGCCTCCTCCAGCGCCCTCACCACCGCCTCCAGCCCCAGCCGCCTCGTGAACTGCGCTGACAATCCCTTCGGCGTCCCCGCCAGCAGCTCCCGCGCGAGGTCCTCCGCCGTCCTTCCCTTATCGTCCGTCCCCTCCGCGTCCGCGCCCAGCTCCAATAGCGCCCTCACCGCGTCGGGCTTCACGTAACCCGCCGCCATGTGGAGCGGGGTGAGCCCTCCCCGCCCGTCGCAGAGGCTCAGGTCCGCGCCCGCCCCCGCGAGGAGGCGGATGCACGCCTCCGACCCGAGCCCCGCCGCGAAGTGGACCGCGGTGCGCCCGTCCGCGTCGACCGCGTCCACGTCGCGCGCGGGGTGGAGCTCAAGCAGGCGGCGGAGCTCGGACTCGTCGGCCTTCCGCGCCGCGGTCCACCATGGGGAGTCGAATTCCGCCACCACGTCGGCCGCGATCCCCCCCGCGGGGACCCACGACGGGGCGTGGCCGTCCTTCCACTCGATCAGGTACTCCATCGCCGTCGACAGGCCCGATCGGACGGCGCGGCTGCCGATGATCCTGCTCACCTCTCCATAGTCCTCTTCGTCGTCTTCTTCGCCACCGTCGTTTGGTGAGGAGATTGCTTCGGCGGAGGCGGAGGGGGGGCGGTGGGTCTGGTGTTGGACGGCGGTGGATGGGGGGATAGGGCGGAGGGAGATGGCAGCGGCGGGTGAGAAGGCGGAGGTGGTGGGGAATTTGGGTGTGAATTTAAGGCGTGAAAGAGTTGGCTTTGCGAGCATTGCCTCCATTTCTCGGAGAAAAGAAAGAGTGTGCGCGCTTTGTGCTTTGAGAGGGGTTTTTGCAAAGATTTTTGTGGATAAGAAACCGAATCCAGTGATGCTCTGATGATCTATAGCGTCCAGAAACAGTGAAATTTATTTATATCATGGACTTTTCAAAACGCTTGATTGGTGGACCCTGAATGGTACAGACTGATAGGTCCAGCACCACTAATAAGTTGCATTTAGGGTATGTTTGGTTGCACGATTAAAACGGATTCCGCTTTTTAAAAAGTTAAAATCTCAAAATCGTGCAACCAAACGGGACGGATTCTGGCAGAATCAAAAGCTGGATTACTTTTAATTTTTCTCTCGAAATCCATGTTTTAAAAAGCTCGAACGATTTTTTAAATTGAAAAGCAACTTTCTCTATCAAATGTTAAACTCCTTTCAAATATTATTCCTGAATTAAAAAAAACATCCTAAAAAAGTCAAGGTCAAAAATCATATTAAAAAGCAGCTTTATTCCAAAAGCGATTTTCAATCTCTGTTTCCAAACGGACCCTTAAATGGGTTTAGATGTTAGATTTTTATCAAAAGCTTGTTTAAAACTCTGTTGGTAAGAAACTCTCTCCATCGAATCTGAAAAAACTAGCTTTTCTTATCATTTTTTTCCTAAAAAAAGATGTATAGAGTTTTTAATTAAACTATCGTGTGTGTGTGTGTGTGTGTGTGTGTGTGTGTTTTTTTTAGTTGGTAAATGGGTTTCGAGAAAGTGAACTCAAAACAACTCAAATCTGTTTTCAAACTGGCCTAAATGATGGAATCCACGGCCTGTCATCAAAACAAAATGTGTGGCTGTAAACCCTTGCACTTGAATAAAGGTGAATAGGCTAAATAGAGTGAATTAAGCCTGTCAACGGACTGGATACGGAGCGGATATGGTCATATCTTTATCCGTATTCAATTTTTTTTATTTATCCGTGTCCGTATCTGTATCCGACGGATATTTAAAAAGTGTATCCGTATCCGATCCGAAATTTCGGATACGGATTCGGCTAATTATCCGAAATATCCAAAATAAATAAATAAATAATTAAATATAACAAATTTTCATTTAAAGTTTAAAAATTGACTTAAAATTAAAAATTAACACAAGTCCTAACTTTACAACTATTAGAAAGAATAAACAAATTATTAAACATAACAAATTTTCATTTAAAGTTCAAAAATTGACTTAAAATTAAAAATTCACAAACACAAGTTCTAACTTTACAACTATTAAAAAGAATGTGAGCCACTTGATCAAAATCCAATTGTAGATATTAAATACTAATATTAACATTTTTTTAATGCCATCGAATACGGATATTTTTCGGATCGGATAGGGGTATATCCGTATCCGATCTGAAAATTTTCGGATATGGCTTTTTCAGATATCGGATATTTTCTGCATTTTCGGATACAAATTCGATCAGATGCAGATATATTTTCAGATAATTGACAAGCTTGGAGTGAATAGGCCCAAAACGTGCTTCATATTTCTCATCGGCCTCGAGATCAAACATCTCCTAGATATTCCAGGCCACCACCATCGCCTCCAATGGTCACCACTTCATATATTCGAATAAATTCAAAAATATTTACGTCGTATTCGTATAGCAATTACATTTTTATAATATAAAAACCGTGTGACATATTAAATATTTACAACTTTAATACACTGGTTTACTCCAGTATCTCAAATTAAAATAATTACTTGATACCGATATTTTTGCTTCACTCAAAAAAGATGGTACAAAGTCAGACACAAGTACACAACTGTTTATATGGTTTAAAGCGAAGCTTGAAATGAGAAATGCTCATTCGACATTCATCACATGTAGCTAGAATAATTTGGTCCATATATACTTTGCGCAGTGTATAAGAAACAATGGTGCATGTGCATATAATTACAAATGGCTCCCGGATGTTGTGATTGCCTCAAACAAAGCTCTTCCTATGCAGATGGATCTAATGGAATTAACTTTATCTCAAATTTTAAAGGTTCACAAGTGTGTTTTTGTTTCCCAAAATGACATTCAAATAGTATGCTTGACCGCAATCACAAAAATCTAATTTCCTGTGAAACATGAAATTTAAACCACATAATCAATAAAATAAGATGCCTCTACAATCATCAATACATCAATACGCCCTATAAAAGGCAAGAAAAAGTCCACTCATCTCCATGGATTGTCTAGGAGAACATTGTATATGGAGGCTGTGCAGTGCCTCTCGATGCGAATACCATATATTCATCGTCATCAGCCTCAACAGTCACGACCTAATCTTCCCCTCAAATCCCGGTTGATCATTTCCACGTAATCCTGCAAGAAAAGCACTCGTCAAACCCACACAGAAAAAACTGATTGGTAAAGAAAAAAAAATAGCACTACTGTGGGAGTGATCGGTGATTCTGCGACATGCACACAGACACGACAGTATGCATAATAGACATTTAACTCGACTGCCAAAGGAATGGCATAATATGCATCAGGAAAATAACATACAACAGCAAGTTGTTGATCATTGCTTAGTTCAAAAGAAGATCTTCATAGTCATATCCCAGGCCAGACAGGCGTCCCGCACTCTCAACAACTGAATGAAAAATATCAGCAGGGGAATCATGGCGCTCCATTCTATCAACAATTTCGCCTACATCAACCTGAAAGAGATCATAGGATCAGGTTAAAAAATTTAACAAGGAATATATCAACAAAGAAGATATCCTGATTCAGACCGGGCAGTCAAAGGGCAGAATTTCAAGATAATCATGTTATTTTTTATTTTTTTGGCCATCGGGGGGGTATCCCAAACCCTTCGAGGCAAGGGCTAATCCTCCAGGTGTGGGTTCTTTGAGTTACAAACAGGAACATGCACAAATACTAATCCATAAAAAAAGATACAGTCAATGTTGCAGTTAAATGATGCAGTTTCACAAATTGATAGGATACATTGGTACAAAAGGCAAGGACACAACGTCAAGCTATAAGCACTAGTAAATCAAACAAAAGACACTTTCCCAATAAATGGGTTTAAGATGGCAGCGTGAAAAGGCGCAGTTCCCACACTGTTTTATACTGTTCCCACCTCATTATTAAGCCCACCCCATCCTCCTCTTCTTCTTCTTCTTCTTCTTTTTTGTGTTTGTGTGTAAACTAATCCACTCCATATAAACACATTCATTCTGTGGTCAATTAGATTGGATAGAATCACGCTATTTTGTGCTTTTTTAGGATCCCAATGTTTTCCACCGTCATCACCATTTTTGTCAAATATATGTCAATTATATGCCAGCCGACATCGACGGATGACAAATCATAAGTGGATGATTTCTACAACCATCAATTTTAGCAAGACTCAATAGTTTTCAACAGTTGAATGCATCCATTAATCACAAAGCAATCTGTAAAAATAATTACTATTAAATCCTAAAAATATTTAAGATCCATACCTGCACATTGCTCTCATCATCTCCGTATGGTTTTCAACATTGCTTGGGGGCTGCTGTCCAGGCGTTGGATGGTTTGACACCCTACCAAGAGCTTGTGATACAACTGGCAACATCTGCTGAATCATTCTTGAGAAATCCATCCCACCTTGCTGTCCACCAAACCCCGAAAACATGTCACCGAGATCTAGGCTTTGGCCTTCAACCTGCTGTGTGATTTGGTTAAGGGTGTCATCACAGAAGGGCTCTGAGTAAGCTGTTCCAACATGCTTGTGAGGTCTGCAGGGGAACCGATGCCTGTTTGCTCAGACAAGCCTGTCATCATGTTGTTCACCACAGGGCTCTGAATAATTTGAGAAATTAAATTTGAAGCATTTATTTGTCTATTGCCCTCTGATCCAGTTGAAGGCATGTCATTTACATTCTGACCAATAACGGGAGGCCTTTGCCTGGTCAACCTGTTAGCATCCATCTCATTCGCATTAGAGTTTTGAGATAAGAGAGACTGCAAGACTTGTTGACCCCTTGAGATAGATAGTTGATCCTGGCAGAGAGGTTTCTGAGATCCAGCATCCTTTTCCTGAGATTTCATGGTTTTACTCCGCCTCTGAGCACACAGAATAAATATACATTCAATAATTTGCATGGGCTTCCCATGAGCAACAATCATTCACGTCAATCAAAGACTGACAGAATAAATTAGCAGATTTTCTAAATATCAAATTTAAGATATTGGAATGGCATACTTTCGGTTGCAAACCTCCAAGCCCGAGACCTATAGGAATAGTTCTGTCTCCTTCACCTTCATCTCGCGTCTGACTGCTAGAAGTATGCTGTGAGGCTGAAGAGTCTGTGCTTATATTAGACTGGCCTTCAGATAGATTGTGAGATGAAATTTGACTTATCCCATCGTCCACTACCCTAGATACGTTGGGCAAGCATTCCAAAGCTGAATGGTCCAAAGAATCTAATTTCATTAAAATAACCCCCAAACGAAAAGAAATTCAGTAAATCAAACTAAGCAAGAACTCCAAATTCATAGAATATATTGATGCAAGATACCTGAAGAAACAAGAGGAGTAACTCCATCAGACAAGCCATCAGTTTTCCAAACGGGGGTAGAAGAACTAACACATGGCATCTTCTCTGATAGTGAAGAGGCAATCTCCATGCTTGAGGAAGTTAAAATTGAGGGAACAGAAGTAGATTCTGATGGCACTTGAGAAGTAGAACTGAAACCAGGTTGCACAAAATTATTTGAACCAGGACCAGAAATTTCAGCAGGACCTGAATTATTAGAGGTCTCAGCATGAACAATTGGAACACCATCTCCAGTGGACGGCACCCCTCCTGATCTGGTATTGCCTAAAGTATTCTCATTTAAACTTCCACTTTCTTGATTTGGCTGCCCTCCCTGAGGCACCTGTCCGGTAGTTACTCTGGAGCCTAAAGAGGATGAACCAGCAGCTACTGAGGTTCCTGATAAATACATGGGTCAACTACAGCTGTAAGAAAATCAGCTGTATAGTTTGCTTCCTCACTCCCTTCTAGATCTTCTTCATTCACTTCATTATTAACAGAAAATTTAAGAATATTTGTGTTTCTCACCAGAATGAATGTGAATGTTAATCTGTCTGGTTGCATCTGCCGGAGTAGCACCTGGAAATCGTGAAGCAGAAAAAGGACCAGCAGAAGAAGCTCCAAACAGAGAGCTAGTTTGAAGGGGAAAGGGCTGCAGGAGATATTTTTGGTGTCAGCTACAATGACACAAATTAGGTACTCCTTATAGAAAATAATGAGATATAAAAAATAACCTGAACCATGATGGGGTTTGGTCCAGATGGAGAAATGTAAACTGCTGGTCCAGCATTCACCATAGCTTCTGCCTGCAAATGCAACAGTTTTTGCAAATAAAGATTACTTGTAAACAACAAGAAGAACAACAGAAAGTAAATCAGAAAAAAAAAAAATTCATACAGGAGTCCGCCCCATGCGCAGTGTCAGGACCGTACGGCCAAGTTCCAAAAACAAAGCACCTAAATGCTGCATAGCCATCCCAGATGCACTGCCTCGCTCTGAAGTTGGCTGCGCACTGTTGGATCATTGGAGTTTCTTTCCCTATCCAAAGCCTCAGCCATATGCTAAAAGAATGAGAAGTTCAACAAACAAAATAAATAACTAATTCTAAAATTTGTTAATTAGATTTCAAGGCAGGAAACTGACTTCCATAAGGCATAAAACAGGATCCATAAAATGCAATTGGAAAATGGTGATGTACATCATGGCACATTTGCAGAAGTGTGCAAAAAAGTATTGGCTTTAACAGCCATAGTTCTAGCAAATCGCATTGATTTGATTTTCACTGTTTAACATTTAAGAAGCATAGAGTTCAACACCAAGACTTTCCAAAAATTTCTGTAAGCCGCTTCAGTCCATGTTTGTTCAGGAATAAACCTAAATAAGGATCATAATAATTACAGATCTTCACTCCATTTGGTGGCACAAAATGTAATGTATATATATGTATTCAAATTCTACCTTCAATAAGCCTGGAATAATTATTCAAGGGGAATCTTGATTAACTTTATTAGGGTGCCATCCATGTAATCGACCCAGTTATCCCAGTTTTTATCCACAAAATAACCAAAGATAAATTAGAATAGCTACATTATTCCTATTACTAGAACACAGATTTCTATCAAACCTTATTCCTATTCCAAAACCAAGCTGTGGCAAGAGACTTAATGGAACCATAGATATTTATTTGGGTTACATTCAACTGAAAAAGGGTTAAGTTTGTCTGGATTTACCAGTCATTGTTTAAACGCAAATAAGTTGCACTTCAAAAAAATTATCAGCAACTACAAAGCTTTACAGATCCAAATTATCGGTCACTGGGACATGATAAAAATAATCAAAATCTTGGAAATCTTGATTTAATTAGTGCAGGCATGATTTACACGTATTTCTCAGAAATCAAACATGCAAGTCCAGATTAACAGTATATACCCAGAGTATATAATAATATGGTATCAAAGTCTTTTTTTATCCAATTTAATGTAGCATGCCTAAAATAGCTCAAATTCCATGTGGTAGAAATTTCCAGTGTTTTCATGAAGCTAAAGGCTTTATTTTAAAAATATAAGGGAAGGAGATATTGATCGTACAGAAAGTGCAAGTGCAGCTTGTCCACTGATAAGTTGCTGAGCACGTTGCAATATACTGCCCAATGCTTCAGGAGTAGGTAATCTTCGTGAGTTGGCAGATGCAGCATTAGCAGATGCAGTGTCCAGGGTGGGTGAAATCCTGGCACTCACAGGTGAAGCGGATGGCGGAAGATCTTCAAAAAGTAAAATAAGAGAGGATTCAATCAAGAATATAGATTATCAAACTGGCTACAAATTCATTGGGACATGCAAAAACAACAACCATTTATTGACAATGCAAGCTCCATGCGACTTATGAACTCAGAAATTGTTGTCAAAGAATCTGGAATCGCCTGGATTGCAGGTCAACAAAAAAATAGAGGAAGTTATATATGATGAAAGAGTCCCAAGCAAAAGAAAAGCCAGAAAAAAAACAACCACCATATGGAGTGACGGAACTGCTACAACCCCTGTCAAAGGAATTTGTACAGATTGAAATGGATGACCAGATCCAGTTTGCATTTGAGGTCTTGTCTGACCACTGCCAACCGCATTTTGTGTACTTCCAGTCTCAACACTTTGTGAAGCCTGGCTGAGAGGATTTGCCTGCAAAAAATAAATGAAACTTGAGACAGAACATAACCATGTTAAGGTTATTGCAATAAAGAACACCAACCCTTACAGTTGTGGCAGATGGTGTGTTGCCAGGGCCACCGACTGTTGATGTTCCTATTCCCATAGAATTTAAAACTGACCCGATAATCTGTACAAGAGCAACAATAATCATTAAATTTGCATCTTCAATAAAACGGGAAACCAATAAAAGACATTGACATCAATGGCCAGATATAACCATGCAATTCCAAAGTAAATAAAAATTATACCCGACTAAGGTCTGGAACAATCGCTTCACCTTGGTCCCCAACATTAATAGTCCCAAAAAGTAAACCGTGTGAAACTTGCCCAACCCTACCACGTGGACCACCCCCTGTGGTGTCATTTCCTGCTAATTACAACGAGACAATGTAAAACACCTTCAGCTTTCAGAGACCACCAGAATATATCTACAATAAGAAGAATACCAAGGTTTCCTTGATCAAAGAACAACAGAAACCATGTCTATTGACAATAGGTTCTCCGTGACCTATAGTCAGACCATGAAGTTGTTAAATTAAAATTTAGATCTTAAATTTGGATATACCTAACAAATGAAGATGGTGGTTTGAAAATCTAAAAGTTTAAAATGTGTTTGGATCTGCGTTTGGGAATTTTTAGTTTTTCAAACGTAGAATCTACCCAAACACAAGTCCAAACAGGGCCTAAGTGCAACATAAATTGATACAACCAAGAAAGCACCAAAAGAGTTGCAAACAAAAAGATCAGTTGAATTTCAAAAATATTCATAAGTCACATTTTTAATTTTCTTGCTGTGCATGTGGATCTGTGAGATCCTGTCCATCTGAGTTCTCTTAATTTCTTTCCTTATTTTGGGAAGGGGGAGAGTTCAGCTTTTTGAAACATTAATGATTCATATTCATGCATATCCTCTCTCATCTTTGCCAGAAATTTATGCGTGCACCATATGTGTCCATCTAATTAGCTATAATGTAAAAACAAAATGGAGTTTGATCATTCATCTTAGGGCATCAGTCTGCCAATTTGAACCAATATTGTGAGGAAAAAAGTACCACACTGTATAGTGGCAGAATGCATGGTAGATCTAAGAGCTAGAAATGCAAATACATGTTGATACACAGAATGCAAAAGGTAAGCAGCCAGCCATAAGGTATAACATATGGTTCTCATCCTCACTCGAAAAGTGATGTCTAGCAAACAATACATAAAAAAAGCACACCGTCAATTTAGGAAATGAAGGAACCTTGATTAGCACTATTTGCAGCATTATCCCCCAAGCTTGCCCCAGCAGAAGATTGTGAATGGACTGGTTGTCTTGCAACTAAGTGCAATGTATGCCCGTCTTCCACATCTGATAATGTTAGTCAAAGAACAATCAAGCAGCAAAAAATGACAAATACTTGAGCAGCCATTATGGCCTCACTATGAGTATGGGTCACAAGTCTCCATGAAACGGAATCGTCTTTTAGAATTATGGGATCCAATTGGAAAGTGTTTTTTTGAATGGGTGCTCCCCTGGGTTTGATAACCTGACCTCCTTTATGGAGAGAGGAGTTGCTAGCCAACTAATCAACACTTGGTTTGCAAATTGGAAGTGTTGTAATACTATTTAGACCTTTGATGTGAAAAATGGAGGCCTCTTCTCCAATATTGGAAGCCTTTCTTGTTCCTTTTTGCTTTAGTTTGCTTTCTTTGATCTTTTTATGGAGATCCCTCACCTCCTTAGTCCTTCCTTGTTTGAGAGGCATAATTTATTAATATGGTTGCTCCTACCTTGTCTTCAGAAAAACAATGCATAGATTTATCAATCACTAACCAGTAACTGAACATAAATCTGTTTGAAGAAAAATATGGGATGTATCAGTAGTGACATCAAGACTCGGTCCATGAACCATGATTCAATAAAATGTTTATTTAGGCCAAATATATATGTTCTGCTTAAATGGAGTCAAATCAGGCCCTGAACGAATACTGACACCATGAAAATTACAATGTTTCAGATTCTAAAATATAATTGACTAGTTGAGATAGCTATTTGCTTCTTCCCCATACTAGGTGTAAGCTGTCAGCCATATGGAAGGGCATTCTCAGGATTTTGAAGGGACTTCTTGATGGAGATGTGTTATAAGGTGGGGAATGGGGGGGAGGTATACTTCTAGATAGGAGTAGGGCTTCAATGAAATATTCCTGCAGAGCTATTTCCCACCCACTTTCAAGTGGCAATGCATGGTGATGACAGGAATATCGTTTCCATCTAGGTGGAGGATAGCGTGATGATTTGATACCTATGATTACAGATTGCCTAGGATTGAGATTTGGATGACGAACGTGCAACTATGGCATTGAGATGTGACTTCGAATACCCAAGCCAGATGTGGCAATGGCTCAAGAGGTGAAAAGAAAGGAGAATTTTCCCTTCGTTGTGGAGGTCATCCCAGTTAATAAACCTTTGATGGAGAGCTCCCATCTTCCCCCAAAAGAAAATTTAATATAACCTTCCATAATAAAAGCAATATAAAACCAGGCGACTAGTAATAGAACAATGAACATTAATTTCTATAATATAAGTAATAAAAGTTGGCAACTAGTAATAGAACAATAAACATTAAATGTTTTATTCCATTACCCAACAGGCCAATACAGTACATTCACTAATCATTAGCCTCTTCTATGTGACAATAAACATCTATCAGTGCCTACTACAAAATTATTTCGGTGGATGTAACCTGAGCTCAATATCGCTGCATTGGACGTTAAATTGCAGTTCTAGTCCTGTAAATTGTTCCTGCAGGCACTGTAATATGACTGACTTAGCTTAGCGTGTTGGACATTACTGTTTTTCCATACATTATCTGTCATATATGCGATACAAAGCATAAAGATTCCCTCTATCAAATAACTACATCAATAAAATGAAATAAAATAAAAAATATGATCATGTGCATGAACCAGCAACCATACACAACTGGTGTGGTGTATGACCCAATTTTAAAAAAATAAACAGCGACAGAAATTACAATATCTCTGATAATACAAAAGGATACGGTATTCAGAAAGCGTATCATCGTCCTTCAAGACCCGTCCCCTGAAAATCAATCGTTGCTGTGCAACAGAAACACCACTTGCCTCGGCTACTTTCTCCTTCAACGTCAATACTCGCATCTGAGGAAATACATAGTATATACAAGGCCACTCATAAAACAACTTCATAACATGCCAAAAATCCATTCACATGAAGAATCGAATATCCAGACTTGATAGATTACTATTAACATGGGATTATAAAAAAACAATCACCAAGACCTAATATATTACTATTAACATAAGGTTATCGGAAAACAATTACCTTTTTGTTCACCCGGAAAGTGAAGACCCTAGAGTCCAGAGTTTTGACATTGATCTCGACAGTCGATTCAGCGGCATCGGTAGCAGCTTGGCTTGAACTGCTGGTTTCAGTGGAAGAACCGTCCGCCATTTCACTGTACGTACAAAACGAGCACCACAAACAATTTACATAAAAAAATTCAAAATACATGAAGAACAGTAAGGGATTTAACAGATTCATTTCTGAAATGCTCTCAACAACTCGATTTATTGCAGTTTATCGATCATAAAAAGTGTAGCAATCAATCCTAAGAATGATGATTTGTTGTTCTGATTGAGATGAAGAAACACAAAAACCATTTCAACGGAGAATTGAAAGAACAAAAAGAATCGGATATGCAAAAGCTGTAGTCGGATTAGGGTTTCAGGGGGCTTCGAATAGCGACCTTGGAAAACAGAGAGCTCTGGAACTGAAAAGCAGGGACTCTTTTGGGGATCGTTCGTTTGAATCGGATGCAGAGAAGGAGACAGAATCCGTTCGGAGAAACTATGAAGCAAATGCCGCTGTTTTTCTTTCTTTCTTTTTTCTTTTCTTTTTTTCCTTTATGGGTATGGTTTCGGATGGTTCTGGAAAGCGAATACTTGCGTAATACGCATGGTATGGCTTCATGTCGGACCAAATCAGTCCACATCTTCAGAGATGGGCCGCGGCCCAATTATGTGAATGATGGACTCACTATTGCAGTCTCAATTATAGTCCGATTTTTTTTTAAAATCATATATTTTCAAATGAAAAGTGTATGTTGTTATATGAAATGAATTACATATTGAGATTTATTATTATAATTTTTTTAAATTAAAATTTTTTTAATTCATTTACTATAATAAAATCTCATACACTATGATAGTGTAGTATATGTTATATTATCATAGTATATGGGACTGCAAAATAGACTGAGTATATAAGCGCTCTACGTAATTTTCATGTCCATTGACCCATCTTGATTTTAGGAGGTGGGATATTCATTGCCCTAACTGTGTGTACCAGCTAGGCATGTCAACGGGTCAAGTTTATTTGGACCCAAATCCGACCCATGACAAGACCCACCGGATCCGGGTCCAACCTAGGAGTTGGGCGGTCCTTGGGAATCTGGACCTGGACCGAACCCGGTGGACCCGGGTTGGACTCGGATCCGAGAACGGCTGATAAAATAAGAACAACCTTTTTGCAAGATAATTTTATCAATTAAAAATCAAGTAATTTTTATAACGTATGACATAAAAAATATAAACTTAAAACACTTAAAAAAATTTAAACAAATTAATATAAACACGTAAAATCAAAATGTTATGGATTAGAACTTGGTAAATGAGATAGAAATTTATAGGTTAACTAATAGCCTAATAACTATGTGGCCTTATATATAAAACAGTCGGGTCTCGGATCCATAGGATCAGGTTAAGGTGAATCCAGATTCGATCCAATTTTATGTTTGGGTCGACCAAGCTATGTCCAAATCGGGTCGGGTAAATTACATGTGTAATCAGGTCAGGGACAGAACGGGACTAGACCCGACCATTGACTAGCCTAGCAGCAACACTCTTTCAGTGATGAAGAAAGACTTTTGGAAGGGTATTATTACACTCAATCATTTTTACGATTCAAATTATAGTATGCATCATTACAATCCAATGAAATATATGCATAGTTAGATGATGTATATACATTATTATTTTTTTTCACAAATACTAAAAATTGATTCATTCAATTTAAATAGAGCGATATACACTTTTTATTTAAGTATATACATCGTTAGATGATGTTTACTATTTTAAAAAAATAAAAAGCATATGTGACATGTATTTTAAACTATAAAAAATATTGAATCTAACATTTTTCTTTTTGGAATAGTAGAGGTATTCTGGGTCATGAGGTTCGGATGCACACATTGAAAATATCTCATCCGGCCCATGACTTGGATGCCATCGTTTTGTTAGAAAACTCATGTCATAAACTCTTGCATCTGATTATTTTGGACGCCTTAAAGCATCTTCAATCATATACCCAAACTTTTATCCAAATTTAAATTTAAGTAAAAGTCACCTAAAATCTTCCCCAACTATTTATCCATACCCATATCAAATCAAGTTTTTACTCAAACATTTACTCAAATCAAGTTGGACTCAAATCTTTACCCAAGTATTAGATGCCTTCTCACACCCCCCCCCCCCCCAAAAAAAAAAATTTCACCATCTCTTGATACCTAAAAGAAAAAGGTTTTTTCTTAAATCTTCATCTTTTTTATTTCTTTTTTTTACTAGAATAAAAAAATATTATTTTTACTCTTTTTTTTTCAAAAAATTGGATGAATTAGATTTTAAAATTTGAATATCTTGAAGAGAAAAAAAATTAAGTAGTAAATTTTTTTTGGGAAAATGACTTTGAAAATGTTTATAGGAAATAACTAGAAGAAAATATGAATTTTTTAAAAGATTTGAGTAAAACACAAAATGATTGTTGGAGACATCATATCTGTGGGAGAAAAAAATATGCACCATGTTAGATAATGGCACATGTCAAAGCCAAGACGGGTATGTGCCGTCACACCTGGAATCCGAAAACCCGAATCTAAATTCATGATATCACGAGGACACTCCCGAGTAGGTGTGACCCGACTAGATCAAGGGTCTAGTCGGACGGTCTTACACCTTGCGGTGAATGTCACCTCGAGTAGATAAGACAGGATCAGATTAGAGGTTTGATCGGACGACATTACACCTCACAGACGAGTAGATAAACACGATCAGGTTAAAGATCTGGTCGGGTCATCTTGCATCTCATAGGTACATGCTTACGAACATGACAAGTGAACGATCTGGCCAAAAACCACAAGGAGGAACAAAGAAACGGTCAAACATCCATTATGCCTATAACTATCAAGAGACCCACTACTTACGAAATGTGGGCGACTAAGGGTATGATGTACTACATTAATGTAAGGCGGTTTCCACAGAAATTGCCCACTAAGCCTTCATTGGGAAAGTCGTTACAACAGCCAGGAAGATAGTGGCAGTGGTTGTGACGGCCCTGTCTCGAAATGCCAACACGAGCGCGCCACGTGCCTAAAAACACACCATAGACTTTTTTTTTCTAATACATCGAAATGTCCACCATATATAATCACATATGATAACAACCCTGGGATAACAGATAATCAGCAAGATATATAACCTATATCACAACACACCCAGGAAAGTTTAAGCAGTCAAGAGAGCATCTAACACACCTCATATACAGTCATCCATATATACAGAGCATTTTAACACAGGCCTGGTTTGTCAGACCAGCCTCTACGAAAATAACTATATACAGATCCAAAACCTCCAAATACACACACACACACATATATACCTATCACCAACTGGACGTGACACCAAAAGGAGACAAAGTCAACGTCCACCAACCCCGCCTCTACTCTGCAAAGTAAGATAAAATAGAATGGAATGAGCGAAAGATGCTTAGTAAGTAACTCAGACATTCCACACAAATGAAAACCAGATATGACATCAAAACAAGAAAAGAATCAAGCTCAATAATCTCAATAACGTCAGGTTGAAGCATGAATAGTAAATGAAATCACTGAGAGGTCATCAACAGAGAACGGAAACAACATTGCTGCTAAACCCATCAATCAAACTGGAAGGAATAACTAAGAATAACACATCACAACCGACAAGGTCAACCAATAACATTAATGGGCATCACCGATGAACTGAGAACAAATACCCTGAAATCACAATCAAGCTGAATCATCTCAATTTGAATGATAAGAAATCACAACTCTGACCCAAGAACGTCCAGAGCACAGGATTGACCGTCTATATGACCCCATCTCAGCCCCCCGCCGTTCGAGATGTCCACAACACATAAACCTCGCGCGTGGCCCTCGAAACGTCCACCGCGGATATCACGCTACCTGCCCCCCCGTCGTGCAGACACGGTAGGGTATTAACCGGCCCCCTACAGGACATGTACATACATGCGCGCTCATGGGGAGCTAATCCTCAACCCAAATGTAAGGTCTATGGTCATCCAACTCCAAGCAAACAAAAAGGTAATATAAGAAGCAGCGATATCAAGTACACCACAAGACTCCATGGTCGGACAGCACAACCACACTGATCATAGGATGTCAATAAATTACTAGGATGTATATCATAACATCAAAGAAGGCTCACCATACTAACAAGTCAATTAAGTTTAAGAGAATCAATAATGGATTATATAAAAAGGTCACAAAATAAGAAATACCCTCGAATCTCAAAATAAACAGACCAATGATATGAATATTCAGGATCTCGATCAATTACAGAATCTCGAACAACCCAAACAGCAAACCAAATGGTAACAACAACAATAGAACGTGGAATGGAATGGAACAAGCAAAGTCGGTCGCTTACTTACAACAATACAACGTGGAATGAAATGGAACACCAAATATCGAACGGGTTACTTACCTCACAATTCAACACCCCAAGCTGGACTCACCCTATTCCAGTCTTAATTCACGCAGAAAGGAACCCACTGATCAAAATATAACCTCAATCAGGTACTAAAATATAACCCCATTAATCAAACTATTCTCAAATCCACCAAGACAAAAATGACATCCCCACTACAAACCCTAAAAAGATATTGTAAAATCAACCATCAAATACCTATTTATCCAACCCAAAAACATAATCATATTCCAGGCCCAAATCACAAATTTGATTCAAAACTGAAATAAAACAACCCTAAACAAAGAATAACAATGAAAAGAACAAGAATTTTTACCCAGTGTATCACGAAAAATACTCTGTGAAGCTTTTCCCACTTTTTCTAATTTTCCCCTTCTATTTCCACCCAAAAATGCTCGGCCTCTCTCTCACTCGCGTACTATATATATCCCCAACACCCCCTCCACCGACTCACCATTTATTAAAAACTTTAGGTTTCACCAAATTACATAAATGCCCTTCTATTAAACTCTGCGCAGCCTCGACTCAAACAGCCATATCTTTTCGTAGGGAAATCCACTTCAGATAAAATCACTTTTGTTGAAAAGCTAACGAAAATATCTACAACTTCTATGTTTATGCCAAGCTCAAAAGATGCCTCCAGCTATATTTAAAATAGCGATAAACTGAAGACCTCGCCATTTATTCTTCTAAGGGCATAAATGGTAAAACAATCATAACTTTTCTAATATAACTCCAAATAATGCCAAACCAATTTTGTATGAAAGATAACTAAAAAATGAAGACTTCATATGTTGAGCATGAATCCCAAATATGCCTCTAAGGTGTTTTTCAAAAATTAAACCAAATACAGGATTTTAGGGATAATAAAGATCAAAAGTTCAATAACATAAAATTATCTTATCCTGCAATCCAAACATGTAAATATTAACATAAGCCGTATAAGAGGGTTCGGGCTATTACAGTGGCAATCTAGGCCGACAGACCCTATAAAAAGAGAAGTGATCAAAGAGTTGAGGTATCTAACTTTCATCTACACTCAAGCTGCAAAATTAGTGAGATTTGTCTTGAATTCCCTTACTGATACATTTCTTCGGAGACCTTTTGGCTGACACCACACCGGTGTCCCCCTGATTATCTTTTTGAGTGCAGAATCCATTTCTAAACATATCCGGGTTCGAGAAGAAAGACTCTGAAGGTCAATTGTTTAATTGAAGGGGAAAAAATCATCTTCAATATTAAATCAAACTTTTACTCAAATTTTAAATAAAATTTGAGTATAAATTTGAGTAAGAGCTGGAGATGGCCTTATGGACCAAGCATTGAGGTAACTGACAACGAACATCCAAATTCGAGCATTTGCTCACACATACTTTATCAAACATCGGAGGTTACAATGGTCTTCAAGCTCGACTTTGTCACATGACCTTTATTCGTAGATAATCTTGTCTAATTTTTTTAAAGTCCTATATATAACGAGTTGTGCTCTCATCTTAAGGTTATATTTGGAAACATAGTTTGAAAAATAGCTTTAAATTTTATACACAATTTTTTAAGATGTATTGATGAAGGTTATTTTTAATTAATCAAGGAATCATGTTTGTTGTTTATAACAGAAACTGCTTTTGTTGGAATAAACACAATTTTTTAAGATTTTTTTTATGGAATGAACTAATAATGATAGTAATTTTTCAATTAAGTAGACTTTTAGCTTTTAAATAAGCTAAAAGCAACTACAATCGGATTGTCAAACATACCCTAAGATCCCAATATGTGTTCTCTATGATTCCATCATGTAGAAGTCATCGTTTCAAATTATGACGCTATTTAGGTTTCTAAGCTTTAGATTCATTGGATAAACACACACTATATCTAAAATTTAGCTTGCGATTCTCATTAATGAATCCCCAACTGACTGGTTAGGGATTCATAGTCAACATGTTCAAATTTAATCCAGTAAGAGTATTTTGTGGATATATCAAACTTTGATAAAAATTGGAGAAAAAAGGCCCATTAGTTTCGAGGCCATTTGAAAGACATGTCTTTGATGCGTTCTTGCTTTTGCAAAAAGTAAAAAAGTTCAATGTGTTTCCAAAAGATTCAAGAAAAGTATGCTTAATTAAAAAAATTTATTTTTTGTTTAGAAAAGTTGATATAACAAATAGTTTTAAAATTCAGATTCCTATAGAATCTGTTTTGTAATCGCGCAATCGAAGCCACCAAGGGCAGCGTTTGGTTGTACTATTAGAAAGCTTTTACGTTTGTAGGATGTTGCTTCTGCAATCGTGCAACACCACAGTTTTACTGTGGTAGCTTCTTACAGCTAGATTTCAAGCAAAGTGTTCAAAAGCTGCGATTTTTAAAAGCTAGGGATGTGAACTTCATATAAAGAATCAGTTTTAAAATTCAAATTATAATTACGCAATCATACACTGTGGTAGCGTTTGGTAACACAATTTAAAAAACAGCTTTTAACTTTTCCAGCTCTATTCTCAGCTTTTGATGTTGTAATAATGATAACTAATTTATAAAACACAGATTTTGAGATATAATTTATAGATAAAATCTAATAATGATGATATACTTAAATTGACTATTTTTACAATGGTTTTTCGCTTTCGCTTAAAAAATTAAAAACTGTTTTTTTTCTTGTATTTTTTGCAAAACATCTATGCTACCTATAAAATGACACAATGAAGACAAAATTCGTCTAACAGCCCTTTTTGGTAATTTTACACTGAGAGGACAGGTTTTAGTATATGACTCCTGTGCCCCTGGTTTGGTTGAGTTATTTACGGTTTTGGGATCGATGTGAAGTGGGCTTGGGTGATTCTGGCCCATTAGAAAAATAAAATAAAATTGAAGACGGTCGTGATTTCTGTAACGTAATTTGTTCTGACGAGGGGTTATTGTAATTCTAGCTGGGTGTTTCTTCTATAGCCTGATTTCTGTAACTATCAACCTGAATTAACTGGAGTTGGAGTCCGGGCTCTGTTTTTTTTTTATCTTTTTTTTTTTGCTTTTGTTGTTTATTATATGCATATTCTAATCTAAGCCCCTAAATTTTTTCTTTTTGTGTTTACTCGACATGAATATTTACTGTATATAGTATTGTTGATCAGGAATTTAAAGAAAAAGTTTGTCTATACCAAAATAGATCTTTATTGTTAATTATAAAAAAATTTCTAATTTTTTTCTTACTTTTTCTTAATTAATTTTGAAAGAATTGCAAAATTTAAACCTAAGACATCTTGTTGAAATGAGATAGAGATACAGTATAATAGAATAAATTGATATAAAGTGATATATGAATTCTAACCAACCACTAGAATTAAAGTTATCATAGATTGTTTTACCTAAAGAATATGTTGGTTTACTGTCAAATCAACTATCATTATTTTTTCACCTTTTATAAATCTTTATCCATAGTTTATTCATATTTTATCTGAACAATAAAAAAATTATTCTTAATTTTACTTATGAGAATAATTCAAAACATAACCAAACACAAAATCATTTTATCCTCATTTATGTCAGAATAAATGTATACCCAAGAATAAATCCTATAAGTATTCCAAACGGGGGGCTTAAAGTTTTATCCGTCACTTGTACTTTAACCGCCCGTTTGGGGTGAGGAATAAACCAAGAATTGAGGAGAATACAGTAGAATAAGCCCCAAACAGCTGTTTGTTTGACAAGAATAAACTTTGATAGCTATGTCTGGATAAGCTAGGATAAGGCCTGATAACTATTCTAAAAAAATGGTGGAATTGTTTATCAGGGCTTATCTATGCCAATGGATAAAAATACCCTTCTATGTCATTTTAAAATATTTATCTCACCTAACACTCTCTGCACACATTCCAAAAACTGTCACATCTATCATATCACACTCATATCTCTTATATTTATTCCCAAACACAAATAATTTATGTAGGGGTATAATTGTCATTTAAAAATCATAAACTCTTATCCATCTCTTATCTACCACTTATCCTTACTTTATTCAAGGTGAACCAAACAACAAAAAATCAATTTGACATTTCCCAATGAGAATAACAGAAAAGACAACCAAACAAAAATTTACCTATTCAACATGGATTGTTATCTATCCCAGTATAGCTATCAAGGGCCAATAACCTTATGTCGCACTCCAAACGGGCCCTAAATTGTTTAGCTCATGTTTGGATGTCGGATAAACCCCGGATAAACTCGGATAATCCCGGATAAAATTTTTATTGTGTTTGAAAAGCTCGGATAAACCCAGATAAAGTATGTTAGAATAAACTGGTATAAAGTGGTATATAGATTTCAATCAACACCTAGAATAAAAGTTATCATATGGGTTATTCCACACAAAGAATATATGGGTTCACTGTCAAATCAACTGATATCACCTCTTATAAATCACATGTTAAATCAACTATCATTATTTTTTTTAACTTTTTATAAATTATTATTTATACTTTATTCACATTTTATGCAAACAACAAAACATTTATTCTTACGATTCTCAACAATGAGAATAATTTAAAACACAATAAAATACAAAATCATTTTATCTTTATTTATACTCATTTATACTTGAATAAATATATTTTAAAAAATATATCATATTCTGTATTTCAACAGGGACTAAATATTTATAATTTTTAATAACAAAATAACAGAATTAATAAAAATATATTCAAAATATAATAAATAACACGGGCAACTGTACGTACACATGGCTAGTATACTCAAATATGAAGCGATCGAGACCCGCCCAAAAACACCTGTCATGGCACGAATCACAGACAAGCCATGACCATCACTACCAAACAAACAAAAACACCTTATACTCACCGAATGTGAACCCATCCAACCAATTTCAAAGCACGAAAAGTCCCAGCCCGCGCGATTCATCAGTCCGAGTCATCACTCGCTGTCACCCACCCCCGAAAACCCTAAAACCCCTCACATTTCCCCAAAAAAACACCACTCGTTCAACAAACCCAAAAACCAAACCAAACCCACCCCCCAAACAAAAAAACTAAAAAAACCCCTCTCCATCTCTTCCTCCCTCTCCGATCCGAACCGCCACCGCAACCATGCACGCCAAATCGGACTCGGAGGTGACGAGCCTGGCCCCCTCGTCCCCCCGCCGCCCCGTCTACTACGTGCAGAGCCCCTCCCACCACGACGCGGTGGAGAAGATGTCGTACCAGTCGAGCCCCTCGGGAACGCCGCCTCACCACCACCAACACCTCTATCGGAGTTCCCCGATCCACCACTCCAGGGAGTCTTCCACCACGCGTTTCTCCGCCTCCATCAAGAACCACATGAGCGGCGGCGCCGGCCCGTGGAGGAAGATGCATCGGATGAGGGACGACGAGGAGGAGGAGGAAGGCGACGAAGACGAGTACGGAGGACGGTCCGGCGGGATGTCGACGCGCGTCTTCTACGGCGGCTGTTTCTTCTTGTCGTTCGTTGTGCTGTTCACTGTCTTCTCGCTCATTCTCTGGGGGGCCAGTCGCCCTTACAAGCCCAAGATCTTCATGAAGGTTCATTCTCGATCAATTTTTGCGAGATCAAGCTTTGATTGCTGGAGATTTGTTTTTTTAATTAATGTGTCTCTGCAGAGCGTGGTATTCGAGAACTACAACATCCATAGCGGGATGGACCGGACGGGAGTACCAACGAAGATGTTGTCCATCAATTCGACGGTCAGGATGACATTCCGCAACCCGGCCACCTTCTTCGGCGTCCACGTCACCGCCACCCCTCTCGACCTCTACTACTACAACCTCCAGATCGCCGGCGGACATGTAAGCAAAACTTCATCCGATCATCTGTACATTAGTCTATATCCGGCAAATGCATTTATACTGTGCATAAAATTACGAAAATACCCTTCTTCTTCAGATGGGG
Organism: Acorus calamus; assembly: GCA_030737845.1. Taxonomy (NCBI): domain Eukaryota; kingdom Viridiplantae; phylum Streptophyta; class Magnoliopsida; order Acorales; family Acoraceae; genus Acorus; species Acorus calamus. The sequence goes on along the minus strand of CM060858.1, from coordinate 3,006,645 downwards.
AAATTTTACCAGTCGAGGAAGAGCGAGAGAGTGGTGACGGTGAAGGTGGGGGCGAAGGAGCTGCCGATATACGGAGGGGGTGCGAGTCTGACGGGGACGAACCAGGAGCCCAACAGCGTCCCGTTCAACCTGACGTTCACGGTGCGGTCGAGGGCGTACGTGCTCGGGATGCTCGTCAAGCCCAAGTTCTACCGCCGGGTCCGGTGCCTTGTCGTCCTCAAGAAGAACCGAATCGGTAAGCATTCCGATCTTAAGGCAAACTCGTGCATTTACCATGATTGATTCATGGAAAGGGTAGTATTGTCAATTTTTTTTCCTGTTAAGATATTCATTGAAGATGGACCTAATGAGCATGACTTGTGATGGGTTTCGTAAGGTCTATAGGTGGGGTCGAGTGTGTGTGGGGGGGGGGGGGGGGGGGGGGGGGGCGCTCATACAGAAAACGACGAGACTTCGCAGGTTTTTGCCTGCCTCTGGTTAGAGATTGGCCCCAAAACGAGCTTTTAAATGTTTGTTTCAGGCTTTTCAGGGGATGTGTGTCAGTTATGATAATGTCTTCTCTTGATAAAGCGTTGTTCATGACTAACCCGTGACAGAGAGAGAATATCACCCATCCTTATGGTATGTCTGTGCACAATTTTAAAGAAAAAAAATGAAATAAAACAAAAGAATTTTGATACGGAGACGTCCGTTTATTTCAATGTAAAAGTGAGAAAAAACAATACTTTTCAGGATAAGTGTTACACAGAGATGTTTGAAAAGGATTGAAAGGTTATAGAAAATTATTTCATCCACCTAAGAGCATTTCTAATGTATATGTTAACTTATTAGTTAGTGTCAGATTTTTAGAAAACATGTAAAAATGGTGCTCCAATGGAAGTGTTAAGGGCATGTTAAATGTAGGCCCCACCTGTCAAATGTTAAGGAAAATGTTAAATTTAGCTAGTGCTTTAGCCATCCAAATGTATGCTCTACCATTTAAAATATTCAAAAAAATATTATTTTGTGTGGGTGGAGAGGTGGGTCCACTATTATTTTGATTAGTTATTTAGCTAGTCCATTGGAGTAACAACCAACTAAATAAAGATGTAGTAAATGAGTGTCTAGTTGAGTGATAAAGTGTTGACATGACACTCTAACATCTTAGTTAAACATATTCATTGGAGATGCTTTAAGGTTCGTACGCAGTTTTGAAGGGATTAAGAACTCCATTATTTTTAAAAACTTATCAAAAGTTTTACTTATCTTCTTTTTTCAATATTCTAAATTTAAATGTTTTAAACCAATTTTTTAATATTTCAAAGTTGTAAAAATACATTTCATTGACTTAAATGATATTTTCTAATATTTAAAATTATCATTTATAATTTATTAATATAAATTAGATAGTTGTAAATTTTAAAAATCATGTCATATGATATTATAATGTATCCTTATAATAAATTTTAATATAATTTCGAAATTATTATATGAAACCATTGTGTTGTTAGGTTTGAAAATAAAATGCAAAACCTTAAAAAGTCTAGATTTAATTAAATCTTAACAGATTTTTTGAATTATAATAAATATTCTGGTTTGAATTAGAGAGATTTTAGGATATAGGTATGGAAAAATATATAAAATGATTTATGTCTCATAAATCAGATTTGATATCCCATAAATAGGACTTTTTATGACTAAAAACATTTTTTCATGAAATTTTAATATTAAAACTTAAATATCATTTATTTAAGAATTTTCTTTAACTAAAAATCAAAATTCAAAAACTTAAAATATGTTTAATGTAAATTTAACCCATCAAATTTATCTCGGAATAGCACAAAATAATTATAGGAAATCTAAATATCTCATATATTTTAGTTTGATTCCATTTTGAAATTTAAATTCAAAATTTAAATTCAAAATTTAAATTTTAAATTTAATTTTATAATTTGGGTTTACAATAGTACTTGATCTTTTTTTATGTTAGACATTGAAATTTTTTTATTTTAGATATTTTTCATGAGTAAGGTAAAATAGTTTAGGTATCTGAATAAATGTAATGCATGAACAGTTTTTATAATAAAATTTATTAATGATTTCGATCTGTTTATGGTTATTATATTTTTAACATTCATAATTTGACATAAATGAATATATATAAAATATAATATTTTCTAAATTTATAGAACTAAATACTAAAAAAACAATTTCATGTTAACATTTTACAGAAAAACAAATGACGAAAATCATTTTCTAAAAAATAATTTCATTACAATCAAATGCTGGAAATGATTTTCACTTTCTGGAAAATATTTTACACGTAAAAGGAAATTCTTAAGAAATCCAATTACATGAAACCAAACGGATCTTAAATTTTTTTCCTTTCATTGATTTTTATAGTGTTTGTGTATACATTAAAAAAAATTTCATTACTTTCTTTCAAAATAGGTGATGAAATTTTTTTTTGATTTTTCTAATAAGACAAAATAGGTGATAAAAAATTTTTGGTCTTTCAAAGTTTGACACGAATACTAGATTTTTGAATGGTCAAAAAGAAAGTTTTCAGTTCCCATCATTTTTCACATTTTTCCTTTTGGCACACATTCGTAATATAGTTGGGGGAGGGCGGGGGCATGTAAAATCGATACATAGGATGATTTAGATTAGAGTCTTGCTACATGGGTTCTAAAATATAAGCTTCATTAGATATCATAATCTCATTGGTTGGATGCTTGACTTTTGAATAACTTGAAAAAATAAAATGCCTAAATACCTTTTTTAGAAACCTATGGTTTTTTTCCTCCCACTTTCTCTCTCCTTAGCAAAAGAGTGGGTACTTTGTTTATAAAATCAAGCTATCCTTGTTTTCTAAGAAGAGAATTCACTGCTTCTCTCTTTTTATGTTCTCGTGTTCTATATCAAAGTGTGCTTATTATCGTTAATCTTCCTTGTATGCTGGCACTTCTATGCGTATGAATGAGAATAAAAAAGAAGGGAATCAAACTCTTTGCGGCTCTCGGGAAAAAAATGTTTGAAAAAAGCCTCTAATCTCCAATAAAATCAAATGCCATAAAAAAAATCGAATGCCGTAAAAAAAAATTTCAATGTGAAAAGAAGCCATCAAAACTTTAAGTCATGTAGAATTGCCTTCTAGCTCCATTAATCATTTCACAAAATCATAGAATTGGAGGAGTAAGATGAGGAAAATTTGTACACTTGATCAACAACGAGGAAGTATTCTGAGTTTCTAATTCCAATGTATTTGCTGCTACTGCAGGCATCAATTTTGAAGCAAAAGATGTTTTTTTACCTAAAAATCATAGTGGAACAAAATGAATGTGTTTGAAAAATAGAATGTGTAAGTGATTCCACTAATTGAAATGAGAGAAAGAAAGGAAGAAGTATACATAGAAAACATGAAAAATGAATGCCTTCTACAATGTCATGCATGCGGTTTATTAAACATGTATTTAAATTTCATTGAATGTAACTGGATCTGGAACAATGTATTTGAATTTTAATTATGACTGAATTTTCAATGCAATTGAGTTTTTAAAATGTATCTGGATACGGATTTCATAAAATGTATCTGGATCTAGAACGATGTATCTAAATTTAATTATAACTGAATTTCCAATGCAAATGAGTTTTCAGAATTTAAACATGCATATGAAATTATATAGCTAACATAATAAATTAATCATTCACTTAAACAAAAAAAAGATGAAACATGGCTCACTTTTGGGAGGTGAAAAAACAATCTTAGATTATTGTATAGTTAAAATTCATATGTATCTTAATTTTTCAATAAACATAATTAGATTACTAAGAAAAAGACATAAAAATGAAAAAAATGATCAACAACCACATAATGGAGTAAAAATATAACTTGATATTATATAATTAACATAACAAAATAGTTATTTGATAAATAACATTACATAAAATCTGGAAAAACACATGTGCAAAAAAACTCACATAAAGATAATGCAACTGATTTGTCAGATGTATAAATGGAGCAGATACATTTCAAATGTATTTGAATTTCAAAAAAAAGAACTGCAGGTAGAGGTAGGAGGATGTGTAGGTCAGAGACTCAGAAGAGGGCTCGAAAGACAGCACTGCCCCTTATATGACAGATGGTGGTGAGAGGAATCTAAGGGTGATGATGCCGGTCGCTAGAGATGAGTAGGTTGGCCTGAATGATTTTTTGAAATGGTGGATAGCTTAGAAGGGTATCATCGGTAATACCACGTATGCCACCTCATGAGGCTTACGTGAGGTCTATATAATGGGGCTTGTGAATTATTGTTGTTTAGATTATTGTTTTTGATAAGTAGAATAAGATTATTACACATCCATATGAATTACAAAATAGTCATTTTTTTAAAGTAGGTTGATATTACAAAATAGTCATGTTTTTAAAAGTAATAGTCTGACTAATTAAATATATTTGTTTATAAAAAATAATTTACACATCCATATGAATTGGATTTAATGCAAATCTTTTTTTTATGTATTTTAATAGAATATATATTCACCTGGTGGATTATATACTATCCTTGTGAGTGAGGGGACAACTTTATTTTAGGATTATAAAAACTGATAGTCCATGTCAAAAAAAAATTATTTACAGAAAAATAATATGTCTAACAGTCCACACCACACTCTCCCTCTTTCTCTCTCTCTATCTCACCGCCCTCCACCCCCCCCCCCCCTCTCCCTCCTTTTTTTTCCCCTCTCTCAGAATTTCAAATTCACCAACCCAATTTTTTTAGGTTTTTTGAAAAAAAAGGTTGGGGCCTTAGGGGAAATAATCCCTCCCATTTTAAAAACATATTCTGGAGTGGGAAAGCTCATTTTCACTACTTTTCGAACTCCAATTATCCAAAGGAAAATGTAACACAGCCGGGTTTTAGTTTGGCATGTAGTTTGTAACTGTTCTGAATTTTTTAAAAAAATAATTGATATATTTTTATACAATATGAAATATATATTTCAATTAATTACGTATCTTTTTTTTTTTAAAGTGAATACTGTTTAACGAGATATATATTTCTACGAGTTTTGAATAAATTGACTAATGTCTTTTTTTTTCTTTTTTTTTTTGAAAAGGAGGTCATAACTCATAAAATTAATCGCGGGCACGAGTCTTAAAAAAAAAATTGAGATATATACGGAGTTGGGCATTGCGGTTGTGGCCTTGTGGGTGTGACAATACTCTCATTCTCCTGTGCAGTTTTTTCACTTTTGTTTTGTATTTTTGAAGTATAACCTCATCTAATTAATTTTATATTTTTATGAAATATATATATAGATGAATTATATAATTTTAGGGAAAAATCCATATAATCCTATGAAATCTTACATAAATTCATATAACCCCCTGCAATTTTCATATATCCATATAACCCCTTGTAATCATACCCAAAATTCATATAACCCCCTCCGTCCGCCTTCCGTCAGCTGAGTTAATGGCGAAATTAAAAAAAAATCCATATAACCCCCTGTAATCTTACCTAAATCCATATAACCCCCTGGAATCTTCATATATCCATATAACCCCCTATAATCTTCATATATCCATATATTCCCCTGTAATCTTGGAAAAATCCATATAACCCCATGTAATCTAAAAAAAAATATTTTTAAAAATTTAAAAATAAAATTCAAAAATATAAATATAAAAAAAATTACTCTTGCCATTTTAAAAATTTTAAAAATATTTTTTTCAAAAACTGTCACATCTATCATATTACACACACATCTCTCATTTATTCCCAAACACAAATAATTTATACAGGGGTATAGTTATCATTTAAAAAGTTATAAAATCTTATTTATCTCTTATTTACCATTTATCCTTATTTTATCAAAGGTGAATCAAACAATAAAAATATCAATTTTACGTTTTCTAATGAGAATAATAGAAAATACAACAAAATAAAGATTTACAATCCATTAAATATTAATGCATGTAAATGTTAATTTACTCTACTATTAATGTCTCGGGGTACTGGTTATAAAATCACATATCATTTATAATTAAAAAATTATGAATAAAAAAATGAATAAATAAATAAATTACTCTATTATTAATAAAAAAAATTATTTTTTTATATTTTAATTTTTAAAAATATTTTTTTCATATTATATGGGGTTATATGGATTTTTTTCAAAATTATAGGGGGTTATATGGATATATGAAGATTGCATGGGGTTATATGAATATATGAAGATCGCAGAGGGTTATATGGATATATAAAGATTGCAGGGGGTTATATAGATTTAGGTCAGATTACAGGGGGTTATATAGATTGTTTTCGAATTTCGCCATTAACTCGGCTGACGGAAGGCGGACGGAGGGGGTTATATGGATTTTGAGAATGATTTCAGGGGGTTATATGGATATATGAAGATTGCAGGAGTTATATGGATTTAGGTAAGATTTAAGGGGGTTATATGAATTTTTTTCATAATTTTATTAATTTTTTAAAATTAAATCTTAGCAACGTACATATCTTGTGAGGGTTGTAACTTGTAAAGCGTTATTAGCCAAATGGAACCTATAAAAGTAGCTGTCTTATTCTGGTGTCTAGCCAGGGCAGTGAATACTGAATCCGTGAATGGGTAACGGCTCCAAGGATATCGGCCTCTGCTTTGTCAGCCGGTTGTCTTAATCCACAGTGATGGAAATGATGATCTGATATAAATGTCTTTATTTAATTTATTTGAATACAGGAAAAAATTCAAATAACTATCTGATTTTTCTATGAAGTTTACGTAACTTTCTGAAAAATTCAAATAACTTCATAAATTAAATTTTTATTAACAGATTATGATTAATTATTTTATAAATATTCTATCTGATTAACCCCTACTGAAAACATATTATGCTAAAATTTTTATACAATGTGTTAATAATGCTTACCCCTCAGGATAGAGTTCTATAACCTATTTGGAATGGTAAAATTGTCATGTACATGTGATTTTTTTGCATTTTTAATAAATTGTTGGACATTTTTTATATATTTTGTTTTCAGTCAGAGTCAACAAAACAGAATATTCCCCGTATGTCAATAAAAGTTTAGTTCATGATGTTATTTAAATTTATATAGGTATCTATAGTGGGTTATGTATTTTATGAAAAGCCAAAGGGTTTTACAGATTTTATGCAGTTTATAGGAGGGGGAGTAATTTGGATTTTTCTCTTGAATATATAATAGTTGTATTTAATAAGGGTTTTTTAATTTTTTAGTTTATAATTTTTTAGTTCTCATAAACTACATGATTTAGTGATCGATTTCTCACTTCTTCATATTACCGTTTAAGTCTTCAGATTAAAAGGGTATGTTCCCTATTAGTCCCTATGAATGACCTATTACTAAATTGTTTGGTTTTCTTATGAGTCCCTATGAGGGACTAAAAAAGAACACATCTTTTAAATTTGAAAGACTTTAACTGTAACATGAAGAAGTGAAAAATTAATCATTAAATCATATAGTTTATGAGGCCTTAAAAATAAAATACCCATTTAATAATTAGATGAATTAATATCTCAGGACTATGATTGGAGGACTGATGTGATTACAAGATGGCTATCTACTAAAACCGTAGTCTGGAAACTACCAGTATTTGTTTGTATTTAATAGAGACAGATACTTATCCAAAATCATCCCCTAATTTTATATGTATTAAAAATATAAAGTGGATGAAGGGTTGCAACACAGATTGGTTGGGTCCTGGTTGTTCAAGCCCAATCTACATGCTTAACTGTTCAAATTGAATCTGAACCCAACTCGAGCTTCATTCTGCATATTCGGGTTAGAATTCGAGTTTGGATTGGATACTGAAAATATTAAAGATAATTTTTTTAGCAACAGGAGACATGATGTATATGATGTGTTAAAACACAATAAAATGAAAATTTAGATTCATGTATTGAACTAGGGAATTCTATGTGAATTGAATACCCAAAAAAATTCTCTCTCCATGTTTGGTTGCACGATTGAACAGTTTTTGTATTTGTAGAAAGCTGTAATATGTAATTATGTAATCAAACAGAAAAATTGAGACAGTTTCTTTTAGATATATTTTAGACTAATAGTGTCAAAAACTGCGTTTTTCAAAAACTGGGGGGACATAATACCCAGCATTTACATAAAATTAATTTTACAATCGTACAATTAAAGACACTCTCATATTATATATAAAAGAGGAAGATTTATTGCATCCCTTCTCTCAATCATCCAAGATGCACAAAAAGAATTAAAAAAAGTATAAAAAATTCAAAAGTACAACTTTACAAACCAATTCGATTATAATCACGAACCACAAAATACAACTTTCACCATATTCTCTCATCTTTCAATCTCCTCTCTCTTCATCTTCAAATATGTTTTTACTGTATACAAATGGTGTTCTTACCTTTTAGAGGAGGAGCACTTTGGTTGCGATGAAGATTTTTGGGTGGTGGTCGATTGGAGCAGTCCGAGGGGGTCGGTTGGAACTTGGATCAGACAGCGGCAGAGAGAGAGAAGAGAAGAGGATGGATGATAGGTTTAGGGTTACTAAGACAACGTCTCGTAGCGGATTACAAAATTGATTTTTTAATAAATGTTAGGTTTAAAATTGATTATGCAGAAGGTTGCATTTTTCAAACTTTTGAAAATCTTAATTCTTGGATACTATTTATTTGAAATCTATTAGTAAGAAACTGTTACAGTTGCACGATTACAAAAATAACTTTCTGTAAATATAAAAGTTATTCAGTCATACAATCAAACGCTGCCTAAGGTGAATGATATAGATTTCATCTCTTAAAATCAATGGATTACATTTATTACATGCCTTCACATTTAATATACGATGAAAGACCATTCAAAAAAGAATCCATCAATCAAACAGTAAAGAGGAAAATCCAAAAAAATTTCACGTTCTTGCACCCCTAAGTGGAAACCTTGTTTATTTTTTATACAAAGGCTCTCGAAGAGCTACAAATCCCGCGCACTAACAAGTAAACACACAAATCGGGCAAGATGGGCCTAGTGACTATAGGTTGGAAAATGTCTAGTTCATCGCACATTATTTTGATTATAATAAATAATAAAATATTTTATTATAAAAAATAAAATATATATTTTTATTTATAAATTAAACACTTATATTTTAATATTTCATAGATTATATATTGATATAATAGAATAGATATTACGGTAGGTGAATTCATATGTTACGGTAGCGATATGATGACTGCTAACAATAGTGTAAAATGATTTGAATGGACCATTGCCCCTAAAAATTGGGGTCCGATGGCGATGTTATAGCCTACTATCTTTAGCACCCATACAAAAGAGGCCACGTTTGGGACTTTGTGAGTGGAGGAGTACTGTTTTAATATTATTGTTTTGGGCATCCTTTTTGAAAGATGAATAAGTCTGGGACTCTGTGAAAGAGTGACTTTTTTTTCTTTACACGTGGCCTCTTTTGTGTGAGTGTTACATAGAGTCATCTGTAGTATCGCTATAGATGATCCGAATCCTAAAAGTTGGGTGCTGATATGCAGTTGTTCTTGTGTTTTTTTTTAAGTCCTACTTTTTCTTAATTTAGTGCATATTAGATTAGAGTAGCATATATAATTTTTTTCCCTTTTAGGTTGCATAATGGGTAAGAGAGATTTATACATTTTTTTTTCAACTTCAATTCCAGTTTTATATGTGTCAATAGAAAATTATCAGAGCATATACTCATGTTAACAATGCATATGCTTCGATAGAAATTTTTCATATTTTCTATAAATGCATCTATACAATTCATTATAGTATATGTTTCATTTTTTATAAAAACATATATTTCATTAAACATTAGGTGATGTATACTATTTTTTAAAAATTACAAAACACGTGTAGATTGAAACTGAGGCTATGTAACATTATCATAAAAGAATCTTAATTATTGTATATGATGCTGAGAAGTTTGTCTTCTCCCGGCGCTAGGTCCGATTTGATTTGTTTTAATCATTACAATTTGAATCATTTTGTAAAAACAGTTTTTTTTAATCATTATAAAAGTTTATACTCTCATGCAGCTTTTTAATATAAGTTTTATGATTTCTGTTATACCAATTTTTTTTTCTAAGCCAATTTCAGTCCTCTGTGCATCTATAAAAAAAAAAATTTAACTACTCACTACTCGTATTAGTAAGATATACGTTTTAATAAAAATATTTTATATTTTTTATAAATGCATCAATGTAATTAATTAAAGTATATATTTAATTATTTATAAAATTATATATACCTTATTAAATGAGATATATTATTTTAAAAAAAATTAAAAATATGTAAACTAAAATTGAGGCTGAAAAATAGATTGTGAATACCATTATCCAAGTTTTATCTGTGGCTAACATTAAAAAAAAATTGAAACTTATTATCTGAAAATTATTTTATAGACAATTGGTTCCATCATACAAGAGCTAGCAAACGCAGCTGAGAACTCTTAACAGTTAAAATAAAGGTTCCAATGTCATGTACGAGAGGTTAATGTATATAGGATTGTGTAGTTGAGGTTGCTTCTATATTAGCTACCAATGTGGTTGTACAAAATACTTTTGATTTAATATAAAGTTAAGCTTTTAAGGCCTTTTACTAAAAAATAAAAATAAAAATAAAAATAAAGGTTAATGTGGTGAATTTTTTTATTAATTATATTAAAAATAATCGGACTCGTTTTTTGAAAACTTAAATAATAATAATCCGACTCTTAAGTCATGATGAATTCACATACAGATTTTTAGGGGTCTGAAAACGAGAGATTAACATTTATATGAATTCCAAATTTTATATAGTTCAAGTCCCAATCCTCGAGAACAAATTCTTGAATCTTCATATAGGCACCATGAGATTCTTGGAAACACCACCCTCAAAGCCTCTAGGCTTATTTTAAAAGTTGCTTTCATGTGAAAAACTCTTTTCAAACGCAAGTAAAAATCTAAAAACATACCAATACAATGTAAACAGTTCATAATTACAAATAAATATATATATATATATATATATTTATGTACACAGAGGCAGATATCAATCCAACAATGTGTCCCAGTACTTCAATACATACAAATAACAACACCAAATAAAAACAAAGCATAAAGCCACAATCAAACAACACACATCAAATACTCAAACAAATCATCAAAGAAAATACCACCCCACCTGCCCCCAACTTTAAACACCAAAACACAACACCCCACCCCCCCCCCCCCTCCCCCAAAACATAAAGCAAAAGCATCTCTCTTTAGTGAACTGTAAGTCCACTAAGTCTCATGCTCATCCCCACCACCACTCTTATGAAACTTCTCCTTGATCTTCTCCAAGAACCCCTTCTTTTCCTCCTCCTCCTGTACAACCACCACCGCCGCCTGACTGGACTCCACCGGCGCCTCCTCCGCCTTCTTTGTCCCGCCGGGCAGCTTGTCCTTGATCTTCTCCAAGAACCCTTTCTTCTCCCCCCCGGGAGAGAGCGCCGTTTCGGTGACTGACTCTTCGGACTTCACCACCTCCGCCGTTGTAGTGTTGTCGCTGGTGGCGATGGCGGGGACGGACGTCTTGCAGTCTTCGTAGACTACTTCGTCTTTCTTGTCATCCTCGCCCGCTTTGTCTTCGCCTGAGATCTTCTCCTTGATCTTCTCTTTGAGTCCCTTCTTCTTCTTCTTCTCTTTGGTTTCACCTTCTAGTACTTCTTCTTCATCGCTAGACTGTAAAGAGTCGATTAACGCATGTGTCAAAACTCAAAACGCTCAGGTGCGTTTAAAAATACGTAGAAAAAGAATGATTTTGGATAGAATAGCTTAAATAACCTCGATTGTCAGAAAGCTTGAATTATGCGTTTTTTAAAAAAACATTCTTTTTGTACTAAAAACATTAATAATTTTTAATTAAGTTTATTTTTATAGAATCGTTAAAAAACACGTTTACATTGAAAAGCAAAAGCACACTTAAATGCGTTTCCAAACTCTACTTGCTCTTATTTTCAAACCTCATTTGGATCTGTGTTACGTTTGTATAGATTCTACTTTTAAGAAACAGATGATTTCCATAGGATCCATATAAATTTGTAGTGTTTAACTCTTCAATCCCCTTCAGCTATTAAAAAGTTAATAAATGATGTTTTTAAAAGTTGAATATGAAACACTTTAGATTTTTTAAAAGCAAAAGGTAGTCTTTTTATATCCATGTAAGAATAAAAGATACAAAAAGCCTGAAAATATGAGGGGATATACAAGAGGTTGGGAAGAGCAGAAGAAGATGGGTGTAGAATACATTAACAATAAAAAAAGGTATGAAAGTATGATACGCTTGATTTTAAGAGCACTAAAGTTTTAAGCGCAGATGCACATCCAAACGCAGTTTTTCAAATAATTTTGTATCTGAAACGGGGGATCGGATTAGATCTAACATGTATTAGGCAATTTGATTGTCCAATCTTTTTATTTTAAAATACACAAATTAATTAAATCAAAAAAAAGTTTTGAATTTAATTACATTTTAAATTTAGTTTTGAAATCTTATAAAGTATTTCAATCACAAAAAAAATAAGATCAGATGGTCAGGAATGAGTTGAACAATCAAATTGTTTGATACATGTTGGGCCTAATCAAGATCCCCTCGAACGGGACATGATTTGTTAGATAAAATATGTAAATTTCCATTTGTAAAGTAGATTAATACAGTCTAATAGAGTATGTTTCATTTTCATAAATTTACATGTTTCAATAAGATAGAAAATAAATCAAAGCCTGTAAAAAGTGCATGAAAGTAGTACACACAAATAAAAATGATCAACTTACCGAGCTAGAGCTGCTGCCAGACCTGTGGAGCTTCTCACCCAACGACTCATGCTTCTTCTCCTCCCCCTCCTCCACCTTCACCTTCTCAAACTCAGACACCAACACCTCCTCTTCACACTTCCCCTCCTCATCTTTCTTCTTCTTCATGAAATCAAACATCCCCCTATCTTTCACCTCACCCTCCCCACTCAAACCCTCACTCTCATGGTGTACGTTTTCTTCAGCCATGATAGTAAGTAGTAGTCTCTACTGTATCAGCTTATACACAAAAGAGAGAGAGAGATAAAAAGAAAAGCTTGTTGTGATATAAAAAGATTGAATGAAATGAATGGCTTTATATAGAGGCAGAGGTGTTTCTGGCTAAACGCGCAAGTCACGCAAAGAAGCAATTAAGTATTTGATACTCGTATTTAAGGGTTCTAATTTGCAAATATCAATAAAGTTTGGGTGATCTATAGATTGATGACACGTGTACGGTAAAGTGGGAGGGAAGTCGCTCATCGGCGTGGGACCCGTAAGAGCTGTCGGCATGTCTCGGGTGGATAAAAATCAGCCAAAGGTCGGTGTGGGTGGCCAATTTATGCCATTACGATGCATGCCACGTGTACTCTGTGACCTGGGATTGTTGAATATTTTGTTCCTGCCTTTTGGAGTATTTCGAATTTGAATAAAGTGATATCGAAGAGTTGAACATTTCATTGATTATATACATAAAGTTAGATATTTTCATGTGTGTGTATATATATATATACACGCTGTCGAGCGCTTATGATATTTTTGTTGTGTGGTTAAAAAAAAAAAGGTTAGGTGCACGTTTAGATAAAGATATAAGTTATTATGAAATTTATATATATTTGAGGAATATATAATTTTATCAATGGAATATGTGATTTTATATTTGGTTGTGTTTTTTTGTTATTCTCATTGAAAAAAATAATAATAAATGTTGAGTTGTTTGGTTGATGATGAATAAAATGTGAATAAGATATAAAAAGTTGTTTTGATATGTAAGAGATGATAACATGCAATTTGATTTTATATCAGTGGAGGAATAACACAATTTTAAGGGAGACCTGAAATACAAATACGCTGTCGAATGCTTATGGTACTTTTGTTGTGTTGTTAAAAAAAAAGATTAAGTGTTCATTTGGATAGAGACATAAACTATTATAAAGTTTATACATATTCGGGTATAAATAATTTTATCAATAAAATATGTGATTTTATGTTTGGTTGTGCTTTTTTGTTATTCTCATTAATAAACGTAAAAATATATTTGTTGAATTGTTTAGTTGATACATAATAGAATGTGAATAAAGTGTATAAATTGATTTGATATGTGGACTCCATTCATGCATAAAAAGTGACAAGTGGAGTTTCTTTATACTAATGCATGAATGACAAGATTCTAGGGGCAGTGGCGGAGCCAAAGGGGGGCGGGCTGGGGCCCCGGCCCCCCAAGCCATTCGTAGACATGCATAAGTGATAAATGAGAATTAATAGTTGAAATGGTCTTCTGGCATATAAACCCCTCAAAAAACTTTATATTACCAAGTACTCTTATTAATGTTCTTTTCCTAGCATTACCCTCAAGAGTTTAATTCTGCATCAAGGCCCTTTTGAGGGGTATTTTTCATATTTTTAATTTTTCAAAAATACCATAAAAAAGGGGATATTGCTTAAAATAGTAATTCACTAAGATTGTTTTGACAAAATGATATCTTTCAGGGGTATATGTAAAATAATCCTAATTGAAATGAGTGAGTTTGAAATTGAAAAATGTTACGTGCAATCCAGTTTGCATCCTGATTAGCATACATACATTTGATTTTTTTAAAATGTATACTCACATAATAAAGTATATTAATTTTTATGGAAATGAAGTACATGCTCATATGAAATAAATATATAGATTTTATCAAAGTGTATACGGACATAGTTAAATATATATTACGTTAACCAATATTATATATTGCATTAGACATGAAAAATGAAAATAGGGCTACAAAATTGACTTTTAGTATATTAGCGCTCATTGAGATTTGGAGTAAAAATGTGATAAGCTTTATTTTTACGGGAATACGGGTATCTAATTTTGAGGTGTTGAAAAATTACTAAATGGTTTAATGATTTTTTTGTGTATTTTAATTTTTATCATTATTATATTGAGTCTCGTAGATTTTTTGAAAGTTATGTTTGAAAATATCTTTCTAAAATATAAACTTAAATAATGTCTTTATATGTTTTTGTGATCAACTTTTTTTTCATATTCATATTTTTAATTTTTGAAGCTTCATTTTTTTAATTTTTCGTGATGGGAGTAATTGAGATATCAATTTTTTCCCTAGATATTCAATTAATTATTCTAGATCTCTAAATATAGAAAATAAGTAAAAACTAACTTTTAATATGAATTAATTGTCATTGTTTTAAGGAATTGATTATTATTCAACTGTTTTAATTTTCGTCTTAACTTATCATATATCTATAATTATTATTACTTTTTTAATCTTATTCATTCTAGATCTCTAGGGCTTTTGGCCCCCCCTTACTTTAATTCCTGGCTCCGCCCCTGTCTAGGGGGACATGGAATACAAATATTAGCTTATTCTTATCTAATTTTATATAACTATACCCATTTATTCTTTCTACCCAAACACTTTTTTTTGTTTATACTCATCTATTCCCACCTATTCCTCCCCTATTCTTCTATCAAGACACCACATAAGATTTTATGACTAATTATATCATGATATTTTAGATACTGTAACGCTCATCAATTTTGTGTGTTGCGTTTGTATTTATGGGAAGGGTTACAAACCGACCGTGACTCATAGCATTTCATCAATTTTTTCAGTTTTTGTATATACCCTTAAAAAAATAGGATCAAATTCGCTGTGTGAAAGACATGATACCCTATGGACTATGGACTCACATATCATGACTTTTTAATTTCTGTTAAAATTTATATTTATTTTTTAAAATATTCTTACCATCGAAAATTATACATTTTTTAATAGACTCTTACTATTTAAATGACAGCCTCTTATTAGTTGTCACAAAAAATTCTTGTGTCTTTGACTTAGGAAATTTGATCCCTTAAAAAATTCTATACGGGTAAAATACCTCATTTACAACTCTATTATATGAATTCCTTTTTGAGGGTTATTTATGCATAATACAAATACTTTAAATTTTATAGAAATATTTTTTAGAATGTGATTCATGAACAATTTAAATCATTTTGAAAGGGATTGTTGGAAATAGTAATTCATTAGGGTATTTTAGCATAATGAGATTTTTTAAAAAGGTATATATGCATAGAAAACTCATCTTGAAAATTTTAGAGATTAGTCTGTTTTTTGGTAAATATATTAGTCAAGTTGTATATATTATGAATTTTTTTTTCTTGAATTGTTACTGGTATGTACATTTGATAATTGAAAAACTGACCTTTGATACTTTATGTTTTTTTTTTCAATACCAATTTTGTTCTTAAGTATGTGTGGTGATATAACAAAAATAAGTGAGATAATTGATGTACCTAATTGTTATTAATATTAAGATTTGTTATGTAAGGATGTTTATTTTATTTATATTAATAGATGGAAAAAAGTGAAATCTTAATCAAATTTCAATTAGATAGTCAAGCTATTGGTGGAGAATAAAAAATGTTAATCTATAGCGTATATATTCTCACCATATTTGTCATAAAAGAGTATTAAATGCCAATTTTTTAATTTTATGAAATAATTATGCGAGTCTGTTATGTCATGGGAGGGGAAGATATTTATTTATAACGTCTTGTATCTTAGAAAAAATATTCTTTTAACTCATTGAAATCTTATTAAAATAAAAAAAATCTTTGTAAAATAAAAAAATTATCCTATATCCCTATAAAATGTATATGGTTAATGAATTTAGTCTCTCGATAAAAAATATATCAAAATAAGTCTTTAGAAACTTACTAAAATCGAATTCAGTCCCTACAAACTTTATAAAATTAGATTTAGTCTTTTGTAAAATGAAAATATCAGTCATTTTTTAACATCATATCCTCATCTCCTGAGATGTCATCATCGACTGTAAAAAAATAGTCATTAAAGTATCATTTGATCTACAAATCTAATCATTTTTCAAAATTTTCACCTCTTCAATCTCATCACGGAGAGACTGAACAAAAAAATTACAGCTTCATCAACTCCATTATAAAATTAGAGAAAATAATTTAAAAACTAAATCAAAATTCCATAATACATTTTCAATTCAAAATTACTAGCAACAAAAACATAAGATCTTGAATAGAAAACTATAATTTATTTAATAAATTTTAAATAAATCAGTATATACTTTTAGATAATCACATAGGTTTTTTTGTGATTTTAAGAAGATTTCAAGAAGTTAAGATGAATTTTAAATTTTACTGGAATTTTTTTCGATTTTTATAAGTTTTTTTGTTGTTATATCATTGTTTTCAAGAAATGAAGTAAAATTTTAAATGATATAACGATAATTTATCATGCATGGTTATAATTAACTAGACATTTGATTAATTTTGATTTTGATAAATGTTAAAATAAATATTATTTAATAAGATAAGAATATGAGGGGATTTACCAATTTTACATGAATTGTTTTTTATTTTTATAAGTTTCAAGGAATCTACATTGATTTTACCTTTTTATTTTTTTGGGACAAAATTTGACTTCAAAAGTTATGTATTTTTACTGACTGCGCCTCATCTCAATTATTACGTTATATAATCACGTGAGTTCACATATTATTATTGTTTTTTTTTCATATAAAGTTAATATTGGGTGATAGATCTGACTTTCAGGATGTACCTTACTTTGACTGGTTGGGCCCTTTAATTATCTACCAGTCTAAAGTGATGCATGTAATGTAAAGGGGTGTCTAATTGAGGTGGCAGAGGTGGCAACATCATTTTCCATCATCACATGCACTAACTCGGTGCATAAGGAATCCTATGTATAGTACAGAGGCAAGTTTTAAAATAGCAGCTCAATGAGTGCCTTTGGTTTAATTTAAGATACATTTGTGGATTAATTAGTATATTTTCTTTAAGGAAAATTTAGAACACTAGAAGCAAGTCTATGAGTATTTAAAATTTTAAGTTTAATATATGTGATAAGATATATATTTTTATATAATAATATATATTATAATAATTTATACAAATTTGTTTATAAAAATATAATTTTTTTTAATTATGCATATATTTGCTTAAACAAAAATGTATTCAGTTGGACGTTATAATCAAGATATGTGAGACTGCGGATGGAGTTATAATGGGATTGTAGGTAAAAGACTAAAAACGTCTATTCTTTATTTTCAATTAACAAAAAAATTTAATTTTTTTGTGAGATTATCATCTTTTATATCTATTTTAAATTTATGGTTGTGACTTGTCAATCAACAATGGGTTAATCCGTTAATGTTCCTCTAAAGATGCCTTAATTAATTATATGATGAGATGTGTGTTTCCACAAAAATGAGGATTAACGTAGTGACCCAGTGGCAATGTTTTCATTTCAAGATCTGCAACATTCACTGACCCAAAACCAGGTTCTAAAACACCTAACAAAATCCTATGAATCCAATGGCACAAGGGGTTCCGGGGTGGTAAGTTATGGATGAGATTCAATTAGTGTTGGGTCTTATTAGTTTTCATCAATTCTTGATGAGGAACTAAATTGTTTTACCTCAAATATATAAATCATGGGAGTTTGTGATAATTTTAAGGGCGCTGTTACATCTAGATTTATTTTCAGTTCCATTTTCAGTCGACGATAGATTTCTATCGACGCATATACTCATGTTAATAAAGCGTATACTTTAAAAGAATTTTTTTATATTTTTTATAAATGTATTCATGCAATTCATTGGAGTTTATATTTCATTTTTTATAAAAAAATGCACATCATTAGATGAATTATACTATTTTTAAAAAATTTAAAACATATACATACTGAAATTAAGATTAGAAATGAGACTAGATGTAACATTATTTTAATTTTAAATGCATGTCAGTTATGTTTGAGGATATATAATCATTATTTATAATTTCCAGACTCTTAAAGTGTACCTCAACTCGCTTGACGAGTTGGTTGGAGTGCATCCTCCAATTGGGAGGTCCAGAGTTTAATCCCCGTTGTTACCATCCCGAGTGGGATGAGAAAAATGTTGGCCCTTTGTGGGCTCTATCTGTGGGCTTTGGGCCCAGTTGCATATGTAGCCGATGGGAAAAAAAAGGAAAACGATACATACACAAGCACTTGTTGTAACCTTAATTACAGTCCATTCTATATATTTTTTTTAAAATCATATACTCATATTTTGAAGTACATGCTATTATATGAAATGAAGTATATACAGAGATACATTAGTGTATTTTTTTTCATAATAAAAAAATGAAAAAAAATTGGGCCATTTACTATGATAGCCATACACTATGATAGTACAATATATATTACGTTATTATAATGTATGGGGCTGCAAAACGGGCTGCAAAAAGGACTGCGTGTATCAAGGCTCAAAAGAAAAATAATATGTTCAATCCCTTATGCAGCCTCAACTACAGTCCACATCTTTTTTTTAAAATCATACTCTCCTAATGAAGTATATATACAGATATAATTATATATATTATTTTACTTTAAGAAAATGGCAAAAAAAATTTCAGCCATACAATATGATAGAACCCAATACATTAGGATAATGCAATATACTGTGTTATCATAGTGTATGAGACTATAATATATAAAACGGACACAGTTTGAAAAATAAACACCATGATTTAGAGCATCTCCAAAAACCTCTTTTTTTTATTCATATTGTGAGGAGAGATAAGTGACAGAGTCATATTAGGAGTGAGGGATCCCTCACTCCTGCAATTCAATTACTACCGCCCACCCACAAGTAAAAAGAGAGAATAAAAAACCAACCGTGTGGACGAATCACGTGTGCCCTCACCACCAGTCACCCCTTTAACCCTTTTGGCTTTTAATTAACCTTCCTTCCCTCCCCTTCCCCTCCGCATAAAATAAAGTGACAGATCCTTCAATCTATATATCACACAAATGCACGATCAGCACAGATCCCACTCCTTGGCATCCCCATCTAGGGCATCTCGAAGATATATAATTTTTTATTTTTACCTTATTATCATTTTTAGTAATTTATTTAAAGTTACATATTATGAAGATTAAGTTGTGCAATCAATTAAGAGATGAGTGGGTGAATGATTACTTGATCACATATATTAAGAATGATATTTTTGATAGTATTAAAAATGATCAAATCATACAATCAGAATATGAAACCTTGTTGAGGTTAGATTTAAATGTATACATTGCTTATTAGATTTATGTTTTAACATTTTTTTTTGTGAATTATTTATGTGAAATTTGACATATTGTTTTAAAATATAATATTTATCTTTTAGAATTATTCTTTTATGTGAATGTTTTTATTTCATTTTTTACATATTTATTTTTTAATCTTTGTTATTGAAATAAAAAATATAAATATATAATTTTTAGAAAATATTTATATAAGTTACATTAGACCCCCCCTTAGAAAAATCCTGGCTCAACCACTGGGAGAGATTGCCTATTTATGACATGTAGAGAGATATTTTCTTTTTGTCATTTCAAAAGCATTCTCATTCTTAACCTATCTTCATTCAAAATGACCACCCAAGTTATATCTATAAATTACAAGATGTCTAAATACCAAATGAATGCAGATAATTTAAATAAAAATTATTAAAAATGAGTAAAATTAATTTAAAGTAAATAAAAAAATTCAAAAAAACATGAAAAATAGATAAAAATTATCTATAATGAATAAAAATTAATTATTAATAATGAATAAACAAATTCATGTAGAGAAATACCCATTATACCCATATAAAGAAACAAGAAATGAAAGAAGAGAAATGGAGCAATATAATCTTTTTTGATGTAGGGAATGAATGTGGCTCCCCAAACATAGAGTGTTAAGAAAAAAATATAGCGAGGGAGATGTGTAGGTAAACTATTGAAGCTGGGTTTTAAGAGATTTGACTCTTTATATGAAGAAATAATTAGTATAAGGTGGCTTTTGGAGATGCTTTTATTTAATCATATCTTGCTCTTTCTTTTTTTGGAAACACCTATGATGAACTCTTATTTACTAAATAAATTTTACGACATAAATTTACATGTTAGATATAATGTCTCTATTCATATGCCTTACAAAACAATGTCATCGGAATTGCAAACAGAGGGTACTAGTTTATGTAGATGCTAAAACAGCGTGGTATAACATTATATATTCTATATACATTTAAATGTGAAATTTAAAAAAAGTATTTCAACTAAATCATCGAGTTTGTTTTTAATTTTTAACTTAAAAAATGTTATAATAATCAAACAAAAACCACTCTATGGTGAAAAAAATTTGAAATAAAATTATATATTGTATTATCTTATTCATTAAAAACAATATTTATTTATCTAAAAAGAATGAATTAAAACATGAATCACAACCATATATTTTAATTATTTTTTTAATTAAAGAATTTGTAAAATTCCATAAGATAGGTTTGAAAAATAAATAATATTTCAATGATATTTTGAAGTTTAAAAATATGTATACTTAAGAATTAGTTGTGCAGTTCAGGATTGAACAAACCAGATGTGGACACTTAGTTCTTATCATCCTCAATTTGTAATTCGAAATCAGTAATAAAATCGATAACAAACATCTACCTTTCTTAAAAAAAAAAAAAAAAAATTTCAATCTCCGAAACTACCGACCATTGAATTGCATCTCGGGTCACGGATCCAAAAATACCGAGTCGGGGCCCAACTCTTTGATATCGCTCTTCGGAAGTCGATCGATAGATCGAGAGAGACCATCGAAAGCGCCGATTATTTTTTTCGGCGACGACTCTCTCTTTGTGAATCTCTCCCCCCCCCCCCCCCCCATCGAGACTCTCACGTGATGCCTCGAATTCGATGACAATGGTCGAGATCTGTCGCCCCGTCACGGCCGCCTGGGCTTATCTGCTCGAGAGATGTTCCCTCCACTTCCCCTGTCTCTCCGATCCAGGTCAATTTCAATTTCGAATCGATTAATCTCTCTATCTATCTATCTCTCTCTCTCTCTTCATTCTTTCGTTGATTTGGATTGGTTTTGTAGATAGGAGGACTTCAGTGATCCTGAAGACGTCTCTGGTTCTCTTCCACCTCGTCATCGTCGGGTTGTTGTTCGTCCTCGACGAGCACTTGCAGCGCAAGACGCAAAAAGAGCCATGGTATTTCTTTGATTCATCGTTTTTTTTAATACCTTGATTCGTGATTTTGATTTGGAGTGAAAATTGGGCTGGGGGATGTGATTTCAGTCATAAATTGTGTCCCTTTTGAGTGGAGTTATGCATGCTAGACTAGTAATATTGGGCAAATAAGGAGCAATTATGAGATTTTGTGCTCTAGGTTTTCACAATTTTAGGGTTTTGGTTGAAATGCAATGCCATGGCATGTTGGAGTTTCTTTGTTCTACTTTGTGTTTGAATATTCTTGTGATGCATTTGAATTTTGGGGTATAAATTGTTCACCTGCTCTACAGGATGTGTTATTTTGCTGATTTGATCTGCAGTTTGTTCAATATCTTCAACAGTGCCACAGATATGTCGTGCTCTGAGCCTCTGACTGTTTGCTGTTCATTTTCTAACTGTTTTTGTGTGAATTGAAGACTAAGTTCTTGTTGTGGATGGTGTGAGAATGGTCTTTGTGTTTATTTATCTTACTTACAGATTTTGATGGTTAATCTCATCTAGTTTGAATATTTTCTTTTTCATTTTCTTTCCTAATCTGCCAATTTTGTCATTTTTTTTCTCAGTTGTGTTTGTATCTGATCTACTCACATTGCATTTTTTTTTTTCTTTCATTTTTTAAACTTTGTTCCGTGTCAATTGTTGCATCTACAGAATTTACGCGCATGAATGATAACCTTTGCATATATTGTTCTCTTGTTTAACCCTCTTTTATATTTTCATTTTCAGGTACACTGCAATTTATTTGGTACTGTTTGTTGCAACCCTAGTCCAGTATTTTTATACATCTGGCTCAACCCCGGGGTAGTTCCTGCTAACATATGTGCTGAATTTTATCGTCTAAGCCTCCAAAATCTGATAAATTATGAAAAATGTATTGAATGTACCCATCTTTTCCTATGTCAGGTATGTTGTTGATGCAATGAGGGTCTATAATGATACACGTCACACATTTCTGAATACATCAAGAAGTTCAGAGTAAGGATCAACTTTTCTAGTTTATCAGATTGGTGAAACCCATCAGGCCTTATATATGGAACAACCAAGCTCAAGTTTGTTTTAGCTGAAGGTTTTTTTTTACCCCTACTTAGTTGCTTTAAAATTCTGATGATCAAGCAAAGGCAATCTGCTTCAAGCATAATGGGAAGTTCAATATCTTCCGTGGGTGGTCGGGCGTCAGGAAAAAGCAACTCTGGGGCGTTTACTACTATGTGGGTGAAACAAGTGATGGCGCTTTACCCACAAGGGTCATCTACCAGGTAGACACAAAAAAAAAGAAAAAAAATCCAAGGCTGCTTATTTGCCTAAAACTTTTAAAACTTGCTTTTTCCCTCAATCTTTTTATACTTAAAATTATGCAGCCACACAATTAGAGATCCATATGTGATTTTTAATAGTTGCACATTATAACTGATTCCCTCATACGGGTCATGCTGTTGCAAATCATCGAATAACTTTGGTGAAATTGTAATATGGTTCCATTTTATATAAAAAAAAATACTTCAAAGCTTATTACCATTTTGAAGCCAATTTTTTCTTGAAATACTTAGGGAATATTTATATAGTAAACATATGTCAGCTTGGTCAAGGTGCTTGTCCAGCATTTTCATGTATCACACTTGCATCACTTAATAATTCCAGTTTATGAAATGGCTGAACAATGTAAGCGAGTCTAAATGTTTCCCGTGTGCATAAATGCATTATCAGATAAATTCATCTTCCCGAGCCATTACTTTGCATGAAAAAGTTCTTTCTGACACGTTAGGACTTTCATGTTGGATCTCCGAGTTGTTAAGCTTCTGTTTCTAGGTTTTGTGGAACTTACATCTTTGTTATTTCAAAATGTTCCCAAGTTTTGACAACATAATTTCTGGCGGATTCATTTTTCTTTAGTTATATTTTATAAGTATACTTGTTTAGTTGATTGTTTCTTTAGTTAAAGTAGGCACATGGGAGTTGCTATACCATTCTAACACTTTTTTGCAGTCAAGTTTCATAATGGAATTTGTGCTTCTCAGATTTTTTTTTGGTTGCTTCTATGCCACATCAACATCCACAGAAACATTTATTTCTTGAATTCTTATAATTATCTACCTGACATTCAAATAATTTTTTTGCATACAGGATGTACAACAACTAAGGTCTTATTTCTTTTTGCAGGACTTGGACGTGTACATATTGTAATATTGTGCTGGTACGGCTACTTCTTATGCATGGTGAATGATGCACCATATGTTGTAGATTGTAGTTTCAATACACATGACTTGAGTAACAGTCATAGGACAACTAGTTGAACTTGATTAGATCTACTATTATGGCAGCTGTTTGGACTATTAAATCAATTAAAGACCCTATATGGGCTTACATAGCCAGATACACCATACAAAAGTTCCTAACTCTAACTATTCTTTTTAAATTCGTCCCTAAAGTCTTTGACCTTTTGGTTTTGCGTATAAAAGCTTTAGTTGGCTTAGATGTATGAGATTGTAGTTCGGTTAATTTACGCAGGTTCTAATTTAAAGTTTGCTAATACACTCAACTGAATTCTCTATGAACTTTATCTTTTTAAACAAGCCACTTATCATTGTGATGAGGCAATCTCCCCAAGGTATTTGATTTCATTTTTTTTAATTACCAATATTCACCAATCATTTTTCCTGATACAGTTCTGTATCCAACCCTCTCCTCTATTAATTCCAAAGGCTCCAACTATGCTTGCTAAGTTGTGGAATCTCTAATCTTTCAAAGGTTGGAATTATCTATATCTACTGAAAGTACCATTTAAATGCAACATAGTCAATTTGGTATATATGTTTTAGTAATTTTGTTCAAGAGCTTCATTTGGTCAATGATTAAGCCTTAGTTCAACTCATTAGGCTATCTATGTCAGAATAAAAATAAATGAGATGATTTCCATCTGTCAATCTATCTCATTGTGTATCCATGATGAGATCAGGCATGCTATAATGGAAAGAATAGGCAGTGACCACTGCTGAGTCTAAGATGCCTTCAGTATGTTGTCAATTTCTTAGTTATTTATGTAGGCTTTTATGTGGACTATATGGTACCAATTATTACCCATAAGTACAAAAGAAGAGTCTTTAGTAAGAAATATTTTTAAGTTACTTGCATATTCTCATATAGTGTTGTTGATCATGCTGAACTGCATCCTTTATTCTAATAATGTTAATGTGATTTTTGTGCAGCCTCCACGAGCAAAGCATTGTCATGATTGTAACAAATGTGTTCTTCAGTTTGATCATCATTGTGTTTGGCTGGGAACCTGCATTGGACAAGGGAACCATTGTCGATTTTGGTGTGTTCTTATCTTGGATATGCAATTCTGTGATTCATTTCTGGTCATTCATATAGAGAGCAGCATAGAATTTTGAATGTCTGTTTTGTTATTACACATGGGCCGCATTGGAAAATTTTCCTTTATATTTCTGCATTCAAGAATTCAAAATTATAAATATTAGCTCAATTATGACAGTTAATTGCACTGGAAGCCATGGAAATGTAAAGATCTTAATTATTTTCTTTTTTTGGGAGCGTATTCTAGTTTCCTACCTAAACATTCACTTATTTTTTTTGGTTAATTGGACCAGAAGGCAAGAAGAATTACCTGATGTCTTTTCTCACTTCGCCATATGAATCTAGTTATCATGTCTGGATTATTGATTTTTAGCTAGAAGTTTATGTTTGTATCATAGATTTATTGCTGGGAGACTGGGAGTACATTTCAACAGGTGTTTTTATTACTATTACACATACATATTCCCATGCACTTTCCTTATGCACAAATGGAAAATGGTTTAGCAAAATGTTGACAGTTCTTGTTTGAAGTGGATACTGATACCAAAATTTACTTGCATCTGAATTACCCAGTTGCAAACAGAAAATGCATGTGTTCAATTTCTTCAAGTGCTCCATTCTATGTGGTAGTGACCTCACATCTTTTCAACCACAATTTTTTTTTGTTGCAGGTGGTATATTTTTGAAGAAACAGTACTGAGTATATGGACAATCATCTTGTACATATCTTTTTTGGAAGCTAAAACAGAAAGGGAATGGTAAATCCTCACTGCCTGAATTTCCATTATGATATTGAATTTTGATGGCTATGTTTTGCTAACAGTCCCTCTGTTGGAAAAGTGATGAAGACAAAAGTATTATTCGAATATATTTCTTGGAATTAAAAATTTTCCAGAAATTAATGAATTTTGTATCTTCAGTGATTGTATTTTATTGAGAAATATCACTTCTGAAGCATTAATTTGACAAAAGTACAAATGACTAAATAATACCTTTGCCTATGAACTTATAAACTTGCGCCACTATTTTTCCAAATCAAACCCATCGATAGATACCACCCAAGGTTCCTTGTCAAATGAACAGATTTTAAGTTTAATTTGTGATACAAATGGTGGAATCTGATACATGCATATCACAGTTCATTTGTCTTTCTTTTACTTGAGAACCTTTTTGAAACATCCTACACGTTGAATGATCTTGTTGAGCTTAGCTTTCTTGCCCCTTCGTGCCTACTTGCTCTAGTTCCCAATGGACATCTTGGTTCTGACAGTTGAAATTCAAAATTTTCCCAGTTTCATTTTTCAGTATTCCCATTACTTTCCCATACACCAACAATGAATGAAAAGATGATCAGCATACTCCTCATAGGTTCCACATAGTTCACACAATAGAGAATCTACAACATCCCAACGGCTTCTGACCACCTTTATTAGACTCTTATTTTAACATAATTACTATATGAATACCTGCACCTTTAGTGGAGACTTGACTTTCCAAGTCTCCCTTGATGTTCTCCTCTCTGCCGCACTGTGACTCTGAAAATTCTTGCCCTGAGATGCCTCAGAAACAACTTGTACAGAGAATTTACAGAGAAGCCAAGTGTTGATATTTTCCACTTCACCACATTAGCAGCAAGAATTTTCATATTGATATTCTGTAGGATCTGCAAAACTGTTGGATTTCCATCTTCTGCTTATCATTTAGATTTCTTCTCAGCCTAGGCACCCTCGCCACGATTTCATCTTCCATGTCCTCACTACAGAGAGCAACCCTGGATGACCTAGTGAAGAGCTCAATGCTGCCTTGTTTAAAGCATCTTCTCAAAGAAACATATCTTTCCCATTACCTATTTCAAATTTGAATTCATTCGGGATAATGATAACAAATTTAATGACATCTCTCCATAAGCTGGAAGGTTTGTAGGCTACAAGGGTGAGTTCAAGCTAGCTCAGTCTGAGTAGTATAATAACCTTTGCCCAAATTACCTCTGGTGTTCAAAAATCAGCCTCCATATCCCTTTTCCAAGAAGACTGCTGTTCATCCACCTCAGGCTCAAGATTCCCACGCCACTTCCTATTTGAGTAATGAGCTCCCACCTGATCAAATGGACAACTTTTCTTTTTTTTCATCATTTCCACAGCAAAGGAATCTTCTTTTTTACTTCAATCTTATCCAACACTCTTGGGTGGGTGGGTGGGTGGGGGAGAAGGGGGGAGAGGAAGATTGCTGAGGACTGCCTTGAGTAGAAGTAACACCTCCCTCAATAAAATAAAATAAAATAAAAAAATGCTTAGAACATTTCCCTTTAACCCAGCCAATCTTTTTAAAACCTTTCATATTGGGAAATTCGATGCATGTTCAGTGTCTTATGTTGGATTTATGACATAAATTGTGGAAATTGAGACATGCTTGTCAAGTTATATTCCTTGTTGTTTCACATTTTTAACCTCCTCAGTGATATTTTTACACCTCTGAATTGTACAACATTCTAACTTTGTTGAGTAGGAAAGAGAATCTGATATTAGAATGCATGTCTGTCTTTTACTGATGCTTTCATTGTGAATGTTTGATCAGGTGGAAGAATGGAATCGCGATAGTATTCTTGGCGATTTTGTTTCTCTGTCTTATATTTTTGCTTTTGCTTCTCATTTTCCATGGGTAAGATTACTTGTTTTGCATGAACAGTGCTATCTGTTAGGCAGTATTCAGGTCACTATCACATTCATAGCACCATATATTTTAGGTTCACTAGCCTTTCTGTTTGTCCCTACTATCGTTGTTATCATGTCTATATTTCACTTTTTTTTTAAAAAGAAATTTTACTGTTGTGCTCCATAGTCATAGGCTTTTGATATATTATAGCATATTGTAACCTTGTTAAAAAACTAGATTGTGACATGCAATTTTCACTTCATTATCTTTGTTTACAGCTTAATGTACATACTATGTCAAGGGCTGTCTGTGGAAATTGAGATCTTATTGACTCATTCCTGTTTATATTCTGGACATACTTCATTTTCATTACGAAAGAATCCATACAGGCATACACCTGATATTTTAGTCCTACACTCCTATCCTCACAAATTAACTTTTCTCCTTTGAATTGAACTCTAAGATAATGTCTTTGATTGCTATATTTGTGGAGCATGGTTGCTGGGAAGTGTATGTCCGAAGCAAAATGACATCCACAGAGAAACACTCTATGGTAGACAGTCAATGGGTAATGTGAAATTGAAGTGCTGTATATACAGTGATGTAGAAAATCTTGTAACTGAAATTGTAATTATCTCCTGATTTTTTTCACTGAGATAGCTTCAACTAAACTAGTATGTAATACATTGTCCATTTTGTGCAGTTATCTTATACTGACTAATCAAACCACCTATGAACTCATCAGGAGGCGCCGAATTTTATACCTCCGGTACGCCCTATCCGTTTCTTTCCTTCACTGATCTGAATAGAAATGTTTTGAGCTCAAGCAAAAATCTTTGGATTTGCAGGGAAATACCAGAGAGGGTTCATCCCTTTAGCAAAGGTGTCTGCAGAAACCTGTATGATGTCTGCTGCTCCCGTGACAGCCTCTATGCAATGGAACCGGTTCCCACAAGGGATGATATGGAAGAAACAGCGCAACCATACACGTGCATAGACATTGTCTCCTGTCGATGTTTCTGAGTCTATATTAACATTGATTGTGTGCGTGCATACTCACGTAGCTTATTGATCCTTGTTCCCCCCCCCCCCCAGCATTCCATTCATGTAGAAAAGTGAGTGTTTTTTCCCTTCTAAATAATTAGTTTATTTATCCTCCAAAATGTGGATTTATGTGATTATCCATTTCATGTAGAAATGTTGGTGTTGAAATGTTTTTCTACTTGTGCAGACAGTTTTGTGGGACCGGATTTGGTCAATGTTTCGTCAGTTCGATTAGTAATGTACGGGAGATTGATACATGGACTGATGGTTGGACAAATCTCACCCCTTTAGTTAACGTTAATGCTTGACTCTTTGGTTTATTCTCCTCCGTGTTATAGATTGAGAACTTTAATAGATATATACACACCATATATAGATTCTAAAATGCATCTATAAGAGATGTCCTTAAATCTGCGAGCGAGCGAGTAGGAAAGAAGCTTCATTTTGGTGAGACACAAATGCATATCATGTCCACAAAATCAAGTACACAGGGTCGGTTACAGCAATCTGTGATCGACAATTCAAAGCCTAGGATCATTTGGGACATAACTATACATTACCATGTCCCATGTCTTACCTTTCATGTTATAATACTTCACAAGCACCCCCTCCTTGAAGAACCCTGCCTTCTCCAACACCCTTTGAGAACTCACATTTTCCAGTGCAACCAAAGCTTCAATCCTCTCCAGCTGCGGCCACTCCTCAAACGCACGATGTACTACCACCTTCATCGCCCGAGTCACGATCCCTCGTCCCCAGTACTTGAAGGCCAATGCGTATCCGACTTCGGCTCGACACTTGTGCTTCCCGGTTCCAGGCATCACAAAAATAGACCCGATTGGCTTCCCGTTGAGACATATAGCCATGAACCATGGATGGGGGATTATGGTTTTGGTTAAGTAGTTGAGAGCTTCTACTTTGGTGGTGCAGGTGTCCCAATGAGTGAGAGCACTGACTCGATCGTCGGTCACCCACGCCATGAAGTCGTCAATGTCGGTGAGCTTGAAAGGTCTCAGACTCATCTCCTGCTCTTCATTTGTTGGGTGGGGAGATATCTCCATTTTTCTTCTGAAAGTAGTGATTTTTGGAGGTTACACAGAGAGGTGTTTGGGTTTATTTATTTATATAGAATGCCATAGTGTTGAGAATGATTCGGTTCAGATTGGCACATGGGTTTGTTACATTTCTCTCCAATTATTTTGATTTTTGCAGCGTCAGATCGATTTCATTTGATAGAAGCAAACAAAGTGTGAGACAAATAAGGCAATGCGAATTATTTATGTTATACATATAAAAACAACAGGGGGTGCTTTTTTGCTGGAAAAACATGTTGAAACTTTTTTGTTGCTGCCTTCGCGGCTGGGGGCGCTTCATAGCTGGAGTATGGGAGGTGACCTTTCGAAACGGGCGCATGACTATTATGGAATAGTGGGATGATGTTGGTCGTCCATCGGCCTAGTTAAATATCTCTTCTAATTAAGAAAGCAGACGATGAGGTCTTCTTTTTTTGTTTTAATTTTCTTTTTCTATACTTTCTCTATGTTCCTCACCTTTTTCAGAATTATACTTCGAAATCATAATTGAAATCGTGATAGCTATTTTTATTTTATTTTTTAAAAATACATATAAAAACAACTATTAACACGGTGGTTGCCCTTGTTGAAGTAACAGTTGATCCATTATTGGATTCTTTTGCCCTTTATGTGTGTCAGTGACAGGAGGGAATTTTTTTTGAATTTTTAATAAGAATGTGTTAATGCATATTATTTTTATTGATCTCTGGTGCATGCCAAATTTTATTGGTGGACGACTCCCTTTTTTGCTGTGCATAAATATCAAACTGGGTGATAATATGCAAAAGGTCCCAATCACCATTAAATTCACGTAATTTTTGTCTCCTATTGGTTTTGTTATGTTTGTATCATTTTTGAGCGATCAAATCTCGCGTTTTTGTTAATTAATAGAGTTTGAACATTTAATTTTAAAATTTGACTATATATTTGTTGTCATGGTTATCAGACATTATGTGATATGTTACTTGATAAAAATATCAATGGCCTTAGCCAATGGTCTTTAGGCCAAAAGTAAAAAATATCAATAAAATGGAACAAAGAAAAATAAGAAAGAGAAAATAATAAAGTATAAAAATAAAGCATCCATTAAAAAAAAAAGAAAAACAAAACAAAAATATGAAAAATAATATGTACCCTAAACACAAACACTTACCAAGTTTTTCCTTAAATATTTACTTTGGGTCTTTCATGTTTGTCACACGTATAGTTCTCTATTGCTCTTTTCCTCTCCTTTTGATCAATTTCAAACCCTTGTGATTTCAATTGCAATATAATCGGAATAATAATTGTCTATCATTTCTCAAAAAAAAATAGCTTTTCTTAAATAAAAAAATTGTAAATCTTAATATTATTTTGATTTATTGATTGTTAAGAGAAATATGTTTTTTTTTAAATAAAATCTCAATAAAATAGAAAAATAAATAAAATAATTTACAAAAATGGACGATGGACAAAAAAAGGAAGTATTGTCAATGATTTTTGTTGGGATTTTGGGGGCCTAAGCGGATTGGGTATCTAGGCAGTTTGTCTCGCTCAAAATTAAAAAAGGAAAAAATGCATACACCTCCGTGGAAAATGACCAATATTCAAATCGACTCCTTAAATATCATAATGTCAAAAAAAAAAAAAAAAACCCCTCACTTTGGACCTTAAATCCTAAAAACCTTATGCCATTACCCTTAATAACCTATGGTTGGGTTAAATTAACCTAACATTGCTAAATTACCATCTTACCCTTATAGATAAAACAACTGAGTCAATGGAAACCCTAATCCCTTCTCTTTTGTGCCTCTTCCATTGACGTCCCCAATCCCCCCCTCCCCCAGTTGAAATAAACAAGTGAAATGAAAAAAAAAGTAAAATGGAACCGAAAAGAAAAAAAAGTTTAATAGGATTGAATGAAAAATGAGTACTTCCAATGAATTCATGTGAAGAAAATGAATGAAATGAGTATTTAAAAGTCCAAGATCTCTCAATGGTCTGTTGGGAGGTTGAAGAAGACGATTGAATCTTCCAAAATAACTTTAAAATTTTTTTTTTTGTTCTTTTGGATATTTGATAAAAGGCAGAGGGTTACATGAGAAGAAATTTGCCGGGTTTAGTAAATATAACACAAATACATTAATTTTTACATAGCATAAAAATCATAAAACTGATATTACACATGCCTGCACAAGGGAAATTAAATTGGGGATAGGCAATGGATAAATTATTCTGTTTGATAAAAAGAAAATCAGGATAAAAATAATTCTTGGAGCCAAACTCAACTGATTAGCCATGTGTGAATTAATCTATTAAAGACCACCCGAGTTCTTGGAGCCATGTTTGTTAAAGCTTTTTACACAAATTATAAATTATAGCTTATAGATAATAGATTTTAATTTATCTCATAAACAGTTAATAGAGAATAAACAACAATGGAATTTTGTTAAAATAAGTTGTAGAACAGCTTTTTGTTGCATAATTATAAAAAATACCTCAAATGTAGTAGTTAAATTTAATTTATGTTAATAAAATAAAATAGTTTTACTTATAAAATGACTTTTATGAATATTTAAAAATAAATTAATATAACATATATAAGCGTTCAAATTCACTGTAATAATTTTCAAATATTATACTCCATGTAATAAATTTAGTTATTAATGTACATATTTTTTTTTACAATAATTTATTCATTAGGAAAAAAAGTTAAAGACACTAGTGTTCAAAAGATTTTTTTTTATAAAAAACAATCCATATACTATATCTGAAAAGCACCATTTGCCCAACTTTGAGATTATGACTATTACAAGTTATTTTGGCTAACTTAAGCCCCGTGTGGATTATAAGCTTAGATAGATTTTGTATTTGAAAAGTTAAAGATTCATAAACTCGGATTCAAATATATTAATTTTCAGCGTTTATCTTTTCAAACTATCGTCTTTCTAGCAAAAAAAATTGTGATTCAAAAGCTAATAAAACAATGCTTTTCAAAAACAAGATTCTAAGGCCTCGTTTGGCAACACCTTAAAAAGTAACTTTTAGCTTTTTTATAAGCTAAAACTAAAAGCCGTTATCAAACATGTCAACTTAAATATATCATCATTTCAAGATTTTGTTTCTTAATTGTGTCTCAAAATCTGTGTTTCATAAAACAATCATCATTATTACATCATCAAAATGTGATTTTCAAACTGTGTTTTCAAACACACCCTAATAATTTTAGTGTTGCAATCTTACATCCAACCATAGCCTTAAATAAGTTCTAGTAAGTTTAAACAAACATAAAACAACTACTTATTACAATCTAAAAATTATAATCTCCAACTTATAAGTTTTAATAAACAAGTATATACTTAAGACAAAGGTGCTGAGCTGGTCGATCAGAAGAAAAGTAACAATAAAATAAAATAAATATGAACATATATATACACAAAAATCTCATGACATGCATCCTTCAATGCCCACAACAACTAATTTGCTGCCCAAGCAACAGTTGCCCCTGCTGCGAAGAAGGCAAGCAAGAAGCAGAGCATCGACCGGCGGCGATGGAGACCAACAAAGCCCCCTCCACGTCCCGAGACACCCTCCTCTCCATCAGCAATAGCACGTAATTCATGACGGCCGCATCGTACGGCAGCGTGATTCGCCCGTTGACGCCGCCACTGCCCGGGAAACCGAACTCCTCCTCTGACATCCTCAGGAGCCTCTTGAAGATGGGACTCCCAAGGTATGCCAAGGGAACCACGAACCGCTTCCCGTCGACGGTGTAGACCACGAAGTGTCCTTCGTTGGCAATGGCGGCGACGGCGCGGGCTCTCGCGCCAAGACTGATTCTCCTCCTCCTCCCTAGAGAGGCTGTTCTGTGCCATTTCCTTGCCATCTCTATGAGTCTCTTCGACTTGATCATTTTTGTTTTGTTTTGTTTTTTTTGGATTGATGAAGATTGTGTGTGTTTATGTGTGGGTGGTAAAGCTAGAGAATGGAAGCTTGTATATATACATACATGAATGATTGGGGAAGCTAGAAAATAAAACAATGCATGCGTTGTGGTGGTTTAGCTATCGATTTGTCATGTTGGAGGAGGATGAAACAAGAGCATGTGGTGTGGTTGGATGCGATGGGGAATGTCTGATCTGGATTTAGTTGGGGATCACCTCGTGAAGCTACGTAGGGCTTGCAAATATTGGGACCATGTTTTATGTATATCTTCTTAATTAACTATTGGAGAGTTGTTATTACGTATTCTCCACTGTGATTTCATGAAGTTAGTTTCACGAATGGAATACATATATATTTAGGTTTGTTTTTTAGAATTATGTTATCCGTTCAATTTATTTAGTTAGTATAAAGAAATATCACATGTCAAATTACATATGATCACCTTTTATAATTTAGGAGTAGCTCATATATGTCAATTTTTTTTTTTACTTTTACAAATCATTATTCACATCTTATTTATCTTTTATTCATGATTTATTCATCATCAATTGTGCAAATAATAAAAACTTTACTATTATATTTTTTAACGAGAATAACTAAAAACACAACTAAACAAAAAAATGTCTTATTCCTTATCTATACTGGAATTGTCTTTTATCCTAAATTAACTTATGTTAAGGTTCAAATCCAGCAAAACCTATGAATTGAACTGCACAATCAACATATTGTTAAGTACAATATCATTTTTTGTGCAATTTGATACTGATGATACTGATAGTATTACGCTTGATTGGATTTAAACTCCTTATGTCACTACCTAAATAAGACCAATGAGAAAGAATATAATAAAATAAAAAAGCAAGGGAATTCGCCGTACGAAAGGATAATCATATTAAAGCAAAGACGAGAATTAATGCATGATAAGGATGAAAGAGAAACATATATGAAGTGTCATGTGGGCCAATTTTCATGTGCCAAGGGGAACAATGACTGGTCCCCCGAATCGCTTCCCGTATCTCCATAGGTCCCAACGACATATTTTTATATTCAGGTTGCAATGTTTTTTTTATATTCCCCTCTAGAGATTGAGAATTTTATTATAAGTTGATTATTGTTCTTAGAATCTTCAATTAAGGATCCCATCTTGACATAGGAAATCTTTTTAAGTAGGTAGTACTTAGATAAAATAATTTACTATGGTTGTGTTTGGTGGCGAGATTGTAAAACTGATTTTCTACAAACACTGTGTTTAAAATTAATTTTGCAGGAAGCTGTCTCTCTCTAGTTTTCTCCATTAGCAGCTTTTGGGTATCATTTGCCTAAAATCTGTCTGCAGGAAACTGCAATTGTAAAACTGTTTGGTTGCACGATTCAAGAACCAGCTTTTTTGTAAACGCAAAAGTTGTCCAATTGCAAAACCAAACGCTGCCAATGTTATTTAGTATAAACTTGTGTTGGGATTTAAGACATCTCAAACTAGACTCGCTGCTATAGACAATCATTTCTTTCAAGGTTTGAACAATTTTTTATCAACAAAAAATTGCTCAACCCAATGTCATGTTTTTATCTTGGAACTATGATTGTAAATCATGCATGTTAGAAATCATCATGTATAAACGCCATTAGTAGAACACTCAATTATATCATATTAGTGAATCCTAGCCCAATCTTGATAGATTGACAGAGTATCCACTTTCACATGAGTATGAGGTTTGAGTCTTTCTCCCATGAGAAGATTTCACCCATGAGAAGATTTAATGAAAAAGGAAACACTTATTTACCAAAAATAACCTTGTATCATACTATATATCAGACACACGTACACAAAAGATGACAGAATGTATTACATGTTGGAGGGTCATTTAACAAGCATGCATTTATCAAACCAAACAAGCATGCTTGGACAACTCATTAATTTATATCCTATTCCATTCAACAAAAAGATCATAGCAAACCAATAACAATTATCCTCCAATAATTATGTTAGGGACAGTCTGCAGGATAAACTCGAGGACAATCCGCACATGTTTAAAAATAGTATATAAATAGGATATGCTTTTTATGAAAAATTATACATTATATAATAATGTATATGTTTTTTATGAAAAATTATACATACACGAACTTCATGATGTATTAAATGGATCCACTGAAAAAAAATGAAAAATTGATAATGATATATTAATTCATATACTTTATTTAAGGAGGTATATACTTTATTGCATAAATATTGAGATAAATAAACTGTATGTGGGACTATTCCTGCGGGCTATGTGAAAAAGTGCATCTTCCGGTGGTCAAACACCTGTAGTTCACAAAATTCATTTTCCTTCACAAAACGAATAACCAATAACACTTTCTTTAACTTTGTAATAACTAACCAGTCGAGGAGGGTAGTAAAATGGAATCAAAGAATGATAAAACAGTACAAATTTAATCAGGTGATCAGCTGAACCACCGACCACGAGCTGCGGTAAAAATTTAATCCCTCTGAATTAAGGGGATACCAAATTGAAGACTGATAATGCATGCATCACTAACAAATTAAAGCTAAGTATGAGTTTGGTATATGATGCTATACATGCACATGGAGATAAACATGGTGTCCCACATCCTTTCAATTGCATGTTACCACTAATAACAATTCTCACAACTACCATGCAACTTGTGTATATATATATGTGTTGTCATTGTCTCTTGACCTCTCTTTCACTAATCCGAAAAGGCCCATTCAGAACTTCCCATGTGCATACCCTCTTCATCATCAATACCTCTGTCACGTATTACCCGATTTGATACAGTGAGGAGGGACAGCTAACAGATTCCTGAAATCCTGAGCACATCAAATACCTAATTACATGGTGTCCCCCACGGCTTAGGCTGGTGATACAAGGACACTGGTGTCCTTTGACGCTCCCATGGTTGATTCTTGCCAAAGATCAGTAAAAAGTCTGGTTGGGCTGGTTGTGGGCTTCGGCCCTGGTTGTTGGTTGCAGGTTTCCCTAGTATAACGGGGGATAGTGTCGCTTTTGTCTGGACCTCTATGTACCAAAAAAAAATAAAAAATAAAACTAACACGGTGACGATGTATTTCAATTAATTTGTGTTTTGAAGTATTTTCTTTTGGGAAACGTAATAATAAATTTTTTGTTGTTTAAATAAAATGTCAATAGGGTGTGAAAAAATATTTATAAAAAGTGAAAAAATAATAACAGTTGATTTGACAATTGATTTATACGAAGTTATGCTAGTTGATTTGACAGTGAGACTATATATTCTTTTGAATTGAATAACCTAAAATAACTTAATTACAGGGGCTAGCTGGAATCCATATACTATTTTTTATCAATTAATTCGAATATATAAATTTTTATTTGTTCCAACTTTTAAAACACCTATTTTGAGGTTATTTTGATAATTCCCATTGATTCCGGACCTACTCTCTAACAAATGGGGGCTATAGATCCAAATGTTGTACAGGGTTTGTAGACTATGCTTTGTCATTTTAGGTTTAGTCTAGATTAATTGAGTCATTAAATCGATGAGTTTTTTTTTTGTTACTATTTTTTTTTCAAGAATAGTGTTTTTTTTTTTTGTGGGTAAAGGCGGGTTCGAACCCGCGACCTCCCCTTAGAGAGTTAAGGTGCATCTCGACCACTCCGCTGGGAGGGTCTGCTGCGGATCAAATGTAGTATATTTACTTTACATTATATGTTAACCGTTGACATTTTCTTCTGATAAATTAATTAAAAAACATAGAACAACTTAAATAACAACTAAACATAAAATCATTTATCTTTATTTATATTAGAATAATTATAAACATCTGAATAAATTAATTCTCCATCCAAATGTGGGCATAAGATATGCTTTAAACAAAAAGTAAAATTTTCATATAAGTACATGATGATGGTAATATATATGGATAAATGAACGCTCGTCAATAAAAATTCATTGATGAAAATTACATAAAAACACATTTTAATGAACATAGGCATATCATTCATCCATACATCAGTATATATACTTTGAATGGAAACTTTCCAAACAAAGAGGTCAGGTAATAACAATTCGTACATTAAAATGGTCCATGTGCCAAATACGTACATATTTTGCCATTGCTCATGACCTTCAATTAGACTAATTAACAATTGAATTAACAACACATTGATTCAGAAGCCACGAAGAAGCAATGGTTGACATGATGAATATTGGTACTGATAGACCAAAGAACTCCCCGAGCACCGCCCGGCGGTGATGGATGCAAGAAGATCCCTCTCAACATCTCGCGAGACGACGCGCCTCCGGCGAAGCAAAGACATGACATCCTCCATGAACACGGCGTCGCAAGGGAGCCTTATGTGGTCGTCGTCGGCGGGGAATCCAAACAAGTCCTCAGACATACTGAAGAGCTCTCTAAAGATGTCACTCTTCAGGTACTCCAAAGGGACCATGAAACGCCTTTCGTCGGTCGTGTACACGATGAAGTGACCCTTATCGGCCAAGACATGACCGGCGGCGGTGGTAATGCTTGTTGATGACATGAGTCTTCTCCTCCCCGAAGCGGCTAGTCGTTGCCACTTCTTCGCCATCGCCATGATTTTCTTTGAACTGATCATGTTTTCTTCTAGCTATAGCTAGATGAGAAAGAATAACACTAGCTTGGATAATGTTTTCTGTTTGAGTTATGAAATTGAGGAGAGATTTTGGTCTAAGATATAGTGAAGGGAGGGTAGTCCCACCATGTGATGAGGTGAGATGTTTTTTTTTTGGGGTGGGTTTGTTTTGTTAGGCGGTTTAGGAGCACATTGGGTCCATTAATCTTTGGCTGTTAGATATTTTTGAATGCACGCATAAATATGATTTTAGAGGAGATGTGGTCCAAATTAAATGATTGTATAGCCCACATGGTCAAGGAATTACAGTATATTTTGTAACCCAACTGTCCTTTTGTCTTTATCCAATATTTTCTCCGGGGTGTCGCAAGCTTCTTGGTTTTATTATCAAAAGAATGGATGCATACTTTGTTAGAGGTTATATCAAAAGAAGATTTTCAAAAATAATCTTCTTAAAAAAAAAATTTATTTTTAATTCCATGGTCAGTTTATTTGTAAAATTGATCATGAAATTGTTTTGATCCCGGTTAGCGCGCTTACGTGGTGCGCTGATCGGTCTATATATTGTCACAGTGGAGACATGATTCACGCCGTTTTGAACGCGCACGTTAACCCGTGTTGCGCGCGCGGGTTCATGCATGCCTCTCCCATAGTCACGTCTCCCCCTGTGGGGGAGACATGCATCGTGCATGGACCGGCACGCGCGCACTGCGCGGGCAGGCAGGGGTTTGATTAAATTTTTTTTAAAAAAAAATTAAATTTTTATAAAATTAACCAAGTCATATGGTGAAAATTAAAATTGATTTAATAAGGCTTAACTTAGATTTAAAATTAAAATTAAGTTTAAAATTTTAAATTCAAATTAAATTTAAAATTTAATATTTAGATAATATTTAAAATTTGATTTTGATAAAACAATCATTTATATAAAAAAAATCAACAAGAGGAAAAAATAATTTATAAAAATTTAAATATTATAAGACAACCATATATTAAAAACAAAAAAAGAGGAAACAATAATATCCATTCCCATTTAGCATATGATCCATTCCCAAATACAAATAATATTCATCATAATTTTTTTTTCTCTTTCAAAATAATATTTGGTTAGAGATAATCTAAGAAAGATAAAACCTAACTTTGATATAAATTTAAGATCAAGCTTAAATTTTATAATTCATATCAGATTTAAAATTTAAAATTTAGATAATATTTAAAATTTAATTTTTATAAAACTATCATTTATATAAAAAAATTACATGCAAATATATATAAATGATTGTTTTGCAGAATTAAATTTGAAATATTATTGTTTTTAATATAAATGGTTGTCTTATAAAATTAAATTTTTATAAATTGTTATTTCCTCTTGTTGACTTTTTTCATAAATGATTGTTTTATCAAATTAAATTTTAAATATTATCTGAATATTAAATTTTAAATTTAATTTGAATTTAAAATTTTAAACTTAATTTTAAATTTAAATAAAAGTTAAGCCTTATTAAATCAATTTTAATTTCCACTATATAACTTGGTTAATTTTATAAAAATTTAATTTTTTTAAAAAAAATTAATTAAACCCCCGCCGTCCATGCACGATGCACATCTCCCCCTCAGGGGGAGACGTGACCCATAAACACGTCTCCCCCTGTGGGAGAGGCATGCATGAACCCGCGGGCGCAACGCGGGTTCGAAACGACGGAGACGTGACACTGTGACAATATATAGGCCGGTCAACGCGTCACGTAGATGTGCTGACTGGGGTCAAAACAATCTCATGTTTAGTTTTGCAAATAAACTTATCCTGGGATCAAAAGTGAATTTTTTTTTGAAGAGGGTTATTTTCAAAAATTTTCCTATAACAATTAACTATGTTACCCTGTCGACTGAATGATCATCATGTAGAATATATATATATGTGTATATATAACAAGTTTTAATGTGTGTGTAGTGGTTTTTTTCATAAATAAGATCACAGTTGGGGGTACTTATTTGGAGTGGGTTTTCAAATTCAAATTGAAACTATATATGTATGTAAATTCAAATTGAAGAAATATAAATTATTGATGATGTGGTAGCATACGAGAATGGAATTACGTCTGTTTTTTTTTAAATACATTGCATTCACTAGCAAGAATGTCAAGCTAAAATATAAAAAAAAAATTAATTCAAAAAGTTATATATACAAGAACATTGACATTCTTTTTGAGTTTTTGCGACCATAAATAGTTAAATTGACATTTAATGATATAATTTTTAAAATTTTCTAGAAGTCATAACACGTATTAGGAGTTCCTTTAAAAACCAAAATTCACATAGCAATGATAAAACCAGATATGTACATCTAAACCATGAAATTTACTAAATTTTTTAAAATTAGTATATAAATGGGTAATTTTTTAAAAAATGATCTTGTTTGGCTGAAGTGAAGGATTTTTGAAAATCAAGTGATGAGGACAATGTACTTTCAGGCCCTTTATCTCTCGTTGAATTACCCCCAATGGCTGTATGGTTGTTTGAAGTATAACAATTCAAAGGAAGACATGTGCGCATGCATGTCCCTGTCAGGATTATCATTATTATAATTTTTTAAGAACAGTGTTTGTACCATAGTATACTAGAAGATCATTTGTTGTCACCGTCAACAGTAATAAAATTGAGCACTGGAAATCCTTCATCTGATGAGGATGAGGTGTGCACATGGTGGGGGTGGAGTGCTTGCGATGAGTCTGCCTTATCTCACTGCATTACTCTTCAAGGCTTCAAGCATATAATGTATTAAGGCATTTGAAATTTGTATTATCCAACTAGATCAAGTTATTGCATGAACAAAAAATGTGCTTTCGTTCGAACTAATTTGGATCATATTAAATACGGATGATTAATTCACATGATTTTGGCTGTGTTTGAGTCTGCAGTTCTGCATCACTCCGGACACAAAAAAAATGAAGAGTTGATTAATGAAGTTATATACGTAATATGCTTACGATGAGTCTGCCTTACCTCACTGCATTACTCTTCAAGGCTTCAAGCATATAATGTATTATGGCATTTGACATTTGTATTATCCAACTAGATCAAGTTATTGCATGAACAAAAAATGTACTTTCTTTCGAACTAAGTTGGATCATATTAAATATGAATCATTCACATGGCTATGTTTGAGTTTGCAGTTCTGCATCACTCCAGACACAAAAAAAAAGAGAAGTTGATTAATGAAGTTATATACGTTGAATCAAATATAAAATCTCATACAACAAAATGTAGTAATATACATTTACAATACTGAGGAGACACAAATTTCACATGGAAGTCTCTCAAAAGCCATGAAGAACAAGTGTTTGAGGAGTAGTATGTCCAAGATGAACCAACGAAGAAGCCGAGCAACGCATGGTGGCTATGGAGTTAAGCAGAGACCTCTCCACATCCTTAGAAACCCTCCTTCGAAGAACCCATAACACGTAGTCCATGAATTCAGCCCTGAAAGGCAATGTTATAGGGCCATCGCCGGGCAAACCGAACTCATCGGCCGACATGTCGAGGAGTTCTCGAATGATTTCACTCTTAAGGTATGCTAAGGGAATCACAAACCGGCTTCCATCCGATGTGTACACAACAAAATGACCCTTGCAAGTGGTTGTAGTGGTGACTAAGGCTTCTTCATGAGAGTCACTACCCCAGCTTTGGATCGTGCTTATTGATACTGGTCTTCTCCTCCTAGATGAAGCTGCCGCCTTTCGCCACTTCTTCGCCATCTCGATGAGTCGCTTAGGGTTTATCATTTTCTTTTCAACAATTTGGGTGATAGAGAATAATGTGTGCGCATGGAAAATGGAGGTGTATAGTCTCTCAACATATATAGACAGGGAAAAACATCTCTACTCATGCCCATGTTGTAGATTTTCTTCAATTCCTCTCAAAGCTGGAAACTATGAGCTGATTTTGGGAGGTTATTATTATTGTTGTTGTTGTTGTGTGGATAAATAATGTAGGGCCAAACACCTCATTTAAGTGTGTTTAGGGCAATTAAGGGCTAGGGTTGTTCCTTTATATTTTTGCCAGGGCTCTTGGCAACATGTTAGGTCGGTCCCCTATGAATTTGATCCACAAATATTCAACATATATAATTTCATTGTTGTTGGTTAAATTGGGTAAGAACTAAGAACATATTTATAATACTATTGATCAAACTTTGTTTACCTTCATTGTTGGTCTTGAATAGTCTGGGGATGGGGGCCATTATCACGTGGGCTTCACCTTCATCTATCTTCATGCAGGGCTTGCTTTCTTTTAATGCCTATTCTAACTTATTCTAACTCTTAATTAAGGATAATGTACTTCCAATTTCTATATATGTAAGGATATGTAGGGTGCGTTTGGTTGCGCGATTGCGCTGCGATTGCGATTGCAGGAAGCTGCAGTTGCAATCGTGCAACCAAACAGTTTTGTAATCGCAGTTTTAAACCCAGCGATTGCAGGCAAATAGTGTTCAAAAGCTGCGATTTCAAAAAGCTGAGAAAATGAGCTTCCTGCAGAATCAAGTTTGCAATCACAGATTCCTGCAGAATCAGTTTTGCAATCGTGCAACCAAACGCACCCGTAGTCCTTAATGTACGTACAAATGCATTACTAATACTGTGCCGAGGGGATAGATAGTAGGGCAGCCCAAGTGGTCATCAATAGCTAACATGGGTCTGTCCCTCCTTTATATGACAACTATATGACACAGAAATTCCAATCGACGACCATGGCTTGCTCGCATCGTTTGGAGGCTTGAAGGGACAAATTTGTTTCTTGGCATGCATGACCTAGTAGTGATGTGTTGTGCATTTGATTGTTGTTAATGTGATTTCAAAGTCACCAACTCCATTTAGGGTGCGTTTGGTTCCGCGATTGCGCTGCGATTGCGATTACAGGAAGCTGCGTTTGCAATCGCGCAACCAAACAGTTTTGTAATCGCAGTTTTAAACCCAGCGATTGCAGGCAAATAGTGCCCAAAAGCTGTGATTTCAAAAAGCTGAGAAAGTGAGCTTCCTGCAGAATCAGGTTTGCAATCGCAGATTCCTGCAGAATCAATTTTGCAATCGCACAACCAAACGCACCCTAAACTATAACAAGGGTTAGGAAAAATGAAATTGGATCAGCTTGTTGGACCATAGTTAAGTCAATAATTAATTAGATGCAATGTGTTGTTTAGTTGGAACACTTTTATATCTCACATCGGGCCAAGCGACGACAAGGCAAATCTCAATGAGGATCTTCTTTTTCTTCCTCATATTTGTGGGGGCCATCAATTGAAGCTCTCTCTGGCTAATGTTTCATTTACATCAAGTGGCACTGTCTCTTCCTTCCTCGATAATAATAATGACATTGGTAGATTTACTTCGTTGGTTTTACTTGAATAAATATTATCGGTCACTCTGTGAATAACTTTGGTAAACACTTTGACAATGGTGTGATAGCCTATTTCATCAATCAAGTTGGACAAAGGTTTTGAAGATAAAAATAATTTCTACGAAAAAAGGAGCTTTGTAAGTCGACTTGGGAAGCATGATCTGTATTTATAGATGAATCTTAACATATGCCCCCGTTTGTTTTGGGAATAAGTCCCCGGATAACCCCGGATAAGGGATAAATGGTGTTTAGACACCCCAGATAACCTTTGATAAAATATGTCAGAATAAACTTGTATAAAGTGGTATATGGATTCCAACCAACCATTGAAATTAAAGTTATCATAGATTATTTCACTCAAAGAATATATGAGTCCACTGTCAAATCAACTATCATCATCTCTTATAAATCACTTGTCAAATCAACTGTCATTATTTTTTCACATTTTATAAGTCTTTATCCATACTTTATTCACATTTTACCCAAACAACAAAGTATTTATTCTTACATTTA
The DNA here is from genome assembly GCA_030737845.1 of Acorus calamus. Classification (NCBI taxonomy): domain Eukaryota; kingdom Viridiplantae; phylum Streptophyta; class Magnoliopsida; order Acorales; family Acoraceae; genus Acorus; species Acorus calamus. The sequence continues at coordinate 2,961,945 of CM060858.1, read as the reverse complement.
CTAATGAGAATAATTCAAAACACAACCAAACACAAAATCACTTTATCAAACACAAAATTATTTTATCCTTATTTATACTCACTTATGTTTGGATAAATGTATACCCAAGAATAAATCTTATTCTCGCTTCAAACGGGAGGATAAAGACAGGCCCGATTTTTTTATAGAGGCCACCAAGGCCATTACCTGGGGCCCCACCCAGGGAGGGCCCCTAGCCCTGCTATGCCCATACAATGTAAGCCCATGAAAAGAAATAAGATGGTTAAATGGTTGCCAGACTCTTCACTCTTGCATACTCATTTCATACCCCAAGGCCCAGGCCCAACAAAGTACACCCCAAGTATCCAAAACCCAACCAATCGATTTCTCTCCCAATAATTTTTTGGGTGCCTCTATTTGCACCTCTATATTTTCCATGCACACCCACCATAAACGGATCTTTTAAACGATCCATTTATATTGGGTGTAGATTGGGTGTGCGGGAGGAGAAAGAGGAGGGACAAAGTCTGGGGCAGAGTGGGACAGAGGAGGAGCTAGATGTCGGTCTTGACGACGATGGCCATGGCGAGGAGGCTCAAGGTTGCATGCGTCGGCAAAGGCGGTGAAGGGGGCGAGTGAAGGGAAGGACTTTATGAGTGTATGATCTTCGCCATTAGGATGAGTGTGAATATGAAGGAGGGGATGGTGATCTCAGTGGTGGAGAGGAGGGTCTGGAGAGGAGCCGTCGGATTGGGAGACGAGGACGAGGAGCTCCGTCACGTACTGCCTAGCCTCGCCGAGGGTTTTTCTTCCAATTGGTCGTACCTGTTGATTTCCACCATCAGTTCTTCTTCCAATCTGTCTCTACATCGGACCTGTGGAGGTGGAAAAATCAAACTTTTTTTTAAATGGGTCGATCAGGTCATTCAAATGGGGTGAAAATTTTGATTTTTAGAGGTGGGTGTCTCCCAAAATGAGATCTTTATAAGGGATTCGATGGATTTATAGAGTGAAAGAGAGAGAGGCATACGAGGAGGAGCATTGTATATAAGGTGGAGAGGGCGGCGCAGATAATGCGAGGGGGGCAGAGATCGCCATGACACCCCGACGTCTCCCTGCCCTCCGCCCCAGCCCCAACCCCCCCCCCTCCTCCTGCTGCTGCTGCATAACTTAACTTAAATGGATCTTATACAAGATCCATTTATTTGGAGGTGTCTAAAGAAAAACCATGTACATGGGTTGGGTGTAAATAGAATTGGGTGTGTAGGGGAATCAAAGGGTGCAAATAGAGGCACCCTAATTTTTTCTTGTTCTTTTTGCTGGATCATCCCAAGCAATTTTTCTCTAACCGTCCTCATTAAAATCCCTAAAATCCTCCCACCCAATCAACAATGTCTCCATGTGGTGCTCCATATGTGTCAGTTTAACATCTCCAAACCTCTCCTAAAGTCTTTCTCGCCTACAAACAAATTCATCAAGCATTCAAGCCATCATGTTTATATATATCTTGATCTTTGTTTCATTTTTTTTTATATCGGAGGGACTTCTCGTGGCTGACCTTACGGCTAAGTTAGGAAAGCTACCTTCGCCTGTTTTCATTTTTTTTGTATGTCTATCTGTTTCAATCTCTTTGGTTATATTATTATTTGTGTTCTCTCTTTCAAACTCAAATCTCTCTCTCCATCTCTCTCTCCATCTCTCTTTCTCTCTCCCCACGGTTCTCTCGATCTTTCTTAAAGCCTCCAAAATTTCTTATTGTTATAGCTGTGAATGGTTGAACAAATAAAACCTCTTTTAAGGTATTTTTAATTTTTTTCATTATGTTAAAATCCGAGAAGAATAATTTTCAAATAATATTTATTTATTAAATTTTTTTTTTTGCTATTGTACTTTTTTATTTGATTGATCTTAGTACGAATATAATTTTGCATGAATATTTATGTGTTTTCTGATGTAGTTGTGTTACAAGAAATTTTTATTTAAGATATTTTAATTTGAATGATCGTACAATATTATATTTTTAATTTATAACATTTGTAACTTAAAATAAGATAATATTTTTTTAAAAAAAATTTTAATGTATACGGGCCCATTTTAAAAATTCACCGCGCAAAAACAAAAAAATCACAAAGCCCACCTGTATAAAGAAAATTTGATAATATCTACTGATGATAACTTGTGCCATGCTGTTGTGAGACCACGTGAACTGCTAATGTTTGTACGCATGTATCACATGAAGATACAAATATCGTAATTGCCAAGTTACGATTAATTGTCAACTTGTCCAGAAGTTTCACACGTACGATCGAGAATCACAATTGTGTCAGTAGTTTGACCGATTGAGCGGATGCTAGGTTAGAATTTTAATAGGCCCAAATTAAAAGTCTTAAAAGATAATGAGGTGAGTTCTCATACTTTGGGTTTCTATGCATACTGAGAGAGACGTTATAATTAATGATATATATATATATATATAGAGGGAGCCGATTCAGTGCGGGAATGCGGTTGTGCGGGAAGCGATTACGGGCTGTCGATCACGGGTCCATCGCATCGGACGGTCGGGTGAATCGATTCATCTCGACCGTTGGATGCGATGGACCCGCGATCGACACGATCGACGTCGTTTCACCGCATTCCCGCACCTGAATCGCTCGCGTATATATATATATATATATATATATATATATATATATATATATGGTCGCGATTACGTGCGGTGTGCGGTCGGTGCGGTTTACGACGTGGGCCGTTCGATCGCGGGTCCATCGCATCCAACGGTCGACGTGAATCGCACCCGACCGTCCGATGCGATGGACCCGTGATCGACGGCCCGTGATCGCGCACCGCACCGACCGTAAACCGCACCTAATCGGCTCCCTATATATATATATATATATATATATATATATATAGGGAGCCGATTAGGTGCGGTTTACGGTCGGTGCGGTGCGCGATCACGGGCCGTCGATCACGGGTCCATCGCATCGGACGGTCGGGTGCGATTCACGTCGACCGTTGGATGCGATGGACCCGCGATCGAACGGCCCACGTCGTAAACCGCACCGACCGCACACCGCACGTAATCGCGATCATATATATATATATATATATATATATATATATATATATATATATATATATATATATATATATATACAAGATTTTACAAATTCTGTGGGTTTCTCTCTTATACGACACACCACTCTCAAACATTGTAACCTGTTACTGAAATCGTATGGTGGTACATCAGTTCCAAACTTCTGCAGTGACAGAAATCAAACGGCATATTAAGCATCATAGCATGCATCCTTTTCAACCCCAACTCATGTTATTTTAATTTTCTGATTTTTTATTTTAGAATTTATGTCCTTTACTGTTTGGTCCTTCCCCCCCCCCCCCCCCCCCCCCCCCCCCACTTGTGGAAAGAGGTAATGTACATGAATGTTGATACCCGCGGTCCTGTTTGTAGCCCATTACACTATAATAGCGTAGTATATACTGCACTATCATATTGTATAGCTTTTATCTTAGTACATAACACGATTATTTTTAATATTTTCAACTCGAAAAAAATACATTAATGTATCTTAATATATACATCATTTCATATACCAGGGGTGCAACTTGGGCGGGTTGAACCCGACCCAACCCGACTCGTGGGCGGGTTCGGGTTGGTGTTTTTTGGCGTCGGGTTCAACCCGACCCGAACCCGAACCAACCCGAACTCAATTCGGGTTGGGTTCGGGTTGGGGGGTTCAACCCGCGGACTCAACCCGAACCCGACCCCCTAGGTTAACAAATGTTATGCTGCCATAACAACATACCTATATCCAAAACCCTAAATTCCTAAAACATAATAAACAATTACACAAATTAGAGTATCACTATATTTGTTGTGTTTGGGTTAATTATTATAGATATTCACTTTTAATTATTTGTATATAAGGTTTAATTAATAATTAATTAGAGTTTGTTTTGTTGTTTTTTAAATATTTTGTATGATATTTTATGTGTTAAACCCGACCCGACCCGACCCGAACCCGACCCAAACCCGGCCGAACCCGACTTGAGCCCGAATTCAACCCGAACCCGACCCAAACCCGAATTCAACCCGAACCCGACCCGAACCCGCGGGTTGAGATCGGGTTCGGGTTCGGGTTGAACCCTTCGGGTTGAGGTCGGGTTCGGGCTCGGGTTCGGGTTGGACTCTCTGCAGTGCGGGTTAATGTCGAACCCGACCCAACCCGCCCGAGTTGCACCCCTATCATATACCAGTATACACTTTAAAGGGAGAGTGTATGATTTAAAAAAAAATCCAGTATGAACTGTAATTGGAGCTACAACAGAGTGGATTTCATGTGTCAAAATAAGTAGCAGAGCCAACTGGATTTAAAAAAAAGAGGGGTATAATGTGATTTATGTAAATATATTTTAAATTTATATCATTATATATTTTTTTACATTTTTAATAGCACAATTATAAAATAAATATGTATAAAATAAAATAATGACATTCACACAGCATAACGCTAAATAATTCTAAAAGATTATTAACATATTTTAAAACAATATGTCAAATTTCATATCGATGATTTACAAAAAAAAATCAAAACATAAATATAATAAGTAATACATACATTTAAATTTGACTTCGACGATGTTTCATATTCTGAAAATGTTGAATGATTTTATATTTTTATTATTAACAATGCTATAAACAATCATTCACTCCCTCATATTCATTCGATTGCTCAATTTAGTTCTCACAATATGCACTGCAGAAAGAATGCTCACTACTAGAAATCTCCCCTGTTGCGGCGGTTTAAAACCGCCTCCATATAGTACAACGACGGTCGACAACCCGCCTGCTTAGTAGGGGTCGTATTAAGTTGTTACTGCGGTCTGTAACATATTTGCTGCGGTTAGGTTGCGACGGTTTCTAAAACCGCGGCAATAGGTGGCTGCAAAAAATGTTGGTATGGAGATTTTGCCACGTTTTCAAACCACCTCCACATATGCTATTGCAATGGTTTTGCAACCGTCCCAGTTTTTTTGAAAAAAATTTGACAACCGTTTTTGCATCTTTTTTATCCTAACCTGGCATATTAATTTACTTAAATCCATACAATAAAATTAATTTTTATAATATTTATTGGGAAAGCTATTGAATAACAAAACAGATTTCATAAATAGTAACTGAATTCCAAATAATATCCAAACCTTAGAAACATGAAAAAATAAATGATTGTTTCTTACAAAAAAAAGAAAAAGAAAAGCATTCTATCTTATAGAAAAAGAAAAGTCCAAATCTATGCATCTATTGACGATCTAAACGTGAAAATAAATCAGTTAGACACTAAAACTGAGAAAGCTGATTAAAAGTCCAATTTTTTTTTGGATTGGCGCCAATTTTGATTACCTTAATTACATTATTTGCTATGGTTTCTAAATGTGGCTATATAATGTATGGGGGCGGTTCATAACAACCGTAGAAAAAAAAATTAAGGGCACTCTAATTGGCACCAATTAACATTCCCACCTAATATTAGCTACACTTTCTAAATGTAGTAATAATATATATGGTGGTGGTTTAGTAAAAACGCAGCAAATATATTTGGCATTTATTTATCCCTAAAATAAAAGTGACGTTTTACTTGCAACCAACGCGATAAAATATATATAGTGGTGTTTCATAAGAACCATAGCAAATAAAAACGCCTCTATAACCCCTTTTTTTAGTAGTGGCTGTTACACAGTTTTTTTCTAGCCCAATTCTAATTTCATATGCGTCGATAGAAAATCACTGAAATATATATTCATATAAACGAGAGGAATATGATTTGATAGAATTTTTTAACATTTTTTATAAATTAATGCATCCATGCAATTTATTGGAGTATATACTTCATTTAAAAAAAAAAACATCATTAGATGAGGTATAATATTTTTAAAAACTTCAAAACACAAGTAAAATAAAACTGGGACTGAAAAATAAACAGTACCTAACATTTTTCTTGCAGAAAATTAAAGATCATGGATCCCTGTGTCAACCATTGGATAATTTCACACTCCCATTCCCTCTTCACCTGCTTTGAAAACATTTAGGCCAGTGCAAAGGGGCAAAATTGTGGTGGGCGAGTAGAGCATGTTTTTTCTTTATATCCTTTACTGATAGACTCCTCTTCTACCAGTTTTTTAGTTTTTAGACATGTTTTGTCGAAATAATAAAATTACGGCACATGTGAACCTTTCTATCAACAACAACAAAAAAAAAACACGCTGGATATTTGTCAAGCTGCATGGGAGAAAAACACAAACCCATTACAAATACATTTGTTTTATACATTATTTACAAAACATGGCTATGAATTTTTATAAATGTGATCATTAAAAAAAATTCTTAAATTTTTTAAAATATCTACTCTTATCATATATTTATCAAAACATAAACTTTTTTTTAATAGAACAACAACTTATATTAATAAAAAATAAGCTATCAAAGATTTTCAATATATAAACTTTTATAATTATCTTCGATGATATTTCATATTTTGAAATTGTTGTATGATAATTTCATTGTCAATATTATTGAGTATATCTATTAAATAAAATTTATCCACCGACCACAAATGATGCAATTTGTAAATTAAATAAAAAATTTATAAACATAAATACATAAAAATGGGTTTCGGATACACAAACAGGTGAATGAAAAAGGGTGCAATGTTGATGAGTTTTGTTCATTATTTATATGCGATTATGCAGTAATGGGCCGGGAGATATTCAAATTAACATATAAAAACAGTGAAGGGAAAAAAAATCAAAACCAAATTCATGATTAGATACCTGGAACAGAGTAGGAAGATGACGTCGGCAACGTGACCATCGACGATCGGCGAGTCCGTCCGTCTATCTATCGGTGATCCACGCATCCTTCAACTTTGATGGAAGATCGATAAGGGGTACTGGTCAGCCAGTCCCATGATTTGTCTTTTTATTAGTGTTACACATTTTTTTAAGCCATAATTCCAGTCTTATATGCGTCGAAAGAATATTAACAGAGCATATACTCACATTAAAGAAGTATATGCTTCGATAGAAATTTTTACATTTTTTATAAATGTATTAATGTAATTCATTCGAGTATATGCTTTTTTTTTATAATAGCAAATATTTCATTAGACGAGATACACTAATTTTTAAAAAATTTAAAAAACACATAGGTAAACTGAAATTGAGATTAAAAAGTTTTTAAAAAGTTGGGTAGGGTTTTGGGGTCCACGTTTTTAGTGTGGTCAATAATGGCTTAATTATAAACATTGGCCCAGCATTGAGTTCTTTTTTTTTACTAACGTTGTATTTTTTTTTTGGGGATTTTTATTTTTTTGTCCTTATAAAATATATGATTTAGTGATCAATCTATTATTTCTTTATGTTATAGTTTAAGTCTCTATATTTAAATGGTATGTTATTTATTAGTCTATAGGAATGGACCTATAACTAAATTGTTTGATTTTCTTATTTGTCTAAAAATGAACGTATCCTTTAAATTTAAAGACTTAAACTGTAATATGAAGAATTGATGAATGAATCAGTAAATTATATAATTCATGAAGATTTAAAAATAAATTTTTATTTATTTTTTATTTAGTGGGGTCAAGCTTCAATTGACCCCACCACCCACGAGGTAGCGCCGTGGATCTGCAGTGTCATCTATGTGTCACTGGCACAGTATGATTCTCTCTCACAAAAGATTTCTGTGTGTCAGTGGCATAGACCATCTTATTCCCTTTTTTTCAGCGATTTCTTAAAAAGAGTGTGCAAATCACAATTTTTTCAGCGAATTCGCACAAAGTATACTTCTTTTTATGAGTATTTACACATACAGTCGAAAACAAAGGGGTTGTCTAGCTTGCCTTAAGACCAAGGTTATTTGAATGCATGATTTGATTGATGATCATGAACGTAAAATAAAGTACTATATATCATTCTACTAGAGAAAATCTGTGTTCTCCGAGAAATTGTGCCGAGGAGGATAGCCCGCCCCACCCGAGTGTGCAAATCAGGAGTTTAAACAAATTTTATTACTTGAGGAATTCATCTTAAAACATAAAGACTCTTCTATATTATTCTCAAATCCTAGTCTAGTTAGACAATTTCCAAGTTACACTGATAAAATGAAGCTCACGTGATTGCTAATGATATGCAATTCTCATACGAGTCACCAATGATAAAATCCATAAAAAACAACAACCACGTACCATGCAAACAGAAAATGAGAAAACTCAGAATCTCTCAATATATAGCTGGAAATAAAAATAGAATTACAAACTACAGTGCAAAACTTTCTAATCAAGCTGAAATTTACAATCTTCATCTTGTAAGAACCTAACAATGAAGTGATCTTGCTATACTTCCATTCACAAGCAACAACATCTAGGTATGAACAAGTAATAAATGAAACCAATTACAAAAGAATCATATGAAAAGAATTCAAAAAAAAAAAAAATGACTTTGTCCTCCACGCGCAGTAACTAATGGTACCAAGAGATCCAAACTATCTTCACCATCTCAACAAGAACGACGAAGAGAGCATCAGAGCCTACTCAACATTAATGGAGATGTTTTTCCTAACCAATGAGAAGGCGTACTCCATGAAAACAGCATCACATACAAGCTTAATTGGACCACTATTTGGGTATCCAAACGCAAGCTCTGACAACCTGAAGAGCTCTCTAAATATGGTGCTCTCAAGGTAGCCCAATGGAACCACAAAGCGCTTGCCGTCCGCCGTGTACACGACGAAGTGTCCCCGTTTCGCAATCGATGAATGGCGCGACAACCCGAAAGCCCTTCTCAGTTTAAAGAGAATCCCCTTTAGATTCAACATGGCTTCTTATGGTGTCTACTTGAAGTGTCTTATAAAGATATAAGAGAGCTTCGTACGTAGAGATTTTGATTTGTTAATGTTGTTGCCACCTTTGTCCCTCTTTATATAGAGTGGAATTTTGAAGTTCCGTTTCATAGGCAGTTACGTGCCATGGTTTTAGGTCAACCTTGTTCAGCCATTCATTGGGTTTTTGTTATTGCCAGGAACACAATATTTTATTTTTTTGTATGGTTTTTGAGGAATTGCAATTGACTGAGATTGTGTTTTATGGGTATTATAAAGGAGCATTCTAAGCTTGTGAAGGGAAAGTTTGGTGGTGGTTCAAAATTTGGACACTTGTGTGAGGTTGATTTTCAATATGGAATGATAGAGTTGGCCGTCTGTTTTTAGGTTTAATTACAAGGGAAATACGTGGGGGGTCAACAGATGTGACCTAGGTCACAGCATTCATGACTCATTGAGTTTGTAATTTTGCAAAGGGAAGTCCACGCACTTAAAATTGATATTCAAGCACAAATATTGTGATAATTTTTTTTTTGGTTGTATTTTTTAATTTTATCTTTATTATTTTTGTGTTTGTTATTTTTTAAAGATGTATAGCGGTATAGTGATCGATAAAATATTCAATCCACTAGAATTATTATCATTTTATATTAATTTATTTGAATATAGCTATTATATCTTATTTTTTCTAACCAAACAAGTGACTATTCCTTTTTTTATGTGCCCTTAATTATTATATTCTATATATGATGAGTTTCTAGGATGAGCACTTGATCCAAATCCTTTACATTCATACTAAAATCTCAATATTGTGTTGATATACAAAATATTTTGCCCATGATTTTCATCAATTATATTATTGAAACGCATAGGCATTATTTGTCTTTTAATTTGCATTACAAACACTCATTAGTATCACATTTTTTTTTTAAAAGGATACTTTCAATCCAATTTGTAGTCTTATTGCAATGTCCATGTTTTAATTTAAAGTATATATTTCGCTAATGAAATACATATTGTTTTAAAAAATAAAATACATATCCATATGAATTGAATGATTATATTTTTACTTTTTCATTATTAGATATATACTGAGATATTGAGTTGTGTATAATATATATATCATGTCCAAGATTTTGTGACTACCATAAAATAAGGTTGCACATACTTTCGTTACCTCTGTGACAATAGACTTCTTAATAAATTTAATTTAGTGGTCTAAAAGCTTTTCATGATGTTATATTGTTATACATACATTGAAAGATATATTTAAAAGAGATACCACGTTTGCGTAAACTGTGGGCGCTGTTTGACAAGAAACAGTATACTCAGCATTTGTTTTTCATAGCCATCTTTGCCATTTCAAGACAAGCTTGAAATCCATGTTTGGACGTCTCTGACTTAACATGTGATTCCAAACTGAGCTTTCATTTTTCATGCATGGAATTCAAAATACAAAGGTGACTTGAGATGCCGCAAATCGGAGAGAACTGCAATCACCAGATAATTCCATACATGTTGTCCCCTGTATTGGGTTCATTATCAACTAACATGCTTGATTTTCTTTATTAACTATGCAAATATATTGAAGATCGCCCTCAATATTTGAATTTCTTGATATACCCAATTTGTATTTTTGTAAAATTTCAAGACAGTAGTACTCTTGCATGTCAAATAGGCCACGATATTTCCAATATCAAAGTTTATGTCCCCTCACAAAGATTTTTGCATGGCTGGCTATGATTTGTAAATCTGAATGTAAAAAGTTCCTTGAATCCCAAGTCATACATGAAAAGAAACTCTGCATGCGTATATTATTTATACCACGAGTAGCACATGGGAGTCCTCCTCCCACTTCACATGTTAGGCTTTGAATGTTGAGTTTGATCCAAGAACAGTTTCAAATATGGATCCTTTCATCACATTTGACCAATTATGTTTCTTTAGAAAGAATAGCTTGCTTGAAATGCAAGATTAAGTAGAAAAATAGAAAATACAATCTTACGTACAAATAGGAAAGCATATTGCATGCATAATCATTCTATATGGAAATAATATATAGTTTCTTAGAAATTTTATTACAGACAAAACACATGTATGCCAAACCAATTCAGAAATGCATATATGTATTAAACAAAATCTTAACTGTATCTACGAGTCTTGAGAGATTCAAAGCGAGCAGTAAGCGAATCGTAATCTGGCAATTTTGGATGAACGCGATGAATCAGATCATGTTTCAAAGAACCTGAGCTATTTTCAGACTCTGCTCTGTCCTCAGCATGATAATCATCATAAGGCCGACGCAATGGAGGCGGCGGCCTATTCGGAGGCAGTCGTGAAGGAGCATCCATACGAATTTCTTCATCACTGTCTGAATCAAACCCATCTGAGTCATCAAACTTTATGTCTGAATGCACCTTGGGTGCGTTATAGCTGTGCCTCCTATCCATCTTAACTTCAGAATTGGCAAAGCCTGTTTCCTTGTTCCCTTCAGACATCGACTGGTTGTAACTCTGTGACTCTTGAAACCGCCTGGGGAAATTTGAACTGCCATCTGATTGGGTATGGTGAGTCTCAGGTGCATTTTTATTACTTGATAGAGGAGTGTCAAAGCCATTGACAGCAGTTTGATCAGTTTGATGAGATTCCAGTTTTGCAAGATATTCAGCGGCTCGTGCAGCAGCAATAGCTTTCTCTGCAGACTCTGCAGCTACTTTAGCAGCAGCAGCTGAGTCCTTGAAATGCATCGTAGTCTGTTTCTCGGTAATTGTGCTTTGTGTTTCACTGTCAATAAAAAATTTGTTCATCATATGAGACTGGCATATTAGAGTAGGATTGGATTGTCCACTTATCATACAAAAAAAGGCATATAAAGGTCACGAAAATAACATGTCATGTAACACTACCTATTGTTAGGCACCATTGTCTCCACGCTTCGTAGTGATGCAGATTTCACAGGCAAGCTGGACGCACTAACAAAGGAACGAGGCCCTCCCTATATATAAAGTAATTGATCAATGTAATTATTGTGACTCACAAGATTAAACAGATATTAAGGGAGTTGATGAGCGAATATCACTTGGATGCATTCACAAAAACATGCGTACAGCCTAAATGTGTGTATAAGGGTGTATATATAGCTGACAGGATTAACAGTTTAATATATGCAAGCAAACACGCACAAATAAACAAAGAGAAGATCTAGCACGTACCAGGGGAGGTTCTGGGGGTTTGAGAAGCTCAGTCTCAGTCTCTGTTGTATCCCACTGAACCTGGTATTCCTTTGCAATTTCCTTCATGATTTTCAGCTTTACCTCCCCGGTGGGCGTTCTAAGAGATAATCTCTCTATTAGCTATACAACAGAAATCCCGATAAGTGTGAGCAATTACTAGAAATGGAAGCAGAAGCATAAATTCACTACTACTTTCTTATATATTATGAAAATCCTAGGAAAGAGCTAAGGACAACTCAGATTACGAGATCTTTTTTTAAAATGCTTCTTATTTAGCTAGTGTATGCATCATTTTGCCACATATAATATAGTAAGCAGAAAGGAAATAACAAACTAGATAGAAAATAACCCTATATCATATAATGAAACAGACAGATGATAAGTAGAATAAAACTCTGAAGTTTCCTCTAATCCTATAATAAGTGGTTGGTGCTGCAGAAATCTACCAACAACCTCACCAGGTAAGAAAATCTAATTAAGATTGCAACAGATAACAATAGGTTACATAAATTCAGCACAATTCTAATACTAAACTTCCTCTAAATCCCATCCTACCTAACTTTGCACCACTTCCATGTAAATCATTTCCTATGCATCAAACACCTGGATCAACATAACAAAACAATAAGCCACACGGGGTTGGCACTTTGGCTAAAGCCATGGATTTACTCCCTATTTTGAGATGGGCTAGTTTGGCATGGGGATAAGGGCGGGGATAAGGAAATGATTGGGTTAAATCACATATTATCCCATGTTATCCCATTTGACATAAGAAAAAAAAAAGAAAGATAAAGAATGGACAATTATCTATATTTTAAGAAAAAAAAATTAGGGATATTTTGTTCTGGGTAAAACGTGAACATAATTTGTCCCCACTTTTTAACCGCATTTTGTGAAACACGAACAACTTTTTTACCCACCCTTCCCAAAAAAAAGAGAAAAAAAAACACCATTAAAGCTTCACTCCTTTTCACTGCATTTCTCTCATCCGTGGACTCACCAATCTGTGCTGTTCTCTGGTTGTTGTCAATCATGGTTTCCGTCTTCCCCATTAACTCTCTCCCTCTCTGTCCTCCCCCCATCTCCCCTCACTGCATTTCTCTCATCCGTGGACTCACCAATCTGTGTTGTTCTCTGGTTGTTGTCAATCATGGTTTTCGTCTTCCCCATCAACTCTCTCCCTCTCTCTGTCCTCCCCCCATCTCCCCTCACTGCATTTCTCTCATCCGTGGACTCACCAATCTGTGTTGTTCTTTGGTTGTTGTCAATCATGGTTTCCGTCTTCCCCATCAACTCTCTCCCTCTCTCTGTCCTCCCCCCATCTCCCCTCACTGCATTTCTCTCATCCATGGACTCACCAATCTGTGTTGTTCTCTGGTTGTTGTCAATCATGGTTTTCGTCTTCCCCATCAACTCTCTCCCTCTCTCTGTCCTCCCCCCATCTCCCCTCACTGCATTTCTCTCATCCGTGGACTCACCAATCTGTGTTGTTCTCTGGTTGTTGTCAATCATGGTTTTCGACTTCCCCGTCAACTCTCTCCCTCTCTCTGTCCTCCCCCATCTCCCCCAAAAGTTCTCCCCCCCCCCCCCCCCCCCCACTGTCTCATTCTCAGTTTCCAGCCATTTCTTTCATCTTCACCCCTCTTCCATCTTCACATTTCTCTTAATTGTTTTGGTACAAAACCCATTTCAGGACATCTTATTAGAAGTTAAATCTCTATCTATGCTTCATATAAAACATAAATGGGTTTTCATTTTCCATAATCAATTGAATCAATTTGAATGCTGAAAGGAACACAATACATTCCTTTTTAAGTGATTCATATGTAAATGATTCATTTTGTAAATTCAAAATTTTAATGCTCTAAAATTGTTGTGTGTACAATTTAGTTTTGGGGGGATTTGATGTTATAAATTAGATCTGTGTGGGGGATGTCATTATTTGTCCTTGGATTACAACATGCATTTCTTATGCTTGATTGAATGCTTATGAAAGTAGTTGATATTTTTCAAGTATTTTATGTTAAAGGTTTTTATGTAATTTTAGTTTATTTTGTATGGCTTTCTTCTTTTGGTCATCTTTTCACTTACAATTGCAAGTTATAAGTATTTTTTTTACTGATGTTTACAAATTTAATGCCCCATTAATAGGAAGGGTAGACTTTGTATTTTTAAAAATCTTTTTGAAATTATCCCATATTTTAGATCATGTGATCCAAATTCAATTCAGGATAAGAGCATTATCAAATGTAAATTTAAGTTAACTTATCCTAAATATTTATCCATTTACCAAACTAGGCCTATAGGTCTCAAGTTCAAATCCTCCTAGGCTTACCTCATGCACAAAGTTCGTGGGGATTATATGGTTTTCCCAGCATTAAGGATTTAAGGGGGGTTAAAAAATTAATGTTGGTAGTACAATTCAAATGCTATGGGCATGAAGACTATAATCTGAAAGGGACTTACTGCACTATTGACACCACAGCTGGGGCATAGGTCTGTTGCAGAAGATACAAAGTCCTTTCCATACTTTTTTTCAAAGATGTCTCTGAGTCGTGTAAGTTCTGGGATATCTGAGCATCTAGGAGCTGCAAAAATTAAACTAGCAATACCTTCCTTTAAATCTGCTGGGCATTCCCTAAAACACGAGAATAGCAACATTAGATAGAATTCAACATTTAGTGGTGAGGTAGAGATTGAAATCGAACCTTTGCTTTGCAATGATTGAGAGGCGCAACACAATGAGTTCACAGAAGAGCTCGATGATTTCATTTGCTGCCATGATATTTTGCTCTCTGATTACATGTTCCACCTATAAATCATTGATTAGTATTATATCCAGATCAAAGTGTAGAGAAAAATTGAATCCAAACTGCAAATATACTCAGAAAGGCTTCTTATTCAATTCTGAGATTCTTCTGAGGCCATGTCAATATTCAATTATTTGAAAAAAAGACTAACTTTCGCCAGGAAAAAAAAATGTTGAGCTCAGTGTTTGATTATTTATTGCTACATCAACAAAAAAAAAATTGCTTGCTGCTATGTAGAAATAAGAATTTCTCTTCATATCTCAGCGAAAATAATATCCAGCAATCACGCTACTTAGATGTTTTGGAGAAACCAAGTATCAAATTGAAGGTTAATGTTATTCAAGTGAAGACCAATGCCATGCCATCAGTTAATTGAAATGTAGCAAACAGAACAATTACTAGATATAATATGCAACCTACAAAAAAACTCTACCAAATAAATAATACAGAATTTCTCATTCCTGTGTGCCCCATACAAAATGTCACTCATTCCTCTTTCTCAATGAATTTCTCAAGACTGGATTTCTGAAGAACATAAATTCTCCTTCTAAACCAGGGATGACCCTAAGCCCCTGTTTGGGTAGTGGAATAGTCTAGCATAGGATGGAATAGGGGTCAATATGCTCAAAAACATGTTTGTTTGCAAGAATTGGTGGATATTGCTATACCAAAATAGATGAGAATAAATTGATTATTGATATTCCAAGTCTTCCCTAGAATTGAGTTATTCCACTCCATCTATTCCAATGATATAAGAGAGTTCACAAGTCAAATCACCAATCATTACCTCTTATAAATTAGTTCACATTTTACTAATCTACATTTTATTCACATTTTATCTGCAACTTATCCATGATCAATCAAACACCAAAAACTCCATTATTACGTTTTTCAATGAGAATAACTAAAAACACAACCAAATAAAAAATGGACTTATTCATTTTATTTATTTTTGAAGATTGGTGCCCCAAGGTTTGATCTCTGACCTCTTTATGGAGAGGAGGGTGCTAGCCAAGTTTCCTAAAGCTCGGTTCACAAAATTACTTATTCATTATCTATACTGAAATAGACTTATGGCACTACCCAAACAGGGCCTAATTTTCATGGGTAATGAATAACGAAAGACATAGTTCACTAGCCAGTGCGCACAGATCGATTCCTCAGTAACCCCAGCTAACCTTTATTTTACAAAATAAATAATAAAAAAAACCCAAAAACTCCATAGCAGCTACTCCTAAACCCTAACTGAAACAAATATCAAAATATATAAAAATCCCAAGCAATCATCAAAGATCTTCATTTTGTGGAAAAAAAAAAGTACCCGAATCCGCGCTGTAGCATCCTGACCGGATTCAAGAAGCAGAGCGACGTCCCGCCTCATCTGCCTCACCTGCGCCTCCCTCCGGTTCCTCAGAAGCTTTATCCGTGCCGTCGCCATCTTCGCCGTTGTTTTGCTTCGTTTTCAGACAAACAAAGAAAAAAATTAAAAACACAATGAGAGAGGAACCCAAAAAAAATAGGTGGGGGGATTGGAAATGAGAGTGGGTTTTGGTACCATCTGGATGGGTTGAAGATCCTCCCACCGAAAAGGGAGACTCCGAACCCCATTATTTTCTTGAGGGAGACGACGACGGGGGAGTCGCTTCCGATTGCCATCTGAGAGAGAGTGCGTGTGACTTGTGAGTTGTGAGAGAGAAGAAGAAGAAGAAGAAGATGGTAACGGTTACTTTTGGTGGGACTGATGAGTGATGAGAGGAGGTTTGTGATGTGTGGGATTTTTTGAACGTTGGGGGTGGGGTCCATTCGGCTCGGGACCGACATTTTTCCAGCTGTTTTCACTTTTTGGCTTTTTAGGAAATCGGGAGTTTTTATTTTTGTTTTTTTTACTTGCTCGAGATCTCGGGAAGAGTGATACGCGTACAAAGATAGAGTTTTGGATTGGAATGAAAACGGGCCCAGCCCAATTAATGCTTCTGCTTCCAGGTTACTTCTTGGCCCAGACATAAATCTACGGTCGTAAGAATTGTTTCTTTTTTGGGAACAATCCAAATAACCCCTTGTAAACTGTCTGATATCCATATAACCCCCTGAGTTTTCCTAAAATCCATAGAACCTCCCAAAACACTTACGTAAATCCAAATAGTCCCTTGAGTTAAATATTCAATGAAAAATTAGGATTATTATGTGAATATTCTGTCTAGTTAATCCTGATTGAAAACATAAAATATCAAAAACCTTTTATAATATGTTAAAATTTTAAAAAAAATATCTATAAATGATTATTTTATCATTTAGGATATGATTTTATAATTTATTTTTATGGATAAATCGTCATGTACAGAAGATTTTTTGCATTTTAAACAATTTGTGGTAGGTTTTTAGTATATAATGTTTTCAATCAGAGTTAACAAAACAGAATATTCGTATAATATTCATTATCTGTCAATAAAAGTTTAACTCAAATGGTTATTTGGATTTACTTATATGTTTTCAGGGGGTTATATAGGTAAGTCAGAAGGTTATATGGATTATAAGCATTTTATAGGGGGTTATATGGATTTTTCCCTTCTTTTTTACATTCTTGATTGCATATTTTGTAACGGGGAAAAATCCATACGACCCTGAAATCTGACTGAAATTCGTATAACCCCCTTAAAACACATAGTAAATCCAAATAACCCACTTAATAAAAATTTTGTTAATAGATGATGAATATTTTGTGCATATTTCGTTTAGTTAACCCTGACTGAAAATATGATACACTAAAAAACCACTACAATGAGTTAAAAATGTGAAAAATCCTATAAAAATTATGATTTTATCATATCTGAATATATTATAAAACTCTATCTGAAAGGGTAAAATCGTTATTTATAGGAAAAAAAATTTACATTTTTAATACATTGTAGGTTCTTTTTGACATATTGTGTTTTCTATTATGGTTAATCAAACATAGTATTCACAAAATATTCATCATCTATAAAAAGAGGCGTAGGATCCATTATTGCTTCCAGAAAGAAAATGTGGCAAAAAAGCCCAACTGGACTTGTTCATGGGCTAGGAGGCCCAGTTTCGTTTGGTTATGCATCAAATACTTGTAACCCTCAGGACTGTTAAGCTTGTAATCGCCCAATGAGGCTGTCAGTTTGTAACCATTGTAATCACCCTATGGGCTACAGGGTCTCTGTATAAATAAATAAAAATGACATTTAACTATTGTAGAACTGAATACTCTGGTGATGTGTCTCTCTGTGATTGTCTCTAGCACCTAAAAAAATTTAAAAAAAATGTTATACCCCATTTGGATAGCGGAATAAGAATGGATTAAGGGTGGAATAAGGTGGGATAAGAATAGATATGAGAAATTGATGTTTGTTTAAAGAGTATATGATGGAATTACTATGCCAGTATAAATGAGTATAAGAGAGTATAACAATTCTAAGTAACCTCTAGGATAAGCTATACTCACTTTATCTATTCCCATGGACCCACATGTCAAATCAACTTTTTACACCTTATCACATCAAATCACCTATCAATACCTCTTATACATCAAATGACCCACATGTCAAATCAATTTTTTCACACTTTATTTATATTTTATTCTTTATCAATCAAACAACTCAACATTTATTTTTACGTTTTTCAATTAAAAAAAAATACAACCAAACAGAAAATCTCTTATTCATGTAGATTTGTTATCTATACTAACATAGTTATCCATCTAGAATAATTCAATTCCGTTATCCAAACGGGACTTAGATAATTATTTAAAGTGGGACATCCGGGTGGTGTCTGCTAAATAATCACTGGTGCTCAAGTTGAGAATCTGTTATTTTTAACAATCAAAAGTGGACAACGATATTTTTAATGCAGCAATGCATTTACGATTAAATCTCAGTACATAAAAAACAATAACAAAAATAAATTCACATAAGAGAAGAAATATATTTACATGAGTCAGTTAAAATTGTCTACGTACAAAAATGAAAAGCAGAATTGACATGGGGGAGTCCAGTCAAGGTCTTATATACCAAAAAAAAAAAAAAAGTACTTGGGTAAAAAATGTTTTTCATCTTTTCTCTCTCCTGAGCACCGTACATTTCTCTAAAAAATTCTTTAACAATTTTCTCTTTGAAAAAATTAGGCTTTTTTTTAACCCTCACAATAAAGAGATTAAAAATTATGATAAAATTTCAAGAAAATATGATAAAATTTATAAAAAATTACTAAAGTACTCTTATAGTATAATTCTAGGTCTTCATGAACAATCCATTCATATTAGAATACAATATATCTTACAATAATCTTCACATTGGCTTGCATTCGCAACATTCCTCAAAGATAACTTATAAATGTCCTCCGAATTGCTTGCATGGTACGCTCCTAGCAACTAGTATGATCATTATATACCCCTTTTGAAGGTAGGGGGCTCCATTATTTGGTCAATCCTTGGCTTTCATGAGTAGAGTTATTCGTGTTAGAATACAAAACATCTTACATGAAGTTATTCTCTCCACATATTAAGAAAAACATAGTTTTTTAACACTTATTTGTAAAATGTGTCTGCAGTTTTTAATTAAGTTGCAGTTATTTATTTTGTTTAAAAACGAATTTAAAAAAATTAAATTCCTGTAAACCCATATTTTAAAACTCACATTCAAACCGCATTGCTCATATGAAGTTATGCCCTTCATTTAACCACATGTTACTCAGATACAGAGGATCCGATCCTGAAAGAGGACAGCTTGATTGTTATTTGGTTGAAAAGACCAATACAATTTGTATGATCAATTTCAATCTTTTGTACTTGTGTTCCCTTTTTCCCTTGACATGTGAATGTAACCCCTTCTTTCTATGATCAATCAAACTTTTTAGTAGGTAGGCCCAATGGCCTCTTTACAGGATTTGGCGCACGTTAGTTAAAACCCGAGGCGTCTCTTTGCCGACATACCCTCTCCAACGGACCGGAAGATTTTAATGTCAGTATTTATTGATGATTGTTTGAACTAAATATCTTTTAAAAAGATAAAAACTTTTTATCAATTAAAAAAGGATTTGGTGTTCGTATACTATTAAAAAATATGTTATTTATTTTTGTATTATTAAAGCATGAAAAAATTATGTTATGTTTTTAATCAAGGTTAACTAAACTGAATTTTAATCAAATATTTCTCATTTGTCTACACAAATTTAATTCAGGAACTATTTGGATTCACAAAGATGTTTTCAGGAGGTTATATAGACTTCAAGAAAAAAAAATTATCATTTAGCTTCGATTGTAACTGCTTTGTTGTTATAATATTAATATTACATTTTAACCTTCAATGTATATAATATATTCTCGTAAGTTTTGCATATATGTAAATGTATATACATTTAGGTTGTGTTTGGCAACAAAAAAACAGCTTTTAACTTTAAATGTCAGGTCAACTTAAATACGTCATCATTTAAAAATTAAAAGTTAAAAGTTGTTATTAAACATGTCAACTTAAATACATCATCATTACTATATTCAAAAGCGAAGCCAATGAGGAACGGGCTGGGGCCGGGACCCCCCCAATACCGAAATCATGTGTGAAAGTCATATATGAGTATTAGCCGCAAACTATTTCCTTGGTAAAGAATACTGATTTGTTGGTAAATATTCTTCCCAGGGAAACATTTCGTTGGTAAGTTAGTCGGTCGCAATGTAAATGTATTACCTAGGAAAAACCTTTCATTGGGAAATACCTGTTTGAAAATTGAATTTTTTTTTTTTGGGTGTGGGGGGCCTAGTAATTAAATGAATATAAATATTATTTGAGTATTAGAGTTGAAAGTTGTTATATTCAAACCAGTTCACAATCCGCTTGCATCTCACACATTATATATATATATATATATGCTTAGTTAATTAAATATTTTCTCTCATAAAAATTAAATACATATCCATATAAATTGAATATATATATTTTAATTTTTTTTTTGTATAAAAGGTATACTGATATATATTAAAATATATAGTGTTACATGATTTCATATAATGCCTTAGTGACATGACTACAAATGAGTTTCATTTTTTTGAAATTGTTAAAAAAACCATATGGTGGTTGAAAAACATCATTACTTCACCCTTAAAAGGTGTGCATAAAGTTAAAAGCTGATTTTTAAACTGTGTTTTCAAACGCTAATTTAGAAGGATAGAACAAAAAAATTACATTGGATGCAGTACATTTATAGACAAGAATGACATTTCACACTCCTCACAAGAGGACCATGCATGTGTTCTCTGTGAAGGAAGGTTCTTCCAGGGCATGGTGGATTAGTCACCCGTGTTGTGGAAATGGAAGTTACCACTGAAGATCCAAATTTTCGTTTGGATGGTGTTGCAGGGAAGACTTCTCACCCAGGAGTGCTGAAGGACATGGTGGCGTGCACCTTATGCAATGTGGGGGTGGACAGTTTATTTTCCCCATGTGTTTTATTTCGGACCATTTTGTAACCGATTCCAATCATTGTAAAAACGGTCTACCACTTTCAAAAAAAAAAAAAAAAAAAAAGACATTTCACTGTTGTAGAATGGAAAAACTCTTGTGATGGGTCTCTTCGTAGTTGTCCCACTTTGCAACAAAAAAAACAGAGAAGTCGTCATATAATCGTTTAATTTGAACTAGGACACTAGGGTGGTGGTGTCTAATATTTAATAATCCTTATATAATGTTATCCGAACAGCTAAAAGTGGACAATGATATTGTTGACGTAACAATACATTTATGGTTAGATCTCAACACATGCAAAACTATAAGAAAAACAATTAAATTCACACAAGAAAACAAACAATATTAGCATAGTTTGATTAAAATTCATGTCTACTTTTATGAAGAGAGGAGAAATCTTCAAAAACTTCTCTATTATTTCTTTACATTATGGAAAAAGATTAGCTTTCTATGACATGTAGGTCTTTTTTTTTGTCACTCCAAAACCTTCTCATTCAAAATGATTAAATACTAATCTAAATCATATATATAAATGACAAAATCTTCAAATATCAAATGAATAAAATCATACTCTAAAGTTTATTAAATATTGATTTAAAATAAAGATTATTTAAATAAAAATTATTAATATTGAATAAACATGAAAAATAAATAAAAAAAGATAAAAAACATGAAGAAATTTTTAAAAAATATTAGACTCAAATTCTGAGACGATTTGATGTTTCACCAATGGTCAATGTTTTGGTCTATTCAACAAAACCAAAAAAAAATGAAAGAAGGGGAAGGGGTAATATTGTTTTTCTACTACTTTTTTGGATGTAGGGAATGCTATGTGCTTCCCTACCCTTATGGCGGCTGTTAAGGAAAAATGTAGTGAGGGAATGTTTTAGAAGGACCGTTGGACTTGGTTTTTAAAAGATTTGTCTCCCCACATAAAGAAATATGTGATATGGGAGTCTTTTGGAGGTGCTCTGATCTAATAAGTAATAAGATTACAAAAATTTCTCAGTTTTTCTCTCACCTCAAAATCATCCATTTCTCTAAAAAGAATCTTAACTTAGTTGTCCATTTGAAAATTTCTAATCTTTTTTTAACCTTAACAATAAGCAGAAAAAATAAATAAGATACAATTTAAATTTTTTTTCTAAAATACCCTTATAAAATTTCAGTTTGATTCTAGGTCTTCACAAGCATATTCAATCATGCTAGAGTGCAGTACATCTTACAACAATCTTCACATTGGCTTGCATTCAATTTGCAATGCTCCCCAAATATAACTTGTATATGTCCTCAGAATTGCATGGTACCCCTAGCAGCTAGTGTCATCACTGTACCCCTTTTGAAGGCAGGGTGCTCCTTCATCAGGCTAACCCATGGCCTTCACGGATAGGATTATTCACGTTAGAAATTTATAATGCAAGACATCTCATAACATAATATTCCGTACATTTTTTTACGTAAGAGTGTATGATGTTAATTAATAAGCTATATGGGCTAATAGTAGGCAATTATGTAGCATATTTTGCATTTGCTCAAAGCTTATCCAAAGTCATGTTCTTCATTTAGCCACGTATTCTTGAGATAGGTCATACTGTTTACGATGCAGGTCGCTGACTAAATCAACCAATGCGCCCGAATAATCTATCAAGTCACTGTTCCTCTTTGAATCCACCAATTGTAGTTTGTCTTAGAGCATCTTCAAAAGCCTCCTCTGTGTTTCCTTACATTGTAGGAAAAAAAAACTCTATATGACATGTAGGGAACCTTTTTTTATCACTCCAAAAGTTTCCTCATTCTTATCCTACATTCATTTCAAATTACTCATTCACCCAATCTATATCTATAAATTACAAGATTTAAAAACACATTTTATAATTTTTTATCATTCTAAAATTCAAAGAATTATGCATAACAATAAAAGACATATCGGAAACACAAAAGATAAAAAAATTTAAACCAATCCCACCATAACCAACCCCCCCCCCCCCCCCCCCCCCCCCAACACACACACACAAAAGAGTTTTTGAGCAAACACACTCAAAGATTCCTTCAAAATTTCAAAACCCACAAAAAAAACCCTTAAATCCTATAAAAAATTATTGAGCAAACCCACAAACCCCCCCCCCCCCCCCAAAAAAAATTAAAGAGGTTAGATTAAACCCATTCAAGGCCCCTAGGCCCGTGTGTGTTGTGAGAGTGAGAGTGAGAGAGAGAGAGCTGTTGATGCTTGTGTGATTTCAAAAGAGTGAGAAGATGATATGTTGAAGGCTTTCACGGATCAAACCCAGTGAGAGAGAAATAGAGAGAGAGAGAGATGGGCGGACGGATGGATGGTTGGTGGATGGACGGACGGGGGAGTTCGGATAAAATCAAAAGTTTTGAAGAGATGAAATCAAAGATTGAAAATAAATGGGGTGAGAGAGAATTGGCTGGAAAATTTTTTTTTTGTTGAAAGGGGCAATATGAAATCTTATAGGGAAAATATTGTATGGAGCCTTGTAAGAAGTCTTTTGAACTTTTTTTTTAATTTTCAACTCTCTGTGTTAGAAAATAAGCCTTAGGCTTTTGAAAATGCTCTTAAGCCATATTAGCAAGAAAACGTCATCTCACAAAGCCTGCTAGAGCTCCAAAGAATCTCACTTGTTCATAATGTGTCAGATCATGAGAGCTCGTTATGTTTTCCCCCCCAACGACTATGAATAATAAAATATACACTCATTTATATATTAGTTAAATTTAATTATTTTTATGATAAATCTTCAAAATTTAAATAACACACATTCTTTTAATCAAACTCTGAGAGAGGCTCGAAGATCTGAAGTCCTGATTTCACTCATCAATTTTTTTATTGCATCATTTTTAATGTTTAATTAATATGTGATCTAATCATCCAATTTTATATTAGGTATTTAGTTTTCACTCTTTGAAAAACAAACATAATATCAAAAACCCCCTAAAAAAACTGAGTTGATTATTAACTCTTTATAAAATTATTATGTCTTATTAAAAAAAAACTCAACCATTTCGGATTATTTATTTTCTATCCCTCCTAAATAGGTAAATTATGAAAAAACCCCTCAAAAAAATATTATTATTTTAAGACCCCTGTAAATTGTAATATCCATTACAAAAACTTTAATTATATCTATTGTTATAAAAACCATTAAAAAATGATTCATACGAAATTAGTATGAACAATTTCTGTAATAGATTAAACATGTGTGATTCTTATGAAGACAATTTGCATTTTAAGAGTCCTAAAATAATAATGTGTATTTTGAGGAAACTTATTTATTTAAAAAGAGTAGAAACTAAACATTGAGTTTTTTTAATAAGATACAATAAAATTTGTAAGGTGTTAATAATAAATTCATTTTTTTTTGAAAGTTTTCAATAATTCACTATTTTTTACCAGGGATGAAAACTAAAAAACCCTTTATATTAATAATATTTAAATACGTCAATTCATATTTGGGTAAATGAAAATCTAACATTAGGCGTGTATATATATATTCAATCACCGGCGGAACGAGGAAAGGTCGGAAAGAGGATAGCTTGATTGTTAACTTATTGGAAAACCAATACAACTTATATTGTATAATCAATTTCGGATCTTTTACACGTGTGCCCCTTTTCCATTGACACATGAGCATAGCCACTTCATTCTAAATCATTCAAACTTTATTAAGTCGGCCCTTCTCTTTTACACTTCATTCTACATCAATCAAACTTTATTAGGTCGGCCCTTTTTTCCTTTACAGTACTAGACGCACGTTCTTTAAAATCTTAGGCTTCGTTTTGGGAGCTCTTCTTGAGCGGTCGCGTCCAACAAAGCAGGAGTATACCACAGAAGCTATTTTTCTGAGGTACCGTTTGGATTGGAGACTTGGACTGTTGCACTCGTCGAAGCGAAGGAGAACCGCGGAATCAATGTTTTAATGCGTTGGCGAAGTCGGAGAAATTTACACATAAACCGCACAATCACCCATCAAACGCAGAAGCTGAAAAAGGTGTTTGTTTGGGCGGTGGCGGGGCACCGAGGCGGCCGACGCGAACGCGCCTAAACCTTCGATTCAAACGGTGCCTGAGTGTTGGTGAAGAGATCGACAAATACACACTTATCGCACAAATCAAATATAGAAGCTGTAAATTCCATTTGTTTAAGCGTATGCGAGTCTTGGTGTTCGTTGACGCATACTCAAGGCAAACTCTTTGCCAAATAAAGCCTTAGGCAATGTATGTTCTAACGTCTCCTTTTCAATTGAACGATATTTTTTTATATCAGTATAAATTGACGAGAATTCTATCATGAATGTTTAGATTAAAAATCATTAAAAAATTAAAAATATTTTATGAAAATTTCATTTATATATTTTAACGAACATGTAACATCCT
Source organism: Acorus calamus (assembly GCA_030737845.1). NCBI lineage: Eukaryota > Viridiplantae > Streptophyta > Magnoliopsida > Acorales > Acoraceae > Acorus > Acorus calamus. The sequence continues at coordinate 2,936,156 of CM060858.1, read as the reverse complement.
ATACATACCATATTAATTGCACGTTTTAAATTTCATTCAACAGTCACTCACCAATAAAGAGAGAGAGGAATATTCCTTCCGTATTGCAGTAACAAGCGCAACTAAACCAAACGCTACTCTCCGTAACAATATAATAATCCGAATGATAATTTCCCGTCAAACCATCCCTTTGACCCTTCCACACCTTTCTCCGCCCTTTTCGCTAAGATCAAATATTCACAAACCACGTAACCACTAAAATTAACAAAATAATAAAAAAAGTGTACCACACCACCCTTTCCCGATCGAGTTTGATTTTTTGTGCTCGGATTTAACCATCACAAAAGTGCAGTAAATATTCCACTTAATGAATTTAAAATTAGATCAATTATTAATTCTCATCATTAATCTACTGTTCATCTGTACTTAAGCCTCCGTTTGTTTCAAGAATAACTCATCATATAACTAAGAATGAGATAGGATAGCCATTTTTCTTACTTGAATGTCTGATATATCCTAAAATATCTTATGCAGAATAAACTGGTATAAATGGTGTATGAATTCTAATCCCGTGTAAATAACGTTATTCCAGATTATTCCACCCAAAGAATATGTGAGTTCACTATCAAATCAACTGTCATCACCTTTAATAAATCACATGTCAAATCAACTATTATTATTTTTTCACCTTTTATAAATATTTATTAACACTTTATTCACATTTTACCTAAATAACAAAATTTTTATTCATACGTTTTTCAACGAGAATAATTAACAAACAACCAAGCATAAAATAATTTTATCCTTATTTATACTCATTTATGCTGAATAACTGTATACCCAAGAATAAGTCCTATTTTATATCCAATAGCCAGGAATAAGTGAGAATAAAATAGAATAAATATTTTTGATTTTTTGGATGCATGAAACATTCATAGATAAACTATGTCAGAATAAAGTGGTACATGAATTCTAATCAACCCTTAGAATTAATTAAAGTTATTTCAGGTTATTCTATTCAAATAATATGTAGGTCTACTGTCAAATCAAATGACATCACCTCTAATAAATCACATATCAAATCAACTATCATTATTTTTTCACATTTTATAAATTTTTATCCACATTTTGTTCACATATTTAGCGAAACAAAAAAAATATTATTACATTCTCGAACAAAATAATTCTAAACAAACCTAAATACAAAATCATTTTATCATTATTTATCATATTTAATATACAAACGGGACATAAAAGTTAAACAAGATCATCTTTCCTTCCCAATCACCATCACGCACATTTTCCACGGTCTCCGACAAAACGCACGCACAGTCAACCTGTCAAACTTGGACGGCCATTAAACAATATAAAAAAAAAACCCAAACTCAACCCAATAATCCTTCCATCCGTTGTTTCAAAAAAAAGTAAAAAAAATGGGGCACAGTAACCTCACCGTGGACTCCCGCAGCGGCTACTGCAGCAGCACCTCCATCTTCTACAGCAAACGCAAACCCGTCCCTCTCCCCCCTCCCTCCACCCCCATCGACGCCGCCACTTTCATCTCCACCCGCCCTCACCCCGGCCACATCGCCCTCATCGACGCCTCCTCCGGCCGCCACCTCACCTACCCCGACCTCTGGAAAGCCGTCCACTCCGTCTCCTCCTTCCTCTCCCTCCGCCTCGGCATCCGCAAGGGCCACGTCGTCCTCCTCCTCTCCCCCAACTCCATCCACTTCCCCGTCGTCGTCCTCTCCGTCCTCTCCCTCGGCGCCGTCATCACCACCACCAACCCCCTCAACACCCCCTCCGAGATCTCCAAACACGCCTCCGACTCCAAGCCCGTCCTCGCCTTCACCACCGCCGACCTCCTCCCCAAGATCTCCGCCGTCCGCCTCCCGACGGTGCTGATCGATGGCGATCAATTCGAGGAGATGATGAGGTTCGAGCCGGGGAGGGAGAGGGTCAAGGAGCGGATCGATCAGGACGACACGGCGACGCTTCTCTACTCGTCGGGGACGACCGGGCTGAGCAAGGGCGTGGTCTCGTCCCATCGGAACCTGATTTCGATGGTCCAGATCATCCTCAATCGGTTCGGGCTGGATCGGGAGGGGGGAGGGAAGCCGGAGACGTTCCTATGTACGGTCCCGATGTTCCACATCTACGGCCTCGTCGCGTTCGCTTCGGGGCTCCTCGGATCCGGATCGACGATCGTGGTTCTCTCGAAATTCGAGATCGGCGAGATGCTCTCCGCGATCGAGCGGTACAAGGCGACGTACCTCCCCCTTGTGCCGCCGATCCTGGTGGCGATGATCAACAACGCGGCGGCGATTAATTCGAAGTACGATCTGCGTTCGCTCCGGTCGGTGCTGTCCGGCGGGGCGCCGTTGAGCAGGGAAGTGATCGAGGGGTTCCGGGAGAGGTATCCGACGGTCAGGATCTTACAGGGGTACGGACTCACTGAATCGACCGGGATCGGCGCGTCCACCGACTCGCCGAGGAGAGCCTCCGGTACGGGACGGCGGGGCTGCTTTCGCCCAACACGGAGGCCAAGATCGTCGACCCGGAGACCGGCGCGGCATTGCCGGTGAACCGGACGGGAGAGCTGTGGATACGTGGTCCGTACGTCATGAAAGGTGGGTGTGAAAAATGTGATCGACGAATGACGAAACTACCCTTTCATTTTTAGAGAAATTCGTTGCATGTTGACTGACTTTGGGGGGTGATGGTGAAGGGTATTTTAGTAATCCTGAGGCGACCTCTTCGACGCTGGACTCGGAGGGGTGGTTGAGGACGGGGGACGTGTGTTATGTCGACGAGGACGGGTTCTTGTTTGTGGTGGACCGGTTGAAGGAGCTCATCAAATACAAAGGATATCAGGTTTTTATTTATTTTTATTTGGGTGCACCGTTTGAGTCCATTGTGTGATCGGTTCTGATTTGATTTGATGTCATTGTACGTAGGTGGCCCCGGCAGAGCTAGAGGCATTGTTGCTGACTCACCCGGACATAACGGACGCTGCAGTGATACCGTATGATGTCTCGTTCACTTTTCACAGTTTATATTAGGTTTTTAATATCTCGTGGTAAAACTTAGATTTTTGTTTTGTGTGGATGTAGGTTTCCAGACAAGGTGGTGGGGCAGTTTCCAATGGCGTATGTGGTGAGGAAAACAGGAAGTGATTTGTCAGAGAAGGGGGTCATTGATTTCGTTGGGAAACAAGTGAGTGTCGTAGTAAAAGTTTAAGACTGTTTAACGCAGATCCAAATGTGAACCTTTGATAGGAGTTTCAATTGATAATTTGATATGGCGGGGTTTAGGTTTAATATACGTGAATATGTTGCATGGTCATGTATAGGTGGCGCCTTACAAGAGAATCAGACGAGTTGCGTTTGTGGGGGCCATTCCAAAGAACCCGTCTGGCAAGATACTGAGGAAGGATCTTATCAAGCTAGCAACCTCCAAGCTTTGAATCATGGACTTTTATAGTACTTATCAAAATGTATTATATGAAGTTGTTGTGAAATCGATTTTACACTGCGCGCAATGAGTTTGTTGTGTTCGATTGTATGCTGTATGCTACTACAGTTCGTTTGATTTGTTTGGTAAATTTGTTAATTTTTGTTGCAAGTTATAACTTATAAGAGGGGTTATAAAGTTTGGTTGATTGCACTGTTGTTACAGAGAAATGTCACTTTCTTTCTCCTTTTTGGTCATGAGCAGAGTCTTGAATGCACATGAAGTAGCTTGGATGATGGTTGATAGAAAGATATATTGATGATACAGATTACTGTATGAAATACACGCGTGATTGTGTCGTTTTTTTATATTATTATTATAGTGATTGAGTTGTTGATGTGTTATTTGGTCCCACGGAGCCGGAAATACGTCGTCTTAAAATTTTTTTTAACTCTTATGACCGAATCAAGCAGTTTTTAGTTCAATTGTTCCTTCATATACTCATTTCTTAATTTTTTTGGTGCTTTATTTTTTCTACTTTTGTCACTGGAATAATGAGATTTTAATATTTTTTTTCTTATTCTTCAATAAAAAATTTCAGATGTCTAAATATTAAAAAGGAAGTAAAAAAAAAACTTGAGATCTTCTTTGTACATTATTTATAGGACTAAGTATTGAATTATGATATAATTAAAAATAGTTTAAGTATGCTTCTTTTTTTTTTACTTTAATTTTTTTGGCCCCCAACCCTCCCTTTACTCTTGACAAAAAAAAATTTATAAGAAAAAGTAGAATATTTGCTATCCAATTTTATTTTTGAAAACAGAATTACAAATCTCTGAACAAGATTGGAGAGGGTAAGGAGGTGATGCAGCACGATCATGGACCATTAAGGACCACCATATGGAGGATTATGAATGATTTGTATTTTTAGTATTTTAGTTTTATTTGTTAGGATTTATTTTTATTTGTTTTAGTTATTGTATTTATATTTGAATTTCAAATCATTATTTGAATTCAAATTTAAATTTTAGTTAGGATTAGATAAAGATTTGTTAGATTTGTTTGTTAGTTTATAGATTTAGATAATTAGTTGAGATCCTAGTTTGTTAGGATTCTCTTCTATAAATAAACATGTAAACCAATTGACAAGGCAGAGATTATTGAATTTTGAAGTTTATTTTATTTATCTATTGTATTTTGTTAGGAGTACTAACATTTACATAGAAATACTAAATTTTTGGCATTTCTTAGGAAATCAACAGATATTTGAAGCCCAATATCCCTGGTATCCTTCTATTGAAGAATCAACAGCCTTGTTGGAGACTGCAGATCTCGCATCCCTGAAGGTCGATCGAGTCAGCAGAAGAGCGTGACCCCTCACGCTACATTAGTTGGTATCAGAGCAAGGTTCGACCACCACCGCGAGCCACCGTTGCCGTCGAGAGCCGCTGCCTCCGAGCACTGCCGTCGTCGTCGTTGTCGTTGCTGAGCCACTACCACTGGTGAATCTATATCCTATTTATCTATCCATTCTCTATATTTTATCCACAAAAAAAAAAAAAAAAAAAAAATTCACTCCACCCCATACAACCCAGATCCCACCGGAGCCCATCTCCTCTTACTTTTATAAAAAAAAAATTACATTTAACCCCTCATACCCAAGTCTTACTTCCAAAACACTCATCCCCACAAATATTTCTTTTCATTCCAATCCAATATAAAAAAAAAAATCCATGACCACCGGAGATCGAAATAATGCAAAAGTCAATTTGTTGAATGACAAATCAAAATTCAGTGGAACACGTCATCAACACCTCGGACTTCATCACCAAATCGTTCAACCAAACTCGAGGACGAGTTTTTCTGAAGAGGGGGAGAATGATGCAGCACGATCATGGACCATTAAGGACCACCATATGGAGGATTATGAATGATTTGTATTTTTAATATTTTAGTTTTATTTGTTAGGATTTATTTTTATTTGTTTTAGTTATTGTATTTATATTTGAATTTCAAATCATTATTTGAATTCAAATTTAAATTTTAGTTAGGATTAGATAAAGATTTGTTAGATTTGTTTGTTAATTTATAGATTTAGATAATTAGTTGAGATCCTAGTTTGTTAGGATTCTCTTCTATAAATAAACATGTAAACCAATTGACAAGGCAGAGATTATTGAATTTTGAAGTTTATTTTATTTATCTATTGTATTTTGTTAGGAGTACTAACATTTACATAGAAATACCAAATTTCTGGCATTTCTTAGGAAATCAACAGATATTTGAAGCCCAACATCCCTGGTATCCTTCTATTGAAGAATCAACAGCCTTGTTGGAGCCTGCAGATCTCGCATCCCTGAAGGTTGATCGAGTCAGCAGAAGAGCGTGACCCCTCACGCTGCATTAGGAGGAAAATAAATAGAAAAGAAACTAGAACAAAAGGAACCCCGAGAGTGGCAGCACCACAGATAGAAGAGCAATCCAAATCGAGTCCTTCTACCCTCCCGCTATTTCGCGTCTTACTACTCCCTAATCCGTGGGCGTGCACTACCCGCTATTGATGCTCTTGGCAAAAGTTTACAAAGTCAAATTGACATTGAACGACTCAACCACTTATGTCCTATGTTTAGTAGAATCGGAGATCATTCACAGGCCCGGCCTTGGGCATAGGCAACCTAGGCGGGCCCTAGCCGAGGGCAAGGCCCCAAATTATTACAAGCTTATATCCTATATATATATATATAGGGAACCGATTAGGTGTGGCGGTGCGGCCGTGTGGCAGCGATCACGGGCCGTCGATCACGGGTCCATTACATCGGACGGTCGGGTGCGATTCACGTCGACCGTTGGATGCGATGGACCCGCGATCGGACGGCCCACGTCGCCGCCGCACCGCCACACCGCCGCACCTAATCATTTATATATATATATATATATATATATATATATATATATATATATATATATATATATATATATACTGGCTCAACCATTTATCTCTAAGCATACTATACGATGATGTTGACAGTTTTTTAAATCCAACCATCCATTAAAAGTCCATTCATCCAATGGTGAGTAATCATTTTTTGACATTTAAAATTTTCAGATCTTGTAACCGTAGGTGAAGAGTCTTGCTCCCTTCTCTCTCCCATTTTTTTTTTCCATTTAGGGTTTCTCCATGGCTATTTCTCTCAATGCCTCTTCTCTCCTCTCTCTCCATCCTCTGATCCTCTAAAAATCAAAAGAACAAATACCCAAAAATTTTACAACAATATCCATCTCCATTTTCATCCTTTGTCACTTTGTAAGGTACTTAGTTCCATCTTAAATCTTTTGAAATTTAGGCTGAGGATCATTTTTGTATTGTGGGTATCATTTTTTTTTCTTTTTTGGTCTGTGGGTTTTATTGATTTGGGTTAAACATGAAAGAAGAGAAAAAAAATTATATATATTATTTTTGTTCTTGTGATAAGCTGGGAGGGTTGCTTTGTTAACAAATTAAATCTTGATTTTGTGTGCATTTATATGTTGGAATGCTTCTAGTCGCAGTAGTAGTACAATTGAACATGAGATTATGCCACCCAAACTCATAGGATGTTTAATAAATGTTGTTATTGATAAATATCAAATAATATATGTATTTGTTTTATTTGATAAATGTGTGCGCTTGGAAATAAAGTTAATATTGAATTTGAGATATATCCATCAAATTAATAACTCTCTCTTAACATCTATAGTTGATCAGTGAAAAAATAATAATATTTTGGAATCAATTTAAACAAAATGTACATCATTTTTATAGTAAACATGCATGGGGCCATTTAAAAATATCGCCTAAAGCCCGATCCAAATCTTCAAGTCTTAGAGCCGTCCTTGATCGTTCAACACCTATTCTGCAAGTGCCCAATCGCGATGCGCCTTTGGTGACTTATCAGGGCATGCACCGGTCTCAATATGACATTTCAGAGCCTTGAGGAGTTGTGGAACACAAGATGCCCAAAGCAAATTGTCAATGATATCTCATGCAATGGTTCTCGCAGGAGCATGAACAATTTGGTGGACCCACAATGAAATTATCCTTCAAGGTACACACATCTATTGGGAGAACATGTGGGACATATTTTAAAACTGCTTGAGAGATTGAGGCCGATGCATCACCTAGATGTGAGGGATTCTCCTAATAAACAGAGATTGATTATCGATGAGTGAGGATGGGTGTTGGAAATTGATGATCCTTCCGCACTTAGATATCTCCTTTAAATGGGGGTCAATCGGTATTTTCTCTAACTTTTTCATTTTTCTTTGTTTTTGTTCACCCCCAATTCGGATTTATATTACATTTTTAGTATTATATTGAAAATGTTGTAGCAATATCTATATTTCTTTAAAAAAAAACTCTCTTTGCCCTGTTGGTTGATATTAATGATCCCAAGCCACAAAAAACCCTACGTAACAACAATGTGCAATGTGTGTTTGTGCATGATTAAAAGTAAAGCAAAAATAAAAAATTTCATTTGACCCTTAAAAAATATAGTGTTTGTGTCAAATAATAGAAAAAAAAAATTCTTCACTTTTCTTTCCTTAATTTTTTCTTATTAGGAAAGGAGTAAAAAAAAATTTCCTTCCTATAGAAGAATTTGAAGAAAAATGAACATCATAAAAATTGTTCAAACAAAAACTTTTACTTTCTATCACTCTTCATTTGATAAAAAAAATTTATTTTTTTTATAAATTTTTTTATTTAAATTTGTGTACCTTTAGAACGGCTAACAACGCGTGATGGTTCTGTGGGAGTTATTTAACAAATTTCTCTAGTTGGGGCACTCGAAAGATGGGTATGATATGCACATGTTTTTCTTAATATTTTTATAATTAATTTTGCACTCCTAATCTTGGTTTAGCTGTATAATTATTATAAATAATGGTTGTATCATTCCCTTCAGCCCACTTAACCAAAGCTATCATTGTTGTGCGGGCCTGAGGACCCAGGCCTATACAAGGTCCTATTACGCGTGTACGTGTGCATCCAACAAATCTCATGTGTAATATATAGTGAAGTTTTCAAACCAAATTTAAAGTAATCATTTGAAAATATCTAAAATGAAAGATATCTAAGAGAGAACACCATGAGATAGGTTTTGTATTTCCTGCTTATTTTTTTTTATTTGTTATGTGCTTGGATCAATTAAAATGTTCAAAATTCATAAAATGAGATGCGTTCATTCTTCAGACGTGGTCTTATTGATGAAATGTGAACCGTATGATATAGTCACACAAAAACAAACATAAGTAGAGGATTCATTCCTATGAAAATAACGCATTTTTTTGGAGCGCTAATACACTCAGGGTATGTTTGTGCACAAATTTAAAAATAAAATGAAAGAAAGTGATGTAATTTGGGTCAAAGAAAAAATGATGAAAAATAAAATATTTTCATTTTGATCAATTTTTATGGTGTTTGTGTGTGTGGTAGAAAAAATTTCTTATCACTTTCTCTCATATCCTCACTTATGAGAATGCACATTTTTTTCTCACCTTTTCAATTAAGACATAATAGAAGAGAAAAAGTGATTGAAAATTTCATTCTTTCTATTGTTTAACACAAACACTATATATTTGGATGGATAATGAGAAAATTTTCACATTCTATCATTTTTCATCACTTTTCCTTTGACACAAATACACCATCAGTCATGTTCACAACTTTTTTTTGACAATCTGAAAATAATCATCCAATTGATTATACATTTCACTAGTTGAGTATATAATATACGTTTGGTTGAAATTTTTTATTAAAAGAAATAAAATTATATAATGATTTATCAAGGTATTTTTTTATTATAATAACACGTAATTCATTATATAAATATAAACTTTGAAAAAAATCAAAATAATTAAAGAATGCAGAAAAAATTAAGATAATGATGCATTTTTTTCCCCATAAGAACTATTTTAGGCCTGAAAACCCCCCACCCAAAAAATTCCCCACAAGATTCTTGTTTCATTCTCTCCTCACCCAATGCCAAAAGTGCCTCCATATATTTAGCTACAACCAAACCAATCTTCCACACCCCCCACACGAAATCTGACAATTCTCTCCCAACTCCAACACAAAGAAATTCAGATATTCCTGATTTTCCAGAACAGAGAAGGACGCGTGAAGAACAGTCGGTGAGGAGCTGTCGTTTTCTTTAGAGATCTACCCTGGTTTTTTTTAATTTATTCAATGTTTTCATTGTTAATACTTTCCAACCCAAAGTGACCACCTTTTTCAAAACTATCTGTTCTGTGATCCAAATAAACCCATCACCCCCACCACTATATAAAAAAAGGACTTCGCTTTCACTTCTCACACGAGACTCTTCCAAACATGGCTTCTTTTCAAAACTTCATGTTCTTCTTCTTCTTCTTCTTCTTCTCTCTGTTGCTATCCCCCTCAATCGCTTGCGAGCGCTGCGTCCACCACACTAAGGCCGCCTACTTCTCTTCCTCTACTGCTCTGTCGGGTACGTTTGGGCTCATCAAATTCGATGTTTTTGCTTGGTTTATTTTTTTGGGTATTCTTGAATTCGATCGTTTATGTTGAATTTTCATCAGGTGGGGCTTGTGGGTATGGTGACATGGCTTCGAGCTTCAATGGGGGATACATCGCAGCTGCGACTCCTGAGCTTTACAGGGATGGCATGGGTTGTGGGGGTTGTTTTCAGGTTCAAAATCTAATCTTTTTCATTACTTTAACATACCCAAAGCTTAATATTCAATTGGTTTTAACGATTTTGGTTTGATGAGCAGATAAGGTGCAAGAACCCAAACCTCTGCACCTCTGGTGGAGTCAAAGTTATCGTTACAGACATAAACAAGAGCACCCAAACCGATTTCGTGCTCAGCTTATCAGCCTTCACAGCAATGGCGAAAGAAGGGATGACCCGAGACATAAAGCGGCTTGGCATCGTAGATGTCGAGTACAAGAGGTAAACCACGATTCAAAACCTTGAGTGTGACATCTCAACAAACCCTTCTTCTTACATGTGGAGATTCTTTGATTGAACAAAAATAGAACAAAAGCCGACAAATTTGGTGAACCCCGCATTTGATACATGTCTTTCGGGTCATGAAATCGACATCCCACCAAACCCATTTCATGTAATCACTATTTGATAGTCTTTTTTTTATTTCTGTTACGCATGTAATAACAGAGTGCCTTGTGAGTACAAGAACCACAACTTATCGGTGAGGATTGAAGAGATCAGCTGGAAACCGAAGTATTTGGTTATTAAGGTCCTATATCAAGGTGGCCAAACCGACATCCAAGCCATTGATGTCGCCGAGGTACTAATGATGTTGAATCGAAAATTTCATATCAATACGTACTGACATGTTTGGAATTTGGATGGATGACACATGTCCATCAAATGACACTTTTTTATAAAAAAATTTTAATTATTTAATGAATGTCTGATGAGATTCTTATCAACATGTACTGATATAAAAAAAATTTAATTGATTAAATTCGTTATTGGTTTTTCAGGCTGGTGGATGGAACTGGAGATTCATGACTAGGAACTATGGCGCGGTGTGGAACACGACCCATGCCCCAGCCGGACCATTGCAGTTTAGGATGGTCGTGACAGGCGGCTACGATGGGTTGATGGTGTGGCCGGAGAAGGGGATTCCGGCGGAATGGAAGGCCGGGGCGGTCTACGATCTGGGAAGCCAGATCAGGGCGGTTGCTCAGGAGGCGTGTTCACCTTGTGATGCTAGTGATTGGCAATAGTGGATATATAGGAAGAGTCAGACCTTTGCCTGGCTCATGTAGAATTTATTCATACGAGTTGCTTGTATGCCCTTTTTGAAAGTCCCAAGTGTTAAAACATCTGAGTGTTTGTTTCGATACAGAAAATGAAATACATAAATGCGCTCCAAAGTGGGTTAATTGTTGTGAATTGTCTTTTTCTTATTGGTTTTAGTTATAATTTTGGTTAAAGTTTTGGGTTATTAAATCTTTTTTCATGAAAAAAAAAATTGTGACTTTGTGAGTTGTGACTCAAATTAATGTAAACTAATCATAAAAGTGATGATACATACCCCTACTAAAAGATAATAGGATGGCATTTCCTCTTTACTATGTTTGGGTAGAACAATAACAGTAGAATATACGGGAATAGAGTAGAATAAGTCCAAAACATGTATTTATTTGCATGGAATAGAGAAACATAGCTATGTCGAAGTAACTGTTTTGGGGCTTGGGTAGATTCCTTATCTGCCCGGCTCTATTTTTTTTGTTGGGGTGCTGATGAGGGTCATCCACCTCGCTTTTATTGCACCATTTTATTTATTTATTTCCATCTCCTTTCTCATGTACTATAAATTTATATATTTCTTTTGAAATAAAAAATTTTACAATTTTACTATATAAAAAAAACTATGAATAAACTGATATTGATATTGCAATCTTTTCCTCAAGTTAGAGTCATTCTACCCAAACTATTTTACTGGTGGTTTAAATATAAAATGTAAGTTGTTTCGAAAACCAAAATGTAAGTTGTTTCAAAAACCATGGACTGCCTGAAGTTTTAGGTATTTCTTTGGATCCTTTCCACCCAATTTTCATGTTTTGTCACCCCATGAGTCCATGATACTGTCCTATGTCAAATCGAGAGGGAGGACTTTTGTGCTCCAATCAGTTTGGTGGCCTTTTGTTCATTGTCAGGTTGAATGTCTGTAGTGTTACGAGACTAAATATTATAAATCACTGAATCCTAACTCATACCCACTCACACATGATGCTTTCATCGGCTATCACTAGCAGGTACAACATAGGTGATAGGTGGTGGTGGGTGTAGGACTGTCAACGGTTCGGGTCCAGATTGGATCGGGGTGAATCCGGACCCAACCCGTTTGATTGTCGGGTCCTTTGGGTTGGGTCCACATTGGGTCTCGGGTCGGGTCGGGTCGGGTCGACCCATTAACAAAAATAGATTAGACAAAGAGAGATTGATAAACTTCTTAAAGGCCTACAATGACTTCATTTTTATTTCTTTTTAATAGAGTGTAATACATTATAAATAATTTTTCACTATTTTGATTTTTTAATGTTTAATAAGATGACATTTGGAATACGGTTTAGATTATTACGCTTTTACGTAAAGTCAAAAGATTGTAAAAATATTTCAAATGCTTAAAATTTTAAATGAGTATTCAATATTTAGTTATAAATGTTTGGTTGGATCATAAATATTGGATTGGATCATAAATAAAAAAAATCATAAAGTATTTGGGTTGGGTCAAACGGGTCCATCGGGTCCATAGGATCGGGTCAGGGTGGACCCAGACCCGACCCGTTTTCATTGTCGGGTCTTTCGGGTCGAGTATTTATGCCTTCTATCGGGTTGGGTCTGGGTCAGGTCCGGGTCGACCCGCGACCCGTTGACAGGCCTAGGTGGGTGACAACTAGAAAGGCATTGCATAAATATTTCATGAATTATTAGAAGGCTCACACTGGGATCCACATCTCACCGGATTTTAGTACATGTAGGTGTAGGAGATCATGAAAAATAGTGTGTTAAAAAAAAGTTTTCTTGGTGTCTATATTTGTCTAAGGGAGTGTTTGAAAAGTGTTTAGGCGCACATTTGCTTTTTAATAAAGCGAAAATCACAAACTTGTTATCAAACATCTTTCAAAAATATATTTAATTCACTAATTACTTACAGCTTTTAGTATAAAAATGTTATTTTTTAAAAAACGCATAAAATATGATTCCTAGATATCAAATTTATTTAGTCATTTTATTCAAAATCTTATATTTCAAATGTGTTTTCAAATGTTATCTAAACCTGATAAATATTGATTATTTTGGTTATTATAAAAGAACTAAAGTTGCGAAATATTAAATGGATTGAATTTTCATCAAGCATCAATCATCAGAACTATTAATAGGCAATCATTAGAACTATTAATAGGCTATCCCCCCCCCCCCCCTTTTATTATCTTGCACACTCCTCTTCAGTTGTTAGAAGGGTTTATAAAATAGAGTAAAATGCAAATAAAGTAATCGTAGTACACACTAAATTATTCAGGCTAGGTTTTAGGAAACAAAAGTAAATGTAATTATTCACAACCGTTTACAGTCCCGCCTGTTCACAGTTGTTTTAACTTTTTTAAAATTAAAAAAATAATGAGATGTATATTTTTTATAAATATTTCAATAGGTTCTATAAATCTACTTTTAAAAAATGAAAAAAATAAATAAATGAAGTATAAAGTGAAATAGACAGCTACTAAAGTAAATGAGATTAAAACACTCAAGTAAATCACTGCTGCATATAAAGAGGGGGGTTCTATTTGAGCGGCCCTTCGAATTTGTAAATAAGTCCATCTTAAGTGGATTTTATTCTTAAATATCCATTTGGATATTTCTAATAAATACACCTTTAGTAAATAAGTTCACCTAATTTTTTTTTAAATATTTAATTAACATGCTTTTAATAAACATGTCCCTCATCTCATATATACTGGGTTGAATGTTTTTTTTTTAAGGTTTAGAGTTTTAAGGATTTGTGTGAACTTGTGCATAACAATGAATTCTCGTATTGTTTTATATTTACATTACATTTTTTTATATTAAAATAAGTTAATTAGGGCTGTCGGTATTTCGTTGTTAGCGGTTTGACACACTATACGAGTGGGAGAGAGGTTTTGGTGTGACAGGAGCTTGCTCATTGTTTGCATATGAGGTTAATATATAATAAGTTTATACAGTAAATGATAATTTAAGCAAGGGTTAAGATTTCAAAGAATAAGTTATAATTTTAAAAGATAAAAAGTCCATCAATTTTGTTCATGTTTACATTTGTTAAAATTAGGATAAAAAGTGGAGATAAGTGTTATTCCAGCTTTTAAGTGGAAACAAAATATCCTCATTTTCATTTCAAAATTGAAAAAACTATCTGCAGTTTATTTCCGATTATTTTTTATACAAATAAGAATAAGTTGCCCATCCCACTCACTTATCCCCTATAATTTCCCCTTATCTCAACATTTATCCCCTTGCCAAATCAACATAAATGATTAAAATGTGAGAGGTTTACTTACAAGGGGGGCTCACTTACATATTAGATGAGCTCAAATGGAGCCACCCTATAAAAAGATAAGTCAACTTGAAAATCCGACCCAAGTTTAAAAAGAAACTATAATTAAGGGATGGCAACTAGGCAGGTTGAGACAGGTTTTATGAATCCCAAACCCAAACCCGCCCATAAGAATCCTTATTCCTAAACTCGTGACGAGTTTAGTTTTTTCATTATAAACCCGTCTCATTTGGATCGAGTCATGTTGGGTTCGGCCAAGACATGTTTAGAAAAAAAATATTAAAACATATTTTTATGTAATATTTAATCAAAATTAAAATTTTAAGTAAAAATAAATATTTGTTAGAATATACCCTACAAACTAAGAAATAAAATAAGAAACATAAACTTTCAATTTCCATAATAAGTGACAAATATAATGTTTCAATTTTTTTTGAATATCAAAAGACAACCCGGTGTATGTTTATATGATTTCAAATTTCAATTAAGCGTTTGAGTTTATTTCATTCTGATTTTTTTGATATAATCCCAAATAAAAATATAAATTATGTAATTATTATAACAAATATTTAATCTTAATATTAATTGTAATTGTGACGGGTTCGGAGCGGGTTTGCTAAGTAGATCCATTTCCTGTCTCAAATCCGTCGGTTTCATTTTATCTATTTCAAACCAATCCAAACCCAAACCCAAACCCGACTCGTCTCAACCGGTTCAGGTCGGGTGCAGTCTCTCTGCCATCTCTAACCACAGCCAAATCCCAACACGACCCGGCCCAGTGAACAAGCTGCCCCGACCGCTCAAACCGAACCATAAACGGGTAATCGGCTCTCCTATACTACCTGGAAACCCAGAAATCCTGTCCGTCCAATCGTCTTTTCCAATCCCAATCTGATCGGACGCTCCATATTCCAAGATCACATCAGTTTATCGAAGTCGTAGAGGGGGAAGCGAAGCAGCAGAGGAGGACAACAGAATGGGAGGAGGTCACGGAGACGGCCATGGCGTCACTTACAATGGTTTGACCATCCACGCCCCCAAGCGATGGCACTCTGTCGCCGGGAGGGGGATGTGCGCCATCATGTGGTACCGTCTCTTCTCTCCCCTCTCTCTGGAAACCCTAATTTTCAGATCGGATGACAGTTTTTTTTTTCCTGAATTTACAGGTTTTGGGTCTTCTATAGGGCCAAAAAGGACGGACCTGTAGTCTTGGTATGATTTGTTATGAGAAATGGTCTTTCCTTTTCATTGATTAAGATTGCATTTTAGGGATCTAATGAGAAATGAATGTTTGATTTAGGGGTGGAGGCATCCATGGGATGGTCATGAGGGTCATGACCATGATCGTGAGGTATCACATTCTTACTGATGTTTCTGATTCAGCTTTTATTTTCCATGTTATTATGATTGTCTTGACTGAGGATGGCAACATAGTGTTGTCTTTTTTGTGTCTATAGTAGCTGTTGTGGTGAAATTCATGTCAAAGCGTGCATTAGGGACTGGAATTCATTTTCTGCAGAACACCCCCCCCCCCCCCCCTCTCTCATATAGAAATTCATCTTTTAATATGAGACAATATTATCAATCATTAGTTTTCAATGTGATAATCACTCTCATTTTGGTATGATGTTTTTCCAGCAGAAAATCCATTAGCAATGGGAATATCGCTGATCAAAATGCATGATTTTGACAATTTTGCCTATTTTAACTATGGATTTTTGTATGAATTTGTTTGGTTTATATATGTTCTTGGTTTTTGTTTTGGGTCAAAGGTATGATAAGGTTTTCACATGATGGGTTGAAGTTGGTTGGAGAAATGGGTTTCGTGGCTTCTCCTATTGCTGCCTTTATCAGTATCTGTGTCTTGATTACTTTCATTCTCTGCCTTCATACAAGGATGGTGATACGAGAGGATTAAATAGTAAATCTGACCTGTTTGGCAGAGGAGTTATTAGGAACGGGATAGGAATTTGGAAATATAAATCGAGGAAGAGTCAGAGTATGTTGTGATCTTTATCTTCCAATTCGAGCTCATGTTGCCAACTTTCAAATGATTATATATCACCTTTGAACCCTTTCTCCTAGCTTACTTGTGTCAATATTTTACATGATAGATAAAGTACTCTTATTTTAAATTTTAGATATTAAACTTGGTTTGCACTATAGGCTTTTTTATGCATTACAATTCTTTGATGGATGTAATGCTTGATGTCCTCCTAATTTAGTTGTTTACCAACAGTTTGTAATAAAATTACAGGAAGCTTGCACTATTTACCTAAGAAAATAAGTTAAAACATTGTAAGCTATGGATACAGGTATTCAATCCACTATTGTCTTGGAAGAGATCATGCTTCTCATATTATGGTTAGGTTAGTAACTTAATCCGACTGATATAAATTCAATGAGTGCTCTATTTTAGAGAATATCTATCAGAATGAATGATCATTTGATAAAATGAACCGATTGGTTGTGAAGGAAGTCGAAAAGGAATGTATGAGTGGAAGAGAGTAGATCGGGTGTTAAAGTAATAGGGGCAAGAATGGATTGGGAGCAGATCATGTTCAAAGTAGGATCAGTGGGGTATGACAATTAAGAAGTGGAACAGGTGTTGAATTTGTTTGGCTCTGAATTTATTCCAATCTGCTTGTTGCCATCCCAACCATCGATGCATTTTTTTTTTTGAGAAACAGTAGACAATCTACCTTGACTATATTAAATTGTTGTAGTACAAGGTCCAAGAGGATATAAGAGAGGAGAAGAAGAAATCGCCACCTTCACAAATCAATAGAAGAGGATTCTACTGAATGCAGACAACAATCACCCTGACAACCGATAAATTTTTTTATTCATTGTTAACAAATCAATATGGATTTCTTGTGGATTTTGAATTTCAAGTGTGTATCAAGAAATTCAAAGCAGATACCTAAAATAAAAAATGGTAGATTCGTTGAAGCAAACCAGAGCCTTGTGGAGGGTTTTCCTTTTTCTTTATCTCTTTACCAAGAAGCTGGATGAATGGGATCCTGAGAATCCATTTTCCACATGGAGATTAAACTTTTTGCATTTGCCTTTAAAGGAAGTGGATCGATTGATGCACGCTTTCATGCAAATAATGATCATTTCAAAGAACAAAAGCACTTTGGAAATGGTATTGGACACTCTCCAAGTACTTCTCTAAATATCCTTTGTGAACATGTTATCTCTTCCTTTTTTGGTTCTGTTTAATGCTCGTGTATAACATATCCTTCAAAGCATGGAATTATTTAAGTAAAAATGAGGGCTCAGCGAATGAAAATTCTTGATCAATGATCATAGAGTAGCCATTTCAGTTTTTTTAAAGTGTAGAACGTGATTATCTACAAGGAGTGTGGATTTGACGTGAAGTAAATAATTCCCTTTGTTTTTGTTATGGAAACACAAATAGTAATCTATGTAACTAGAGGACAGATACATTCTATATCCAAAGTATAGAATGTGATCATCCACCGGTTGAATTTGATGATCTCTACTAGCTTTGAGAGTTATTGTTGCGTTTGAGGTAGTTATGACACTTCTTCCATTATATTGGCATGTTATTGCAAGTGCTTAGAGTGTGAAAATGGTTAATTACATTTTATGCTTGTTTTTACCAATAGTGATTGTCTAAGCTCATTATTCATTCTACTTAATACATGGATATCTTGTATGGATTTCTTTTATAATTTGTTTTCATCAATTTTTAAAGCAAAGCTACATCAATATTAGCTAGAATATGTTTTCAAAAAAAATATTAGCTAGCATAAAACTTAACTCTTATGTCATGGCTTGAAGGTTGTTTGAGAAAGGGGTACCCACTGCTTTCTCCCATCACATTTATGTCTTCCTCTACCCTCTCCTCTTTTCATGCGTGCCTTACCTCTCATTTCCTGTCTTCAGTTTTGCTTCTTTGACCTTCTTCTAGCATGTTCATTGTTTCCCTTGATTTATAAAGATCAAGTGCATGAGAAGTTGCAATGATTTTAATGGTCTTTTCTTGCATTAAGTCTAGTCTAGAAAGTGGCTGAAGGCTCCAACCATTATATGAACATCCTTTCTCAGGACTTGTGTAATTATTTGCTGGGAATTATCTTCCTCAGCCCTTCTTTGCATGTAGTATTACTGTATTAGTGTCTGAACTGGTTGTTTGCTGAATTGCTGTAGAAAAGAAGATTACTGGGTTTCTATTATGATAGAATTGCTTTATTGATCAGCAATTGACATTGTAAAAAACATAATACTGTACTGCTTATAAAGGAATTGGGTTGGTGGATGATAGAAATTTATCAAGATATCCAAGTCTAGAGGAAACATGGAGCCTTGTAATCCAACTCTTATCTGGTCTTTCAGTGTATCATAGTTTCCTACTGCATCCAAAAGTTGCTTGTGTGCGCTTTACGATCCATTTGTTATGCTTGCTTACCTTATGTTACAATCACTTTGCTCCACCCTTTTTCTCCTTCTTATGTCACTTCATGTTGATTTTCCGCTTAACATTACAAGTTCGTTACATAATGATTATATTTCACTTATTAATTTACTGTCAAATCGATTCTTGTTGATCTTCCTCATACTTAGATTATTTATCTGATAGATGCTCTAGTCATTCATCAGTTATAGACATGCATGCATGTCAATGCATATTGTATCGACATTAAAAACGTAAATAACTGTATGTTATATACTAGGTTCATTCCAATCATTGAATGGGTATAAACATGTTTGTTTCATATAGGAAGTTACTAGTCTTCCCCCACGCACGATGTGCGTACAAACTAAAGATAATATATTTTTAAAAAGCCACCTCTATTTTTTTTAAACCCCCTTAAAACCTGTCAATACATAATCCAAAAAAAGCGATCAAGTTTTGAGAATTTTAATCTTTGTATAGATTTATTAATATTATAATATTCAATCTGATCAAATATAACCAATCAATTGATATATAACCAATTTGACATAAAAAATAAAATAAAATATTCTATTACTATCTTTATCTTAACAAACACATAAAAGTCATAAAAAATGGAAAATAAATCCGATACTCTTCTATTACTATTCAAATCTTAAAATACTTTAACTTAACTAAAAAAATTTCAAAACAATTTGGAATGATTAGTATGTTAATGACACCCAAAAATTGAGAAAAAAAAATTTTACCAAACAAATTTTTACATAGTTTGTTAATAATATTAATTTGTAATCAAATGAATTTGAGCAATATATTAATTTAAAGACAAATATTATACAAATTGTTTTTTGAAATTAAGGATCTGTGAAATTCAATAAGATAGATTTGATGAATATCTCATATTATCCTTTAAATATATTGACATTTATTTATTTTTCATTCTTATCCTTAATCCAAAAAATAAAGATCATGAAAAATTAAGGGTAAAATCAGAAATGAAATGTTACAAAGACACAATATTGAAAACTTAAACACTTCCGGGTTGGTATATAGATAGATACATCTAAAATTGTTGTCTCACCAATTTTGCACCCACAATATATAAGGAGTATTTGTTTTATGCCTCAAAATCATATCACCTATATGATAGCCGACCAACTGTAATCATAATATTTAAATCTTAGATCATGAAAAATTAAGGGTAAAATCAGAAATGAAATGTTACAAAGACACAATATTGAAAACTTAAACACTTCCGGGTTGGTATATAGACAGATACATCTAAAATTGTTGTCTCACCAATTTTGCACCCACAATATATAAGGAGTATTTGTTTTATCGCCTCAAAATCATATCACCTATAATGATAGCCGACCAACTGTAATCATAATATTTATATCTTAAATCTAATCTCTGGTCACAGCAGCAGTGATCCTCTTTTACTTACTATGCCTCTTCTCCCACGTGGTCAAGTTAGGCGCTTTTTTTGGTAGAACATCAAAAATTGCTGTACTGAGCTTAATACTTGGACATATCATGCGGTGCTTGTTTTATCATCCTGCCATGCATAAGTACAGGAGATGGTGATTAATCATATGGCAAAAATGACAGTCCTAGTCACATCTTTATCAGCCTTGTGAATTTGAAGTAGGCAATATTCTCCAAATGTCCTGATCAAATGTCTGATTACCCATCAATTGACTCCACAGTCCTTGTCTGTCTGCCAAGACTTGAAATGTCGATCATGCCTGACTGTAACCATAACTTGCCCCCCTGGTAGATAAATGTATTACTATTTGATTGGATCTTCATGGTAAAACTCCCCAATTTGTTGGCAAATCTGAAAGAGACAGTTTCCTTTGCATGTATATCAGCAGTGTCCGGCCTGGAAGGGATAAAATTTGCACCTTAGGTGCCTATCAGGAGATATTGGTGGTGGCATTAACTTGATTTTGCATTGTGTATTTTAATCCACAATGGTGTTTTGATTTTTTTTTTCTAAATGAAATAGGTGCTAAATAAACAATGCAATTGGCTGATTCATTTGAGTGGCTATTCTTTTCAGGCATCCCACTGAAGAACTGGAATGGGAACAGCAAGGGAACTCTCATTTGTCATTCATGTTTGTAATAGTGATATGCCTTTATTTGCATGGACCTGAATAAGATGATGATACAGAACCTGTGTTGTTGAATTTGATGCCTCTATTTCATGTTCGAGTGAAAGAAACTATAGGTTGGCAATCTTATGTTTAGTGATAAAATAATTATATCATGTTGTATTGCCTTCTAATCCATTTTAAAAATGCTTTTTATTTGGTTATGTGATGGATCCATTATTATCTGTGGCCTGGCCTGGTTATGGAAGGGAGATTAGCCTGAAAGCATACCTGTGATAAATGACCATCTCCCACTGCATGAAGGGTATCTAGCATTGGCTAAATACAGTGAAGCCCCTGTTTCATTGGGTGACAAATACAGGGATAAGCAATTTAATGGGTTTATCCTGTAGAAAACCTGTTTGGCAAGAAGCAAGCTGTCCCATTCCAGGATGGTCTACAATTGGGAGTGGAAGCTTATCCCCACTGATGGTGGTAGTGTCCTATAAATTTCATTTGTGTCATGTGACACAACTATCACCAATTCTAGACCTGGTTGGACATAAAGTCTTAACCGCCCTGTAAATGTAATGACATAAGCTATAATGGGATAGATAATTATTAAAGCATGAACAATTATACTGGTCAAATAATTTTTTTTTTTATTTAGTTGTGTTTTTAGTTATTCTTGTTGAAAAGGGTAATGTTTTTGTTGTTTTTTTCAGCCATATGGAAAAGTTGTGATAAAAATGAATAAGATAGGGATACGAACCGGTAAAATATAAAAAAAAATGATATGACATATGAGTTTCTGATTTATAAAAAGTGATGACATGTGATTTAACATGTGGGTGTTCTTTAGATCAATGGAAGAGAGATTAAGTAGATTAATATAATTTCAGAGAGCATCTGAAATACCAATACTCGTTTATTTTCACTTATTTTGATATAGTTATACCTTTTCACCATATCTAATATTTATTTTTCTAACTAAACAGATATCCAAAACTAAGTTGCTCCAATTTTAATGAATTAAAATCTATTGATTCTGTTTTTCTTATTATTTGTCAAGATTTTTCTTATTATTCATCAAGATAAAAAGTGGGATAAATGTTATTCAATTTTTTATGCAAAATAAAAACATTTTATTTTCGATTTAAAATCAAGACAATTATCTCTGCTCCCCCTATTTTCTTGATTTTTTTAAGGCCCATATAATATAGACTCCCATAAAAGAGTCATACTGGGGTTCGAACCCCGATCAACCGTCAACCGAGGGTGGTGCGGAGGGCTCCCCCTCCTCCCTTCAAAAGAGGGCGGGCATGCTCTAATATTCCTGATGGGATCTAAATGACCCCTTACAATACTAGAAATCCAATCTTGCAATCCGACTGAGCTGTTTAGAGCATCTGCTGGTTCTACTACCCCCTCTTGGTCTTGGCTTGTGGTAGAATCCTCCTCAACCATAAGCTTTTTAATTTTTTATGTTTTGAATGTTGTGGACATTTGTTCTGAATAAATTTCATGGCTTAAAAAATATCCCATATTTCTATAGTATACCGTACCTACTATACCGTACCCTAAGTAGTACAAGACCCTGTCTCATTAGAATCTTCCATGCAAACGTCATGAAACCATTTTTATTTCAGCACTCCACATCATGCAAACACCATATTGAAATATATGTTAAGATGATATGAATCTGAAAAGCCAACCTGTCATGTCCGGTGGAGAGAAAACGCACCCCTTTATCACTAACACATACGTGGACTGACACATGATCAATGAAAACTCCTCCATACAGGTATACATGGACACGTATGCATTTCTTTATTTCCTTCATTAATTGTCGTATATGATCAAGATACGTGCGCATCTTATATTGAATTCTTGATATCTTTCACAGCAGACATGCATGACACACGGGTATTGATTATTGGATGAGGCTACATACAGCTTTGTTTTTTCATTTTGTTGTACATATATATTTATATATTTAATGCCCTACGACCTGTATTCGGACATATTTAATATAATAACAACATAAGATTGCATTTGTTGTTGTTGGAGTGTCATTTGCTGGTTACCGTACAATGGCTTCGAGAAGTCCACACTTGGCATTACCAAGTCTCTCCTTCCAAAGATAAAATTGGGTGTCATATATTCTAAGTAGTTCTAGGTATAGATCTTTCAAATAAAGTAAAAAAAAATTAGTACCAATTAAAGGATCACTCACCTATGGAGATGGTGATGCCATGAGATATTGTTGTTCGGTATCTACACTTGGCTGCATTGGGAATCGATTACATCTGCTATAATTAGTTTAATACGTGATGTTCGTAATTACTATTTTCATTTATCAATAACCTTCATTGAAGAAAAACTTAAAACTCATGAATTCTATATATAATAAGAAGGGTTAAATGCATATAGCCCCCTAAAAGTTAGCGTATATTCATATAACCCCTCATTTTCATCAAATATCCATTTAACCCTCTCATTTGTGTCGATTAATACGCATACCCCCCTACCGTTATCTTGTCAAACAACTCCAGTGGTTAAGTTAACCCAACATAATAAAAAGACTGATATACCCCTCCCCCATTTTAACCTAAAAGAACTTGATCTCTCCCAAACACTTCTCTCTCCCAAATAAAAACCCTAGCCGTTGTCCCCATCCATCCTCTCATCACCATTGCCGCTGTCGCCCGCCATTACCTCTCATCACCGCTCCGTCCTCATCCAGCCTCTCCTGTCGCCATAACCTCTCATGTCGTCGACGTCCCCAGCCCCATCGCCATCGTTCTGCCTCATCCTTGAATTCAACTCTCTCCTGTTGGTAAAGAAGAAAGAATCAAATTGAGTCATTTTGTATTTTATTTTTACAAAGTAGGGGGGTTATATGAAATATGAAATAAGAAAGTGGGTTCTTTTAAATTTTTGGAATAAATCAGGGGGTTATATGAATCTTTGAATTAGCTTCTAATAACAATAGCACAAGAAAGATACTTTGGTCATATATTTGAGTCCTTTTGGATTTATCGAACAAATTAGAGGGTTATATGAATATGTAAATTAACATTCGATGGAATATTATTAGAATATTTCTCTTTTTTTTACATGGGAAGTTAACCAAGGGAGTTAAATTGTTAACCATGTCAACATTCAGAGGGTTATTAGCATTTAACCCTAATAAGAAAAATGATGCATCTACAACCATGTGTAGCCTCATCAATCGTTTTGATTTTTTCTGAAAGTATACACTCACCTAATAAAATATATGTTATTATGAAAAATGAAATTAATATATACCTAGTAGTGAACCGAGCTTGGTTAAATCGATAAACACTACACCTCCCCTCTCTGCGAAAAAGATCAAGGGATCAAACCCTAGGGAACACCGTTCTTCAAAAAAATATATACACACACACCTAACTAGTAAATCAATACAGTTTCTTTTGCTTCTATAAAACATTCGGTGCGGGAAAAAAAATGTCGGTCGTTCGATCGCGGGTCCATCGTATAACTGTCGAAATCGCACCTGACCGTCCGATGCGATGGACCCGTGATACCCGTGATCGCTTCCCGCATACTATCATGTACTAGTACATTATACATTCCAATAAACAGTTTAGGGATCACCTATAAACTGTAGATGAATCTGTAAAATAGATGAAGTGAGTCGTAATAATAAATAGCGAATCCACTGATCTTAATAAAAATAGCACTAATCTTCAAATAATAACAACAATAATAATAAAATAATAATAAATAGTATGTTAGAACTGACAAGTAATGCAGATCTGCATCCCATCTTCCACTATGTTTCCCTGACAGCTCAACATATTCGCAAATCAAGTCTCCTCTATTATTTTTTAGTCTCACCCACTCGTGCGCCTCTCAATTATTTCTTATCACACCCAACAACAAATAATTAAAAAAAAAAAACTATAACCATCCTCTATATAAACCCCCCTCTCCATCACCCTCTCCAAAACATCTCAAAAAAACAGAACCCAAATCAATCAAAACCCCACACAAAAAAATGGTGTCCTACCCACGGTCAGTCTCCCTCCCAAACTCAAACCCAAACCCTAACCCTAACCCCACCACCCATGAAAAGTCCCACCACGTACGCTCCACAAGCCTCCCATGCAGATCCCACCCAATAATCTCCCAACTCCACCACCACGTCCACTCCCTCCAAACCTGGTTCTCCAAACCCTCCGAACCCACCACCTCTGCATGGCTTTCACAAGGCCTGACCTCTCTCAAGAGCCTCCACCACTCGCTCGACGACCTCCTCCATCTCCCACGCTTTGACGACCTCCTAAGCAAGAGAAAGTCATCCGGGTGGGTCCATAACCTTCTCGAAGACCTCCTCCTCTTCATCGACGCGTACGGGACCTTCCGTTCCTCTCTCATGTCTCTTAAAGAGCTCCACTCGTCGGCCCAGGCCGCGATGAGGAGGCGCGACGAGGCCAAGTTGGGTTTTTACGTGAAGTCTCGGAAGAAGACGGAGAGGGAGGTGTTGAAGCTCTTGCCGGTGTTGCGTAGCATCAGAAGACGAGCTTTGAATGCGGTCGTCGCGTCTGATGTGGGTGAGGTTTTGAGAGAGGTTGTGGTGGTGACTGTTGATGTTTCGGTTTTGGTTTTTGAAGGGATTGTGACTTCTTCTTCTTTGATGGGTTTGAAAGCTCGGTTTGGGTTGGGTTTGTGTGATAAGAGGGAGATCCGGGAAGTGCGGGAGGTGGCGGCCGAGGATCTCAGGGGGGTGGTGAAGAAGATGGAGGGGGATGTGATGAGGAGGGTGTTGGAGAGGTTGGTGGTGTTGGAGGATTGTATGGGAGAGTTGGAGAGAGTGAGTGAGGGAGTGTTTAGGGGTTTGATCAATACTAGAGTCTCCTTGTTGAATGTCTTGTAGAGTGGAAGATTATAGTGAGACTTTGTATATGTTGAGATTTTATGTGTGTAACATTTTGAGATGAAAAAAATTTGTTTTCTTATTGTTTAGATAAATGTATATGTGTGTGTACTTATTATGTGAAATAATACGCTTCGTATATGGAGCTGAATAGTAGACTCATATATTATAAGAATCTACTTGACTTTTTTCTGGAGGACTGACATGTATCACCTATTATATCATTTGGTGAGGTTTTATTTTTTTGTAAATCCCATGTTTTTCTTTTTGTCTGACATAATCACTTTTGTCTTTTTGTTCCTTTTGGCTGTGTAAAAAAAAAAAATCGTAGAGTCCAAAAAAAAAAAAAATCTCATCGTTTGATTTAATAGATGATACATGACAATCATATAAAAGAAGTTAAACAGATCTAAACAATATATGAGTAAAGCAGAGGATTTGGTCCCCAAATGGTATTGAACTAATCCACATTGATATGGTCATTTTTTTTATCAATTTAATTTGCTTACTGTAAATTAGTTCTTAATTAACACTTCTCAGATCATGGGAATTTAGTTCGACGCAATTAGTTCTTAATTAACACTTCTCAGATCATGGGAATTTAATTAGTTCAACGCTAGTAGGAGATTGATTTAGGATAAAAGAAAGTTAAAAGTTATTACAATCTCATATTATTAGCAAGCAAGCATGCCAATCAATCTATTATTAGAGACTGATTATATCCGATGGGATCCAGACTCTATATATATATATATATGTTGTATGTCATTCAAATGCGCAATTGCTTATTAGAATGAAAAGAAATATATGTCATGCTTCGTTTTATAATGAGCTAATAGTGAAGGAAAGGGGATTCAAAACGTGGACAATGTGTATTTTCTTTGGAAATCAATCAAGCTTGTAGATATTTTGTGGATGCAACAATTATCAAACTGAGTTAATTATGGACAATAATGCTATATGCAAGCCAGTCCCAAACTGTGCGCATCTTTAGGAAAGACAAATAATCAAAACTCAACAATCCACTTTAAACCGTATAAATAGGTGACATTATTTATACTAGCAGTTGCTAAAGTTGAACAAAGCTAAATTTTATCATTTATGGCACCCTGTCCTTTGTCCTTGCCAGTACTGCAAACGTTTGACCAAGATCTATGTATATATAACAATCTGGCATTATCAAACAAACAGATCCTTTTGATTGAGTGGCTTCCAAGAACATCAAATTTGTTTAATCTAAACGTACATTTTGTGACTGTCCTACACATTTTGATCATATTTATTTGCAGCGAACATGACATGCCGACAATCAAATTCTTGTCTAACATGACCCTAAAAATTATTCTAATTATCTTATATTTGAATACAAGATCCTAAGAAACTCTTCAAAAATTTGTAAACAGAAGTAGGAATATGAATGCAAGAAAATTCTGCAAAACACAGATATGCGAAGAGTACTGTTGTAGAAAACACAAAAAAATGAGTAATAATAATTTAATTCACCATTAAATCAAACATAATCAACTACATCCCTTTTTTACTTGGTGTGGTTTGTGGGTGATTGTGTGCATATGTTATCAAAACAGAAGAAAAAAAATCATATTTGCTCTCTCATGTATGGTATAGATTCTTCAATGTCTTTTCTATCCTCGTTTGGTTCAAGTATAATATTATACATGTTTACGGTCCGGCCTACAATGTACAGCAGTTTACGGTCCTGCCTATAATTTCTTATAGTTTTATAAGAAATGAAATATATGTACTCTAACCGATTGTATGGATGTAGCTTTTTTTAAAAAAAAAATTTTCAACGAGATATCTACTTTGTTTGAAACTAAAGATATATATGAGATTACAGGTGGAACTATAACATAAGTTTAAAAGAGCGTTGTACGTTATATAGTTTTTTTTTTCAACCCTAATTCTAATCTCATATGCGTCGATAGAAAATTACTGAAGCACATACTCGTATTAACGACTAACGAGATATATGCATCGATATAAATTTTTGATATTTTTTATAAATGAATTCATCTAATTCATTAGAATATATGTTTCATTTTTTTATAAAAGCATGCGTCTCAATATATTAGGAATACTATTTTTTCAAAATTCAAAATACGTGTAGACTAAAAAAGTGATTGTACGTAACATTATCCATGTGTAAAAAACTCTTTGTTGAAAGAAGAATCTAGTGGTGCCCATACTAATATACTATACACAGGTATCCGTATGCAAAAAGCCACTATGTTATGGGTAGGCTTTCACGGATCAATTTGGCCGATATAGCATTTAATTAGGGGCGCTGTTACACTTTTTTTTTTTTTTTTTTTTTACAGTCTAAAATGCAGTCTTATATATCTCATTCGAAATCTAGTTAAACATATATTGTCAAAAAAAAATACACTTACAAAAAATGAATTGATTCAACTTAGAATAGAGCTATATACATTTTTTATCAAAACATTTATCTCATTAGATCGATATTCACTATTTTAAAAAAATAAAACAAGGTTGGTTTGAATTTTTTTTTTTTACTGTAAAATTGCTGTGAGTACATTTTCCTTTAATTAGCCCCTTCGATGCAATGATGCATCAAAGCCACCAACCTGCACAAGGTGGACATCTGTCCAAGCCCACTATGTTATGGGCCGGATTTAGCATGGCTAGCTGGGTCAACCGATCAATTAATTAGGGGTACAGATATATATTCCTACAACCCTAACCTAGCATATTATTTCTTCAAGCTTGTATATATTAGAACAAGTTCATATATAATCGACGAAGAAAAATATAAAAAGAGTTTAATTAATTCAATTTTATCTATTTTTATAATTCATTGAACAAATATATATCTTTTTTCAAAATATGTTGAGACCTAGATGAATTATTGTTCCTAACATTTTCTATTAGTTACTCTATCCAATGCATGCATTCCCATACACAAGAAACTTCATTTAGGTTGATAACTGTGATTTAAAATTCAAAATTTTCCTTCCTCATACATCAAGGTTTTGGTAGATTCTATGGAAATTAAATTTTGTTTATAGAATTATAGGTCAACTAGAAATTCACACAAATAATATATTCCATATGTCATTTACCTAGGTGCTCCTCTAGAAAGAGATTGAGAAACTAAGTTATGGCTTGTTAACAGTCACTTGAACTATGCATTCATTGATTTTAGGCTCTATAATAATAGTCAATCAATATCACAGGCTCCCCCCATAACAGATTGGCAGTGTTTCTTTGTTCATTGTTACTTTTTACCAGACATTTTTAAGGGGTGATTTTTTTCGGTTAAAGATTGAAATGAAGCCAACTAACTCTGACTTCTTAATCAGCGGCGCCAGCCTTAATTTAAACAGGAAATACAAAAATAAAAAAAAGTGAACCCAATAAATGTGAATAGTCCAAACATCTTTAATTTGATGAGAAGGTGCTCAGAATGAGTGTGCTCGCTTTTCCAGACTTTTGATTTAATTATGCATGGTACACGTTAGATGTTGTCAAAGATTCATCACTGTTGAGAAAAGAAAGGAAGAAAGCAAAACCAACCAGTGCATATATATTACAAGATGAATTCCCTCCCAAAAACTGGTATTAGTATACTGACCGATCCATCTCTTTCAATTCACTGTGTCTGTGTAGGTCCCTTTCATTTTTCAATTTGCATTAATCCAAAGTAACTTTCACACTCTTTTAAACCTTTCTTCACTAAGTGCTAACAAACGCCACATGCAGAAAAATCAATGTTTCTCTGGTTCAATCTTTAGACTTTAAGCATACTACCATCAAAGTATCACAATAAGGTGCTATTACAATCTTTATATGCATGCAATCACACATGCAAGCCCCATTAATTTCTATATGCTTAGCATGTCATTTATTTTTATTTTTTTAATTTACATAAGGTGGTATGTACAATTCAATATGATACATATATATACTTTTTGTTTTATAAAAATACAAACTTTGAGGAATTGCATGTAAGATTATATATCTCTTATATTATTCATGAGAATGCATTTGCTTAAATTTTCATATAAGATTTTAAGGAAGGAGCTCAATTTCATTGACCATAGGAGATGACAGGACCCTTTTACAGAGAATAATATGTATACATATAACTCGTATTGATTACACCAAAAAAAAAACTCCTATTGATTGATTCTTAAGTAAATTAATTTTAACTAAAATAAGGATCATTCTCATTAGTGAAATTTAAAACACGGAATAATTTGGATTATCCATATAGTAAAACTCAACAATCATAAATAATTTGAAGAATTCTCCATAAACAATTAATGTCCTCATGTAGGAATATGAGATCTAATAATTGATGCCATAGAACACAAGTCAGTCCTGAAGTTCTGGAATATTTTTCACACGTCACATTTTTTATATATAAATGAGTGAAAAGTGCGCATTGATTCACCACGTGTCTGATTCCCACTTTGAACTTTGATTAATGCATGTGATCGTCCACCTTTTTCAAAAAATCTTGATTTGAGTAGTAGAAAAACAATGTCTGTGAGCAATGTTTTTTTTTATCTATGAGAAGGGCAAAAATAAAACAAAACCAAAGTTTCCTTTGGCACCCATCCGTGATATGCAATTATTTTGGGGGATGAAAATAAATGTACAATTTTCCTTTCATTTTTTTCAGTTGGAGATTCAAATGCATGCACAGATGCACTACTGTTCACCAATCTTTTCTTTTTCTTTTTTATATTTCTATGTAAGTGTGGCCAAAGTGTCCACTGGAGGGTGCCATCCCTTGTGTTTCTCCTAGAAAAATAATGGGATCTCAAAAGATACGCAAGATCAAAGTGTCTTTTTTTTCTTGGAAGGTAAGAAAGTGAGAGAAAGAAAGTGAGTTTTTGTGGGAGTCTAATGGACCTGCAATGTAAAACTTGAGTAAAAAAAAAAAAGTGGTTGGCAGGAACTTTAAAGAACTTATAGTGATAGTGTAGACCATGTTCACAGTTCACATAAATAGACAACACAATTAAGATAAACTCATTTTACTGGTGTCACCGTGACATCTTATTTATGCATGCATGCATCTTGTTTTACTGGTGGCATGTGACATGACAAGTGCTGGTACACCCAGTTTTTTTTCTGCTCCAATTTCAATTCTATACATGTCAATAAAAAATTAATAAAACATGTATTCACATTAACGAAGTATATGCACCGACAGAAATTGTTAACATTTTCTATAAATACATTCATGCATTCATTAAAGTATATACTTCATTTTTTAAAAAAGATGTACTTTTTTACATGAGGTATAGCTATTTTTGAAAAATTTAAAACATATGTAAATTAGAATTGAGCCGAAAAATGGGTTATACCTAACATTATCAGTGACATGAATGTTGTTGTTCCGAGTGCTACTACACTCAGTTTTTTCTCAATCCAAAACACATATATACCTTATTACAGATTTAGTGAAGCATATACCTCGTTAAATGATGCATATATCTTACTAATTTTTTTCTTACACTTACTAAAACTGGATTCATTCAACTCGAAATAGAGCGATATGCACTTATTTTTAAAACATATACCTCACTACATAATATTTACTATTTAAAAAAATAAAAACACGTGAGATTAGAGTTTTGGTGGGTGAATGTAACTGAGTGCATCATTTTCCTCAGCGGATGTGGAGACAACCGGACAGCCAAATTAATGTGTGCCGTACAACTAACTATTATTAATTTGGAAGCTTTGATTAACCTGGGAAAATGTTAACACACAATAAAACTTCATGTGTATTCTTGATCATGTACCTTTCAAATGATCGGATCATAGACTTCACAAATCACGAACACTATCTTTTCTTCCTTTGTTTAATATCTGTGATAGTGGATTAAGAATTTTTATCTTTGTTTGAAGTGTGACATAAGATTATTTGTCTTTGATAATTATACTGAGATAGATAACAATCCATATTAAATAAATAAATTTTTGTTTGATTGTATTTTCTCTTATACTTAAATAATTAATTTTATAATATACTTTTAATTTTATATATACCACTCAATTGATGAGCCAATAACAATGCACTTAAATGCTTTGTTTCATGATTTCAGATGACAAACACATTAATGCGCTCACCCCAACATGAAAAATATCACGTCGGCAATCATCAACCCCACCCCTATTTAGATATAAGAAAATTTAAGTCATTCCAAATGAATAATTATATAATAATATATAAATATTATAATAAAATAAAGGGTTATTTAGTTTCGACCTTCTCCTAAAATGATAAATTATTTTTAAAAAAAATCCTCCAAAACATAATAATATTATTATAAATCCCTTTAAAATGTTATCAAGCTTTGTAAAAACACAATAATTAACAAACTAAAAAAGTTATGGGAATATTCCATCTCAATATTTGTACATTGATTATTTTACCCTCTTCATTAATGAAATTTTTTTTAAATACTCTTCTTCAACCTCTTGAAATATCTTAGATGGCTGGAGATTCATTTTTGACATAAACAGAGCTTCAAAAACAGAGATTCATTTTTTATTCGATAAAAAATAAAAAGAAACCAGTAATCTCAAAATATATTATTCCACCACATTGACCCCAAAAGATATTTTTCACTAATGGAGATGGTAAAATAATCAATATACATATTTTGAGATCGAATATTCTCCTAACATTTTTAGCTTGTTGACTGTTGGACGTTTTACAAAACCAAGTAACATTTTAAGAGGGTTTATAATAATTTTGTGTTAGAGGAGTTTTTTATATATAATAATTTACTTGTTTTAAGAGGGGTGAAAACTAAATAACCGTAAAATAAAGTATTTTATGTTTGATTATGTTTTTATTGTGTGGTTGGAAAATATATGATTCATAGAATCAACTATAAATAGAAAATGTTACGCTTAACCCATTTTAATATTTTATAGTCTTAAACATAGACTACACATGTTTTTATTTTTCTAAAAATCATATGTCGCATATAATGAAATATGTATTTTTATAAAAAAAAAGAGCATATACTTTAATAAATTAAATGATATCTATTATAGAAAATATAAATTATTTTAATGAATTATATATCTCATCTGACCAGTCTTGATGAAGTAATAGCAGGTGAATTAGTCGAATTTAAAGAGGATACGATAGATATTGATATTGCTCTTAATTTGGAATTCAATAATGCTGGCGTTGTACTAATGGGAGACGGTTTGATAATATAAGAGGGAAATTCCGTAAAAGCAACATGAAGAATTGCTCAAATATCGATGAGTGGGGCTTATTTGGGTCGTGTTATAAATGCTCTAGCTAAACCTATTAATAAATCTAAAGGAAAATTAACAAGTCACACACTAAGCATAACACTTCTACCAAATGAAATGGTCAATTGAATTTTTATTTTTATTCAACTCTATGGAATTAGAATCGCTTATTTTTATTTAACAAAAGAGAAAAAGAATGAAAGAACCAATTTTCCTATAGGAAAAAAAATCCATATAACACCCTATAAACTATTTGAAACCCATGTAACCCCTTAACTTTTCCTAAAGTTCATATAACCTCTTGAAAAACACATATGTAAATCTAAATAACTCCTTGAGTTAAATTCTTGTTAACAGATGAGAGCTATTCTGTTTGGTTAACCCTTGCAGAAAATACAGTATACCAAAAAAACTCCTACAATGTGTTAAAAGTGCATAAAATTCTCTATAAATTATGATTTTACCTATTCAGATAAGATTTTATAATCTTTCGAGGGGGGAGGGGGTTGAAATCGTTATTTTCGTATTTTTAACACATTGTATAAGATTTTTGATATACTGTGTTTTCAATCAGGGTTAACGAGACGAAATAATGAAATATTCGCATAATATTCCCCATCCATCAACGAAAGTTTAACTCAGGAGGAAATTTAAATTTACATGTTTTTAGAGGGTTACATAAATTTCAGAAAAAATTAGAGGATTATATATAGATTTCAGACAGTTTGCTGGGATTATTTGAAATTTTCTATATCGAGTGTAACAGAACTAATCATAAAAGTTTCGAAACCTTATCTTTGTCTGGCAGAAGAGCGTTGATACACGCAATTCATTTTGCAGTCCGTTTTATAGCCTCATACGCTATAATAACGTAGTATATACTGCACTATCATAATGTATGACCCAATTTTTTTTTCATTTGTTATTATGAAAAAAAATACATTAATGCATTTCTCTATATACTTCATTTCATATAACAACACGCACTTCAAAAGCTGAGTGTATGATTTAAAAAAAGACGAAATGGACTGTAGTGAGACTGCAATGGCGTTGTGTGCATCTTTTTCTTAGGGTCCGTTTGGTTGCATGATTAAACGGATTCCGCTTTTTGAAAAGCTGAAAAATTAAAATCGTGCAGTCAAATGGTGCAGCTTTTTGCAGAATTAAAAGCTGGATTCTTTTTAATTTTTCTCTCAAAATCCATGTTTTAA
Source organism: Acorus calamus (assembly GCA_030737845.1). Lineage (NCBI taxonomy): Eukaryota > Viridiplantae > Streptophyta > Magnoliopsida > Acorales > Acoraceae > Acorus > Acorus calamus. The sequence continues at coordinate 2,901,696 of CM060858.1, read as the reverse complement.
AAAATTCGAAAACAATGATTTTTTGTCGGAATCGACTTTTTGAATTGAAAAACAATTTTCTCTACCAAATATTAAACTCATTTCAAATATTGATTCCTGAATTAAAAAAAAAATTCAAAAAAAACCATGATCTAAAATTATCTTAAAAATTAATTTTATTTTAAAAATTTATTTTTCAATATGTTTTTCAAATATAACCTTTAAAAAAAAAAAAAAAAAAAAAAAAAAAAAAAAACGTGGCTGATGCCAGAGGAAGATAAAAAGAATCTGTGGGTCCATTTAAAAGGGTGAGGTGAGTAGATGTTGGGTTGGGGATTGTGTGTGTTTGTTGAGGGACAATGAGATGACGATCCGAATCGTACGGACAATAATTCGGGGTCCCGGTTATAGCAAGGATCCGGATCTCCTTGTCCCTCTCCTTCTACATGGTCAAAGCTGGTCAGACTTCACTCGACACTCCCGTACGTTGTGTTTCTCAATGTGCATGCACACATTGCATTTGGGTCATTTCATGTGTCATATTAGTTGTTGATTGGACCTAGGGATCGTTTTGAGAGAGAACTCAAAAGTGGTGATTTTGAATATCTCACCTTCTAATTCCAGCTTTTTAAAAGTCGTTCAAATGGGCTCCTTTAGAAAAACAGAAAAAATATAAACTGAAAAAAAAGAGAGGTGCTTTTGGGATGAAAAAGAAAAGGTGGTGATTTTGAATATCTCACCTTCTAATTCCAGCTTTTTAAAAGTTCCTTTAGAAAAACGGAAAAAAATATACACCGGAGAGAGGTGCTTTTGGGATGAAAAATCAAAAACGGATTTGGATTTGGATGTGTTTGAAAAGTTTGTATTTTTTTAATCTAAATGGACTCTTAAAAATCTTAATTGCGTGAAATAATGCATGTTATAATGATATTTTTTCTCATTGGAAAACTATGGATTGTACACTTGCGTTTCAGTTTTTTGATATTAAGAAAGAACTCTAACAAAAAAGTTATCTTATTTCTACGGATGAAAATATGAGTCATCGTCATTGTTGTGCAAGTGTGTTCCCATAGAGTTATTCCATGGATATTTTCTAATATTTGTAATTTTTTTTTTACATGTGTATTTTTATGTGTAATAATAGTTTTATAACTCATGTGCTACGTGTAGGAATATTATAACAATGAAATTGAATTGTATATACTTATTTATGAACTGAGTGATTCTAATATCATTAAGTGACGACTCTAAAATTTTGAGAATGAGATTTAATTTGTAGCGCCCTATAAAATACACATACGTAATCCAAACAAAATAGTGAATTATTATCTTTTTTCTCTCCATAGCATATAAAATCTTTTGTTAAAAGACGTAAATCTCATCTCTTCTGATTTTGTATGATGTTCATTTTTTTTCTATTTTGATTTGGAACTCCATAAATATGAATATGAATATGAATATGAATATGAATACATATTTATCTTTTCAAGATTGGAACTGATGCTAAAGCATAACTCATTACAACTATGTCTTCTAAAATAAAAAGAAAAGAAAGAAAGAAAGAAAGAAAAGAAAAAAAGCATGTCAAGAGTCTCGTCTCACGTTTACATGTATAACCAGAGGGGTGGAGGGAGTTAATTAAAGGGTCAGTGTAGTGGAAATATCAAATAAAAAAGGTGAAAGATCTCACCACCACTAAATAAGGAAGGTAATAAAAATCAAATATTTGATTTGATATCAAATAATTAAGAGAATAATTAGGAGAATAAATCACATTGATTTTCTCCTTATTTATGAAGTTAATAAATGACCCTATATTAATTGGTGAGTAATTTATCATATATATATATGAATGATTACGTGCGGCGAACGGCGGGTGCGGCGGCGATCACGGGCCGTCGATCACGGGTCCATCGTATCGAACGGTCGGGTGCGATTCACGTCGACCGTTGGATGCGATAGACCCGCAATCGAACGGTCCACGTCGCGACCGCACCCGCCATTCACCGCACCTAATCGATCGCGTATATATATATATAAAAATATATATGGGCCACTTTTAGAAATGTTTTATTGTTATGTTATTGGCTTTTATTAAGAGATTTGACTTTTTAGATTTCTTAGATTTTTGTCTTTATCACAACATCCTATAAAAGGATGTGAATGAGTTGTGTTATTTTTAATTCAAGAAAATTAATAAAAATGAGAAGTTCTTCAAAATTTGTATGTTCTTTCTTTTGGATCTTGCGGTGAGAGTGATGTGGTGTTTTTGAAAACACCAAAGGGTATCACACCCAACACAGTGCCTAAAAACAAATATAAGAGTCTGTTTAGAAATACGTTTGAAAAATAAGATTTTGAATAAAGTACTTTAAATAGATTTGATTTTTAGAAAATGTTTTTTTTTTTTTTAAAAAATCAACATTTTTGTATAAAAACTGAAAGTAATTTTTCGTTGGACAATACTTTTTAATTTTTTGCTTAATTAAAAGCCAAACCACCGATTTTAACTGTTTGCAAACGGGACCTAAATTTCTAAGAAGCATAGTTTCACATTAATCCTATTGACAAACTAAACCCACCCACAAAAAATTTTACCCAGAAAAAAAAAACCCCCCACCGACAAAATAAAAAGAAACAAATCAGTTTTTCCCCTTCCTTCCACTACACACGGATATGCACAACCCCCGGATCCCAATAAATTCAGAATCACATACCATAATAATCTTATTAAGGATTTTCCACATTAATCCAAACAATCCCAATTATTTTTTATCTCATAAAACTTGTTTTATTCAACAATGTTGTCTCTTTTGATCCAGCTGTATTTTAAGATTTGCATTGAGTCACTCTCCCATGGCCTAGTCACGTATGGCCCACTTCACATCTAGTCGAAGTACATATAACATGTTGGCATTTCCCTCAACAAGCTCCAAATGGTCCCCATCCAAAGCACCTAGCTAGTTTCAAGGTGTAGAAGTCTACTATCTATATATATATAATCCCACACTCCATTAGGTGGATGGGACCATCAATTTGGACCCCAAATCGAATTTCACATCCTCCACTAGTAAACATAATGGAGAAAAGGCATATGAAGTACTGGGGGAGCCAACTTTGACATTTAATTTGTTTTACCATCATTGATTGATTCATAGGGAATTCAATCGGCAGCCTTTGAACCTACAACTCTGTTACAAAGTATCATATATTAATGAAATATTATGAAAGTTAGAACAACAATGCATGTCTCCATCAGTGTTAGGTAGGTTTACACCAAAAAAAAGAAAAGAAAAAAAAGGTTCTAACAGAAAATTTGGTTGGATGAATTTTTTTCTTTCTTCCTGGCCCCCTCTTCCACTGTGTGCGCGCCAACGCATGTACTCTATTGATTGCAACGTTTTATGTGTTTATTTACGTTACAAAAAAATGTTACACTTATTAGTAGTTAGTTGTCGTGATTCTTGGGTTTACACATTTGATTTTTTATTAAAATATATATTTATGTGATGAATTATTATTTTTTATAAAAAATAAAATAAACATTCAAATGAATTGAATAGTCAATTTTTTTAATATTTTAATTTATGTAATATACCGACATAATATAATATGTTAGATGGCATAACAAAAGTGTCGAAACATAGTCAAATATATCAACTATTATACCATGATAAGTGAATAAATGAGTGAGCAAAAATACGTGTGAGTGTATCCGTTGCGTCAATTATGGGAGGTTGATACATGTCATTTGGGTGACACGTACATATTGATCTCATAATGCACATCATAATACACATGTCTATCGACAAGTGGAGTTTAGGCAATGGGAGATCAATAAGTTTTTGGCAAGATTGAAGAAAACTGAGACTCGTGTCTGTCATTCCATTAAAAAAATGATCGGGTTATTTATTTATTTTTTATTTGGGTGAGATTTCTACCCCTCAAAGTTTTTATTTGAGTGTGTAATTTAATAAAATTAAGACTCATATTTATCATTCCATTAAAAAAAAAAAAAAAAACAGATTCAGAGGATGATTATGGAAAATCAACCGCAGTCAGTCAAGCTATAAATGAGGAGGTGGAGAAAGGGAGGTAATTTTTCATTTCTTGTCATCCAACGCCATGTCATCAACCTATCATGAGTGTCTTGTCAAATCTCAATAAAAAAAAAAGAATGTTGTTTTAGAATATGCAAAATCTGGTTTTAGTGAGGGGACCTATGGTAGGCGTCGATAGTTTATATGGCTTGCGATCGTTTTCAGTTTAACCGATTGAGACGAACCTGTAATGGTTCAAATCTCGTTGTCACCAGAACATTTTATGGAATAAATATGTAAAAATTAAACAAATATCATTTAGTACCACAACCGAAAAGGCCATTGTTTTTATTAAGAAAGTATTAGTTTGGTGAGGAACCTTATCATTGGTAATAAATGCTTCTCATGCCATGGGATTACCAAATTCGAGTTACAATTTCACTCCGTTAGTTTGTTTTCTTTTAAATAAAAAAATTGATGTTCCATGATTTAATTCATTAACCTTCTTATTAGATAAAAGTGTGTTAGCTGACTAACCCCAAGTTTTATTTGCGTTTTTAAGGAAACCACGAAACCATTAGCCTCCATCTTAAAGAACCTCATTCTTTGTTTTGTCGCACCACCTTGTATTCTTAGCTCAACTTTAGCGATTATAGTGTCTAATAATTTAATAATAAGATAAATAATTTATATAATAGGGCTTTTTTGAAAGTGTGATAAAATGTTTATAGGTTGCATTAAGTTGAATTTTTCAAATCTATTTAAAAAAGGGGAAATTAATTAAGGATCTATGTGATCACTCGTCTATTATTTTAAGTTCCTCAAATTTTTAAAAAAACTTTAGGCCCCTAAAATGGTAAAAAATTATCTTTAGGTCCCTCTAACCGGATGTTGTTAAAAAATATCGAAAATGTCCCATGTCCAATTATTTCACTACACTGTAAACACTCCCCAGTACATTGTTAGTATGTCCAGTACACTGTTAACATTACTCAATACATTGTTCACCTTCGCATAATTGGACGACAGCATTTTTAGTATTTTTGAACAATATTTAGCTAGAATGACCTAAAAATAATTTTTCACCGCTTTAGAGACCTAAAAAAACTTAAATTTTTTTCAGGGACCTAAAAATAATAAACGGGACCACAGAGACTCATAATTAATTTTTCCAAAAAAACTTAATTAAAAGTTGTGGGAATTTTTTTATATGAAAAGTTATCAAAATTTAGATTTATTAGAATCCGGCGGAGAGATAATTTCTAACAAACTCGATTTTTAACCTAGTTTTTTGAAAAATACTAACGTCTAAATCTGTTTTCAAATGGGACTTAAGAGATAATATACATCATTTAATGAGATGTATATTTTTGTAAAAATTGAAATACATACTCCAATTAATTATATGGTGTTATTTATAAAATGTGTATTGTTTTTTAAATAATGTATATCCCTCATTATAAGGTATATAATAACTTTAAATGGAATGATAAAATGGACAGCGTGACATCACTCAAAAAATAAATTCCCCATACTCAACTAGCAGTCCAGTTTAACATCAGGTACACAACTATCCTAGAATAGAAAAAATGTTACACCATTTTTTTTACTGTCCAAAACTCAATCAACTCATTTTTCATTTTCTTAAAAAATCTTGTAACTCATCTAATGAGTTATGTATGTACTTTTATAAAATTAAAATATATATTTAATTAATTAAATGATATTATTATGAGTGCGATTACGCACAATCCTTTATCCAACTTCAATTCTAATGTCATATACTTATATTAATGAGCTATATGTTTTGAAAAAATCGGCTACCATTCCCTCTTCACAAAAGAAAAAAGAAAAAAAAGCCATGGGGTATCAATCTTCCAAAAAAAAAAGAAAAAAAGAAAGAGGTACATGCTTTAACTAAATTTTTTTATATTTTTTATAAAAATATGTATGCAATCCATTAGAGTATATATATTTTAAAACACATGAGAACTCAACTGAAAAAAAAAACTTAATATTATCATATTATTATTTATACAAAATGTAAAATTCTTAGATGATACGTATATCTCACATACACATACGGTGGGAGTGCTTTAATTAGATTCATGACGTATCATTTTCCATAAAAAAATAAAATAAAATATAATAAAGAAAGACAAGACCCAATAATAATAAATAAATAAAATACAAATCAGCGCGCGCGCACTCTCTCTTCAGCACTCCCTCAAAATGCACACCCACTAAAACACACACAACGCACACACGCACACGGTTCTTCCTCTCTGCAACAACCCGACGATTTCGGCCGCGCTGTCACCCCCTTCACAACCCTAAAGATTCCCCTTTTCGTCCTCCCCTCCCCTCCCTCCCTCCCCTCCCCACCCAACCCAAACCCTAGATTTCACTCTTTCGCTCTCTATGGGTTGTGCGGGATCCAAGCTAGACGACCTGGAGGCTGTGGCCCTCTGCAAGTCCCGCTCCGAGCTCCTCCACGAGGCCATCGACCACCGTTTTGCCCTCGCCGACGCCCACCTCTCCTACCTCCTCTCCCTCCGCTCCCTCGCCTCTTCCCTCCACCTCTTCTTCTCCTCCTCTTCCTCCTCCGCCGCCCCTCCCTCCCCCCTCCTCCACCTCCCCCCTCACCGCAAACGCGAGCCATCTCCCCCTCCCATCTCCCTCTCCGAATCCGGGTCCCACCTGCGTTTCGGCTCCGACGAGGACTCCGACGAGGACGACTCGCTCCACGGGGAAGAGGGCGAGCACAGTTTCAATGTGAATTACATGAGAAACCGTGCCGCCGCCGCCCCTTCGGTGTCTTACGAGGTTCAGCCGCCACCGAAGAGCCCTGAAAGCGTCAAATTTGGCGAGCCCTCTTCGGGTTTTTATGGTTACGGTGAACAAAACCCTAGCTTTTACACCTACGCGTACCCCAGCTATGCTTCGGGGATCAATGGCTTCTTTGGGTCGCCTCCGCCTATGTATGGTGGCTCTTCGTCCCCTCCACCACCCCCACCGATGGTGGTCGGTGGTGGTGGCAGCGGTGGGTCGTCATCGAAGGCTCCACCGCCTCCACCTTCACCGCCCAGGACGAATACCTGGGATTTCCTGAACCTATTCGAGGCGTCTGAGAGCTATAACCGAACGTACACGCCGAGTCGAGACTCTAAGGATTTGAGGGAGGAGGAGGGGATACCTGATTTGGAGGAGGATGAAGAGGAGGTCGTGAAGGAGGCGAATGGGGCGGTTCACATGAAAATGAGGGGTTTGGATGAGAGTGAGAAGGGCAGAGATGCGGAAGAGGCGAAGCCAAGCACGGCAGGGGAGAGTGTGAGCACGGTCTCTGAGACGGAGACGACCGTGGACAAGGACGTCGTCGTTGGTGCCAATGTGGCTCCGGTTTTCGTCGCCCGTCCCGGGTCCCGGGACCCTCTTGAGGTTGTCACGGAGGTCAAGGTTCATTTTGAGAAGGCGTCAGATTTCGTCGATGAGGTTTCCAAGATGCTCGAGGTGGGAAAGCATCCATACTACCAGAGGAAATACAAAGGTAATGCAAAAAAATCCAATTTTTTATGTATTTGGATCCTTTGAATGGTGTTTTGATGTCAAAGTTAGATCTTTTTGTGAGTTTTTCGTGTATGAACTTACAGAGGTATCTTCCAAGATGTTGAATGTGATTGTTCCTCCTGCGATGCTTATCTCGACCCAATCATCTGCTTCTAAAATTGCGGAATTGTCGGACTCTGTATTCATTGACTTTGATGAAGATCCGGGGATGATGTCAGGTAATCTGTCATCGACGCTGCAGAAGTTGTACATTTGGGAGAAAAAGCTTTACGAGGAAGTCAGGGTATGCCATTGCATAGTTGTGGTAGAATTTGCTGAAATTTTGTTTTCCTCTCTGATTATTGTTTGGATACTGAAACTGCTGATGAAGAAGAAAGTGTGTTGCTTTCAACTTGTCTTGGGTGTTAATTCTACACTAAAGAAAAGAAACAGGTCATTAACTGTTTTTGTGCGCTTAAATGGACTGGGAAACCATCAGTCTGGCTTATAATCACACGTGATAGAAATAGAAGAGAAAAGGATCTCAATGAATTTACGCTGGCAATGGTTTTAAAATATGTAGTTATTAATCAACCTTGAATATGTTTGCACCCTGCCCCACCGGGGGGTGTTGATCATTATCTTTGCTTTTATTGTTGTCAGAATGTTTATAACAGGATATTCAAGTTAACCATATGAAGTGTGCCAGTATAGCTCCAATTCGTATTATTTTCAGGTATCTTTGACTGGATTATGCTTTATATCCTTCTTACTGCCCCTGGAGAAGTCTATATAGGTTAGATCCTGATTTGTGGCAAATCTTCTGATTCTTCATCATTCCTTTTCACTGATACCAAAAATAACTCAGTTGGAAAATTCAAAATGATTGATTACTTAGCTAGTTCCATAAGCACTGTCTTCTGTTTGTAATAAACTCATTCCTGTGTGAGGAAAGCTCCTATTTCTTGTACGCTTTCCTGTCATTAATATATTATCTAATGCATGACTATTTTGGCCTATTTTGCCATTATAGGGGTAAGTCGAAAGGTTGTATTTCTTTGTACTTCTGCCTCATGACCTCATCTCATGAGGAGGGTGTGTGTTTAGTTTGCCTAACCTGCCGGTGTGGAGCTTTTAATAGCACCTTGTTTCATTTGTAGGCTGAGGAGAAGATGCGGATAATACATGATAGAAAGCAAAAAGAACTGAAACGCTTGGATGAAAAGGGTGCAGAAGCTTACAAAATTGATGCTGCTCAAACCTTTGTCAGAAATCTATCCCATAAAATAAGAATTGCCATTCAGGTGGTTGACTCTATATCAAGTAAGATAAATAAGTTGAGGGATGAAGAATTGTGGCCGCAGACTTATGAATTGATCCAAGGGTATGCATTTTTTTTATTTTCATGAAATTTGAAAACCTTCCTTAAGCATGAGCATGCAATCAAAGGGAACAACTATACATGTAAACATACAATTTCTAGGCAGATCTGAAAGATTGGATTGTAATATTATGTTCCATGATTGGGGCTGATGCTTTGGAAGTTTAGGAGTGGGGAGATAATCTTTCCTTATTGACTCAACATATATTCAATGGCATGTCTTTTTGTGATTTTTAAGCAGCATTTCAATTGCATCATTCATTAATTGATTATGTGCCTTTGCCATTTTGTCAACTTAGAGCAAGCCTTTTCTAATAGATTCATAATATTCTATAAAAAAATTGGATATAATTCAACGCTGCAGTAGATTCACTCAAAGCACTCTTACATATTTGACCCATTCGAAAGCTGTGTTGTGGTAATTCACCACATAAAATTGTTTTGTGACTGTTGGTTAAGTTTGACACCCTCAACTCTATCTGAAAAATTTAAGTGCAAAGTTCTTTTTTTATTTTATTTTATTGTGCATATGGAAACAAACCCCCCCCCCCCCCCCCCCCCCCGTGTAAATCTTGAGTTGAATCTGCTCAAGTTTACCTGATGCACAAGGTTTGTGTGTTATTTTCTGCATCCAAGGTTTAAAAAAGAAGAGGAAGCACATGTAGTCTTGGTTTTTAGAAATTGATTGCTTCTTACAATTTGATCTAATATTCAATGTAAAAGCTAATTATCTATTGTGATCTCACATTATCATAAGGTACTACCCTGAGAGTTAATGTATGCATGGATATTGATTAAGAATGTAGAAAGTTGTATAAAAATGTTGTTTTATATGCATATCTAACTATTTGCTGTAAAACTGGTTAGTTCTTGCCTATTTAGATTCTCACTTTTTAGAGATGCCATTCAAATTTGTTTTAATGCTTGTCTTATGCACCATTTCAACTCTATTTACTATAACCTTTTGTTTTGTAGGTTGCTAAAGATGTACAAATTCATGCATGAATGCCACCGAAGTCAGTTTCATGCAATTACTGAGGCTAGAAATCTTGACGCCATTGCATCCGGTGGAAGACTTAATGATGAACACATGAAAATTACAATGCAGCTTTTTAAGGAGCTTCTAGACTGGATTTTGAACTTCACTGCTTGGTATAACGCCCAGAAGGGCTTTGTTAAGGCATTGAACGGTTGGCTCTTGAAATGTATTTATTATGAACCTGAGGAAACAGCTGATGGGATTGCTCCTTTCTCTCCTGGTAGAATTGGTGCTCCTCCCGTGTTTGTTATCTTCAATTACTGGTCCCAATCAATGGATAGGATATCTGAGAGGGAAGTTGGTGAAGCCGTGGAAGCTTTTGCCTCTACAGTTCATCGACTCTGGGAACAACATCACACTGACCAACGCATGGGGATGCTTGCTAATAAAGATATGGAAAGAAGGCTCAAAATCTCAGAGAGTGATGAGCAGAAGATGCAAAAATTAGTTGATACATACAACAAGAAGGTAGTTCAATTTCCCGGAGAGGGTGGGTTTTCCAAAACTGGGCTAATTTTGCATCACGGCCACAATGCTGATGTGGGTAGTCTGCAATCTGGTCTACAGAAGATCTTTGAAGCCATGGAACAGTTCTCAGACAGGTCGTTGCAAATGTATGAGGAACTTCGTATGCGTAGTGAAGAGGAAAAGCTGGCAAGAGAGAATCCAAAGGTTCCTTAGGGTCAGGTTGGCGTTCATTCTTCTTATGCTGGTGCACCCAGGTAAATGGCTTTTGGAATCCTCTATTCGTATGGTCATTTTTGGACATCCTAAGCAAACTTTCCTTCATTCCTCCTTCCTACGGAATATATCAAAATTCGATTTTTAGGGAAGGAGGATTTGTTCTTTTGGACCAGAGTTATCAAACTGGCTCATTCTATAAAGAAGTTATTGGCTCCTCCCCCTTTTATTATCAATATTGGAACCATTTACATGGTTTCAAGTGATGAATACAATACTTGGCATGCAAGATGTTGTTCATGCATGGTCAAAGAAAGATCTCCAATTAATGCCCTCAATGTAATGCTGGGTTGGATGGAGATACAATGGTGCTAGTGCAATTAAGGGGAGGCAAAAAAGAGCAAGTTCTATTGTACAAATTAGCTGGTATGTCTGCCTTGCTCAATGACTTGCACGGGTGCTTATGAAATTAGAGTGAGCCAGGATTATTCGTCAAGCAAGAAATATTCAGCGGCTTTGAATAGTGAATAGTTGATAGCATCCTTGCAGTATCCTAAGAGCCACACTTCTGGTGAACTCAAATCCAGATGTGGACTGATATGCACCATTTTGGAATGGAACAGAAAGAATCTACAGAATCGACCAGCAGAGAAAGTTTTCAAGTCCTACAGTTATTTCCATCGACGAAAATGCAAAGGTCAGAATATGACAGATCACCCATCATTTATGAAGTCAAGCCTCATTGATATGGAATCCCATTGAATTCAAGTTATGTGCCCCTCTTCTGAGAATGGCAGAACTTTTCCATCTTTTTATTTGACATAGCGGTCAATTAAAACTGCGACACAGGAGATGTGATGGAAGGATCAGACTCACGTTCTGTTGGCTCCTCTGTTACGCCATTGTTAATTGTACATCTGTTCATTACCCAAGACGATATTCTTTTATTTCTTATTCTAGAGTTCAATGGATTATCAAACTCATAAGTTATTCAATAATTTGTTAATGTAGAGTTTATTCATGTACCATTTCTTCTGGTATATTATATTTAGTCATCTTAATGTTGGACTGCTAAACATGTCATTTTCAATGTGGTTGCCCTCGGTAGAGGTGGATAGAGTGACTGATTATTGCCTATATATACCATTTTCTAAGGTGCTGATTTATTGCTTTTGTCAATCATCAATTGCTGTATGTTTGTGTGTTTTTTTTATTGGTTTATATTTGGTTTATGTATGTTTGTGTAGTTGGTGAGCTTCAATAAACTAATTGGCTTTTTGGTTGTTGTATTGGACTTCTTTCACTTGAATTAATGGGGTGAGCAATAAAATTAGAATTTGTATTCCCTGACTGGAGAATATTTGAAGATCAGTCGGTTTGGCTTGGTACTTCCAGAATTGGCTGGGCAACTAATCCAGATGAGGTTCACCTTGTTTGACTTATTCCAATTGTTCCCACCTTGGATTTGGAATACGTAATTTTTGTGCCGTTTTTTGTTCTTCGTCAATTTAAATAAATTATAAAAACACCATTTAAATTTTTTTGAAAAATAAAGATTATCAGTTACGCATCAAACCAAATATGAAAGGACATTATTACATATAGTCCTTATTTCCAATTACGTGAATAGTCCCATTTCATGAATAATGTATATTCTATGTTAGATAAAACATGTAATTTGAAACAGATAGATGTATGTAATTCATTAGAATTTATATTTCATTTTTTTTATATAAGAGGGATCTTTTGTGATTGATCTTATAGTTAAGTTGGGAAGACTGCCTTTATCTGTTTCTCCTGGTCACACAGAAAATTCTTTTGAATAATCGTCAACAAATAGGTGGGTAAGTCAACACGACGACTTGAATACAAGTCCTATCCTTAACACATGTAAGTTCTGAACCATTGTACTATGGTCACCACACCAGGGATATGATAATATATATTTCATTGCACAAATTATACATTTAAAAAAAATAAATAAAGTGTATTGAGATTGCACGCAAAGTTGCATGATATCATTATCCAATTAGATCCCTTTATGTTATTATATGAGCACCGATTAGGTGCGGTGGCCGCACCGTGCGGCGTCGACCACGGGCCGTCGATCACGGGTCCATCGCATCAGACGGTCGAGTGCGATTCACGTGGACCGTTGAATGCGATGGACCCGCGATCGGACGGCTGCCGTACGGTGCGGCCGCCGCATCGCGGTCTCCGATTACGTGCGGTGTGCGGTCGGTGCGGTGCGCGTCACGGGCCGTCGATCACGGGTCCATCGCATCGGACGGTCGGGTATTATATATATATCGAACGGCCCACGTCGTATATATATATATATATATATATATATATATATATATATATATATATGAAAATGATTAGGTGCGGCGAACGGCAGGTGCGGCCGCGACGTGGGCCGTCCGATCGCGGGTCCATCGCATCCAACGGTCGACGTGAATCGCACCCGACCGTCCGATGCGATGGACCCGTGATTGATGGCCCGTGATCGCTGTCGCACCTGCCATTCGCCGCACGTAATCACGTCCTATATATATATATATATTGGTATTGATACACATTCTTATTTATAATGTTAAATGTAGTCTTGTATATCATTTTTTATTATAATATATATATGTGTACCTCATTGAAAGTATATTTTTTCATGGTGAGAAACGTATTTAAAAAAAAACTAAAATATTTAAGAGCTGTATGTGAACTGGCATTTGGGACTGTACCTAACTAGCTATATTGTGACATTTCACCACAAGCAAATAAGACACATGTCACATAGACAACTATATTATATTTCAATCAAACGAAAAAGAGCACAATAGGTGAATAGGCCACCAAAACCAGGGTTCGATGTACCTTCCAAAGTTTAATATAACATTCATATATACTACGTATTATATGGCTTTTTCGAACCTAGATATTCGTTTTGTCGAGCCCCACCTCATCGAGAGTTCAAACTATTAAACAAATCTAGGTTTATATTTTTCTTTTTCAAAACTATGTTGAAGCTTTATTTTCTGATGTGAACATAATTTGTCCAACTTATATAAGTCAAAGTTCATATGACGTGCTATCTAAGTAGGTTTGGCATAAAATGATAAAGGAGATGCACGTGAAAGATATGGGGGATAAAAACAGAGGAAGATAGTAAGTTTTGAGATATATATTATCACACTGTGGTCTACTTGTGACAGCTCAGCTGAATTGTAGATGAGATGTGATGTCCTAGGTGGCTTATGAAGGGATTATTCAAAGAGAAGAAGAATTGTGTGGAATTCAATATGCGGGACGTAATAAAGCAGCCTAATGTCTCCCACTAAAAGAACAATTGATAGGCTTGTCTTTTCTATTACTAGATTTGTTATAACAGTTACTTGTATAAATAAAACTACAACTAATATATTTCACCAACAAAATAACATTATCATTTGTTGTGAAATGTCTTGTATTCTAACATGAAGGAATATGTTTCATGAAAGCTTATAGTCGATCGAATTTTTTATAGGGATATTTTTATAACATTACTTAAATTGTATTCTATTTATTTAGTATCTACCTTATTCAGGGTTTAATTTTTTTTAAAAATTTTCTGTGAGAGATAACCGTTCTAGAGTTTCTTCTATGAGAGAAAGAGAGGTCGAGAGTTTTGTACCTTGATTACTTGATACAGTGAATCATATTCTGCTCTCCTTCGTAGACGTATGCATAGTTTGTCGAGCCAAGTAAATCTTTGTGTTCTTTTATATGGATATTTTGTTCTTTAGTCGTTCTATAGGTGTTAAAATCTAACTTTACAGGTGTTGCTAGATCAACAATATTAAAAGATTTTTATCCCCTTTTTTACATGCAGGATTCACGTGAGAAAAAAATGCTACGCATTCATGTTGGACTGGTTCTAACCAGTAAGTTTTAACTCTCATTCTATTCTAGACTACTCAAGTTCTATTTAGTACATATAATATGTTGCTAGACTATGTTGCTCTTTCATGAGTCATGACCTTTGTATAAAAAATAAAAATATTAGAAGAGTGGACTCTAAGAAAGGAATTTCATTACCTTGAAATATCTTCTCTGTTCTAGAATAAATAAAGGAATTCCAATTCGAACAAGGCTCTTTTTCCCTTGGGAGTCAAAGATGGGCAGCCTGAACCAAATCGCATTACACGTCGTATAATATAATAATGACAAACTATGAGTCTTTTAAAGGAAGTCCAAAATATAGGATCTTGTTAAGAAACTAAACAATGCAAAGAATTATATATTGAGAAAAGAATTAGAGGAGAATAGTTGGCCATTAGTCAAGTGTCCTTTGGAAAATCCAATTACTTTGATTAAATTATATAGAATCTAGAAACCACTTCTTAATTTATCTGCATTAACTAGTAATCACATTTTGGATTTGACATGATTATCTTCATCACAAAAAATTACATTTTTTTTTGCTGACCTGGTTGTTGTGTCGTGTGGTTAGGAGGGCCTTCATGGCTATAAACTAATAGCCGTTTTTAAGGGAGTAAGCTACTTAATCCAATGAACACGATAAATACAGAACTCCAAAATAAATTTTGTCCCATACAAAATTGAAGGGACTCATGAGGCTATTGTGGAACTATAAAGCTCCATACAGAAAGGTCATGCTGCATAATTTTTATTATGAAGAGATTATAATATTAATAAAATGAACTTCCTTGTCACTGGACTACTGTATTAGCTAACCAAATGGATGTGGATTCCCTGTGTCACAAAAAAAAAAAAAAAAAATCTTCATGACGAATGAAAAAGTGTCACATGTCAGAAAATAAAAATATAAAAACAATGCGTTTTCACCATGCCACATATAATCTCATCACATTACAAAGTTGAACTTTGTTTGTTTATTTTTAAATGCAAAAACTTCAAAGGAACATCAACAATTACTTGCAACATTATTTTGTTTGAACCTCCCTGCTTTAGATCCATCATAGCAACTTTTGTCTTAAGGGTTGACTTCATAAATTGGGGACCAAGTTTAATTTTTTAACAGTAGAATTTGAACTGCCCAAGAAATGAAGTTGTCATAAAGATGTCTTTATTAGGTGAAGCTTTTGCCATCCACTCATTAAGGCTCCGTTTGGAAACACAGATTGAAAAGTAGATTTTGGAATAAAGCTGCTTTTTAAGATAATTTTAGACCTTGACTTTTTTGGGATGTTTTTTTTTAATTCAGGAATCAATATTTGGAAGGAGTTTAATGTTTGGTAGAAAAAGTTGCTTTTCAATTCAAAAAATCGATTCCGACCAAAAAGCGTTCTTTTTGAGCTTTTAAAAACACGGATTTCGAGAGAGAAATTAAAAGGAATCCAGCTTTTGATTCCGTCGGAATCCGACCCGTTTGGCTGCACGATTTTGAGATTTTAGCTTTTCAAAAAGCGGAATCCGCCCAAACCTCGTTACCAAACGGGGCCTAAAGGTCTAATGATTTTCTTTTTTTTCTTCCAATAATTAGCTTGCAAATTTAGCCCTATATTAATGTAAAAAAATCTCATAAAGCTTACATGATATTTTTTTTTTAACAATATAGTTATTTTTCTTTTCCTTAAAAAAGAGATACACTTACCGTCATGATATGATCCAAAACATAAACACCTTACAACTTTTAGATAACATTTGAAAAACAATTGTGGTAGAGTTTATTTTATCTGTTTTATCATTATGATACATGCCTCAATTTTAATAAAATTACGATATGATGTCTATCTTGTCTAAAAAATAAAAATATTTAAAACACAATTTAAACAAGCATTCAGAAATTCAACTTTCGCAATAATCATAATTGTTAATCCAAATTTATTTCTAAATGATCCTAGATATTGCAGTTTTGAAAAATATAATAAAAACTAATTTCAAAAAGTCATTAAACTCTTTTCAAAGTCTTTTTTACACGTTACCTTTTCAAAGAAATGTTTTTTCTTTAAACAAAAACTAGAAAAAGTTTCTATTTGAATCCTGTTTTGGTTATTTCAGTTGATGCATGATCAGTGTTCTAAAAAGCGCCATTAAGCGGCGCCTAGTCGGCGATTTAGGCGGAGGCGGGTGTTACCCGCATCGCCCAGGCCCTACGCGGCCTACCTAGGCGGCCTAGTCAGCCCAATCTTCTGCTACCGCTGCTGCTTGTTCGAGAGGTGACGAAGTCGGGACAGCACCGATCGACGCCGGGAGGGGTGACAGAGTCGGGGACGCTGACCAATCGACGCCGGGAGGGGTGACGGAGTCGGGACGGTGACCAATCGACGTTGAGAGGTGATGGACTCGGGACGTTGATCGGGAGAAGGATTTGGTGCCTTGTGAAGGTGCTGAACGATGGGTGGAGCCGAGGAGGTGCTTTAGTTAGTGCTTTTGGGGGTGGGTAAAAAACCAGAGATGATGGAAGGGAAGAGAGACCTATTTATCCAAAAGACAAAAGGCTATTTTCGAGGCCCAAAACGTGGACACTAGGAAATATTTGATCAGATGATGTGATGTTAATTACTGAAAGAGTCAGATATAAGTACACCATTTATTATATAAAAAACAATGCAAGAATTATTATTATATAACATGTACTTTAGGTTAAGAAGATAAATGAAGTCTAAATTTTAATAAAACGAATATAATTTTTTATTAAAATATTAATCCCAATGAAAATCATAATGATTTTTAAAAATAATTAAATAATAATTTTTATTTGATAACTCAATTTTAAGTTGTTATAAAATTACGAAAGGGATAGAACATTCCAAATATAAATATATAAAGTTCAATCTTATCATGATTAAGTAACAATTTTATATTTTTATATTTATACTAAAAATCTCTTAAATTAATTTTTAAATAGGTATTCATGAACAAATTAATATTTCATGGCATCATGAATAGTTTTGATGATTCTTTATTTATTATATTCGTGATTGAAACAATACACTTCTAATGTATTATTTTGTATTATTAAAATAGTGACCGATTAATCCTCGATTAATCCCTGCCGATTAATCCCTAGTCCCCCTTCAACCGTCCGACTAGCGCGTAGCGCTTTTTAGAACATTGTGCATGATATATCTATCCATCATAATGCTTGTTCAAAATAATTATCGATATAAAGATGTTTGTTAACAGAGTTTTAGGGTGATGATATTTTTTAATTAAACAAAAAACTTAAACTTGTTATTAAACAAGTTTCAGGAAACAAATTTAATTAAAAAATTATTTACATAACAGACAATAGTTTTTCATGAATCAAATTTATTTAAACTACTTTATTTAAAATTTTATTTTCAGACGGGTTTCTAAATATCATGATAAGTGGTAAAATTGAATAATAACAAATAAATAAAAACTCATACAAACAAATATATTTTTGGAGTGAATAATTCTTTTTCGAAAATCCAAACAGTACTTCAACTGGTCAACGAAGCCATTCAAATTTCAGCAAAAAAAAAAAAAAAAAAAAATCCGCACGTGTGAGTTGTGACGGAAAAATAAAAACCCAAGTTGCGGAAACAACGGCCGACACAAAGCCCCCCAAAACACGTCGTCCATCTTCTCGTCCCGCGATATCTCGCAAAATCCAAAAACCCGCCCGAGAAAAACCAGACCACTCCGTGCCCTCCCGTACAACGTCGCACGTGTCCTTCTACCGGATCCCGAGGCACAGATTCCTCGAGATCCACGCCCACATGTGTTGAAGCACCCAAAATGACGTAAACGCCCTCGTTGCGAATCGCGGCCGAGAAATCGCGATATTATCAACGCGAGAAACCCACGAAGGAGCAGAACAATAAATGAAACTTCGATAGGTCTCTGTGTTCATTAAAGAGAGCTTCAGAAGCTCTGCAAAGGAGAGGCTTTTGTGAAATCTTCAGATGGGCCTGTGTGAGTCGTGTTGCGTGAGCGAGAAGCGCCGGCGGAGGCGGCAACAGCAAGTCTCTCTGCAGCAGCAGCAGCTGCTCCAGCAGAGGCAGTCGATTTCCCAGAATGCCCCCGCAAGAGAGGCCGGCGGGGTCCCGGCTTTCTCCGAGTACTCGCTCGCGGATTTGAAGGCGGCGACGGGCAAATTTAGCGCCGAATTCATCGTCTCCGAGAGCGGAGAGAAGGCGCCGAATCTGGTTTACAAGGGGCGACTTCAGAACAAGCGGTGGATCGCCGTCAAGAAGTTCCCAAAGATGGCATGGCCCGATCCGAAGCAGTTCGCGGTACGCAAAAAAAAAATCCCGTCTTTTGACCTGGGTCGTTGTTGGTTTGTGATTTTGAGCTTGTTTTCTCATCTGGGTAGGATTTTGTTTTGATTGTTTTATTGATGAAATGGTGGGTTTTGAAGGAGGAGGCATGGCGAGTGGGGAAATTGAGGCACCGGAGGCTTGCGAATTTGATCGGGTATTGCTGCGATGGGGATGAGAGGCTGCTCGTCGCGGAGTTCATGCCCAATGACACGCTTGCCAAGCACCTCTTCCACTGTATGTGTGATTTTTGTTTTTCCGTTTTAGATTTTGGGATGAGTTTGTTTACTAATAGTTTTGGATTGAATTTGATTTCTAAGGGTTTTGGTATGAATTTGCTAAGCACCATGTTCTCTTAGCGGATGAGATTAAAGAGAACAATATTAAGGAGAGAGATTTTAATTTTAGAATCCAGAGGGTTGAAATTGAATAGGATGAAAATGAAATACACGAAATGTAACTTTAGTAATAAGATTAGGAGAATTAATGAAATAGTCGATGGACCAGAGATACTTAAGAGTAAATTATTTTCATTGCTTGAGATATACTATTAGTATGCTATTCATTGAATTAAAACAAGATGGCTAAAGTGGGGAAACGCAAATGCAGACGGAGTGTCATGTAACATTCAAATACCCATTGAACTAAAAGGGAATATTTTGTAAGATAGTTATATGACTAGCAATGCTTTTATGGATTAAATTATCGTGATTAAGAGATAACTTGGTTGTACAATACTACAATTAGTGTGGCTGGGATTAGAATGTTGATTTGAATGAGTGGCGAGAGAAGAAAGGACAGAGTTAGAAATGAGTATATTCAATTATTCATGCAATGTTCATGGTTGCTCAATGTGACAAAAAATGATTTATATATCCAACACAAAATTTTTGTGATGAAGACTTTATTGTTTCGCTATGTGGTTAAATGGGAGAATAATCTTTATTCTACTCTTTGGATATTTTCTTTAGAGTTCACTTTGTCCATTTGCTTTCATCAATCGTTGTAATGTTGTGATTTATGATGCAACAGGGGAGAATCAGACAATTGAATGGGCAATGCGATTAAGAGTTGCCTGCTATATAGCTGAAGCCTTAGAATACTGCAGCAGCGAAGGTCGACCATTATATCATGATCTTAATGCCTATCGAGTTCTCTTTGATGAGGTAATGTAATATATATAAATGTACCATGACTCTCTACTTAGTTTGAAGATAATAATTTCTGATCTTGTTACTGAAGTGAATATATGTGCGAACCTAAAATGTATTTATTCATGTTCATTTGTTACATCCCTCTGCTGCACCACGTCTAGGTACCGTTTCTTAGGGGACAACAGAAACATCAATAACTTTCTTCCACGCGATGATCTTCATGCCAGTTTTTTTTTCAATTTTTCAATCCCAGTAACAGAGAAGAGATGAGAAGTTCTTATGTCACCTTTGCCAAAAACTATCCTTGGATGATAGAATATTGAACCTAGAACCCCTTGGCTTGTGAACTGGGTATTAAATGACTGAGCTGTGGGTCCTAACCCTTCTGCCTCTGTTTAGCTGTTGGTCCTAATCCTTATGCCTCCATCTTACATATAATTGCAGCTTTCTGAGATTTTAGCTTAAATAACCGATATTGCATGGAATTTGGGCACCATTGAATGATGGATTGGATTATACATCCAAGTTAAAGATCATGTGGTGAGGTTTCTGTTATTAGTTATTATACCATGTTCAGATTTTTTACTAATTTTTCCAAATTGGTTACAACACTGAAAATCATTGCATCAAAATTCAACATTGTGGGCACTATATTATCCTAATTTTTCACATTTAACAGAAACCTCACAGCTGCAATGACATTTTTTGTACTCTAATGCAAAAGTTAGGTTGTTGATTTGTATCTGGCTTTGTAGGATGGTGATCCACGTCTTTCTTGTTTCGGGCTGATGAAAAACAGCAGAGATGGGAAAGGTTATAGCACAAATTTGGCGTACACCCCTCCAGAGTATCTGAGGAATGGTATGTTCTATTGCTTTCGATTGTATATATCTAACTTAAGTGATTGGATCTATAAATAGGATGCATGTACTCTCTTTATGATAAGGAATAAATAGTACATACGAAGTTTAAGCAGGCATGTCCATGGAGGCACTATCTTATCAGAATTAGAAAGTCATATGTTTGACTCATTATAAAAATATATAAAAAGGAAAAGAAATGGAAAGAACGAGGGAATATTGCTTTTTAATTTGAATTTTCTGACTCTTTTTAAAAAAATATGGATTTGGTGAATGGTATTAGAAGTTTGTTTTTAACAATAAAAGAGAATGATATCAAGGTTTTATGCCTTTAGTCCTAGAACATTTGAATTGTATAAAATCTGCACCTAAATGTATATCACCCATTTACATGAGCCACATCAGAACCTTTTCCTAATACTTGAATGGTAACATATTTCCGCAGGAAGGGTTACTCCTGAAAGTGTAATATTCAGCTTTGGCACTGTTCTCTTGGATCTTCTCAGTGGGAAGCACATTCCTCCAAGTCATGTAAGTTTCTTGTTTGTGTTCAGTCAGAGAACCTTAAAACATCAGATAAGATGGTAGAATTATTTATGTATATATAACATGACATGATATATGAATTTTTGTTGAATCAAACAAAATCATTCACTGTTTCTTTTTAAAGTGACATAAGCAAAGATTTATATTAACAGTGAGTTTGTTCTGCAATTTGTAGGCTCTCGATATGATAAGGGGAAAGAACATCTTGCTATTAATGGATTCACATTTAGAGGGAAACTTTTCAACAGAAGAGGCAACTGCACTTGTGGACCTTGCTTCACATTGTTTGCAGTATGAACCCCGGGAGCGACCAAATATAAATAACCTTGTTACTACACTTGCGCCACTGCAAACTAAATCAGAGGCAAGAACACATCTTGAGATATCTTCATGCTATTTTTACAAGAATTTTCCATGAAAAAAACTAAATGGATAAGAAATTGATTTCCAAGTGGTTATTTGTTCAGTGCCAAACATATAGGACTTCATTGTTGATAAAAGAAAGAA
Source organism: Acorus calamus (assembly GCA_030737845.1). Taxonomy (NCBI): domain Eukaryota; kingdom Viridiplantae; phylum Streptophyta; class Magnoliopsida; order Acorales; family Acoraceae; genus Acorus; species Acorus calamus. The sequence continues at coordinate 2,879,714 of CM060858.1, read as the reverse complement.
AGTAAAAAACATATAGGCAAGGAAATTCATCTTTGCCTAGCCATTTGTTACAATGCATCATTGATGATCTAGAATGGTCTCTATTCTTAAGTTAGCATATATGTGGATTCTGAAGTTCTATAACATAGAGGGATAAATTGCCAATTCTTTTGTAAAAACTATCTCAATCCGATGTTTAGCTACTCCTGGTTGCTCTCCATCTGGTTGGGGCAATCTTGATGTTTACTGGTTATGCCCCTTGTCATACTATGCTCCAAATCTTTAATGAATTAGCACACATTATGTTTTGATCCTATTCATGGGGATTTCATGATATCCCATTTCCAAATTTGAAAGTGTCTTCCTTCGTTGTTGTTCCACTTGAGCACTTCAATACATTATCAATCTAGGTGTTGATAAGAGAAAGGAAGTGGTAGTCTAGTATATGTCTAATCCAATTGGCATACATTATGTGCATTTTTTATCTGAAGTTTAATTCTCGTTTAACTTACATCTAATTAAACAATTCAAGTCATAATAATTTACATATTAAACAAACTAGACACTTATTAAATGGTATACTCATTGCATGTTTTTTTTTTTTTTTTTTTTGCTTGGTAAAGTTGGGACTCGAACTCCCAACCTCCCCTTGGGGGAGAGTGCATCTCGACCACTCCGCTAGGAGGGTCTACTACTCATTGCATGTTATATATATGCAATAGAATTAAACCAAAAGGGAAAAAGCTTGAGAACCCTGAATCGCCTCTCTTTACATTGAAAAAAGAGGGAAAAAAAAACTAAAGCCCTTTTCTCATGTTCTGACAACATTAGGAGAATTTGATTTCCATATTATTGACATCGCATCTCAAAATTAAATTTCCTATATATTTAATTTTTCCCGAATTTTACCCAAATGACACCAAATTGTGATTTGTTTTTTTGACTTATTTTCCCAAATTCCGAATTTAGAACAAGAGACAAGGAAACAGAAAAGTTGGCATGAGCATTTGATAAATGTGGAAGCATTTGTAACAGCACAGTGAAGTATGAATCACTGCTGGACTTGGCATTGAATGGTAGTGTTTGGTATACAGGTACCATCTCATGTGATGTTGAATATACCAAAGCAAGTTGAAGCTCCTCCTACACCGCAGCACCCACTCTCCCCAATGGGTGAAGCCTGTTCCAGAATGGACCTTACAGCCATCCATCAGATATTGGTTGCGACACACTACAGAGATGATGAAGGAACTAATGAGGTATTTTTCACTCCTTTTGTGTATTGAGCACTGATACACGCAGCCCCGTTTACAGCCCGATACACTATGATAGGGCAGTATATACTGCGCTATCATAGTGTATAACTTCTGTCATAGATTCATAGTGTATGACACGATTTTTTTTCTCATTTTTTCAACTTGAAAAAAAGTACACTTTTGTATCTCAATATATACATTATTTCATATAGCAACATACACTTCAAAGGGAGAGTATGATTTTTAAAAAAAGAAAAATGGTATGGACTGCAATGGGGCTGGATGTATCTTTTTCCCTAAGTATTTGGTCTGCAGAAACATCACATCATATGAAACAATAGTGGAAGTCTCATCTTAGCTGTATCGGAAACCCTTCCATGTCAAATTATGCCTTGAGAGGAGACCTCGGCTAAAGATCTCTGTTTTTTGGATTTAGTTATCTTTCCAAGAGTGGACGCAACAGATGAGAGATATGCTGGAGGCAAGGAAGCGTGGGGACTTTGCCTTCCGTGATAAAGACTTCAAAACAGCAATTGATTGTTACACTCAGGTATCAATCCAGAGTTCCATTACTTGGTTTCGCGTCATGCTTTGCATCACCAAAACTAAAACAGGAACATCCACTTTGAAATTTCTTTATATGCAGTTCATAGATGGTGGAATCATGGTCTCACAAACGGTTTATGCGAGGAGAAGCCTGTGTCACCTTCTCTGTGATCAACCTGACGCTGCACTTCGAGACGCAATGCAAGCACAGTGTGTCTACTCGGATTGGCCCACCGCGTTCTACATGCAGGCTGTCGCCCTGACCAAGTTAGATATGCACAAAGATGCCGCAGACATGTTGAATGAGGCGACACGACTAGAAGAGAAGAAGCAAAAGAGTGGAGGAGTTTATTGAGATCACAAAATGAAGCAATGAATAAGGCCTCTCAAAAAGGGAAAGAAAAGAAAATTTGTAATAGAGACCTTTAAATTAAAAATTTGTGGGTTTTTCTCTCTGTTCTGTCAACAATGTATATGAACATAAAATACAAATCATGGGTAATTATTTTTTTGATCAAGCAACAAATAATTCAGCCTTGCCATCAATGAACAGGCTCATAAACTCTTCCCCGTCTACGGTTTCTTTTTCGATAAGAAGCTGGGCTAGCTTGTGGAGGATATCAATGTGGGTGGTAAGGATGTTCTTTGCCCTTGTGTAAGCTGTCTCTACAAGCGCTCTCACCTCTGCATCCACCACATCCGCTGTTGCCATTGAATAATCCTTTTGGGATGACATCTGTGGATTCATAACAATCAAGAATTCAATCATCAATGATAAAGCAGGATCAACAATGGCAGATGAAGGTCCTTTTTTTCCATACCTGCTGTCCTAAAAATGGGTTTCCACCAGGCCCTCCAATAGCTATTTGTCCAATTTTTTTGCTGAAGCCAAATCTCTCAACCATTTGTCTGGCTACTCGGGAAACCTGCATGAAGTCATTGGAGGCTCCCGTTGTCACGTTCTCTTGTCCAAATATTACCTCTTCAGCAACCCTGCATTAGAGTATAATAAGCAATTTGTATGTTAATATTCTAACTGCATTTTTACAGCAAACAAAGTAAACGGGAATGACATTTATGGATTCGGTAAGATGGGTTCAGAAAGGTGTACCTTCCGCCGAGTGCCACAGCCATTTGATTCTCCAGATAGCTTCTGCTGTATAGACCAGACTCAAGTCTTTCTTCACTTGGAGCAAAGAAAGTAAGTCCACCTGCTTGACCACGAGGAATAATAGAGATCTTTGCAACGGGATCATATTCGGGCATCAGTGCGCCAACAAGGGCATGCCCAGCCTCTGCATGAACAAAGCCAAATGCATGGTTTTATGCACTGAATAAGAATAATAGGCCATTTGAATGAATAGAATCAGTCGACGAACAGTAATTATTCATGGTGGCATTGCTTTTCATGCATCCCATCCGGCCCTGTTTGGAACCAATTTTTAAAAATAGCTTATGCTCTAATTGATTAAAATAATTGATTCTTAAAAAGCTACTTTTAAAACATAAAAATTGAAACCTGAAATCAGAAGCTGAAGCTCAAAAATACTTGTTTGGAACCGATTATCTAAAACTAATTTTGTAGAAGTAAAATTTGTCTGCCAATTGGTTCCAAATGGGTCCTAAATGTGTTGCCACATAACACAAAACCCAAAACGTGAAAAAATGGTACCATGCATGGATAAGTGCATCTGAGAGAACTAATATTATCATTCAAGAAGGCTTAGCAAAGGAATAAGCATCCAAGAGCATTTAAGTAAGTCTTTGTGCATGGTTAACTAAAACTTTCAATTAGGCGATGAAAGTTACCATGATATGCCACCAACTTCTTCTTCTCTTCAGACACGACTGCATTTTTCTTTTCAGGACCAGCAATTATCCTTTCAAGGGCATCAGAGATTTCATCTTTGCTTATTTCTTTGAGGTCGCGCCTGGCTGCAAGAATGGCGGCTTCATTCATTAGGTTCTGTAGATCAGCTCCTGTAAAACCAGGAGTTCTCCTTGCAATCTTCTCAAAGTCTACATCCTTTCCAAGTGCCTTGCCTCTGGAATGAACCTGCAGTTTTGAAAAATAAACTACTGTTAACAGAATAACAGTGGACATTACAGTTAGAAATTCATTAGGGGCTAAAGTTTCTGATTGAGATAACATTCATAATGGGCACTTACAGAACTTAATGCAAGAACCATTTCACATTGCAAATGTGAAAGTCACTAGAAAGCATGTACCAGGTGAGTTGTGTTATCATGGTGATTTGGAGCTGTCTTATTGACATCCGATTAACCTTTGAAGACCACTAATAGTAGCCATGAATTAAAGCTTATAACATTGACTAACAAAAACCGAAGGGTGGACCAAAAGCACTCTTCGAAAGATGGTTTGATGGAGTCATAGTACCAGCTTAACTGCCATATTCTTGTTACACTTTGGCACAAAGAATGGAATATATACCATGTAAAATACATGAAATGGCATGAAATATACTCATTGTGGCATTCATGAATTCCATTCATACTCACAGGATCCGCAAATCATTTTTCAAAAACCACAATGACAATGAGTTCCAACAATTACATACATGAAAAAGGAGAACACCAACATCTGCGGTTAATTCATTATACTCTTTCCCGATATGCATCATGATGCGAAACAAACACAGAACTTATCCAACCAACAAATTCAAATGCATTTCATGATAAATCAGAGATCATTAATGGGTGCCTAATAAGTTTTAGCACTTCAGATGACAGACAACCAGTGATGCACACAAATGCATTAACAGTATGAGGTCATGAAACAACTCTATAAAGCAACCCAACATTAAGAGTACCACATAAAATAAAATGCAAAAACCAATTCAGAATGACTAAAATCTATCAACCAAGATCAATGAACAAATCCCATATCAAATTGAGGACAGAAAGATCAAACCTGAAGGATCTTGACACGCCCAGCGACATCAGGCCGGTCCACAGTGACCTGCCTATCAAACCTCCCAGGCCTCAACAAAGCCGAATCCAACACATCAGGCCTATTTGTTGCCGCAAGCACAATAACCCCACTATTCCCCGAGAACCCGTCCATCTCCGTCAACAGTTGATTGATCGTCTGCTCCCTCTCGTCATTCCCGCCGCCCAAACCCGCCCCACGCTGCCTCCCAACCGCATCAATCTCATCGATGAACACAATGCAAGGTGCCTTCGACTTTGCCTTCTCAAACAAATCCCTCACCCTCGACGCCCCAACCCCGACGAACAGCTCCACGAATTCCGAAGCTGCGCACGAGAAAAACGGGACCCCTGCCTCCCCGGCCACCGCCCGAGCCAGTAGGGTCTTCCCGGTCCCCGGCGGACCCACCAAGAGGCAACCTTTCGGGATCTTTGCACCCAAAGCTGTGTACTTGTCGGGGTTCTTCAAGAAATCGACGACCTCCTGAAGCTCTAACTTGGCCTGGTCGGCCCCCGCGACGTCTGCGAAGGTGACCCCCGTCTCGGGCACCTCCTGGAACTTCGATTTCGACCTCCCGAAGTCCATCGGCCCTCCAAGCCCCCCCGGACCGCCGCCCGGCCCGCCCTGCGCGCGGCGGAAGAGGAAGAAGAGGCCGGCGAAGGCGAGGAAGGGGAAGAGGAGGTTGCCGACGAAGGCGAGGAGGCCGTTGCCGGTGTCACCCTCGGAGACGGAGATGTCGACGCCGTTCATGGCGAGGATGTCGATGAGGTCCGGATCGTTGGGGACTACGACGGAGGCGCGGCGACCGTCGACGGCAGTGAGCTGGAGGACGCCGCCGTCCTTGGAGAAGCGGACGCGCTCGACCTTGCCGCGCTTGACGGCGTTGAGGAACTCGCTGTAGCGCCACTGGGTGCCGTCGGGGAGGTCGGAGGACTGTTGTTGGGTGGGTTTGGGGGCTGTGAGGACCGATTGGGAGAATGGGTTCTTGGTGGCTGTGGTGGTGGTGATGGATTCAGATTGGATTGGGGAAGAGAGGACGGTTTGGGGAGGTGGGTTGTCGGCGGGGGAGTCTAAGGCGAAGGCGAAGGGGGTGGGTTGTTGGGAGAGGAGGAGGAGAGTGGCGGCGAGGGTGGTTTTTGAGGGGAGGTGGTTGAGGAGGGAGAGGGGTTGGTGTGGGTGGTTGGGTTTGAGAGAGAGGGAGGGGGAAAGGTGGGTTCTTGATGGTTTGGGGAGGTGGGGAGAGATGACGCGGTGGTGGGGGAGTTGGGTGCCATGGAATTTGGAGGTGAGAAGAGGATGAGTTGGTGTTGGTGGTGCTGTTGAAACCATGTTTTCCTTTTCTGTGTATTGCAAGATTGGAAATTATGGTTGTTTTGTTGGGGGAGATTTTATATAGAGAGGGCAGAGGGCTTTAGAGAGGGGAGGAGAGGCTGTGAGTGATGTACGTGGTTCGTGTTATCTCCAGAAGAATTATTGAGAGAAGAAACAGTTCATGAATTGATGAAAATATATAAGAAGGGAAATTTTTTTTTAAATAGGAAAATATTACCATCGATCATTTTTTTCTAACAAAACCTAAGACCGCACTTATTTTTATTTTTTTAAATAATAAATATCATTTGGGTTTTATATTTTAATAAAAAATATATATTATCTTATTTCGGATTGAATAAACTTATTTTTAATAAATATAAAAAAATTTAATATATATATATATAGTGAAATGATTAGTTGCGGCGGACGGCAGGTGTGACCGCGACATGAGTCGTCCGATCATGAGTTCATCGCATCCGACGGTCCGAGGTGAATGCGATGGACCGTCTGATGCGATTGATCCGTGATCGATGACCCGTGATTGCGGTCGCACCTGCCGTTCACCGTACGTAATCACCCGAGGTTTCATTATATTATATATATATATATATATATATATATATATATATATATAACCCTCGAGGTTTCAGTATATTAATATATAAGAATGCATTTGAACCAGTAAAAAATATTAGATGCACCCAGCACTCGAAAAAGAAAAAAAAGTTTTTTTTTTTTACTCTTCAGTGGTGAGTAACAGAGGAGGAATTGCTTTGGTTCTTTTCTTTCTCCCGAGATGAGATATTTTGTCGTCAGCGAGAGCCGAGAGGGGCCGATTGCATTGGGGCTGAAGTTCTGTAGCCCAATATCATGTGGGCCGAAATGGGATTTGTGGGCCGTCTTGGCACGCAAGAGTGTGCTCATACACTCGATTGGTTTTGCGGTCCTTGAAATTTAATTTGTTTATTATTTAATAAAATATATATTACAATATCTCATAATACTTCACTTTTATAATACCATGTATTTTAACAGATACAATATTTAAAAATAAAAATAAAAATGTGTTATGTTACATGGACCCTAAGTTTTAAACTCCATTGAGAAACCTTCTTTATTGATTATTTGTTTAACTTTTATAAAATGTTAAAAAAAAAAAAAAGTACAAGACCACCCTTCAATAAAAACCTCCATTCTCGTGTTATCCCTTCCCCTCTTTTTCAAAGAAAAAAAAATTGTGTTTCATAGAATAAAAAAAAGTAAAAAAAATGTGTATAAAATCTATATATCATTTCCATTGCCCAAAAATGTGCTATTATGTTTTGTAAAAAAAAAAAAAAACGGTGGATACCTGAAAAATGTGTATAAAATCTATATATAAAAATTGGGCCATTGTGTTTCAAAAATCTATGGATATTTTTGGAAGATAAAATAAAATGATATATATCATATTGTTCTATTTATAATCCGCACGTGTTTTAATTGTTTTAAAGGTTTATAATCCGCACATGTTTTAATTTTTTTAAAGGTGTATATTTGACTAATGAAATATATTTTCTTATTAAAAATTGAATATATACTCATATGAATTAAATACATATGTTATTTTTTAATAGAATATATATTGAGATAGTAAAATGTATAGTATGTCAGGAGATTCCATATACTGCATCGGTGATATGCAAACTATAAATAGCACTACAAAACAAATTAGTGCATCTATGCCTTGTTGGAAGTATTATATTTCGGGGGACTATATTACCACCCCCATCATATATTCACCCCTACCCGTTTAAATATGAATAAAATTAATATATATTTTACATGCTTTTGAAAATTTGAAACCCCACCCCTTAAATAAAAAATAAAATCCCATTCACAATCACACCTTGATCTCTCCCACGCACAAGCGACGTCCGTAGTGCGCGAAGGCTAAGAGCCATGCGGGCGAAGATATGTTCGAGACAAGGCCCATCTCGATGACAACCACGTGCATTTACTTCGCTAATGCGTACGATGAGCCGACCCCGAATGCCCCGAGAACGGCGGAGACCATGTTCGGGTAGACGTCGAAACCCGCGTTGTGCATGTCCGCGCGAAGAGCTCGAACGACAACTCTTATGAGCCGTTCTGCGCGAGACACGCGAGAACCACCATCAACGCTGTTAGCGTTTACAACCAGAAGAGTTTCTCATGAAACAAAGGAATGAAACGGATCTTTGAGATATTCTGTCAAACGTGTAACGGTCAGAACAATGTTCAATGAAATGTAAACCATTCACGCATGATTTATATATATGGAGATTAGATTGATCTTCCTCGTCACAGCTCGTTGTCCTCCTCTTTAATGCAACGGCATTGGCATCTTTTTCCCTGTTGAACGCTGATACACGCATTCCATTTTGCAGTTCGTTTTGTAGTCTCATACATTATGATAACATAGTATATATTACATTATCATAGTATATGAAGTTCTATTATAGCATATAACTCAAATTGCTTTTTTCAATTTTCACCATGAAAAAAAATACACTAATGTATCTTAGTATATGCTTCATTTCATATAACAATATGCACTTCAAAGAGTGAGTGCATGATTTTTTTAAAAAAGAAAAATGAGATAAACTGCAATTAGAGCTACAACGGGCTATGTGTATCTTTTTCCCCGTCAAATAGGCAGAAAGGCCCAAATTAGTTGCATCTGGGCCAGTACAATGTGAAATGGATGCTTATTATTCCCGCGCGCTTCAATGGGATCACAATTCACAAGGACCTACTTTAAATTTTACTTTTAATAAACGTTGTTGATTTTAAATTTGAGCACCGATTTTAATTTTAGTCTCATATACATCTATATACTCATATTAATGAGATTTACAACCCATGAAATTTTTTTATATATTTTTATATAAATAGATATATGCAATTCATTGAAATATATATTTCATTTTTAAAAAAAAAATATAAATGATATCATTTAATTCATTGGATCGGAGCATATACTTCATATTATATAAAAGACAAGTCTCATTAGATGAGATATACGATTATTTTTAAAATGAAAACACATTGCTTTTTAGAATGTAAAATAGATTTTGTGTAACATTTTCTAATTAATTATCACTTGTAATAATGCTATGCTAACTTGATTTCTCTGTTTTCAGATATTTTTTTTCATGTGAAACAAAACTTCTTATTTTTGTTTCCAACTGATAATAGAATTTTTTTTTATAATGATCATAAGGTTTAATCATTTACAAAAGATATATTTTACAACCAAGTAGATAGATCCACGCATGAACCATTAACTTGAATTAATTATGCCGGCCCATATATAAAGGATCCTATTGCTGCATTTCATTTTCAAATATATATCGATTGAGATTGGACTTTGGATTTTATATTTATATCCTCAAAAATCTGATGGGACAGTTGAGCTCAGCTCATGTTATATTGCAAGCGTAATGCCTCTAATGGTAAGCAACGAAATGCGTGTAGGCTAAACACGGCAACACAGGTACTATAAAGTATAAACAACTAGCAACAGCTCCATTTGAAGTTTTTAATTTATATACACTAAATAGATCATATACATATATATCCATATGTTATTATTATAGCTTCCTCAAAACTCTTCACTGATTCGATAAAGTCATGACAATACAATGACTGTGATTGCCACCTCTATAAGTCATTCCCATAAGTGCCACCAAAATTTACTTTGCCTATCCGGATCAAATCGGTCGATTATCTTATTAGATAGGTTGTTAGACCATCTTCATAAGGAACATTGAATTGACATTATGTTCACCGGCCTAGATATTGTTTCATCCGATATTAAATATAAGTAAGGTTTTATTCAAGGGTTTTTTTTTATATTTTAAGTCTCCATAAACAATTGGATTTAGTGATTGATCCCTCACTTCTTTGTATTTTGATTTTAGTCTTCAGATTTAAATGATATGTTCTTTTTAGTCCTTAGGAGGGACTTATCCTTAAATTATTTGCTTTTCTTTTTAATCCCTTAGAGTAATCGATCATTAAGTCCTATGGTTTACGGGGACTTAAAAAAAACCCATTTTTAAAATATTTTCATATTAGGTCAGTTGACTCTTGACTTTTTAAAAGTTTTTGAATATTGAGCATGAATCCATTTTTAGTCTAGGTCATGCATTATCCAACACGTAAGAATCCATCAAAGTCTATAATGGCGGGCCTGACCATTGAAAAAAAGTTCACAAATCACTTTAATAATTTCCAGCTTATATTTCAACAAAAGATCAAACATATCTCTTCATCTCTGTCTATATAAAGTCCAACCACCCTCCATTCCCCACATCACAACAAAATGAATTTCTTGATAACAACCCTACTCATCTTAGCTTTCACACTTGTTGCATCTGCCCAACAACAATGTGGTAGGGACGTCAACGGCAAACTCTGCCCGAACGGCCTCTGTTGCAGCCAATACGGCTACTGCGGCTCGACCTCCGACTATTGTGGCAACGGTTGTCAGAGCCAGTGCGGCGGCGGCGGTGTCGGCTCGCTTATTAGCCAGTCGTTGTTCGATCAGATGCTGAAGCACCGTAACGACGCGGCTTGCCCCGCCAACGGCTTCTACACCTACAGCGCTTTCGTCGCTGCCGCGAGATTCCTTTCAGGCGGGTTCGTCGACGACGGGACGGATGTGGATACGCGTAAGCAGGGAGATCGCGGCTGTATCTCTTGCTCGAGCACTTGCTGCAATGAAATCGCACGGGTGAGCTGTTAGTGAGATTTGCTTTAGTTTTTGACAAAATTAGTATATTGCGTACGGCGTTTTGACTGTATATATGTTGAGTGTTTGTATAATGGAATCAGGGTGGGTCGCGGCGAAGATGCGCCGAGACGGAGCCGTTCGCGTGGAGGTTACTGTTTCAAGCAAGAATCAGGGGATACTCCGGGTGATTATTGCCAACAGAGCGCCCAGTGGCCGTGCGCAGCCGGGAAGAAGTACTATGGACGTGGACCCATGCAAATCTCATAGTCAGTATATATCATTCTTTCTCACTTGAAAAGAGGGTGTATCTCTTTCGAAATGATATCATTACTCACATAGTGGGTAAAGGACAAGAGAGATGATTTTCGTTACTTTAATGAGTGGGCCACTTAAATCTGAAATGAAAGTGATAGAGAACGTGGTTGCATTTATATGGTGTACTTTGGAGGATTATTATTAGGCGCACATGGGACGGGCACATGTGCTAAAAATCACGAAATTATTTTGTCAAATTTTTATGTTGCTTTTTGCAATAGTTGCTCGATTAACACTTTTTTTTTTAACGATAAAATAAAATCTCACTTTAAATATCTTAATTCCTTTTATAAACTAACACTCTTATGTTTGGATTGACATTGGGATAAGAGGTTGAAAAAAAAAATGATCAATGTGAATTCACGTGTTATTTCATATGACATAATAAAAAAAAAATGATAAAACATGAATAATTATCCATATTTTGTTTTAGATAAAAGGTGGAATAGACTCCATCTCCATTTTCAACTGCATTTTGTAAAACATGAACAACTTTTATAACCACCCTTCCCAAAAAATAAAAACAAAAAATTTCATGAAATCAAAACCAATAATATTAATGCTCTATTAATAGAAATGATAGACTTGATTTTTTTTTTTGATCTAAGTACAAAGTTAAAGAAAAATAAAAAAACATAGGGATAACAAAATGCATTATCAAATGCAAATCTAGATAAAATAATGATATTTTTATCCCCATAAATTAGACAAACTTATTCTAAATATTTATCAATTTACTGAATCAGGCTTTCAAGCGTTGCAATATTTAAATTGAAAGACATATTTTAATCAATAACAATACATGTTTTATATAATATCATTCATTCTAGGAATCGATAAATATGAATAAAACGAATTGATAGATTTTTTATCACATAAAATGAAGACAATAATATATATAAAAAAACCTAATTTATTGCTGAACCAGCTCTAAAGGTGCTGTGTCCTAAAAGCTATTTGAGTGAGAACAAATATCACTTCAAAAAATATAATTTTCTATATATTCTTCTTCCACATAAATTTCACCAGAACAATTATGTGATGGAAATTATAATTTGTTTACCTGAACCCATGACCGACTGAATCACAGCAACTACAACTACGGACCAGCCGGACAGGCCATAGGCGCCGACCTCCTAGGCAACCCTGACTTGGTCGCCACCGACCCAACCATATCGTTCAAGACGGCGATCTGGTTCTGGATGACCCCACAGTCACCTAAGCCGTCATGTCACGCCGTCATAACCGGACAGTGGACTCCATCATCCGTGGATCAGGCGGCGGGACGCGCGCCGGGGTTCGGTGTCATCACCAACATCATCAACGGAGGGCTCGAGTGCGGGAAAGGATCGGACGCGCGCGTGGCGGACCGGATTGGGTTCTATAAGAGGTACTGCGACTTGCTCGGTGTGGGTTACGGGCCGAATCTCGACTGCTACAGCCAGTCGCCCTTCGCTTAGTTAAGCCGTTGTTTGGGTTCATGTTTGTTTTTGTGTTGAATAAAGTGGCAGCTTGGTTACGTATGATGCGTGCATGGAATATTATATTATAATAATAAAATAGAGTCCGTCGCACACGGGAAGGGACGATTCTAAGTTTGGAGAACTAAATTATTATGATATTTATGATTATTTTAATATAAATAAGGATAAAATAATTATATGTTTAGTTGTGTTTTGAATTATTCTAATTCAAAACGTAATAATAAAGTTTTAATTGTTTGGATAAAATGTAAATAAAGTGTAGATCAAAATTTACAAAAGGTAAAAAAATGATGACAGTTGATTTAACAGTTGATTTATAAAAGGTGTTGATAATTGATTTGATAATGGGTCCACATATTCTTTTAATTTGAATAACATGATATAACTTAATTCTAATGGGTGTATTAAATTCATATACCACTTTATACTAGTTAATTTTAACATACAGATTCTTATTTATTACACTCATCCGCACATCCATAATAAGGTTATTCCGACTAATTTCAATTTTTTCCGGGTTTATTCTTAAACTAAATATGGTTCAAAGTTTAGCTGCTCTTCTTTCAACTCTCTCCAACTTGTTCGATCGGTCAAAATATACATAATTGATGATGTGAATCATTTAGATGAAGGAAAAGGTTGAGTTCTGATCCTATTTTGTGAGTATAGATTAATTTTTTTTATGATAAAGTATATATTTAGTTATAGAAACAAATAGTTTTATATAAATAAAAAATGTACATACTGTATGAATTGAACATATATTTCATATATCTTGATGATTGCAAACGGGATTATAGAAAGTGTATCAGCACCCTTGGAGATGTGGTAGTATAGTAAGGAAAATTAAACACTAATATATATTAAGTTATATATATCCCTATTAAAAAAATCCTATATATATTATTTATTCTGTATTTATTTTATATTAATTATTTATGAACTACATTAGCTCACCCAACTAATTAATAAACTCTAATTGATTTTTTTTCCTTGTAGTACAGGGTATTTGTTGTTCATTGGATCACATGTTGGATCACATGTTGTGTGTTGATATTGTGAAGACGATAGTGGGTTAATTCAATGTACGATTACCGCGCATGGTGAGGGTCAACCCTGAGCTGAGGCTACCAAGATAAACTGTTTTCAGTCCTCACCAGAGAGCCCGGGCCCTATAAAGTCCAATAGGATTGGACTCATAAAAAAGACGGTTAAGTTGTTGGGATTTTTAACAATTTTTTTGTGCCGAAATAAATAATATTAACCGCGGAATAATATATACGAAGTCCGAATCAATCATCGACACAATCAATAAAATATAAAAACATGCAAACCATAAGAAAACATCCGATTTAAAGTGATTTGACTTAAGCCACCATCCACGAGGACATTTCGGTAACAATCCACTATATTAAATAATAATAATAATAATGTTCTTTTAAGTTTTATCTAAAACTTAAGAAATATAAGATGAAAGAAGGATATATGGTTACATCAACAAAACCTTAAATAATCTTCCAAGAACCCAATCTCGATATAAATCGGAATTCACGGAGGAACTTGAAGAATGAACAACTTTTCTTCTCTTTCTCTCTCCACTCCTCTCTCTCCTCTCTTGTCTCTCCTCTGTTGCCACACCAAATACACACCGCAACCTCTGTTTTTCTTGGCCGTGTATTACACTATTACTAGACCAGAGAAGCCCTAGAAGGACCTCTTTTATATTCACTATTCACGTGAATATCATGTGCACTGCATGGCACTTAATAATCCTCATGGGACAACTGGTACATCATCTTCACGTGCTTCTTATGCATGTCCTATGTGGACTCCATCAAGCCTTCAATTGGGCTGGACTCAATATGGGCCACAGACCCAACATAAGCAAATCCTTAAAAACCCACCCCTGGCCCAATAAATTATATCTCCAAAGTCTCCTAAAAATCCACCCAGCGTTTTATATCCCCAACACATTGTTTCGACCCCCATCATATCCCCATCAAATCCCTAAAAAAATCTCTCAACCAATCTGCCATGGCCTTTTCATCTGTCCATATCTCACCAACGTTTCTCTCTCTCTCACATACAAAACACATATTCATCAAGCATTCAAGCCATCTCTCTATATATCTTCATCTCTATTTTCAAATTTTTGTATATTTTCTATATCCCTCAATCTCTCTGTTTATACGATTATATGTGTTCTCTCTCAAATTCAAAGTCATCTCTCTCTCAAAGCTCCCAAAATTTCTTGTTGTTGTAGTAGTGAATGGTTGAACAAATGCAATGTTTATACCCTCTTAAAGGTATTTTCAAGTTTTTATATTTTTTTCATTCCACTAAGATCCTTTTTTTTGTTACTTTTCAAGTTTTAATTCGGCTTGTTTGATCTCTTTTTGTTGATATAAAAATTTATTTGATTGAAAATCTATATATTATTGAAATATTTATTTGATTGAACAAATTGATTGTTCATATATTGCGGTAATATAAATAAATCAGCTATTCCCCTTATTTTTCAATCTTCCTTTCTCACCCCCTCTTTCACTTGCATAAGATTCAGACTTATATAGCACCGCTTGAAAGTTATATATAGTCTACATTTTTCTTTTAAAAAAAATACGTTGTTTCTTAAAAAAGAATGATATGTATAGCCTTCTTAGCCTTCTTGAGCATCACTTGCATATGATATTTGGAGTATTGGAGTGATAAATTTATATATAAGTGTTGTCTGATGTAGTTGTTATAAGGAATTTTATTTAATCATAATATAAGATATTTCAATTTTAATGATAGTATAATGTTGTATTTGTAATTTTATAACATTTATAATTTAAAATAAAATAATATTCAAGATTCAAACAAATCTTTTTATGGCAAATTACCAGTAGCAACTTGCATTAGCAAATTATATATATAAAACAAAAACAACTTGGGGAAATGAAAGTGTGAAACCTCATGGTGGCTTGATCGAGTACATAATTAAGTTATTTGAGGGGAAAATGACTTGGCTCAACCTTGGTTTGATTCCGTGTCTATATCCCCTGTGGATTTATACAAGTTAGTTTCTATTATCTATATATTTTATTTTTATCTTTTGATGTTACATGAATGATGAATATAGTCTGTACATCTTTTTTGAATATCAATTTTACTTAATAGGAGTAACGTGATTGATGTGTCTGTGTTTTTATTAATGTTTTACTTAATGTACTAGTTTATTTATAACAGTGGTGAAAATTATATAAATCTTAATCTCTCTCTCATGCGGAATATAATTAAATAACCATTTAATGAACAAAAATAATATTGTAATATTTTAACCTTGATTGTTGTATGCATGCGATTGTAATAAATCTCTTATTTGCCACTACATCTATGGATGTCTAATAAGGTTACTTGTGATATAAAATAATTTAAAAACATGCTTGTAACATGTATTGGATTTGGAAAGATGTATTCTTCTAAAACTCCTGTAAAGGTGATACAGACTGTTTGATCGAAGTACTGGTTGGTTACCTGTATGTTTATTAATTTAAAGACCAAGCCCACACCTAAAATGAGTTTTCTACTTAAAATGTCATTCGAAAATAATTTTTCAGGAAGCATAAGAAAAGCAAAGGTCATCTTTGATTTTTCAAAAAACTAGAATTCCTAGGATATCTGATCTGCGAATAAGTTTACATTAAATAATTTATGGAAAAAACAGAATTTTATTAGAACATGTTTCTAAACGCTATCTAAAGCAAGCTTCGATCGATTGCACTTTCAATCGTAGTTGAACATGGAGCCATTGTTTAGTAGTTCGATCAACACATCCATGGACTTTGCAGTAGAGTGAGGAGAGGATCCTGCATCCACTCCAGCTGGTAATTGAATACTGGCACCTGCAGCTCGGTGGGTTTAGTTTCCTTGTGTTTCTTCTCCTCTTCAGTGGCTGCCCTCTGTTCCAGCTCTTTCATTGAGGTTGCCTTCCTATATATCTTGCACAGCACCATGTCCTCCTGTACAAACCATTTATATTAAAATAAACAAAAATGAAGAGACATTCAGTAATTTTTTATTCATAGGTATGTTGCATCAGTGGTCTGTTGTTGTGCATGGGTGGTCCGTGTCTTTTGACCTTCAAAGGGGACAAAGAATTGTGATAACTTTGACCAAGCTTGTGACAATTGAAACATGTTGTAGAAGTAAATCAATAACCGTACGGATCATGAATAAAAGATGACTCCAATAAAGTGTGTATAGTCATGAATAAAAGATGACTCCAATAAAGTGTGTCAAGTCCATTTTAAAATGATCTAAATCTATTAGATTCTCTTATGAATTCCTGTATTGTTTTCAATATATATGGAATTATATTGTATTTTTTTCAAAAACTTGTTTGTTTTCTCAACACCTATTGCACGCATCAGAACAAACTTAGAATTAGATATCATGGTCACGGAGGATACTACAAATCTGCAAACATGTCTTTTTCATTGCAATAAGGTTGGTGAGACCGTTTAGGTATGTATGATATGGAAGTTATACTTAAAAAAACTATCACAAAGTCTAAATAAACAAAACCTATAAAAATAAATTCCATTAAAAATTAGTAAGTAATATTTAGGGTTTTTTGCATGTATACCATAAAAAAATGTGCTATTTAATTTTATACCACTTCAAATAATCTATTTATTTTTATACCATTGAAATATGTAGAACTTATATATATTTACCATCTTAGTAACTTCCATCCAAATTTTCATTAAAATCTTTAAAGTCTTGGATAAATGACCAAATTACTCTTTTTATTTTCATATTTGACCTTACCAAATATAATATTTATATAAAAAAATTAATTTTAGCATGAAAATGATAAATTTTATTTAAAATCCAAAAACATAAAATTAACCATGCAAACTATTTATTAGTAGAGACATACTAATTATTAATATATACATTAGTAAAAATAAAATATTAATTATTTTAAGAACAATTAATTATATATCTTACAAAATTATAAATTTTTAAAAAAAAATTAGATCTTGATTGGAAAAGAAAAGAAGATGTAAGGATGAATGGCTCACGATTGATTTGAAAAGAACATAAAATTAATAAGATTATTATGTTTAATTATTTACATTATGATGAATATTATATGTTAATGTTATTTTTATAATGTTTACTTCTTCATTAAGAAACTAAATATAGTTAAGGTTCATTTTAGTTAAAAAATATTAAAGAGAGACACATTTTTACATAAGAAAATTTTTAATGATATAAAATAAATACGATATTTATGGTGATATAATAATAAATAACATATTTTTTAATGGTATACATGCAAAAAAAACCCTAATATTTATGAACCTTATTGATGGAGGCAAAGGTGTCCAGGAGACGGTACTCGTTCATGACCCAATCAGTCTTACAACTGCGAGGGGCCCTCCCCTTGTAGAACACGAAGGTCTTCTTAAGACCGATGATCCGCTTCGGCTCCGACATGCTCCGAATCTCCCGGTCCGAACCGGTGGCCTTCCAGAACCCCTTCTCTGTGCTCCGGTTCGGCCTCCCCCCATTTGAGCTCTTCCGGATCCTCGGCACAAAGAAGTACCACTCCCGCTCCCCTATCTTTGCCAAACCTAACAAATTTATGAAAATATGAATTATAAACTATGTATGACTTCGACTAAGCTTCATGACTACTTCATGAAGTCAAGTTGTGGGTGTGATCGCGTAAATCAGCTCCCGTTACAGTCTTTCCGAGCTTTGATTTTCTATAAAATATATATATTTCATGTCATTAAATTAATCTTTTCATGAATATAAGATCATATAGAATAAAACATCAATACACTCTGTCAGTTTTGCAGTCTGATTTACAGCTTATACATTATGATAGCGCAACACTATCATAACGTAGAGGTTCTATTTTTTTTTTCATTTTTTCAAAAAAAAAAAAAAAAATATTATTGTATTTGATCAATATACATTTCATCTCGTATAATTTAAATGAAAGAATATATAAAATTTAAAAAAAAAAAAAAAAACAGTGTAAATTGCAAATGAGATTGTAAAGGGGTTAGACATCATTTCCTAATACATACTCTATTGAATATCATTTTTTTATTGAACTTTGAACATTTTCCATTTCAAATAACTTCAAAACGGACTATATCTGAATAAAATAAAGATCAAAAGTAAATAGAAAAAACTACACAACGATATATACTCTGTTAAATATCATTGTTAATCGATATATACCTCATTGTTAGAGATATATGAACCTGCACATGAGACTATAAATAAAACTTTATAACGATGCTCAAATTGTAATTAATGCTCAAATGAAGTGGTTGCCTTAGGAGTGCAGAGAGGTGACGGTGGTGGTGGTGTTGGTTCTGGCTTACCTGGAAGCTCCCAGGGATCATGGCGGTAGAGGTTGATGACGCCAATGACATCGAAACTGCTCTTCTCGCCGCGGACGGCTCCGGCAAGGTATTCGAGGAGCTCCTCCTCCGTAGGGTGGAAGCGGAATCCGGGGAGATCCAATTCCGAGGCACAATTCTCCATTCTATGTTGGTACTCAATTGTGTGATTATGCTTTGTGATTATGCTCAAAAGCTTGTATGAAATGGCTCTTTTATATACGTGCCATTTTATGGGCCGTAAAACTTTAATGGGCCTGATAAAGAATATGGAGTGGATATCTGTCGTTCTCGGTCGGGCCCACGCGGTTTGTAGACTTGGACCATTGTCTTATAGAAAAATTGAACCATGACTTTTACCGTCAAACATGTATTGGCAAAGTTACTGAAAGAACCCTAACGAAAATGGTTCTTAATGCATGTGTTTTAATGCATCAAAAAATTTGTTCCACTGTTTATTATTCTCAATGGAGGATTTATCAGGAAAGAATAAGGAGGAATGAATGACATTTTGACCTAGATTGTCCTGGAATTGATATACGAATGGACGGTTTTAAACGCCATTGTGAGTGTTTTGAATGGAAGGAGTATGAAATGTTTATCAAACTTGTATGATGTTTTGTTTTGTTTTGCATATTATAAGTAAAAGAGAGGGGGTTGGTCTTCAAGTCTTGTGAAGGAAGAAGTGATATTTTACAAAAGGTGGGGGACAAGACTTGGAAGCTTTTGTCTTGTGAAGGAAGAAGTAATATTTTATTTTATTTTTGGAATCATCAAAGACCTTGATTATGCAAGCTAAGTGTAATTAATGGCATGATCGTGGCAAGAACATGTGGTGTAAATATATATCATTGTATATGTAACGTTAAAAATATTCTAACCCGACCCAAATTTTAACTTCTTTTATCACCTAATGCGTATATAGACCTTCTAAAATAAATGTACCTAATATTATTTATCTTTCAAATAAATGTATACGATTCCAATACAAGAAATTATGTTAAATTGTGAGGCTAATTGTAGCAATTTTTAGGGTGATTAACCCATACTTTCAAAGTCATATACTACAAGTCTACAACCCAAATTTATAGGTCAAACAAGTCAAGTTCTCAATAAGTTTCCACACTATATACATCACCTGGAAGGATCACTCATAGTACTTTTTTTTAATTTATATAGGGGGGTCCTATCGTGGCTAATCTTACGATCGAGCTGGGAAAACTACCTCCGCCTGTTTGCTTCGGTCCCACGGAAAATTCTTTCAAATAATCGCCAACAAACAGGTAGGTAAGTCAGCGCTAAGACTCGAACTCAAGACTTATCGATAAAATTGCTAAGTCTTGAACCGTTGTGCTATGACCACTGAGAACTTCATTCATAGTACATTCCGCACAAGTGCTACGAAATTGAATGGTATGCATCTTATGGCAAGACCCATTTCCAAACAAAAACAAGTTTGATCAATGAAACTTTTATTTTATTATTGAATTCAAAGAAACACGATTTTCAACTGTACCGTACGAAATTTGGTCGGTTTCATGTCGAATCATATCAATTAAATGAGTCGATATGAAGTATTAAAATGTTAATGTATATAGCAAACTATATATCTACTCTGGAAATCAAAGTCGTAATGTCTCCAGGTCTAAGTCAGTCATCGTTCAATTTCAAAGGTAAATACAACGAACAAACCACACTGGATTTGGTATTGTGTTAATTCATAACAACCCATCAACAACCGTTGTTGATTGAATACATTGGACTGAAATCATACCAACCACTCGACACCACTGTTGAATGAATTTTTCATGCTTTTCTTAATATATATTGTTGTTGTTGGTTAATTTAAAGGAACAAGCTAGTAGTTACAACCTATCAATTGAACTACATTTTGGGATATCGGTAGAGGTGTCCCTTGACAATGAGATTTATTAGTTTCCGTTTGGATCTGCGTTTGAATGGATTCTAAGGTTTAAACGTCAAATGCAATTATGCAAATCCAGATGATTTTTAATAAATGTCGCACACTTGAAAAATAATATTTTTCAAAAGCGGATTAAATTTTGAAAAAGCAAATGGTGAACGCACATCCAAGCAGGGCTTAGAGCAAAAGAATGATTTTTAATAAATGTCGCACACTTGAAAAATAATATTTTTCAAAAGCGGATTAAATTTTGAAAAAGCAAATGGTGAACACACATCCAAGCAGGGCTTAGAGCAAAAGAAATGAAGAGGAAAACACCGAGTATTATGTGTTAGGAAAGGACCAAGGTTCCATTGGTTCTCTTTCGTTCCATTAGTCCTCTCTCTTCTTCAATCTGAAGATCTCCAAGTCCTGTGAGACAATTGTAGAGCCAAAAATTTATTCAATTAGAGATATGCAACTTTCAATACGACTGTTAATTTTTTTTCTAATGAACAATAATATAAAATGATACTTTTTTTTCAATTTTTTTTTCCATGGATCAAATAGATTCTAGATCAAATAGATTCTAGGCTTGGTGTCATGAAGTACATATTAAACTTTAAAAAAAAACAAGAATTAAAACTATGAAGAAAGCTATATAATATAATGAGATAATCTATGGATCTTATTTGCAATTCTTAGACTACATATACGGAGTGAGAGAGAGAAAATGCTGATAAGTCAAACACAAATTAAAGGATAGAAATTTAATTAAACAAATAAAAGAAAATCAAATAAAAAAATCATTTTTAATTCCCTTATATCCATACATAACTGTTGTATATATACAAGGTAGCTATCATGAACCATACGAGAGTTAGAAAATATAATGAAATGCTATGTACTACCATAGTAACAAAGTTCGTGTACGGCAAATATTCGGTCGGTGTCATGTTCGATACGGTACGTGTACATTCGTAAATCATACAGGATGAATACGGAAAAGTACATGGATAATTAGACCATTTTTTAGATAATTTAAGCATTATTATGCATTAATGAATTTAATATGCATTATGTTCGGTGCGACACGTTTTGTACGTTTGATGTCTAATCAGATTACTTTAACGAATATTCAAAAAAATACGGAGTACTTTGTTACTATGCATACTACTCCTATATATGTCTATCATCATTTCTGTTTTGATTTTTGAAAGACTTATTGTCTCCTACTATTAAAAGAGTCCATCAATCTAGAATGTCGACTTGCAGGGCTCCTAAGTGCAGTTAATCACTCGATCTCATATTCCCAGTATAGAAAATTATGAAGACTCGATTAGATATAGGGTAAAGTTTAATTAGTAACAAAAAAGTTTGATATGAAATTTGAACCCCAACAAATAAGTGATGATATCTTTTCTACCACCCCATCCAAAATGATGTTTTTTTCATTGGTTTAAAATACATTTGACTAAGAAAAATGATTAAATCACTGCATGGGCGGGCCTAGGATTTAGAACGGGGGTAGAGACCAAACAATGTACTTGAAATAAAAAATTATAACAAAATATAAATATAAAGACGATAATTTAAGAAAAAAAATCAAAATTCAAGTTATTCATTATTATAAGTCAATGCACCGATGAAGATCTCATATATAATTTTGATAATCGTCACAAAAATAAACAAAAAATTACATATCTTGTATTTCAATTGCACCCGACGATTTTTCACTGCATAAAATTCATCTATAATCATGTCATTGTTAAACAAATATTACTCATACAAAAATTTAAAGAATTGAAGATAAATATGATATTTTCAAATCTCATAATCCAATCAACAAAAATAAATCAAATTCACCAAGAAAAAATAAACACAGATTAAATATAAATAAATAAAAAAATCAAAACTCAATATTCCTTCATTCAAAAAAAAATATTAAACATATAACAAGAAAGTCCGCAAGGGGCTGAAGATGATTCCGATCAGTGGATCAGAATCTATATGTATGCTTGGTATGGAGTCAATTACATAATTTTCCTGTAGGAGATTGTATTGGCATGACACAACCATACTTTTTGTTATATCAATCTGTATTACTAGGTCGTATTACAAAATTCCTATGTAGTTTTGCTACAGAGCTTCATTACACTCAGTTATTTTTACTATTCAAATGTAGTTTCTCATGTAACTCGTTAGCCTACGAATATCTTTTCATAAGAAAATTATGTTCATCTAATGATGTATGCACTTTTATAAATAATGAAATATATGCGTTAATAAATTGAGTGATATTATTAATAGAAAGTGAAAATTTCCTTGCGAACCCAACCTTTGTGAATCTGCCATCTACTTGGGCGGATGTCGGACTTTGATGATCGTGCTTCCACAACCGACGAACTCTGGGAGGTGGGGAAGAATCTAGTCAGGAGTGGAGATCGGAGCTCGAAGGCCAAAATAATGATGTCTCTGATCCCGACGGTCACCTGGGCTCTATGGCTCTCGAGGAACCACTTCGTTTTTAGGGGGACGAAGGTGTACGTAGAGAATGTGCGGGAGATGGCGACGGGATTTATCAAGGACTGGGGGGTGGCATTGCGCAGGGACAAGTAAGGTGAGCCTCAATGGAAGAAATTTGCTTATTGTAGATTAGCCTTTCGGGGCTCGGATTTCGGGTGTATGTTGTAGATCCCTCCTCTACCTGTATCCGAAGTCGAAGGGATTTGATTATCGGTCTTGTTTGCTTTGGGCACTCCTTATCTTATATAATATAAGGCGTTAGCCGCCATTTCCTAAAAAAAAATAGAAAGTGAAATTTTTTGGAGTGGGCTAACGAGTTATATGAGAAACCTTTGCATTTAACAGGGCTTAAAAAGTGTAACCATTTTCCTGTTAAAAAACCTTTTGCATAACTCTGGGCCGTGGCCCATCATAATTATGCCCACGAATCTCCTTTCACAAGAAAATTTAAGTTCGTAACATGGAGAGCCTGCTTTCCCTTTCCGAGTTATTTTTTAAGCCCGGTCCGGAAGAATTGTAACAGAGTTCTTTGTTGTCTATGTAGTTATTTTTGCCTTGTTTGGATAGAGAGTTAGGGTGTCTTTGTTTATGCGATTGCAAAACTGATTATGTATAAATTTGGATTTTAAAACTGATTTTGCAAGATGCTCACTCCCCCAACTAGGATTCGTTTGTTTCCATGTAAAACTTATGCATGTAACAAGTTTTCAGAAAAATTAGTTACACAAATTTGTTTGGATGCATCTGAAAACATGGTCAACAGAAAAAGTAAATCATTGACCACCCCAAAATCCCGATTTTGAGTTATGAAATGCAAGGTAGGTACGCCGTTTTTCGTGGAACGAGAGATCCTTAAAAGCTCTCCATCTTCTTCATTTTTTTTTTCTTATGCCTTATTTTCTATTCCATTTGGCTTGGGTTACCGCTTCAAAGAAAAAGGTACATCATTAACTTTATTTATTTATTTTTTCAATTGTATTGTGAAATTAATTTTTATGTTTGTGAACTGATGTTTGGTGTTGAAAAAAAATAATTCTAAAACAAAAATCTCGTTTGAAAAAAAGTAAGATGCATTCTTTTTTATCCAAAATCTTAAGAAGATTATGATTTTAATATCATGTTAAGCTCGTTGTACATGATATCATATAGAAAAAAATATATTATTTGATTTCAAAATTTATTAAAATAGATATTTTGAGGATTGTGGGGTTTTAAATGAATCTGATATAAATAATCTAATATATAGCTTATCCAAAAAAAAAAAATTTAAATATGAAATTTCAAAATATGTTCTAAGAATAAATGCCACGTTGAAATTTTTATCAAATCAATTAGTGAGATTTGATATAAATAAATTTAGTTAAACTTTGAATTTGTGATTTATTAATTTTAGAAAAACATGTTTAGATTTATGGAATAAACTGGTAATTTGAATGAGTATAAGTTGCAATTTGGTGGTATAGTCATTCCACTTCCCCTTGGAAATAGGCTATCTCAGTCAATAGAATAGGTGGGCCATACTATTAGATCAACCGTCATCACCTCCTTAAATCAAACGATTCACATGTCAAATTATTTTTTTACATTTTACAAATCATTATCCACACCTTATTCACATGTTATTAATAACTTATTCATGGTTAGCACATCAAGACATATTAAGGTTTATGGACTATGTCGGGCCAGTTTTATGGCACGTGGGCCGTTTCGACACAGCAAGTCAGTGAGCATGGCACAGAATGACAATTCATAGTAAATAAATATATAACATATTAAATAAGTATCTTATCTCATTGTTTTATCAAGTATATATAATGTTTCTGAGTGTATATATGTACATATCTAAACGTTTATATATTTTTTATGTGTATAATATTACTAAAAGTAAAAAAATTAAATTTAAAAATAAAAATAAAAACAATTTTAAAAAATTGCAGGTTGGCCCGCTAGGCCCATGGGCGGCCCATCAACATAACTGGCATGCCCAACACAGCCGGGGCAGTTAGCTTGTTGACCCATTACCTATTTTTTTAATGGCACAGGCCAGCACGACATGTTTTACACCTCTTATACACTGTTTAGCAGAATTCATAGGCGATAGAATAATTGTTTCTAGGTGACAAATGATAATACAAAACAAAAATGAGTATATTAACGGCTTGATGATGAAAATAAAGCCGACACGCCCATAAGTAGCACATGGTAAGCTAGGATGATGAAACAACTTCCCTCCTATTTCCAAAAATATAAGAATCATTTAGGTGAGCCGTCATTGAAGAGAAATTGATCCATCTTTTGCTTTTCCACAAAGTATGATAACAAAACCTCACAAAGAGAGATTCAAAAAGAACACACTATAAATTAAAACACTGTCTCTTTCTTTATGTGGTCCTAACATGATTTGACTTACAAACATAGAAAACCCTAAAAAGAAAACATAACATTCTCTCCTTTTAGACCCAATCCACTGAGAACCTCTTCTTTTCCAAATTCCATTTTAAAAAATATAAATAAAGAAAAACATTTATTCTTTCCTTCCCTAAGAGGAGTTGTAGACGTAACCAAAGTTCCTTCCGCATCTGGGTCTTCATTTCCTATCTTTTTGGAATCTCTGATTCACTCTATAAGGTTCACATATAAACACATTGGAAGGTCTATATGTGTATGTAAATGAAACCAAGATGTTCATTAGTTTGTTTCTGTTTTTTATTGATTTTAATGGGTCAAAAATGGTGATGGCTTTATTGAAAGTGTGGGTTGTTAGAAATCGGTCCAATGAATTTGGAGGGGACACATACTAAAAAGAAAGAAAGATGCTTGAAAACCTTTTGTGGATGATATACTTTCTTTTGGGCCTGTCAACTTGACATGGTCGTATATAGTTTACAGATCTCAGTAGGAGTTGAACAATTTTAAATCGAATTAAAATGGATGATGACATTGTCTTTTAAGTCATGATCCGACAAATACATATTAATTAGCTGAGTCTACACAGGCTACTCATGCGACAACTCTATATGGGTTAGTTTGAATTTTTTTTAGAATAAATTGCCATCATTTTAAGAGATAAAAAATCTATCATGTTTTTTATATTTATATTTATCTAAATTAGAATAAAAAGTATGAATAAATGTTATCCTAACTTTTAAGTTGAATAAAATTTCAAAATTTGAACACGTGCATGTTCGTAGTTTATTCTGATTATTTTTCATACTAAATAGGGATAAGTTACTCTCTCACTCACTTATCCTCATAATTATCTTTTATCTCATCATTTATCCCCATATTAAACCAGCCCTATAAATTTTCAATATATATATATATATATATATATATATATATATATATATGAGCGCGATGAGATGCGGCAGCCGTCCGATCGCGGGTCCATCGCATCCAACGGTCGACGTGAATCGCACATGACCGTCCGATGAGATGGACCCGTGATCGACGGCCCGTGGTCGACGCCGCACCGTGCGGCCGCCGCACCTAATCGCGTCCCTATATATATATATATATATATATATATATATATATATATATATATATATATATATATATAGTTCTGATTAGGTGCAGTGTGCGGTCGGTGCGGTGCGCGACGTGGGCCGTCCAATCGCGGGTCCATCGCATCCAATGGTCGATGTGAATCGCACCCGACCGTCCGATGCGATGGACCCGTGATCAACGGCCCGTGATCGCGCACCGCACCGACCGCACACACACATATATATATATATATATATATATATATATATATATGGGAGCCGATTAGGTGCGGTTTACGGTCGGTGCGGTGCGCGATCACGGGCCGTCGATCACGGGTCCATCGCATCGGACGGTCGGGTGCGATTCACGTCGACCGTTGGATGCGATGGACCCGCGATCGAACGGCCCACGTCGTAAACCGCACCGACCGCACACCGCACGTAATCGCGACCATATATATATATATATATATATATATATTTCGGCATAAACTCATTTTTCTACGTCATTGTATGAGCAACTTCTTACTTCAACTCGAACTCCTCCTATAAACAACGCGAATTTCGACATCCCTTCAGAGACATTGACTTAAGTTCGACTGTCTCGTAACCTGGATTCACTCCTTCCTATGTCTAAGTCTCTAACAGAAAGAAAAGTTGCTTTATATTGACCTACCCTCCTTTGATCTTCCCGACGACACCTTATAGCTGCTCCTCCTCTGTATGCTTCCTATGCTTAAACTGCTCGTATGTATAAATGAGTTTGCCTACTTTTGATCTAAGAGTTCGTATGATGCCAATATATATATATTTATATATATATAGTTGAGTGATAATATGCGGTCCGTGTGAACCTCGTATATACACCCCTCAAAAGTGCATATGCGTCGATAAATGATGCATATAGCCCAATGATGCATATGCTTCGATGAATTGATATGTTTTCTCTATCGATGCATATACCTCAATAAGTGAGGTATATGTGTGGTTCGCACGGACCACACCATATTATTCCTCTATATATATATATATATATATATATATATATATATATATATATATATATATATATATATACGCCGATGATAATATGCGGGACGTGCGGTCGTGCGGGAACGACGTCGTTCGTCCGATCGCGGGTCCATCGCATCCAACGGTCGAGATGAATCGCCCCCGACCGTCCGATGCGATGGACCCGCGATGGACCCGTGGTCGTTCGCGCACGACCGCACGTCCCGCACCGTATCATTTCCCTATATATATATATATATATATATATATATATATATATATATATATATATATATATATATATATATATATATATATTGCGGGGTGATGGGGTGCGACCATGCGCACGGTGCACCCCATCGTGCGCCTCGTATAAGGATCGTGCGATCGCTGATCATGTGATCGCACGGTCCACGTTTGTTTCTAAAAAAAGATCGAAGTCAAAAATGTGGTCGCACAGGGTCTCTCTGTCTCTCTCTCCCAATCTCTCGCTCTCTCTCACTCACTCAAACACACGAAAAAAAGGGTCGAAACCCATCTCTCTCTCTCTCTCTCTCAAACACACATATTCACCGTCGACGACTAGCGCCTGCGACCCCATCGACGGCGACAGCATCGACGACCAACGACTGCGACCCACGTCGACGACGACCGCACAGACCCAGGCGATTGCGACCCTCGTCGACGACTGCTTTTAGTGGGTTTTTTTTTTTAGATTTTTTATTTGGGTTTTTGTTTTTGGGGCCTTTCATTTGATAATCTATGTGGGTTTTGGTTTCTTTTTCATAATTGAATGTTTGTGTTTTGAGGTTGTTGGATTTTTTCCTGCATGTTGGTTGTGTTTGAAATTTTGCAGAATCAGATATGGGTTTTTTTTAATTTACATTGGAATTTGTTAAGAATTTACTTTCTTCATATTGTTTTGATGTGAATATCTTAAATTTTTTGATTTTGTGTCTTTTGGGGCAGATGGGTTAGATGGGTTGGATGTTTTGATATAATTTTGTCATTCATTATTTGTCTTTAAATTGATTTGTACAATTAAATATTGGGTTTGAGCTTTCTAAGGAGGTTAGATAATCATAAGTTTTTGTTTCTCTCATTGAGTTTTGCTGGAGGAAACATTACCATGGCTACATTGGTTGTTTAGATTTAAGCCTCATGGACCATTTTTTTCCTGGTTGAAAGTATAAGTACACATTTTTTTTCTTCTGAAATGTTAAGTTCTCCCCTTGAAAGATTGGATGTTTTTTCTGAAATGGCTACATTGGTTGTTTGAATACCACAACTTTAATTTTGGCCAGATTGCTCTCCTTTCCACTGCTCTCTTTTTCATTTACTGGTAATCTAATGGAGCCATCCACTTGCCCTCTTTGTTGCCTGCCAGTCATTGTATCAACAATGTGAGGAAGTCTGCGTTAAGATTCAGAAAAATGTTCAATCTTTCAAGGGGAGAACTTAACATTTCAGAAGAACAAAAATGTGTTCTTATACTTTCAACCAGGAAAAAGAAGTGGTCCATAGGCTTAAATCCAAACAACCAATATAGCCATGGTAATGTTTCCTCCAGCAAAACTCAATGAGAGAAACAAAAACTTATGATTATCTAACCTCCTTAGAAAGCTCAAACCCAATATTCAACTGTACTACAAATCAAATTGAAGACAAATAATGAATGACAAAATTATATCAAAGCATCCAACCCATCTGCCCCAAAAGACACAAAATCAAAAATTTAAGATATCCACATCAAAACAATCTGAAGAAAGTCAATTTTCAACAAATTCCAATGTAAATAAAAAAAACCCATCTCTGATTCTGTAAAATTTCAAGCACAACCAACGTGCAGGAAAAAATCCAACAACCCCAAAACACATGCCTTCGATTATAAAAAAGAATCCAAAACCTACATAGATTATCAAATGAAAGGCCCCAAAAACAGAAACCCAAATAAAAAAACTAAAAAAAACCCCACCAAAAGCAGTCGTTGATGGGGGTCGCGGTTGCGGGGGTCCGTGCGGTCGTCGTCGACGGGGTCGCAGTTGCCGGGGTCCATGCGGTCGTCGTTGATGGGGTCGCACTTGCCAGTCGTAGATGCGGTCGTCGTCGATGCGGTCGCAGTCACCGGTCGCCGATGGGGAATATGTGGGTTTGAGCGAGGGAGAGAGAGAGCGCGAGAGACAGAGAGGTCCTGTGAGAGGGAGAGAGACAGCGAGAGAGAGAGAGATGGGTTTCGACCTTTTTTTCCATGTGTTTGAGCGAGAGAGAGAGAGAGAGAGAGAGAGAGAGAGAGAGCAAGTAATGGGGAGAGAGAGATAGAGAGACCCTCTGCGACCACATTTTCAACTTCGATTTTTTAAAAAAAAAAACAAATGTGGGCCGTGCGATCGCACGGCCAGCCATCGCACGGTTCTTATACGGGGCGCACGATGGGGTGCACCGTGCGCATGGCCGCACCCCATCCCCCCTATATCTATATATATATATTTGGTGAAAATTTATAGGGTTGGTCTAGTATGGGGATAAATGATGAGATAAAATATAATTATGAGGATAAGTGAGTGAGAGAGTAACTTATCCCTATTTAGTATGAAAAACAATCGGAATAAACTGCGGACATGCACGTGTTCTAATTTTGAAATAAAATTAAGATATTTTATTCAACTTAAAATTTAGGATAACATTTATTCTTACTTTTTATTCTAATTTTGATAAATATAAATATGAAAATAAATTGTTATTACTTCTAATAAATCAATTGTAAAATTAACTATCATTTTTTAACATTTTATAAATTTTTATCCACACCTTACGCATTTTTTATCCAAACAATAAAAATTTATTATTAAGTTTTTCAACAAAAAATAATTCAAAACACAACCAAATAAAAAAATCATTTTATCTTTATTTATACTAGAATAGTTATAAACATCATAATAACTTAATTCTCTGTTCAAACGGGGGCTATGTGACAAATGGTCGATTTAGGGTTTTCGCTCTTAATGAAAAGGATGGTATTGATGAGAGAGATTGAGAGTTTTGCGTTTAATTAATTATTTGATATTGTGAATCATATTTTGCTCTCCTTAATAAAGATAGACATATTTCATCAAGTCATGTGAGTCTGTGTGTTATTTTTGTATGATATTTTATTCTCTTGATCTAGTCTTACCAGGTGTCATTGTATCTACAAAAATAGAATCCAAGTAATC
Source organism: Acorus calamus (assembly GCA_030737845.1). NCBI lineage: Eukaryota > Viridiplantae > Streptophyta > Magnoliopsida > Acorales > Acoraceae > Acorus > Acorus calamus. Next base: position 2,848,558 of record CM060858.1, on the reverse strand, counting down.
AACTAAACTTCTACGGAAACTTTTTACTTTTTCTTGCTCTGTATTTTTTCTCTTTTGGACTTGTTTCTATAAATACAAAGTCTACCGTTATCTAAAAATAAGGAATGACGATCCCCACCCTCTATTGTTGATGATCAAACTCTAAGATGTATAATCTTACTCTAAAATGCACTGATTCTTTTTTTAATTAATGGTGCATTTGGCATCCTAATTTGAAATGATTTTAGTTTTTTTAAAAGGTAAAAGTGTGACATAGTTTATCAAACGTCTTACCTTATATGAAAAATAACATGTAGATTTCATCGAATGGATGTCTTAAAATTATTATTTTATAAAGCATTCTCCATCATTATATCTTAAGAAATCGTATATAAAACACGTAAAATATAAAAATTAAAAGTAAATTTTTAAACCATATTTTCAAAGGCATTATAAGATATCCTCATATACGATGACTTAACAATTTCATAAACCAATTAATTATGATCACGAGGATCCCAGCCCAGACCAGCATTTTCACTCCCGAATAACGTTTTCCGTGATCGGACGGCGAGAAATGCGTGTGCAAATAACACCCACAAAACCCGAACCACGACCGTAAACAGACGCATTATCTATACGGATGCAGGAAGAGAGAGCTGACATTTCACCGCGACATGGACGTGACATGGACATTTTTCTGAATCTTAACGCAGATTTCCTCACATTGTTGATACAATGACTGGCAGGCAACAAAGAGGGCAAGTGGATGGCTCCATTAGATTACCAGTAAATGAAAACGAGAGCAGTGGAAAGCAGAGCAATCTGGCCAAATTTAAAGTTGTGGTATTCAAACAACCACTGTAGCCATTTTAGAAAAAGTCCAATCTTTCAAGGGGAGAACTTAACATTTCAGAAGAACAAAAATGTGTACTTTTACTTTCAACCTGGAAAAAAAAGTGGTCCATGAGGCTTAAATCCAAACAACCAATGTAGCCATGGTAATGTTTCCTCCAGCAAGACCCAATGAGAGAAACAAAAACTTATGATTATCTAATCTCCTTAGAAAGCTCAAACCCAATATTCAACTGTACAAATCAATTTGAAGACAAATAATGAATGACAAAATTATCAAAACATCAAACCCATCTGCCCCAAAAGACACAAAATAAAAAAATTTAAGATATCCACATCAAAACAATAAGAAGAAAGTCAATTCTCATAAAATTCTAATGTAAATAAAAAAACTCATCTCTGATTCTGCAAAATTTCAAGCACAACCAACATTCAGGAAAAAATTCAATCACCCCAAAACACAAACCTTCGATAATGAAAAAGAATCCAAAACCCACATAGATTATCAAACGAAAGGCCCCAAAAACAAAAACCCAAATAAAAAATCTAAAAAAAAAACCCACCAAAAGCAGTCGTTGACGGGGGGTCACGGTTGCCGAGGTCCGTGCGGTCATCATCGACGGGGGTCATAGTCGCTGGGGTCCGTGGGGTCGTCGTTGATGGGGGTCGCACTCGCCGATTTTCGATGCGGTCGTCGTCGATGGGGCCGCAGTCACCGGTCGACGACGGGGAATATGTGGGTTTGAGAGAGAGAGAGAGAGTGAGAGAGAGAGAGGTCCTGTGAGAGGGAGAGAGAGAGATGGGTTTCGACCTTTTTTTCATGTGTTTGAGCGAGAGAGAGAGAGAGAGAGAGTAATGGGGAGAGAGAGATAGAGAGACCCTGTGCAACCACATTTTCGACTTTGATTTTTTTTAAAAAAAAACAAACGTGGACCGTGCGATCGCACGACCAGCGATCGCACGGTCCTTATACGGGGCGCACGATGGGGTGCACCGTGCGCATGGCCGCACCCCATCCCCCTATATATATATATATATATATATATATATATATATATATATATATATATTTGGTTAAAATTTATAGGGCTGGTTTAGTATGGGGATAAATGATGAGATAAAATATAATTATGAGGATAAGTGAGTGAGAGGGTAACTTATCCCTATTTAGTATGAAAAACAATCGGAATAAACTGCGGACATGCACGTGTTCTAATTTTGAAATAAAAATTAAGATATTTTATTCAACTTAAAAGTTAGGATAACATTTATTCCTACTTTTTATTCTAATTTTGACAATTATAAATATAAAAATCAATTGTTATTACTTCTAATAAATCAATTGTAAAATTAACTGTTATAATTTTTTAACATTTTATAAATTTTTATCCACCCTTACGCATTTTTTATCCAAACAATAAGAAATTTATTATTACGTTTTTCAACAAAAAATAATTCAAAACACAACCAAACAAAAAAATCATTTTACATTTATTTATACTAGAATAGTTATAAATATCATAATAACTTAATTCTCTGTCTAAACGGGGGCTGTGTGACAAATGGTCGATCTAGGGTTTTCACTCTTAATGAAAGGGATGGTATTGATGAGAGAGATTGAGAGTTTCGCGTTTAATTGATTATTTGATATTGTGAATCATATTTTGCTCTCTTCAATAAAGATAGACATATTTCATCAAGTCATGCGAATCCGTGTGTTCTTTTTGTATGATATTTTATTCTCTTGATCTAGTCTTATATGGTGTCATTGTATTTATAAAAATAGAATCCAAGTAATCGACTAAACATCTGCCGAAACTTTTTACTTTTTCTTGCTCTATATTTTCTTTCTCTTTTGGACTTGTTTCTATAAATACAAAGTCTACCGTTATCTAAAAATAAGGAATGACGATCCCCACCCTCTATTGTTGATGATCAAACTCTAAAATGTATAATCTTACTCTAAAATGTCCTGATTTTTTTTAAAATTAATGGTACATTTGGCATCCTATTTTGAAATGGTAAAAGTGTGACATAGTTTATCAAACGTCTTACCTTATATGAAAAATAACATGTAGATTTCATCGAATGGATGTCTTAAAATTATTATTTTATAAAGCATTCTCCATCATTAAGAAATCGTATATAAAACACGTAAAATATAAAAATTAAAAATAATTTTTTAAACGGTATTTTCACAGGCATCATAAGATATCTTCATATACGATGACTTAACGATTTCATAAACCTATTAATTACGATCACGAGGATCCCAGCCCAGACCAGCATTTTGAGTCCCGAAAAACGTTTTCCGTGATTGGACTGCTAGAAATGCGTGTGCAAAAAACACCCACAAAACCCGAACCACGACCGTAAACAGACGCGTTATCTGTACGGATGCAGAAGAGAGAGCTGACTTTTCACCGCCACATGGACGTGACATGACCTCTGTGGACCCCACGTTTCGGAGGCATCTCCTCTTCTTTAGGCGGGAATGATTGTCGGCTCCGTCGTTTCGGATAAACAAATCGGACCAAACCGACCCAATTAATGAAAGATCCTTCTTTTCCTTATGTTCTTAATTAATATATATATATATTAATGTACATGCACGCGCTTTCACGCGAGTAAATAAAAATGTAATAAAGGAACTCTAAGAAATTTACAGAATTATGCATGTTAAAAAATAGAATGAAATCAAATTTTTACCATTTTTTGTGGTATTCTACCTTTTACAAATTCTACTAAGAATATTAAAATAGAATATTATTCTATCTTTTACAAATTAATTAAATTACTATATATATCTCTTCTAAAATAAATAATCTCTTCTCTTTTTTTTTTAACTCACTACCTGCTCTTTTTATTTATTTTCATTCAATTAAATTAATCGATTTAGAAAAATTACTCTAAATATGTATTTAATTAATTAAATTACTATATATATTTCTTCTAAAATAAATAGTCTTTTCTCTCTTTTTTTTAACCCAACGCCTACTCCTTTTATTTATTTTCATTCAACTAATTTAACCGATTTAGAAAAATTAATTATATAAACATTGAGAAACTATTGCATGAAATTTCATGTGGATAAACATTGAGAAACTATTGTATGAAATTTCATGAATTAGAAGTTTGGGAAATGATACTTTGTAATAAAGATAGGGACCTGGTTAGGAAACTGGTAGAAGCTGGGGACTGATGTGCAAGAAATCCATAAAAAAAAAAAAGAAGATGAAATTGGCCGGTTTTAGCAAGGGGCCTAATTATATACTGATATAACTTGGGGGTTTATTTGCAAATAGCCCAGAAGAGACAAACCGAGGGACCTGGTTGTTATATTAGTAGAAAGTGGGGGGCCTCTGCAAAAATCCCACAGTATTTGTCGGCAACTGGTTACACCGTTTTGTCTCGACGTGGATCCCATTCTTTTAATGTATAGAAGTATAGATATATAAATGAATGTTCTGTTGAATCTGGACTTTAATCAATCCGACGCGGATAATGTGGTTTCAGATATTTTTTTTTTGTGGTGAAAGATTTCTTTCCCATTTATTCCGGATATTTTTTGTGGGTGTTTGAAAGGGAATAAATAAGAATATTTAATAAATATTATTCTCGTATTATTTTACAATTTATAACATAGATGGATGATATTATAAAAAATCAAATATATAATTTAATAAGATATAATATTTTTTAAAAATATTTTTTTTTAATAATGCCAATAGAGTTATTGGAAGAAATTTATAAGATATATAAGTCTGTATTTAAAATTATAATAAAAACTGAATATAATAAAACTCAAAATATTTTGAATACGAACCAAATAATTATAGAAATATTTAAAAAAATATGGTTTGGTTGGTGATTTTATTATTTGAAGTAAGAGTGTGAAAGAAGAAACATACTATGAAAACAATATAACCTAGGAGAAGATGATGGATACAACATTATCTTTTATACCGTGGAGCATGTCCCATTTAGGTTACATTTGGATATTAGAGTTAAACGTTAAGATTTTTAAAATTATACATTTCAAACTTAGTTTTTGAAAAACTACGCTTTATTAAAAATTTCAACCGTAAGATTTTTAACATAAAAATGAATATGGTAGTTTAAAAGTCAAAATCTAAAAATGTATTTGGATTCGAGTTTGAGAATTTGTAGTTTTTTAAACATAGAATCTATCTAAACTCATATCTAAACAAAACCTTAATTGTGATATAAACGGGGTCAATCCTATTAACATGTAAAATTTAAGCTTTTGTTGAAAAGATAAGGTTCTATTTGAACATGACACGCAACGAATTGTAGTTCACTAATAAAAGTGGACCTTACAAGGCAACGATAATAATTCATATGATAAACAAAATATTTGAGAATACACGTATTTTGTATTTAACAATCAGTATTATAAATTTTTTAATATTTCAGTTACCATTCACGACATGATGAGTGGCATCGAACATTAAAAAACGAATACCAATAGGAATACATTATACTTTCAGTAAATTATTATTTTGTTTTGTTTATTCAGGATAGACTGTTGAATGGATTGCAACAACACCAGATCACACGCAGACCAAGATTCAGAGTTGGGCCATTAATGGATCCTTTGCTTTCCAATTGAAATGGACGGTCCACACGTGTGTAATACAATTTTTTATAATTTTATATTTCGGGATATGATTGCGTATGTGTGTGGAACCCGAGAGAGATAAATAAATATAATAATTGAAATATACAAAGAATGTCCTCCCTTTTTATTTTCATTAAGGGTGCGTTTGGTTGCGCGATTGCGATTACAGGAAGCTGCGTTTGCAATCGCGCAACCAAACAGTTTTGTAATCGCAGTTTTAAACCCAGCGATTGCAGGCAAATAGTGCCCAAAAGTTGCGATTTCAAAAAGCTGAGAAAGTGAGCTTTCTGCAGAATCAGGTTTGCAATCGCAGATTCCTGCAGAATCAGTTTTGCAATCGCGCAACCAAACGCACCCTAAAACTAGTCAAATCATTTTATTTGGTCATTCGTTTTTATTAAAAATCTTTCTCGAACGATGAAAGAAAAAAAACCATATTTATTTTTGCACAATCTCTCCTTCTAAGCACCTTCTATTACATCAAAGTCTATAAATACCCACTTTAAACCTTCTCTGTTTATTTCACATTCACATTCGAATCGAGAGATGGTGGTGGTGGTGGGGGAGAGCGAGACAGGAAAGGAAGGGAAGGCATTGGTGGTGAAATCGAGGTTCAAGAGGGTCTGTGTCTTCTGTGGGAGCAGCTTTGGGAAGAGGGACTGTTATCAGGACGCGGCGATCGAGCTCGGCAAGGAACTTGTACTGTCATATTCACATGGTTTCTTCAAATGGGTTCTCTCTCTTTTTTGTATTCTCTGAATGGGTTTTCTGTTCTTTATGTATAGGTTGCGAGGAAGGTGGATTTGGTTTATGGAGGTGGAAGCATTGGCTTGATGGGTCTGGTCGCCCAAGCTGTTCATGATGGGGGAGGACATGTTTTGGGGTCTGTTTTTAATTCATCATTGATTATGAATACTTTTTCAAAGTTGAGTGTTTTTTTTGTTTTATATTGGATTGATGGATTTCTAATGTTTGGCAGGATCATCCCAGTGGCCCTGATGTCCAAAGAGGTTTTTTTTCTCTTTCTCTCTCTTCTTTACATTGAATGAGTGTCTCAATTGAAGAATTCAATATTGGGTTTTGTTTAAAACAGATAACAGGAGTGACAGTTGGGGAGGTGAGAGCTGTGGCCGACATGCATGAGAGAAAGAGAGAAATGGGACTTCACTCTGATGCTTTCATTGCCTTGCCTGGTTCATTTTTCACTCCTCTTATTCAATTGGATGGTTTTTCTTTAGAGGGACCCCCTAAAAAAAACATTGAACTTTCGGTTGGGGGTTTTGAAATGACAGCAGATTCTGCATAACCCAATCTGGTTTTTTTTATTTGTTTTTGGGGTCTTTCTCAGGTGGGTACGGGACTATGGAAGAGCTTTTGGAGGTCATCACCTGGTCTCAGCTTGGAATCCACAACAAACCTGTAATGTTTATAATCTTTCATTGATTCCCTTTGTTTTTATTAGGTACCCACATATATAAATAAATGTTTAATTTAAAATAAAAAAAAAAAAAAAAAAACAGGTGGGTCTGCTTAATGTCGATGGGTACTACAACTTTCTCTTGGCCTTCATTGATAAAGCTGTTGAGGATGGCTTCATTAAGCCCTCACAACGTCACATTTTCGTCTCTGCCCCAAACGCAAAGGATCTTGTTCAGCAACTTGAGGTGGGTCTTCTCTGACAATCCCATCCTTTCCATCTAAAACTTTGGTATAGACTATATATATTATTATTTCATGCATCAGGAATACGTGCCTGTTGAGGACTCGGTCTCATCAAATCTCAAGTGGGAGATGGAGCAGGTCGGTTTCAATACTTCCTTGCAAACCGAAATCGCTCGGTAGTGTTCTGGGATGATTTTTATTTTTATTTTTTTTATTAGTGAAGGCTAGTGGAGACCAATCAGTAGAAGATTAGAAAGAAAGAAGTACATGAAATCATGAATACTGTATCATACATTTTACTGTGTGTCTTGTACTGTACCTTCGCTATTTTTATTTTGGAAAGGGAGGTGTTTATGTTTATTTTTGTTGTCCTTTTTTTGGACCAAAACATTGTGTACAAAATGAAAGGTAAAACAGGAACCTCTAACGAGTAACCGCAGTGAACTATATAAGAGTAACAGTATACCTCTAACAAGTCGTTGATCCTTTATGCAATGCTATAAATTTGAAAGAAAATGAGGGAAGCCTTTTCCACGGCTGTCCTTTCAAAGTGGGTCGTTTGATGACGACAAGTTAAGATCGTTATAGGATGGACGGCGAAGATCTTTTTGAAATTGAATCTAAGTGGACCTAGAACATTAAAGTTTGATCAATATGTCTCCCCACCCTCCTCTCCCAAAATGATTTTTTTTTTCTTTGGTAGATAATTAAAGCTTTTGTTGTGAACCCATATGGGCTTTCATGGTTCCTTCTATCTTGGATGAACATCCAATATAAATAAAAATTTAAATCAATATTCCACAGTTTCAGTGTGGTCCTCAAAACGACTTGCACATGCAGTTCATGGAGTCAGTCTGCTCGCATAATCTCAACATCTCGTGAGTGGTTGAACCATAATCACAGTGTGCTATTCCATATGGTATCTGTGTATTCATGAACCATATGAGATAAATATAGTTAAAATATGAATATATTAAAAGCATTATGTCATTAATATAAGAAAATACAAAATTATATGTTGGGACACCTAGAATTAGTGATTTATCAAGAAAGATGTAATACCTTTGAGGAGAAAAAGAACAGAAAAAAATGTAAAACCATGAAAAAGCTAGATTATTTTGGATATATATGTATTCTAGTATAGATAATTATATCAATTAAATAAAAAGTTTCTGATTGGCTGTTTTCTATTAAATCTAGCTAACGTTTTTGTTATTTAATTGACCATGATTAATTATAATTAAAAGTTAAAAACTGATTTGACAATCAAGTGAAATCGATTAGATGAAATAACATAATCATAAGGAGACATAGAATATTAATACTAACTTATTCACATTTATTCTAGCATATATAACTATATTCTTCTATTCCTTGCATATAAACATATTTTTTTATTTACTCACCCATATTCCATCTTATTCTCATCTATTATTCTACCCAAATAAAATAATTACAAATGAATTATCCCGATCATGAATATACCAACTTTGCAAACTCTTTTAATTTTACAATGATCACTGTTCCTTTCATTAACAAAAAAAACAAAGTAGCTTAGCTGTTCAATAATAAGAGAGGAACAGGGGGAAGGGTAGAGGAACACCCATTTTGACTGCGCAGATAAGCTTTGAAAGTTTTTTTCCCCCTTTTGTGGGGGGGACCGTCCTCTCTTTATATAGCTATGGTTTTTCCAAGTTGAATGGAACTCTTAAAATTAAGCCACGTTTGAGATCTCCACAAGTTACTTCTTGTTTTTTTTTTCACTTGTATTTCCTTCTCTTTTTTTGAGTGGTTGGGGAGATTGCCTTCAGTCTGTTGCTTTCCCTTCTCTACAAATGTCTTTCCACTGCTAGCTTCTTCTAGTTGCTTTTAGATCATCACCACTGTTTGTACGAAATAGTTCATGTTTTGTTTGTTCTAATGCACGTTGTATAGGCTCCGAAGTTTATGTTAGGTTCATGGCATGTACAGCCAATTAGCACTGTTTTGTGGATCATGTCTTGAACAAAACACTGTTCTTTAGGTTGTCCACATTAGATGAGATGGAGGATACAACATGTGAATGATAAAATGGTATGCCCAACTCCCAAGCATTCCTTTTGCCTGTCAAAAATTGAAATCCGACAATTAATTTGAATGCACTCCCTATTTAATCATTCCAATAGAATACAGTACAAGCTTCTTTTTTTGGTAGGTACAAATGCTATAAGTCTCTTAACAGATGATATTTTGATTGCAAATTTTATTGTGAATCACTCATATATAATGCAATGTTACATTCAATTTAATAATCAAATCTAAAGTGAATAAGGATTAGCAAAAATAATTACACTACTTCTTGATTAACATCAGCAATTCAAGTCTTGCCATTGTTGATATTGAACCTCCCATTGGCAGGTTGGTGGAGGCCCCTTCTTCACCGAGAGTCCTGGTCCCAGTCTTACCCCTGCTAATACAAGAATATTTTATTAGAACATAATAATAACAATAAAAATTTACCAAATAGCCAAAAAAAATCAGCGATTCGATAAATCTATTATAGTTTAATGTTCTACTTTTGTTTTTACAGTAATTTTAGATATAATTTTTTTTAAGAAAAGATAGATTTTGTTATCTAATTTCATTAGTGAATTTTGACTTACAAAATCTGAGAGAGGGGAGTTTGACATGCCATCAAATAAATAATGTCACTCTTTAAACACTCCATAATTAGGAGTGTTAAAGCTTACACAAAATATATAAATTGAATTAGTCTGCTTAATATGAAGCTTTGAGGCATGCTACACAACTCCCCGCCTTGTATAAAGTTGCATGGTTGGCTTTTAAGGTTTCTAATGTTATTCTCTCATTTATGAGATCAAAATATTATTTTATTTTTTCTATTTGAATACGTTGTAAGAGAAAAAAAAACATAAAAAAATGACTGTTTTTTAAATGATGCCATTAGTGCATGTCAATCTTAATAAAAATTGACTTGTGTCTCCTCACATATGAAACATGTTAGATTTTAGAATAAGTTAAAAACTATTTTAGCTTCTCATGAAAAATGACATGACATGTGTTGATAGGGTCCAGACATGCCATCTATTTTATTTTTACTATCCTTCGAACAAAAGTTTATTCCTCCGTCCAACACGTGAACTATGCATGAACGTACATGAGTACGTGTATACCCCAATCATATACCAAGGTTTCACGGCATAGTTGAGTTGTCCTTCCTGGGTTACATAAGAAGAAAAACCTTTTTGAGACGAGCACACACAAAACTAAACAAGACTAATGTAGTTGATGTTGATGAACCCATGTCTTGTATTTCCTTCTAAAATCAGGTGTCACTGTAGAGAGAGATCGAGAGGCTATTGATCAGTATTCTACAATGTGATGGCCTTTTTTTCGTTCTTTCTTTCTTTCCAAATTGTGTGGGTGACACCTCTTAACAGGTGATTGTGAGTACAAATAACAAAACGCACCGAAAAGCAACATAGACGAACGTAGAGGGGGTAGTAGCTTCAACAGTAGTGGTACATTAATGGTGCTTCTGTAATGTCCCTTTCTTTACACTGCATTTTGTGGGGTTTTGTTATCTTTGGTACCAATAGGAGTGTCACTACTGTTGGACCCCAACCGTTGTCTGCTGTACAAAGTTAGTAATGCTCATAAAACAATAAAAACATACATGTGATTCTTATGGGTGTGTTTCTTTTTAAATGGTAAGAAAATTGCATACACAAAACTTTAAAAGGGCCGTTTTGATAGTAGCACAAACGATTAGGTTTATACATATTTTAGGTATTATTAACTTTATCAATTGAATAAGTGATTTTTTCTTTGGTTATGTTTTCAGTTATTTTCTTTGGGAAACGTAATAACTAATGTTGGAGTATTTGATTGATGAATGATAAAATATGAATAAAGTATAAAAAATTAATTTGACATGTAAGCCACATTAATACATAAAAAATGATGACAGATGATTTGAAATGAAAAAAAATATAAATGTGGGATCCACTTATAATTGTTGTTGAAATATGCTAATTCCATGGAGGGGGGGGGGGGAATCCAAATACCCATATATTCCAAGCTATTCCAGGTTTCAGATACCCGGTTATTCCGTCAAACCAAATACCTAAAATGGATTTATACCGAGCTATTTCATGTTATATCAGTCTTAATACCCTGTCCAAACAGGGCATAAAGGGTATGTTTGGTTGCTTGTTTGTAAAATTGATTTTACAAGAATCTAGGTTTTAAAACTGATTCTGCAGAAAGCTCACTTCCCCTCAGCTTTTGAAAATCGCAGCTTTTGAACACTATTTTCCTTAAATTTATATATGGGAAGCTGCTATAGTAAAATTGTTTGGTTGCACGATTGCAGAAGAAGTTTACTGCAATCGCAAAATCTATGCAATCACGCAACCAAATGCATAGCATTTAGAAAATAATTTAGACAGTGTTTTTAGATATTTTATTTTTACAGGAATTATATTTAATCCAAACTCATTTATAAATTGTTTCTAGTGGTTTCAATTTTTGACAAAAGCAGTAAGTCACTTTTAATTCTCATAAAACAATTTTTTAAGAATCTAATTAACAATTGTCAGTTTTTTGGGAAGCTATTTACGAAAGATGTTTTTTGTTTGGAGACTTTTTGGATCTGCAGGATGTTAAATTTTTCAAATCTGTTTCCAAACGGAAAAAAAATGTAGTTTTATTAAAATTTAGAGATACATTTATATAAATAAGTATTGAAAAACTAACTTTTTCATAATACGTGGAAAGACAGCTTCCTATAAACCCAATTTTAAACTAAAATTTCAAAGAAAAACTAACTCTCAAATCCGTTTTCAAATGGATAGAGCATCCCATGCGTGATTAATATCTACCACATGCATATCTATAATGTATTTGACTGTATATTATAATTTCATTTTCTACCCTCATATATATACAAAATCTACATCAGCAAGGATTGCATATTCTACTGTGACCACCCCTATTTGATCAGGACAACCCAGAGCTCATGATCTACCAATGTAGCACGAGACTTTTGGAGGATTAACTTTTATTCTTTTGTCTCTTGTTAATTATGTTTAGCAATTTGGATGATTAGTTTTTATATATATATAAAACAACATAGTACCAATCTCATCATTTGAATATTAATTGGGTTAACATCTGATAATCTCCATATCAAATCACGAGACAGCATTGAATCAATAACACACTAATTATGAAAAGCTATGCTATTTCTAGGAGAATCAAATTGTTTGTATGATATGTGCAAGTGGATTAATGTTGACTCTTTAAAAAGGTGGCGTGAAGAACAGTGTGGATATATGCTTGAGATCTAGCTATTCCTAATTAACTTCTAAAGATGGGTTATCCGGAATTGACTTGTGAACTACGAATGAGCCACATTAGTGGGTGGATGAAGTTACAAGAAAACGACAACCATAGCAATATAGCATAGCCTATTCAGGTTAGGCGGGCACTAAGGCCTCCATCTAGCTAGAGAAGTCTCAGTCTCTCATTTTCCTTCTTTTTTTTGTATATATGGTTACTTTTTCAAAAATTTGTGTTACTAATTACCAAAAATATGTTACTTGCATGAATATAGATGAGGAGCACCATTTTAGAAATGTTTATGTCGAGAATTCTAGATCTTGAGATGTAATCTATCAAAGAAATAAAAAAAACAAATTGAATAAAAGACATAGAATTACATGATTCAGCAAATCTTGCCTACATCCATGGAACACAATAGAGATCAATCCACTATCGACGATAAGTTTTTACAACGGTTACACTGAAAATAAAAACCCTAAAACCTAATAAAAAAAAAATATGAGATGTTCTTTTTATACTAACATTTAATTAAGGGTAAAAAAGCCAAAACACAAGACACCCAAAAATAATTTTCTAGGGGCGCTGCTCACAAACCCCGTGAGCGCAGCTCGATCCCCGTCCGACTTTGCGTAGTGCCAACAATACTTTGCACGCATCATCAAACTCTACAATATATAACAGTTTAAAACTCACAATTCGTTTACATTTAGGGCCAACTTTAGATAGATTGAGGTGCATTGATCAACTTGAAATACTATATGAGGAAAGGAATACAGTGGAGGGTGGAAATAGGCTCTGTGGATACACTAATAAAAAGTAATGAGTACTTGTACACTCAATTATTTCGAGAGTTGCAACTCAATGTATGAAATATATAATAGAGTACGTGTATCTATAAAGCGAGTGTACATATGCTCTAGTAGAAAAAATGTGAAAATACATCTATTTAATTCATTCAAATATTTTAATTTATTTGATGTTTTTTTTGTAAAAGTAATATTTCGTTAAACAAGTAGACGCTTAAAGAGAAGAAAAAAATGTGTTGGTATTGTAGATGTGATTAGAGGAATGACTTTGAGTGTGACATTTTCCAAATAGCAATTGATGTGTGCAATGTTGGAAACTTGGGTTTTGACCAAGCCTTTGGATTTAAATGAGTTTGAGTTCCACTAATTATTGGTAGTGGAAACTCATTGCATTGTGTTCCTCTCATCGAGGAGATAAACGTAGTATATTTATATTCTCAAAACCATTTTCAAGTGAATGAGAAAATTGGATTCAAAGTTCTTCCAATAATATGGTGAAAGTTGTTGATGGTTGAGGAAGAAAAAGTTATAATCTCCTAGAGAAAAAATATTGAGAATTTATAAAATGGACTCTTTGTACTCTAGTGAATTGTTTTCGGTGAACACCCTATGGTAGACATTTCCATGCAGAATAGTATGTAGCACCACCACGCACGGTGCGCGTGGGAGTATTGAGAGTTTTAGAGGCGCACTTGGCACCTCCAAGAGCCTCTTCAACTAATTTTTTTCTCTATAAATACCACCCAATTTCTGTATTTTGAGGATCCAATCATTCACTGCTCCTTTGGTTTGAAATGCTGCTACCATAGGGAGGTCGATTGTTGTATTCTAGAAGACTATCGCCGGAACCGTGAGCACCAATATTGCGGGGTGAATATTGGCTTAAAGACATAGAATTCAACCCTAGCAAGCATCGGTCATCTTCTCCATCATATCAGAACAAAACAGACTCGCCACTCCAGTAAGCTTGGTTGTTCTTTTTCTGTCTTGTACACAACTCTGTCTTGCCCGAGATTTACATGAGATTGCCCGAGATTTTCGTTTATAAGAAGAAACTAACGATTAACACAAAACTTCACAGAATAGGCTGCTTGTTTGTGCTTCCTAAAGGCATTCAATTCCCCTTATAAATTGGCAGATTATTTTCTGATGGATTTTCAGTAACAATTTAAAATTATTTGATGCAAATTACTACGTTTGGATTAAAAGATAACATGCTTTAGTGACAGCTAGCTAGCAGATTCTGTTTTTTTTTTTTATAAAACAAATGTGAAAATGAAGGTTGTCATGTTTAGTTGAAGGAAAACATGTTCTGATGTTTATGGTGATAAATGAAATATGTTTTGATGAAAATAATCAAAATATCTTGTACATGTACTGAAAATAAAAATAACGTGCATGAGAATACCAACTAAAGTGAGTGTGATTCCATTAAAAGTTGTCACTTTTACTTTCTAATTGGTCCACACATATTTCGGTTAGAAGTTAGCATAATTTATGAATGTGTTTTGAGTTTGAGCGTTATGCTGTTAATCAAATTTACTGCATCATTTGTAGCTTGTTTACCTTGTCGCTCATATATCTCGTTTGAATTTTTTTTATATAAAATACATGCAGATAAGCCAATTATCTGAAAAAATGATAAGGACTGTATTTGGGACTCAAAAAAAGAGTTATAAGTCAACACATTTGAAATTTTGAATTGAAATGGGCATCCAAAGAAGGCAGGAAACCGAAACTTCATGGTCCACTAAAAGTTAATATCCATCAAATATAAAACTTAAATATAGATAATCCTAGAAAAGCATCTATAGAGATTCTGACCTGACTTCAGGACCAGCCTTTCAAACGGAAGATCAGGCGTCCGCATCACTCTACAAATGCAAGCTGAAATAAAAGATTGGTTATTGAATCTTTAACACAAAATCAGCTTGGGAGATTTTGTAGGTCATTTTATTCTGTCAAATGTTTCTGATAGATCTGATTTGTTTTATTTTGAGGATCTAGATACTGAAACTGTAGTATGGTATCATGTTACTCGATAATCTTTCACAAATCTAAACGATGTCCTGTCAATTTGGGACTAGGAGTGGAATTTGGGAGGGTTGAAGCTTACCTAACCCCACTTTAAATGGGTTTGGGAGGGTTTTAACGTTCGGGTTCATCCTAAATCCAAGCCCAAGTAATGTGAATCTAATTCGGGTTAAATTTGGATTGAAGGGTTAGGTAAACTGAACTCAACTCAAACGTGAAACAGTGAAAATTATAATTGTTTAATTTTTTAGATAAAATTTGAATTATTCAATTTTTTAAAAAAAATCTAACACTTTTTATAGTGTTATTTATTTATTTTATTTGCTAGCATTATTCTTTATTTTCAAATTTTATTTCTTTAGCTAAACTTGACGCAACCCAAATCAGACCCGACACCAAATCAAACTTGACTAATTGAGTTTGTGTTGGGCTTCCCAGGTATGAGTGTCCGATAAGATTCGTTTCTTGAAACTTTGATCAGGTTGGACTCTCGGGTTAAGCTTTAACAAGACTCAATCACTCTGAGGGTGCGTTTGGTTGCGCGATTGCGCTGCGATTGCGATTACAGGAAGCTGCGTTTGCAATCGCACAACCAAACAGTTTTATAATCGCAGTTTTAAACCCAGCGATTGCAGGCAAATAGTGCCCAAAAGCTGCGATTTCAAAAAGCTGAGAAAGTGAGCTTCCTGCAGAATCAGGTTTGCAATCGCAGATTCCTGCAGAATCAGTTTTGCAATCGCGCAACCAAACGCACCCTGAGTTGCACTTCTACTTAGGAACTCTTCGATGAAGCTAACTTGAGTGTTTATTTGATGTAAACCCAAAAAAAATCTAAAACAAAACCCTATACTCAGGGTTAGGGATGACCCTAGGAACAAGAGGTAGATTTGATGTGTACAATATTCTTTTATTTTGCTTAGTACTTTATTTTTCATTTTATTTAATTTTTATTTTTTATGGTCAAATTTTCTCCTATCATGAAGGACAATACTCAATCATATGATTCCTCAGTGAAGAGGAAATACATCTACTAATTTGTCAAGAGGTGATTCAATTGTGTACAAAAGTTCAATCAATCATAACTAATGAAATACCCTAAACAGTCTAATAAAAGAAAAAAAATCTACAGCATATAACAACATAATTACCACATAATTAAACAAGAAACTCCAACCCCAGTAAATTCCATTACTAGTCCCTTGGGACACACAATACAGAGGTAGGTGGCATAATAGACTCACACACAGAATTTGTCTCTAGACCAAGCCAAAACATGATTGTAACGCTACAAGAATGTCAAATCAAAAAAATTCCAAATCAAACCATGCAATCTCTACTTTCACACAAATCCAAAATTAAAAAAACATAAAAACATCAATCAACTACCTAACATAAGTCCGAGATAGAGCTCGCCGGAGAACCACCACCACCACCACCATGTGGAGGCGGAGGCAAGTTCAAGTCCAATACACAAAACTCCTTCTCTGAAGAACCGAACCCATCATCACATCTGTGCAGCTCAAACCCACTCGGGAAACTCCTCCGACAGGACCTACACCGACAGCATTCATCGTCGTTGCTGCTGCTTACGCCACGGTGAGCCCACTCTGCTTGGCCTTCGCGCGCCACTTTCGGGGGCACGATCCCTCGCCAGGCCCTCTCGGGGTGGCACCGCATGTGCCCGAACAGGGCCTTCCGTGACTGGAATGTCTTCCCGCACTCAGTGCACGGTGAGACCGAAATCGCTTCCCCTTTTGTCTTGCGCGCGCTCGTCTGCGCGTGCGGCGTCTTCTTCTGCTTCTGCGTGCGCGGCGCGGAGACTCCTTGGTCCATTTCTATATGTGGGTTTTTTGCTTATTGAAGGAGAAATGACTTTGAAGAAGCCATGCATGAATGGCGGTTGAAAAAGCAGAGATTTAAAATGCTCTGTCAAACAGTTTAGAGCGGTTGCATTGCTCTGCTTTGGGTAGGCGTTCCTTGTCTCCGAGTTTGGATTAAAAATAAATAAATAAAATAATTGAAATATTTATTTATATATTTTTTTAGTCTTATTAATCTCATATACTTCTTTAACCATCCAAAGAAGTATATATCTTTTTAGATGGGGTATATACCTCCATAATTTTTTTACATTTGTTTTCTCAAGTATATATCTTAGTAATGATATATGTTTTTTATCAAAACATAATAATTCATTAGACAATGTTTACTATTTTAAACAAATTAAAACATGTTAAAACTATCCGTGAGACTGTCCACAGCAATGTCCTGACATTTTTCATATTTTTTTATGATGTATTTATGTAAAATCAAACATTCCTCTGACGAAAATAAAATTTGTCGGGGAACATGAGATATTCTTGATTTGCATGAGTTGTTTGTGAAGAAATTGCTAGATTGAATTGTTTTTTATCTAATATGATATGGGGGCATATACACAATCATTCTGGTAAGTAACGTTGGATTTATATCTGGCATTCTTGTTTCTGAATATAAATAAGAATTACATGACTGAAATTTTCTCCAAGATCGAAATATGTTTGCCACCACGATAAAAATGTAGGCACACTATTAAAAAGGACAACGGTGGTCAATTTTTTGTGCATTAGTAATTTTGACATGGAAGGGTAGTTCTCTAATTTTTGTATTATGTGTGAGGTATTGTGATAATATAATTGAGCTATATATATTATTTTGCAAGTTGGGATTTAAGAGACATATCTAGGGTGAGAGCATGAGAGGGAGAGTCAAGTCTATATTCCTATATATCAATAAAATAATACAAATTCTCTCTTTCTTCTTTGTGAAAAGAACAATCTTTTGGCGAGCCTGGTAAATCTTCTCTCATTAGATTGTGTGTTTGTTTTTCGTTTTCTTTAATTCAATTTGCATCATCGGTTCTTTCTAATTTACGGTGCACTGGAAATGGTTCTTAAAAAAAACACTTAAAATAGCTCTCCAATAAGCACGCTTTTTACATTTCTAAAAATTTATTTTTTATAATTAGAAGTTGTTTTTCACTTTCTTCAAATGCTGGTATCGTTGGGATATTTGAAAATTTGAACAAATTAGAATCTTCAAAAGATATCTAAATCTATTTCAAAACAATGCCTGGTGTGTATGAAAACAAATTGATTTTTTTTCCATTTACAATAACTTTTAAGAGTTAATTTTTCAGAAAATTCACATTTTAGATTCTTAAGAAACTATTTTTTAATAAGACAAAATCCTTTATAACATGTCAAAAATTGAGATCTTTAGTCATTTGAAAACAAGTTAGAATTAAGTATCATACATACAAAAACACTTCAAAAGCTATCCAATCTCCTCTCAAATGTTCCTTAGAGTGCATTTGAAAACACTGTTTGAAAAACAGCTTTTATCGTTTATATGTTTTATATACACTTTTTGAAGGTGTAATGATGATGATTGTTTTATAAAAATACAGATTTTGATACACTATGTTATAGATAAAATCAAATAATGATGATGCATTTAAGCTGGCATGTTTGGTAACAGCTTTTTTTAGCTTTAGCTTATAAAAAAGATAAAAAAAAACTGTTTTTTTTATTTGGTGTCAAACGCATCCTTAGTCATGTTAGTATATATTTAGACTAGAAAAATATTTTTAAAATATGTGCATTAAAGTTATGTATTTAATTAGAAAAATACCTTTTGCAAAAAAATTCAGACGTGTCGGGAGCTGAAAAAAGTTAGTGTGGAACTGTGGATATCTAATGGGCCTTTTTGTCTCGTGTTGGGCCGTTTTATGGCTCATGGGCCTACTGTAATTAGTAGGATATTCAGGTGCTAAGGGACAATTAAAATGATACGTCTAGCCTTAATTGCAGTTCACATAGTTTTTTTCTTAAACAAAAAATCACACACATTCAAATTGAATTACACGTTGTATGAAATAAAGTATATACTGAGATATAATAATATTTTTTTTTAACTGAAAAAATTAAAAAAAATTATGTTATATACTATGATAGAATCTAATACACTATGATAATACAGTGTATCATAGAAGAGGCCACCGGGTTTTGAAACACTCAAATCATTCTTGCAGTTCTCGTTTCCTCTAATCTATGATATATTATGGTAATCTCATATCTACTATTTTTAAAAGTTTTAAAAAAATGCATTCAAATTCACTTTTTATAAATAAAAAAAAAACATGTACTTATTTTTATTACAAGTATATACTTTCAAACAAAAATTAAAACTGGTTGGGGAAAGTGCATGCAAGAAAGACTATCCAAATATTATATTAAATCATTTAAATCATAGTTCATTTGTGACTTATTTTTAAACCGTCAAATTTAGATACAAATTTGTGTAAAGGTCTCACAAGCCAATGGGCTACTTCCAGTGGGGTTTAATTCACAAACTATTCTTAGTTTATGTTGATCAATGTCTCCCTAACATTTGTAATTAATGTGTGTTGGGGATTCTCTACCTCAATAAATACCCTTGTATATAAAAAGAAAATTAGATATAAAAATCAAGTAGCGCAGAAGATGGCCACCTCCTTCGGGTGACATCAGTAGTTGAAGCCTAAAACATCTTAAAATTATGGTGGTATTTATTAGCTACAAACTCTTGTATTAAAGATTAAAACAATCCCAGAAGTGATTCATTGGTTGTTAGTAAACCTGCCACTAGATTTGCTGGCCATACAAATTGGAGTCAATGTTTTGACAGCCTGTACTAAACATGAATATCTGGCTAAAATAAGTAGCTAGCCTTGAATGTCAAACACACACTCGTGCAATAATAACATATTCATTAAATTTAAATACCCTTTAGATTTGGTGTCGGGGAACCACTGATGCAATCAATTTAATACCATAACAGCATAACAATATGAATATGTTAACCACCTTTTTTTCAGAGTAAACAATGATAGAGAGGTTGTTGTTTGTCTGAGTAAAGCATAACAAGATTATGATCGATTTTAGCCTAATATTTGTTTTGTTTCTTTCACCATCTATGTAACAATGTATTCAGATCGAAAAAGGACAATCCTGAATGGATTGTCATTGTTTGCACTACAAACTGATAAAAAAAAAACTAAATGAATGAGCACAATCAAATCGAACAAAAAAAAACGTTGAAATATTCTCTTTTCCGTCGATCAGATCAGATTGAAAAAAGAAATTGAAGTTTGTTTGCGATACGACTAATGAATCTGTATAAAAAAAGATGGAACTTGTGGTTTTTTATTTTTTTGAACATACAATTGATTTTATTATTTTTTTTTACGTTAGTTCACTGTTAAAGTGGGGTCTGCGGGTGGAATCCCGCTTTACCAAGCAAAAAAAAAAATCAGTCAAATTGTAACTGCCTCAAAATTAATTGAAACGGTTATGTAAAAAACGGTGGGATTAGTTGGGGGTAATATGGGTAATTCAAACTTGCCACCTCATTGGGCTTCGGATGATGCCTATCAATTGGGGCTAAAAAATCATTATTGTTTTTCATATCATATTTATATATATTTCCATTTTTTATTATTTTTTATGTTTTTTTTTATTTTATTCAAAAAAATTTATTTGATTATAATTTATCTTTTATTTAAAAAAATTCATTCTCTTTGTATCATTTAATCTTGTATGCCCCTTTCTGTTAGTCTTAGTTGTTAAAAAAATATGATTTTGTTCGCTTTTTACTTATCTTCGGTACTTTTTTGTTATTCTTTTTTTTCTTAGTTTTAAAATTTATTTTTCTGTTTTTCTTTCCCTATTTTAATGGGGTTTTGAGTTTTATTATTGGTTAATATTTATTTTGTCCCTATTTTATTTAGATTTTATTTGTGTGATTTAAAAAAAGAATCATATTGATCTGTTTGCCCAATTAAGTCTCATTTGTAAGCCCAATTGTGAGCCACAATAGGTGGCACTTTTCTATTGGTTCCCTAATTCTAACTACTAAAATGACAATTATAAAATTATCCTTCTTATAATTTAAAAATTGGTTTTAACTAATATCCCCATTAAATTTGGTAACTGAATCCCACAAAGAGTAGAATCCTCTCCACGATGTAACATATTTTTAAAAAAAATGAATTAAAAAGAACATTAACCAAATCTTATCAATTAAGATACAATAATGTATCTAAAAATTCAAATTAACAAATATGGTCTACATGTTACTGAGAATTGCACGTAAAATTTATAAAAGGTCTTTAAAATGCTAACAATAAGCAAATAAATATTAATCAGCTATATATTAATCAAATCCCTAAAAATAAAAATAACAACCTTAAAAAAATTGACTGAAATTCAAATTCAGATACAAGTGTATCTGGAAATTTGAAATAACAAATATCTTGAAAAAATGGTCTGGAATTCAAATTCAGATACAAGTGTATCAGGAATTTGAATTAACAAATACGCATTCCATACAAAAGAATGTGCACTGTATTTGAAAATCTCGAATCTGAATTAATTGAATAATGTTGATACAAAGCTAAAAAAATATGATGAATAACACAATATACATAATTATACACAAACAAACAATCATAAACGATTATACAGATCATACTTGGTACACAACAATGCATGTAAATCAAGATACAAGTCATGTATCTGAATTTAAAATGAAATTCAGATTAAATACATATATATGATGATTCAAAGGAATGACGAAAAATCAAAATAATGTATTCAGATCGAAAAAGGGCAATCATGAATGAATCGTCATTGTTTGCACTACAAACTGGTCACAAAAAAAACTAAATGAATAAGCACAATCAAATCGAACAAAAAAAAACGATGAAATCTTCTCTACTTCGCCGATCAGATCTGATTGAAAAAAGAAATTGAAGTTTGTTTGCGATACGACTGATGAATCTGTATAAAAAAAGATGGAACTTGTGGTTTTTTTTTTTTTTAACATACAATTGATTTTATTTTTTTTTACGTTAGTTCACTGTTAAAGTGGGGTCTGCGGGTAGAATCCCGCTTTACCAAGTCAAAAAAAAAATCAGTCAAATCATAACTGCCTCAAAATTAATTGAAACGGTTATGTAAAAAACGGTGGGATTAGTTAGGGGTAATATGGATAATTCAAACTTGCCACCTCATGGGGCTTGGGATGAGGCCTATCAATTTGGGCTCAAAAATCATTATTGTTTTTCATATCATATTTATATATATTTCCATTTTTTATTATTTTTTATGTTTTTTCTATTTTATTCAAAAAAATTTATTTGATTATAATTTATCTTTTATTTAAAAAAATTCATTCTCTTTGTTCATTTAGGGTCTTTGTGCGCGATTGCGCTCATGCGATTACAGGAAGCTGCGTTTGCAATCGCGCAACCAAACAGTTTTGTATCGCAGTTTTAAACCCAGCAATTGCAGGCAAATAGTGCCCAAAAGCTCGATTTCAAAAAGTGAGAAAGTAGCTTCTGCGGAATAGTTTGCAATCGCAGATTCCTACATAATCAATTTTGCAATCGCGCAACCAAACGCACCCTTAGTCTTGTATGCCCCTTTTTGTTAGTCTTAGTTGTTAAAAAAATAAAAATTTACTATGTTAGAATTTCAATTTTAAGATTTTGCCTAGGGCCTCATTCTTTTCAGTCGATCTCAGGACCAGCCCTGCCTCAGAACATATAATTAAAAAAAGAATTTGTATTCGATTGACGGATCAGATCGAGCAGTATCCCACCAGATTCTGATGATGATCAAGCCGAATCCGGAGCAAGTTTTGCCTTCACCAAAACGACTGAATGATGATAAATAAGGAAGGGAATAAAATAACAGAAGTACAGGTGAATCCATTTTCCAGATAAAATAAAAGATTCGGTAGTCAAAAGATCTTTTACAGGTCAGCCACCCTTGTGCCGAAGCTCGCAAAAGGAATTCACAGTGAAAAAAATCATTGCTGTTATGATAAGATGTCTTGCATTCTAACAAAGAGCTGTTTACGAAAGCTTAAGGTCATGCCAATTTTTATAGAGACATTTTTGTAATTTTGATTAATTGTACTCTATTTATTTAATTTCTTTCTTGTTATTGTTAAATTGAGAGATTTTTTTTGTAAGAAATGGCCGTTTTAAGATTTATTTTATGAGAGAAATGGATGGTGCTGAAAAGAGAGATTAAGAGTTCTTTGTACTCCGATTATTTGATATAGTGAATCATTTTCTACTCTCCTCCGTGAATGTAAGCATATTTTGTCAAACTACGTAAATCTGTGTAAATTGTGTGAGATTTTGTTCTCTTGATCGTTTGTACAGGTGTTGATATCAAATCCTACAGGCGTCGCTACATCAACAATCGTTCTAACTGGAGCAGTAGTAGCGGTGAGTGCGTATCATGGAGTTCGGATCATCCCGGATCCGGATAACAGAATTCGTCCCCCCATGTTCTTTAAATACTTTTGTACCATGAAAAACAAGGGCACATCGGCATCCATGTTCTAACTGAAGTTTTACTTGTTAACCTCCACTTGAAAAATTAAATAACCTTTGTTCCATTATCATCTGAATATGAATATGTGAAGCTATATATTACAATATCCTTAGCTTGGTGTCTACTCAGTTTGGTTGGCAAATTCCATGGCCACGCTTAGCTTGGTGTCTACTCAGTTTGGTTGGCAAATTCCATGGCCACGCATCACATGTATTCTTCTCTTGAATTAAATGAAAGGCTCAGATTGGTTGCAGTGATGAATGGGTGTTGGGGGAAAAGATATGACAAACAAAACTCAAGCAATGTATTTCATATCCATAATTAATAACTCCTAAACAATTCATAGATGATGGAGGCAGACCAGATCTTATCTTATGGAGCTAAAAAAATCGTTACACTGTCAAGTGTCAGTGTTAACATCGCATCACAGATCAATAAAAGTTTGTCGTATACAATTTTTGTCTCCCTCATCTTCCACCACTATAGGTTCTATTATGAAGTTAAAAATAACAGAGCAACATAAGTATCTTCTCTGTGAAAATTTTAAAATTGTACATAGAAAATTGTGTTTTTAAGTGATCAAGTCTAATCATATTGGGATAAGTGAACAGTATATAACAAAAACTTTGTGAATGCAAATATATATTGGGATCTATTTGATTTTCTCTTTTTTAGCAAGAAAACATGGTTGGCGACTAAATTAAAATTGTAATCATCAAAACAAAGTAGAATCGATTTTAAATCACATACCGCATGAAAAGTTATTATGAATCAAATGCATCTAATATGGAGTTTGCATATGCTTTATATTCTAGACCTCCAGAACAAGATGTCCAGTTTAATAAGATGTTCAGAATTTTTTATGTCAGCCAAGCAAGGGTAACAGTCCAACAAAACAAAATTTACAGAAATATTGCATAGTTGATCACAACAGAATTCCCAATGAAATATTTCTCATTCTTGTTGGACAACACACCCACAATAGGTGCTGTGTTCAAACTGAGTTTTCATTAGTAATACATTATCAAGACAATCATGTTTCTTAATAGTAGTGCATCAGAATCATTGGTCTAAATCGTGTTCTCTTATGCCTTTTGGGGCAACAACACATACAAATCAACATTATGCTTGACTGATGCACGATGTACATTTAGTACCTTGTCATGAAATATGAGATGCATGAACTTGTGTGCAAAAATTAATATCAGACCTTTCCAATAGGGGGACATTGTTTGCTGTTGGAAATATATATTATGAAGCAATGTAGGAGCCTCATTCAGCTAATCAATACTGGTAATGGTAGCAGGGATGCTTGGTTGTTGGGGAGACAAGGAGGGAACCGATCGTCTGTGCGTCATACACATCACACCCATAATTGGATCCTGAAAAAAAAAATATGCAAGATGATGATGCTGCAGCAGACCACATAAAATCAATTCATGAACAATAAACGATGTCTATTCACATCACATGACAAATAAGTGAACTTGAGTTGGCATAGATTCTCTCTGTCTCCCCCATCTTCTTCTCTTGGTTCATCATATATATAAGAAGCTGGTTTCATTGACAATCTCATCACAACCGTTGGATGCGATGGACCCGCGATCGGACGGCCCACGTCGTAAACCGCACCGACCGCATACCGCACGTAATATATATATATATATATATATATATATATATATATATATATATCTCCCTCTCTCTCCAAATATTGGCAAAGATGGCAAAGTTTTCTAGCAATCGTTCCAATAGCATGCCCACAAGAGCGCACCCACTCATCCTCCAAATAGAAGAAGAGTTGAGCAAGCTCAAGTTCCAAATCTCCTCTCCAAATGCATCAGCAGTTCTTGTTGGCTTGAATGGTCTCAAAGGCCTATACGAATGTGTCGATGGCCTTCTTCGCTCTCCCGACACCCAAAGAGCACTTCTCCCCCACCGAAAACAAAAGTGGGTGGAAGAGATGCTTGGTGAGTTTATTAGATTGCTCGATACAAACAATGTCGCGAGAGATGCACTGTTGTCAATGAAGGAGCGCGTGCAAGCCCTCGAATCAGCTCTTCGAAGGAGAAGTGGTGGTGTAGAGTCCAACCTCGAAAGTAAGATCAGCGCTTTCGTTCTTTCGAGGAAGAAAGCAAAGAAGGACATCAAGAAGTGCCTAGTTGCAGTCAAACAGATGTGCTCACCACATCCTCTGCAAGATGGAGACACCAACTTATTAGATGTCATTGTCAGATTGCTAAATGAAGTGCGAGCTCTAACGATATCGATATTCCATTTCGTTTTGTTGTTTGTGGGGCAAACAAGTCCTAAAAGAAAGATGAGCAAGTGGTCTCTTGTTTCAAGATCGGTGCACAGAAGCGCAGTCGCTTGCGAAGGAGAGCAAGTGAAGAATAGTGAAGTGGAAGTAGTGGCTCTTTCACTGTACAACATCTGCTATCATAAATCAAGCAAAGACATTATTGATGAGGAGAGATTTTCAGAGGCTCAAAAGCAGTTGGAGGCTTTGGATGTCAGCATCGACAGACTTGAGTCTGGATTGGAGCGCATGTTTCGGCGTTTGATCCAGACTAGAGTCTCCCTCCTCAACATTTTCAGCCTCTAAAGAGGATTTTTTTTCTGTATTACACAGTCAGTCTCATCAGCTTCTGCATTTTAAAGGATCTGCTGATGAATCATTTAAATCTTTACACACTGTGAATGAAAGTGCAAATGAAAAAACCTTGCAATTCTATCATATGAAAGTTCTCTCTAACATGGATTGCTATCCTTTCCGATTTCTAATGCATAAGTGGTCTGCTTCAGTCTATTTCAAAGAACATGTAATATTTTGTAATTCAAATTTGTGTATGGTTGTGCAATATGTTTATGGAAAAACATGTTGGATCAACAAAAACTTAAACGCATCAAACAGAAGCCTTTAATTCTATTTCTTTTAACAAGTATATAATATAATTAGATGAAGCATGCAAATTTTTATTTTATTTTGTATATTTTGTATAAGAGGTGTATACAAATCATTAGAGTATATACTTCAGATTTTTTTGTAAAACAGACATATAAATGGGATTGCATACAAGACTGTGCCTAACATTATTTAAAAAATTAACATGGTTAGACAGATAATTTAGTCATGGTTCTGCAACCTCAACAACTATGCACGCCTAGCAAACCTCCATCCTTAATTGGACTTCCAATATTAAACAATCTTGTGTGGCATTAATTGACTGGGCAGTCATTAGAGATCATGAATCTATAAATAGTACAGAAATTATAGGTGGACGCACTTGGACTTCCTGTTAGACTAAAAGTTCAAAAAATAAATGCTCCAATGTCTCATTTTAATTAAAAGATCCATTTTTGGGTGTCTAAAATTAAGATTTGTAACTGCCTTTTTATCTGAATCACTAAAGATGTAATTATTCATAGTTCATCTTTTGTCCCCTCTTGATCACCTCCTTTCATCTAAGCTTAAATTTCTCCTTAATGTTATATCTAAGTCAGTACAATCAAAATAGGCTTTATAATGGTTAGTTATGCTTGGCATCAATGACTGGATTTCTTGATATGGTGATCACCTCCTTTCATCTAAGCTTAAATTTCTCCTTAATGTTATATCTAAGTCAGTACAATCGAAATAGGCTTTATAATGGTTAGTTATGCTTGGCATCAATGACTGGATTTCTTGATATGGTGATCACCTCCTTTCATCTAAGCTTAAATTTCTCCTTAATGTTATGTCTAAGTCAGTACAATCGAAATAGGCTTTATAATGGTTAGTTATGCTTGGCATCAATGACTGGATTTCTTGATATGGTGAGATCGGCAGCATAAATAAAATGCAGGGAAAAGCCAATTGAACAGTATCTGCAACTTGAAAACTTCAAGAGGAAATCATGTTTTGAAATATATGCTAGGTATATGAAAAGGGACTCTGCTTGGATAGCATGAGTTTTGAAAGACAAATATTAGTCAAACAGGAGATTGATTCATGTTACAAGAGAATAACATGGAGAACTACATCAGCCAATGCTGCATGGGGATTGAGCAAGGATAACATCCCAATCCCAGATGCAATTTTTCAGACTACTGTGGGAGTGGCAAATTTGGTCATGCCCAGTGAAACATTTCTCATTCTTGTTGACTAACCAAATGCACTGTTCAAGAGAACTTTTTGTTAGTAATACATTATCAAGATAATCATGTTTCTTAATACTCCTACATCAAAATTCTTTGTCTCATACGTGTTCTCTGATGCCTCTTGGGGTAAGAACACATACTAGATTGTTTAAGTTGGGCAGAAAGATTGCTTTTATAATCAAAATTAAATTTCATCGACACATGATGTACATTTAGTACCATGTCATGAAATATTGAGATGCATGAACATGTGTGCAGAAATTAATAGCAAACCTTTTTCAATTTGGGGACATTGTCTGCTGTTGGAAATATATATTATGAAGCAATGTAGGAGCCTCGTTCAGCCCATCAATACTGGTGATGGTAGCAGCGATGCGTGGTTGTTGGGGAGACAAGGAGGGAACCGATTGTCCGGGGCGTTACAACTCACACCCATAATTGGATCCTGAAAAAAAAATTAAGATAATGATGCTCCAGCAGACCAAACTGACCACATAAAATCAATTCATGAACATTAAACGATGTCTATTCACATCACATGACAAATAAGTGAACTTGAGTTGGCATAGATACTCTGTCTCCCCATCTTCTTCTCTTGGCTCATCAAATATATAAGAAGTTGGTTTCAATGACAATCCCATCACAACCATTTTTCCCAATAAAATCAGATCTCTCTCTCCAAATATTGGCAAAGATGGCAAAGTTTTCTGGCAACCGTTCCAATAGCATGCCCACAAGAGCGCACCCACTCATCCTCCAAATCGAAGAAGAGTTGAGCAAGCTCAAGTCCCAAATCTCCTCTCCAAATGCATCAGCAGTTCTTGTTGGCATGAATGGTCTCAAAAGCCTAAATGAATGCGTCGATGGCCTTCTCCGCTCTCCCGACACCCAGAAAGCACTTCTCCCCCACCGAAAACAAAAGTGGGTGGAAGAGATGCTTGGTGATTTTATTAGATTGCTCGACGCAAACAATGTCATGAGAGATGCATTGTTGTCAATGAAGGAGCGCGTCCGAGCCCTTGAATCAGCTCTTCGAAGGAGGAGTGGTGGTGTCGAGTCCAGCCTCGAAAGTAAAATTGGTGCTTTCATTCTTTCGAGGAAGAAAGCAAAGAAGGACATTAACAAGTGCCTAGTTGCAGTCAAACAGATGTGCCCACCACATCCTCTGCAAGATGGAGACAACAACTTATTAGTTGTCATTGTCAGATTGCTAAATGAAGTGCGAGATCTAACAATATGGATATTCCATTGCGTTTTGTTGTTTGTGGGGCAAACAAGTCCTAAAAGAAAGATGAGCAAGTGGTCTCTTGTTTCGAGATCGGTGCGCAGAAACGCAGTCACTTGCGAAGGAGAGCAGGTGAAGATGAGTGAAGTGGAAGTAGTGACTCTTTCACTCTACAACATCAGCAATCATAAATCAAGCAAAGACATCGTTGATGTGGAGAGATTATTAGAAATTCAAAAGAAGTTGGAGGTGTTGGATGTCAACATTGACGGACTCGAGTCTGGACTGGAGCACGTGTTTCGGAGTTTGATCCAAACTAGAGTCTCCCTTCTTAACACCTTCAGCCTCTGAAGATTTATTGTAATTCCCAATAGGTCTCATCAGCTTCCACATTTTAAAGGATTTGCTGATGTGTTGTTTCAATCTTTATACACTGTGGATGAAAGTGCAAAAATATATATATCTGCATTGCAATTCTATCATATGAGTTCCCTCTAACATGGACTGCTGTCCTTTGCAACATCTAATGCATAAAAGGTCTGCTTCAGTTTGACACATCAAATTATGGCCCTTAGCGCAATCTTACATGCAATCCCATGCTATTTATTTCTTCCAACGGTGAATGCACTTTGTTGGATGAAGCATGTTTTTTGTTGGCATAAAAGAGTATATATATACAATTTATTGAAGTATATATTTCATTTTTTTTCGTAAACATACACATCATATCACATGAATGATACAACTTCAAACAATTAAAGCATATGAAACTGTAAGAAAGATTGCACTATTGAAAAAATTAACATGGTTATAAAGCTAATCGGTCAGGATTCTCCAACCACAACCATAATTGGATTAGCCCAGCCTGGCAAACTACTATCTTTAATTGGACAGCTAATATAAAAGCAATCTTATATGTTGAATTATCTGACTTTGCATGCATTAAAGACTGAATTGCCTAAATATAGTTATTCACGGTTCATCTTTGTTCCCCACTTTATCACATCATATCCCCTTCATATCATCCTAATTTTCTCTTAATGATATGTCTAATTCAGTACAATTTAAATTTCTATGTAGGCCTTTTTGTTTGTAGAGACAAAGCTCCTGCAAATAAAAGACAAGTATAAGATGGGTCCAAAGAATCTGAAATTTGTGGTCATGTGGTCCATGACATATGTTAATTTGAATAATATTAAGGACAATCAGTGGGACAATCCCGTGGATGGATATATGCTTTTATGAAAAATATATATAATTTCATGATCTATCACATGGACTCATTGGATTGAAAACATGAAAAATTACTAACAAAATATGTATCTCGTTTTGGGGAGGTAAGCACCTCAATAGATGACTATCGAGGTATATGAACCATCAGTGAAACTGTCCCCATGGACTGCATGTAACAGCGCTGTATTAATTAAAATATTGGATGGAAGACCATGGTGTGCTTGGGTTTGTGGTCTCATCCCACAAATTCTCTCAAACCGTTGTCATTTGAAGAGTTTGTTGTTTCGCGCTTTTCAGATGGCCCACAATGCTACAGGTATTATAATTCGTTTAACTCATGTTGTGATGCTCTTGTCCCAAAAAAAAGAAAGAAAGAAAGAAAAGGAGAGGGGGGGTGGAGGAGGCTGGCGGTCAGAGGAGACAACAAGGCTGAGAAGTGGCAAGAGAGAGAAAAAAAGGGGAGAAAAAGAGGGAGAGATAAAGTGAGAGAAAGAGGGAGAGAGAGCAAGGAGTGGGTGTCCTCCCCACGTCGCCGTATATATTCGCCCCGCCACACCCTTCTTGGTTCTCCCTCTCCCTCTCTCTTTCTCCCTCTACTCGGTTTCCACCCTGCCACCTCTTCGGTGTCCGCTCCACCCCACCGACTCCTCCGGCTACCACCCCCCTCTCCCCCCTCCTCTTTTTTTTCTTTTCCTTGCCTTCCCCTTCTCGGATTGCCCAAACCCACCACCCAATAAAAAGGGTGGTGGGTGTGACAATCTGGGTGGGGGGTTTAGTTGCCCCCCTCGCCATATGCTCCCATAGCTCCCTCCTATTTTAGAATACCAAGCGTAGTCCCGATACCGCCTATAGGATGCGCGATCGCAAGACAAATACAAAACATTAAGACAAGGATTTATAAGGGTGAAAGATGGTTTAACCTATGAACTCCATGATTTATAATAAGTAATGATAATTGATTTAACTCATTAGTCTCTTAAATTGGGTGGAATAATCAAGGGGGTTTGACATACAAATATCAGTTTATTCTCAGTTTCTCACGTCTTCTAATATAGCTTACATGTATTCCTTCCATTCAACAGGCTTATTCACCCCTTATTCCCTCTTATTGTCCTCCTATTTCACTACTCAAATAGCCTCATGGGATGCATCAGTTTCTTTATAGTCATCACATCTAGCCTGTCAACGGGTCGGGTCCGGGTCCGGGTCGGGTCGGGGTGGACCCGGACCCGACCCGTTTAATTGTCGGGTCCTTCGGGTCAGGTCAGGTCGGATCGGGTCGGATCGGGTCGACCCATTAACAAAAATATGTCAGACAAAGAGAGATTGATAAACTTCTTAAAAGCCTACAATGACTTCATTTTTATTTCTTTTTAATAGAGTGTAATATATTATAAATAGTTTTTCACTATTTTGATTTTTTAATGTTTAATAAGATGACATTTGGAATACGGTTTAGATTATTACGCTTTTACGTGAAGTCAAAAGATTGTAAAAATATTTCAAATGCTTAAAATTTTAAATGAGTATTCAATATTTAGTTATACATGTTTGGTTGGATCATAAATGTTGGGTTGAATCAGAAATAAAAAAAATCACAAAGTATTTGAGTTGGGTCAATCGGGTCCATAGAATCGGGTCGAGGTGAACCCAGACCCGACCCGTTTTCATTGTCGGGTCCTTCAGGTCGGGTATTTATGCCTTCTATCGGGTCGGGTCGGGTCCGGGTCGATCCTGCGACCCGTTGACAGATCGACAATATATATTAAAAATGTAAAAATTATTCATTCAAATTTATTGTGAATAAATGTGCATTTCATTAGCAGCTAATATATAGCTTAATATACATTTCTTTTTAAAATATATATATATATATACTTCGTTTACTTAAAAAGAATCAAAATGTTAAAAATAATGAAAATGTGTAAGAACTTCAAATGAACTGTGTTGCACTTTCCGTTTTTTTATAATATGCTTTTTTTTTTTAATCAGATCATTGATTCTTCAAACGGTGAACTGAACTGAATAAAGAATAGCATTGGAATTTCACTCCTTGAAAAATATGGAAACATAAACTTTACATGATTTCCAAAATAATTCTGTGCGATTATACCACGCAAACAGAAGGGCTCTTCAGAAATAGATGTCAGTCTGCTTGGACTGTGCTTTCAGATCCTTCAACTTCTTCAATATGTTGGTGAAGTAGTCCTGCAAGTACTTCTCCAATGAGACTATGTCCTTCTGATCCACCCCAAGTAGATTATACGTCTCCGTCATGGGAGCAGAGAAAACCGTATCACTTGACAGGACCTGGAATTATAAGTACCCACTTCAGAATTTTATCAAAACATGAACAAAAATATCAAAACAAGCCGAAGAACAGTTGTTAGTTTAGAGAAGCATAAACACATTCATTTGCAAACGGAGAGCATCATATATTCAATTTTGCAGAGAAGTATGTCAAGAGATGTCCAGGAAGTATTGTTTTGTCTTAACGTAATGATTTTTAACTATCATGATTAACAAAGAAATATTGGCCAGCAAAAGTATTTGGTGATTCAGTAGACATTGAGTAACTACGTGTAAGTTAATTCTTGCATTGTTGTTTGATTGCTAAGTAGAAATTATAGCCAAAAACCAAATTTGAATAGAAACAAGAGAATTGTGATCACCTCCGAAAATGCCAATCTATCAGCAACATCATTTGTCCACTGAAAAAACCGAGTTAGCTGACGAGTGAATTTCAAAACTGATACGGGGACAGTTGTCACATTCGCATCTTGTCCTGCTAGTCTCTCACATAAGGTTATCACCTACAACAACAAAAAATAAACATTATAATCATCATTAACAAAAAGAGTAAATGATTTATTCATGGGGATCCAAGACTGGATACAAACTGATGCTCCAAAATTAGCTGATGGTACATATACCAACATTTAATGCCAACATAAAGAATACTCATCATCTGTTAATTTTAAAACAAGATGATTGCCTTCAAGTCATGTGGAATTTTTGAATTTTTTCTTTTGGATTGCTCAAATAGTAACATTGACATGGAATTTGCAAGTCCAAAGCATTATTAACTCATTAAAATATCTTTTCTTACCTCTTGGGTGGTCCATGCACGAGGTCCTGCAAATATCAAAAGTTTCTTATTGATTTTCTCATTGCGAATGGCTATAAATGTCAGTCGAGCTACATCCTGGAAAGGAAAGGCAGAGAGGCATAAGGTAAGTTGCATGTCAATGAAAAAATATATGACGATAGTTAAGCTTAGAAACTAATAATGAATTTAACTTTACAACAAATCATGACCTGGGTGTCCATGTAAGCTATACGAGTTGGTGCATCAGTTCCCCACACGGATTTTTCTTCTAGTATTGGCACTGCATACTGCCCAATTAGGCCCTGTAACAATTCCAGCATTATGCATTTGTACCAAAATGACAAAAAAGAGTGACAAAGATAACACAAAAAATAACACATAATACTGAGAAATCTAAGCCGAACAAATATAATCTGAGAAACAAAAACAAGAAGATATGCATATTAAGTGTCACCATTCAGTGGGAATCTTCAATATTATCATTTTGAGGGATAGGCTTAGTGGTTGCTTAAGTACAGGATTCATCTAATTTGTTTTGTCCTAAAGAAACCTTCATCAACTAAGATATTTAAAACAAGCCTACAAATGATATTATTCCTCGAAATAAGCAGTTTCAAGCAAACAAATTAACAAAAAAGACATCCAAGTTCACAACTACGATGAGTACCTGCATGAACCCACATAAGCGAATTATGACGTAGGTTAGTCCCGAGTCCTGAAGGTACTTCTCTGTACAGTGCTTTATTTCCATCAGAGGAACTTCCGGATGTTGATCACAGTTGTGGATGGAGAAGAAGACATACTTTTGAATTCCCATTGCCTTTGCACATTGTATGAGTGCAACCTTTCCTTCCCAGTCTACCTAAATAGAATACATCAATCAAGACAAATCCATTACACCATAAGCACCCCCCCCCCCCATTTTTTTGCTATCAGAGGTATCCCATAAGCTCCACTTATCATGGATGACAATTTTATTATAAATTGTAAAATTACGGTGGATACATTTTAGTAGAAAACATACTAAAATATGTGTTCATTATGAGACATAAGTTTAAATCACAAACACGAATGACATGCTAATCAGACGCTCATGAAGCTTATGAAAAGCACAGAAACATAGAAATGGTCATCTCAAAAAATAGCATGTTCATGATCAAAGTAGACTTATAAGCATTAACAAATAAAGAGTTGGGGTAAAAAAATAGAAAAAGGGTTTTCCTAGAGAACAATCCACCATCTAGCCAACATATTAGGATCAACCCACAAACAACAAAAAGGTTCAACATTTCTAAAATTCCATATCTAAGGCCTGCTTTTGTGTGTTTAAAGCTTTTTTTTCATGTATGAAATCAATAATATCCGCCTAAAACATGAATGGGAAGACTACGAAAATCTTACCTTTCTGATAGGCTCTTCTGGTCGCCCGGTCGCGCAGTCAATTATTGTATGGACACCAACCAATGTTGCGGGTATAGTCTCTGGTTTGCTTAAGTCACCCTGCCAAATTTAATTCAAATAGCTAATATACATCACATTTTGAATTGCAGAACAGATAGAAGGCAATGGTCTATGGTTTTCACATCCACAATTAAATCTTCCTCTTGTGTGTATGCAAAATCCAAAGATTACCAAACATACTTTCATAATAAAACAGCATATGTGACACAGAAATCAATCAAGCTGATGCATTTTAATCAGCTGAAAAGACACATTAAGAAAAATTGACCATTAAGTTAAGCATGATTATAAAAAAAATCTTCACAAAACACATGTTTTAAGCTTACATTAACAACTGTTGCTCCCCAATCACGAAGGAAATCAGCGGGAGCTGGACGAGGCCTCACGAGGCATCGAACATCATAACCCTCATCCAAAGCCCTCCTAACAACCTGCCGGCCCAGAGTTCCTGTAGCTCCAACGACCAATATGCTTGTTGGCCTAACTGGCGTCCCTGGCGCCAAATTAGTTGCAGATACTGTCTGTGCATTGCATGTCACTTGCAACATTGTGCTATGCCTACCTGAGAGAATAAAAGGATCTTCTCAGGAACCCAAAATAATTTACTTCATCATTCATGGGGTTGGTTTGGATGCATTATTTTTGTAGTATCATTAAAGAAATATATGTGCTGAAAGAATCGCATCAGAAGGAGCATGTTTGTGCTCGATTTCTGCATTGTAAATCATGAATACACCATAAATAACACAATGCAGATCATAGTCACAAAGTCATTCTTCAAAGAAACAAAAATCATAGTCACAAAGTTTATGTACGATGTTTGGCAAGCGTTACATTTGTAAATTATATGGTTAAGTACGTTAAAAACAAGGAGACTTCTATGTATTTTGTCATTGCTACACGCAGAAACTTCTATGTTGGGTGTGAAGGCAACCACAACAATTACCTATGATTAGCTTTTCAAATTATGAAGAATATAATAAATCATCGAAACTAAATGAATATATGGAGGTGTTAAACAACAAATAATAATTTATTTTCTAAATCTATTTTGTCATTAGCATGAAAATTACGTGCAAAAACTTCTATGTTGGGTGTGAAGATGACCCCAACAATTAGGATTAGTTTTTTAAATTATGAAAAATGTAATAAATCATTGAAACTAAATAGATATCTGGATTCCGAAGATACTTAACAACAAACAGAATTATGTTTGGCCAATAGACATGGAAGGTATCAAATCACCCAAACTTTTTCAACATTCAGGAAAGTTTAGAGTACTCTGTGACTTACAGATGAACCCAAATCACCTGAGACCGAGATGCACAAAACCCACCTCAATTACACTAAACCCATTTGAAGAAAAACCTCAAACAGACCCCTTTCAGTCTCTACAGACTTGCCTCGAGTGGAAGAGCGAGAAGGGAAGACCATGTCCCGAGCGGGGACTAAAGCGTTCCACCATGAGAGGGAGGAGGACGCGGAGGCGCCGGAGGAGGAAACGCGTTGCCGCTGAATGGGGGCTGAAGAGGGGGGCGGAGGAGGGGAACGGAGGGACGTGGACGACACCATGGACTCGGCTCGAGAAGGAGAGGCTCTGGTAGGTGGTGTTGTTGATGTTGTTGGGTGAGCTTTTCCATGATTGAAAAATCCGATCACAATCTTGCCACGTTGTGCGCTTTCAAGATGGATCACAGTTTTTGCTGGGTCCAGGGTTGATACCCTCACCCCCCCCCTCCGATATCACCCTCTCTGACCCTTTTTTATATATAAATCCATGTCTTGAAATTTTGCATTTAAAAAATATTGTTTTCACAGGTTTTTTAAAGCACAGGTTTTTTATGTGAATACAACGTGCAAAACGCATGAACAAAAATCAAATGTCCAAATTCGTTCCGATCAGCAGTGGAGAAATTTCAACTTATTCACTGAGGATCTAAATGGTTTCTAAACACATACTGTGTGAAAGCACCCAAAACCACATTTTTTTAATGTAAACAATAGAATTTAAAAAACTATGAAAAATACAGTTTTTAAAAGTTGAATTTAAACGTAAGATTATAAAAATTATTGGATTTCCAATCTCACATCTAACACGGTGGCGTTATATATGAACATTAACATGTTAGAGATGAGAGCTTCAATGATCATTCAATAATTATTTAATTATACTATATTGTGATTATTTATATATAATAATTGAATTTAATTCTACAACAAAGAGTAAGAGGTGTCCTGTTATCACCCCGTGTAACATTGGTGAAGCGGAAGAGGACGTTGAAAAACTATACGAATTGGGATTTTGATGTGGTGCATGTTAAGAAGTGTATGACGTTGAAGTTAGAGAGCACTCTCAAATGTACTATTCTAGCCACAATATTATGTAATTTTTCTTTTAAGGGTGTGAGTTATTTATAAGTTGTAATGATTAGTTACACACCATGACATATTATGTACTACTTATACCTCAACCACGGCGACTATTTATAAGCATTTTTAATCATATATTTAAATATAAATTTAAATTTAAATAAAAATCACTCAATTTTTTTAATTATTTATCCACACTTATACTTTTACTCAAATTTTTATTCAAATTGAAAAGAGACTCAAACATATATTCAAATTTTTAAAAGCTTTTTTTTTTTGCACTGCAGGTATTACATTTTGTCAAGTTAGATGTACTACACAGTCTACACATCTTTAAAATTTTCTTGACAAATTATTTGGTGGCCGTCAGGGAAGCATGACAAGTTGATAAGCATAGATGACGAAAATCTAGTTCTATGGGGCATAGATTCTTCAGCAAAGGCAGCAAGGGTCAGTTCACCATGGTGTTCACAGTGTGGTTCCTTTTAATAATTTTTGGCCACTTAACAGTGAGTCCTGACCTCCCAACCTTGATACATATTATAGAATGTAATGAAATAATACATTTAGCATATTTGTGCTTCTTTTTTTTTTGATGTGTTTGATAATTATAATTTATAAACCAGCAAGATCCTTTCTTCACATCAGTATATAAAAAGAATTTGTCTGTGTGTGATTATGTATATAGACCAACTGAACAAATAAAGGGGGGAAAAGAAAAAAGTATTCTGTTGTTGCAGGGGAAGAAAAATGGGAGAGAATTTAGTGAAACCAAGCCCTTGTTGCTGGTAAACAAGAAGCCTGGATTTGTGTCATGCAAAAGTCCTCTATGATTTCGTCAATGATAAAGAGTAAAGGAGATTTTCATACCATCCATTTACTGGTAAAGGAAATGTTTAATTTGTTATCTCTAGTTGCAAAATTTTCACAAATCAATGGTTCATTATAAATGAAACAGATAAAAAGGGAAATTAGAGGGAGGGGGAGAGGGGGAACTTTCAACGTGATAAATGATTGATAAAGCTTTTTTTTTTTTTTTTTGGGGTGGGGGGGAGGAATTCCCTTCCATGTTCATATTCACTCACTGTACCTAAGTATATTGGTTTCCTTCTAGTTCTTTGGTACGTTGTAATCCAAAATGGCACATGATGTACGTAAGCAGGCGCACATGCAGAATCAGTCCACATATGCGGGCCGAGACCGCATATATGCCCAAATTGGCATACGACCAAACCGCATATGCGCCCAATTCCAAAATGATACATCACCGCATAGCTGCTATGTGCTTTTTTGCAAGTACAACAATGACGCCAACACACTTCTGAAATCTTGTTTCTGCTGTTAAAGCTAAAGCTCAGCATGCGTTTTTTATGTAAGCAAGTCTCTCCTCGATGTTCTCCAAACCAGTACTTGCACTAGTAGGGCATAAAACAAATTAAGTTGGAAATGGAAATAAATTGATTCCCTGTGTTTTTATGCTCACAATTAGCTCCTAGTTTAATGAATACTTGTGACTTTGTAGGCTTACAACTATCTGACTAAGTAAAACTATTTGATAGTTTGTTCAAGTCTTTAATTTCATGCCAGCTCTTTTTCTGTGAATTATGGTATCAAAGACGATAATGCATATTTCATGTCTCTTTCAGGAAAACAAATTCAATTATGCAGAATACAACCCAAAGAAACAGCACGTTCTTGTGAGTACACTATTTTCATGCTTTCAAATTTCTCATATAATTTGATTGGAGAGGGGATCAAATTTATTTATATGAGCTCATTAATAAATGAAAAAAATTGGTGTGCTATCATACGGCCATTCAATTTTAACTCATACTTTTGCAAATTGCACAAGTACCCCACAAGTGAATAAAACCCAATGTGTTAAGATTATTGGAGTCATTATATAGGCCTATTGGGCCTAAATGTTCCGGCCTTTCTATTGGACACAGTCTACAATTTAGTCTAGTACTCTAGTGAATTATTGGAATAATACTCATCCTGAAGAAGCTACTGTTTAAGTCATTTCTACATCCTTATGCTATTCAATTTGGTTTATAATTTTTTCCTTAATTCATTATCATTTTTCTCTTGTTCCTTGATAGCCTAAAATTAGTTTCTTAATAAACTTCACCAAGGTTGGTTATTTAATAAACATTCATGTTTCGCATTTTCCTCCCTGTTTATAATTGAGGCAATTCCATATGATTGATGATGATATATTCCCTATGTTTCTTTTGTGACAAGCTTCACAGGTAACTGCAGAGAACGAGTCTGGTATACTTAGAATGCCAAAGTTTCCCATCACTCCATCAGAGAGCTTTCTGGACACGCACATTGGTTTCTCAGCATGTACCCTTTTCAATGCATGACATTTTTCAATTTTGCATATTTTCCATGTGTAAATTTAATGTTGCCTAAATCTGATGATCGCTGGTGTGATGATGTTGTTGGACATGTTGTAAAATAAATTTAGGGGACACTGAAGAAGATTGGAGATTTGAGTCACAAATCGTTTTTCTTTAAAGTGTTATTAGTCCCACTCAATTAAATTGAGTTTGCTAGAGGGTCTATGCTATACACTTACAGGAAACAACAAAAACAAGATTTTCCAATACACCATAAATTGTGTTAACCGATAATAAATCTTTTCAATGAACATAATTATATAGGGCTTAAAGGGTTGCCGCAGTTGTTGGGAAAAGGGTGCCTATTGAATGTTTCTGAAGGGGTGCAGACCAAGAGGAAGATACGCGCTCGTGAGTGTGTGTGTGTACAATTTTTCTTTTGTCTTTTCTAAACATCACTCTATGAGTGAGTCATTATATAAAGTGAAAATTTCTTTTCTCACTTTCAATGTATGACTATTTTCAAAAACTTCAACATATTACAATCTATTTAACAAATAAACTGCTTTGAACTTATTTGGTCTCTCTTAGGGTGTGATCGTGCCACATGGAAAGTGAGGTAAAGTAAAAACTTTCTTTTTGACCACTTAAAATCCTGGTGTTTGTGTCAAACAAACTAAGGGAACAAAAATTTCCTCACTTTTTTTTTTGTCTTATTATGATTGAAAGAAAAAAATTTCACTCACCCTAGAGGAGTGAAAGTGAGGAAAAGTGAAAGAAAATGTAAAAATCACAATCTCTTCACACTAACAAGAATAATCCAATGAACATTAATCTAGATTTTTTATTTATTTATCGAATAAATCTAATTTTTTGTGAGGACTTTTTTTTGCATAAGATTGAGAACTTAGATTTATTTTTGTGATTTGTTTCTTATTTGTTAAATAGACCTAGGTTTTTTTTAACAAATCTAAATTTAAATCTTGTATCTAGATTTTGATTTGATTTTTTTTTTTACCGGGACGGTACGTGTGTTTGTGTGTTTTTTGTTTCAGTGAATTGAAAGCCTAATGGAAGTAATAAAGAATGAACAGGAGATTGGAACATAAAAGGTTGATGAGAATGTGATACTTTGGTTATTAACCAAGGTATTATTTATTTTTAATTTGATTGCTGATCAGTAAAACAAAGGGCTGGTCATGGACTAAAACATTATTTATTTCAAAATATTTGACAAGTAATTTTATATTATTTTTATATTATATTTAAATTAGTTGTCAAATAATATATATTATATTATACCATTTTCTATTACTTTGTGTAATAACAAAAATATATTTTTATTTTCTATCATTGACACACAACAATTTTTATTTTTTGTCATTTTTTATCACAGGCATAAACAATTGTTTTTATTTTCTATCATTTTTTTATTACAGACACAAACAACATATAAACTATTCAAAGAGAAAATGATTTATTTTTTGTGAGTTCCTCCTTTGATTCAAAAATTTCTTTATTTTTCTTCAATTTACCTTCGTGTCTGTGCACAAACACACACTTTCAG
The DNA here is from genome assembly GCA_030737845.1 of Acorus calamus. NCBI lineage: Eukaryota > Viridiplantae > Streptophyta > Magnoliopsida > Acorales > Acoraceae > Acorus > Acorus calamus. The sequence goes on along the minus strand of CM060858.1, from coordinate 2,807,355 downwards.
TGTAGATATGTGTGAATTATGTAATAATATTTAATTTTTCAAAAAGTTCCATGATATTTCAATTGTCTTCTTGCAGAGCTCGCAAGTCGCAACAAACCCAAATGCTGCTCGACATCTGATTCTCATTACAGTTCTTCCAAACTGATGCTCTGTTTGTAATGCTATTTCACAAATTACATGTTCTGAAATTTTCAGCTTATTGTATGCGAGTGGGTGTTCCGTAGAAAAATATACATTTTTAAAAAATATTTAAATATTATATCTGACCCATACAACCCTTCTTCTTCTTTTTTTTTTTTTTTTTTTCGAGGGACTCTTTACGGTTGAGATAGGAAAACTACATCCGCCTATTTGTCCCGATCCATAGAAAATTCTTTCGAATAATCGTCAACAAACAGGTGGGTAAGTCAGCGTCAAGACTCAAACCCAAGACTTCTCCTTTAACCAAGCAAATCCTGAACCGTTGTGTTATGGCATTAATTATAATTTTTCGTAGAGGTTTTTATTTTATTTTATTTTTAATATCACTACAAGCATTAATTACGTATGGAATAGTCCATATGTCGCCAGATGAAGTTGACAACAGCCTGCAAAGTGGGTCAGAATACATAAATTTGTTATCCAAAAATTTGATCTAATCAAATTTTATTAAAGCACGTAACAATATATGAACTCTCCGCACAACTTGATTCGAGTCTAGATCCAATCAGGTTTGGGTATCATATCCATCAAACTACATGATCTATGAATTGAATTACACAACCTATGAATCAAAATGCACAATCAATTATTATATACATGTGTTATTTTTTTATTGGATATTAATGGTACTGATCAAACCAAGTCATGATGGGATCCAATAGGAGATTAACACATGTACCAAACAATTGACCGTGCAGTTCGATTCATGAGTTGTGTAGTTCAATTTATAGATTGTGCCATTCGATACTAATGATATTAATGGTACTCAAGTAAACATCTTTATTATAAGAAAACACCCTTGGTACACTGCATACGAAAATATCCTTATTCTACGACAATAAAAAAAATGCTAAATTTTTTAAAAATATCACTACAGGCATTAATTACGTATAAAATAGTCAATATGTCGCCAGATGAAGTTCACAACAGCCTGCAAAGTGGGTCAGAAGACATACATATGTTATCCAAAAATTTGATCTTAATCATGTTTTATTAAAGTAAACACTATGTATATATGAAATCTCCGTACAATCTACGTCACTTGATTCGCTACATAGGAAAAAGTCCATTATTCTAGGACAATAAAAAAATGCTAATTTTTTGTTTATTATATTATTTATGTTGATGATCTATATTTAAATCTTTTACTTATTATCCGCATTTAAATGTTTAATATAAAAACAATGGATTTTTTATTTTTAACTCCCCGCAAACCATCGTATTTAGCGATCGCTCCATCACTTCTTCGTATTTGGGTTTTACTCTCCAGAATTAAAAGATAATTTATTTTTACTCTCTATCAGGGACTAAAAAGAAAATTAAATAATTTACAGATAAATCCATCACAGAAAGTAAAAATGAATTATCCTTTAAATCTGGGAGGTAAAACCCAAATACGAAGAAGTGAGGGAGCGATCGCTAAATACGATGGTTTGTGAGGAGTTAAAAATAAAAAAAATCCAAAACCAATTCAACAAACATTTAATCACATTATTTTGCCCCCCCCCCCCCCCCCCCCCCCAATTCTGAATTGATTTTATATGAATTTATCCATCATGTTTCATATGCTATAAGTTCAGGAGTCTAAAAGTTTATGGACTTTCTTTTATTAAAAGGTAGAGCAACAACTTTTTATGATATCCCTTGTTGGGGCCATTCAAACCTAAGTGGGTATAGTGGATTTCAACCTTTGTCTCACATGTGACTTGGACGTGTAAAAAAAAAAGTGAACTAAAAGTCCAATTCACCTTAAAATAACTCAGCCACATCAGTCACCTTTACATCTAAAGAACAGATAATGTTAACTTATAGTAATGACTTATGAATTGGACATTAACCTTATCCACTCAGGATTATAAAAAGAATAACCCAATTCAAATTCACTGGCGCCAAAAAACACCACCCAGAGATTTCACGTCCACACGTCGAACGAGACTTTCAGGTGTGCTGACGTGGCAGAATCTCCTGCCACGTCACCCACCATGGTTTATCCACATCTCTCGAATCCCGCTCGCCCCGCGTCGTTGTCTGTCCCAGCACAGACCACCAGCGTCTGACACGTGGCGAGACGACTCGGACGTGACTCAGCGAGGTATCTCCGAATCACAGCCGTGCATTTTTCGTGATCCTCGTGGGGCCCGGATTCGCTCTTTCGAACTAAAGCGACTCCTGTGTCTTTTAGCTACGTCATCACTACCAGACCAATCGGACGGCTGGGACGCCAGTGGCCGAAATACCCTTACAGACCCTGAGATTTCTTGGAATATGTAAAGGTCCTGAAAAATATTTTTTCACAATCACACAAAACGGGGGTAAGTAAAATGAGTTAAAATAGAATAATAGTTTAGAATGAATAATATAATAATAATTGAAATTTGAAAATCACAAAACTTTTAAAAAGTGGAGATTATGTCGAGGAATTCTAGAAACGACACGCGATTAAATGTCATACAATTCATGTGCTATTTAACAGGAACTCGCTAGAATTAATGGGATTTTAATCTCATCCATTTAAAGTTAGATTTGTTTACATTTATTATACATATAAGACTAACTCATACATTATAAATTTTTTCTTTTGTAATTGTTGAGGTTAACAAATAATATTATGCAATTCACGACATATTAATTAAAAATAAAATTTATTTATAAAATTGAGATTTCAAAAACCAGTTCTACTTCTACCTAAATGGGTCATAAGAACATTTAAATTCTTTTGAAAACAGGTGATTATGTAAGAAGTCCTTCCAAACATCTACATATTATTTGAAAACATGATTCAATTTTCCGTAATTTTGAAAAAAAGAAAACGAAAATCACTGTAGAATCTCGCGAATCGCGATCCACGATAAGTGTCGCGTATAAACCGACGAGATGCCTCCAGGGCTCGACAATCTCGGAGGAACACCGAACTTATGGCCAATAATCCGCCACGTGTCAGACTGGCTTCAGTGGCAGCGCGGGCCCCACGCGCGACTCACGTGTATGGTTTAAATTCCGAACCCATCGAGTTCCACCGAATCGACGGTGGACTTTCGCATTTGCATCCGATTCCGTCTTCGATCGTGACCCCCTTCAAGTCCTTTATAAGTTTTTGGACTTCAAAGTTGCAGAAACTCAAACAGGAGAGTCATCGATCGTTCTTTCTTTTCATTTTTAGGTTTTTTTGGTGGTCTCCGTGTTGATGGCATTTCGATAGCATAATGTACGGAAGCTCCAGAGGTTGGCTTCCACCGCGCCGTCTCCCGTTGGCCTCCGATCGAGCGTCTTGGGTCCTCCTTCCGCTCGAATGGGCTCGATCTCCGGCGCCGGAAGCTCTCCGGAGAAGGAGGTGGAGGAGGCGGCGTCCGGTGCTGCTGCGCGGATCGGGAGTTCCCTGTAGGGGGAAGGCGGGGAAGATCGCGGAGAAGAAGAAGCCGGAGGAGTGGCGGATCGAGGTGAGGAAGAAGGAGCCCCCTCGCGAGGTTCGGATGCGGGCGCTGCCGCCGACCTTGCGCTTCTCTTCTCCACGGTATCACGTGTTCTCAGAACTCTCTCTCACGCTTGTCTCTATGTATGGAGTTTTGGTTCTCTTGACGTAATGTGGGGGGTTTTATGGGTTTTAGTTTGATTGAATATCGAATGTTTGATTTTTGTCCTCGCATTGCACGGAAAGTGAAGTTGCACTGAGAAAGCAGTTTTTTTTTTCCGGAGGTTTGAACATTCGATTATGAATTGGTTTGCCTATGGAAGTTGTTATGTCATAAAGCTTGGTAGTTTTTGAAGTGGGTGTAACTATTATATTTTGTTTAGAATAGAATGTTTAGTTTAACACAACGAAGATTATTGTATTGGATGCAAAAAGAACTGATGCCCTGTAATTCTGAGATCATAAACTTGCTGGCTTACGACGCTCTGTTCAGATGTCACTCACCAAAATCAAACTATATAAATTCAGTGAGCAATGCATGTTGCCTGCTTTTTTATTTGGAAAATGTTAGGGACAGTCATTTCTGCATCCTTAACATGTTTTCAATTTTTTTTGAAAGTGTATAATGAAGTACATATATCTACAAAAATAAAGGATATACTCAAATGAATTAAATGCATCCCATGCCTTTTTGTATTTCCTAACCTGATTTTCCTCATGCAAGGTAACTATGATTTTCCTCATGTTGTTCTGTGTTAAGCAAAATATTAGAAAAATGAATTCATAGTGCAACCTCTGACCATTTGCAGCCGTGTGGCTAGAAACATAGAAATGTAGCTTGCCCTCATTCTATGTAATTCAGCATGTTCTGCGGATTATATGATTTGGCTTATGATTGGCGCAGACAAAAAGGTGTTTCCAAACAAGAAAAATTCTCTCCTCGCTGTACCCCGAGACACAATGCTCCACAATCCCGTGATACTCCACCCAAAAGAGGTATTATACCATTGCTGTTATAACTCAATTTCTGTAATTTGTTGAATATATTTTTATGTAGAGGATTGGTGAACTTTGTATCTTCATACCATGATGTGTACTTTCTTTCACCTCCCTTATGGAATTGATATTTCACTTGAATCTAGTTCTGATTTTTATGTTCTATCTTCTATTAAGATTAGTAGCTTTATTTTCTATTTACTCCATGTAGACACTGGGATTGCTAGTGAGAAGGATTGGGGAATCAACTTATTAAATGAAAGTGTCAGCGAATCGGGCATAAATGAAGATGGTAGTACTTGGTACCGTGAGAGTGGGGAAGACCTTGGAGAGAGCGGATACAGATGTCGTTGGGCAAGGATGGGAGGCAAATGTCATGATGGTTCCTCTGAATGGAAAGAAACGGTACCTGACTATTAATTACGTGCAAAATCACCTTGCTTTTATATTCTCATGTAATTTTCACCAAACTGCTTATTGCGTATCGACATAGAATGATGTGCTTTCAGTGTCATCCAGAAGCATCAGTTCAAATGTTTATGCTCATATATTAGAGTTCTATTTTGACGATTGGCACTGTTTATGATATGCCTTAATTTTTAATTATTGATAACCTGGTATAACAATTATTTCTGTCTTTTCTTTTTTATTGAATCGGAGTATACTTCCTATTTTCACGTTACAATTAATTTTCAATTATCTCAGCATTCAATCATCTGCTGCCACTTGTTTTGTCCCATGTCAAGTCTCCTATAGATATCTTTTATGATAAAAAAAAAATTCAGCTTTTCCATATGAGAACTGATAAAATTCATGGGTCTCTACCCAATGGTTCACAACATTATTGGATGCTAATGTTAAATTTATTCATCTTGCATAGAATAAAGTGGATGCATTAAGATAGTTGCTAGATCTGGGTGTCATTTGTTTTGTCTGGATTGTTACTCAATTTGGTCACATTGAGTATAGCAGAATTTTAGGTGTATTATTGCAATTTTGTGTATGCTGACTGTGAACCTCTCTTTTTGAAAGCACTTCTTCCTGTAGGAAGAACTTGGAACTCTTAAATATATATTCATTTGCATACATCTCCTTTCTATCCTACTTAAGCATCTGTTCATTGACATGGTGATGATTCCAATTTATTATAATTGTGCTGATGCTCTATTAACTGCCATAGTTATCGATCAGGATGTATGTAATTGGATTTCTTGATCTCATTGGCAGTGGTGGGAGAAGAGTGACTGGACTGGTTACAAAGAACTAGGTACAGTATCTACTTCACAATTTTTTTGGGTTATGCGGGTGAATTAATCGAGTTCTATGTTCTAAACTGTTGCCAGATGTTTTCTATTCATATAATTCTTTCTATGCCTTCCAGTGTGAAATCTTGTAATTGTTGGTCGTTTAAAGTAAGTGCCGCTGATTTTGCTAATGCATCTGAATATCATGATATTTTACCTTTCGGTTGTCTTAGCGCATGGGCATGCTTAGACATACCTGGCGTGTACAGACATTTCATCTACGCTGTGATCTGTGAGAAACTGTTGAACAATGCATTGATATATTTCTGATCTTATTAAATAACTGTGTTTTTATTTAAAAGAAGAAGAAGAATGTTGACAGAAATTAAATAAATGTTCAGATTCTGCAACATGTCTTGATTATGTCAATTAATCATTTGTATGCTTAATCTGGTCTGTAATGTCCGTTCAGATCATAGTATTCTTAAATTCTGCACTTTTTAGATGTCTTTTATTCATTCCCTTTTAAGTGAATTTTGATGGCTGGGCTATCTCTGGTAATTCAACTGAACACTGGCCACCCGCTCCCATATTCTATGAAAAGTAAAGGATGGATATATATATTTCTTATTCAGTGACTTTGCCCATATCTACATATCACCATTGATCCCTAATCCCTATGCTTTAGTCACTCTCATTTGGTTGAAGCATTGCTTGTTTTTATACAGTATTTTCCTAACATTGTTAGTGTAAACATGTTGCTTGAGAATTCTCTAATATTATTCTATTCATTTCTGTGATTTCAATTTCCTTAGGTGCAGAAAAATCTGGAAAAAATGCTGAAGGAGATTCCTGGTGGGAAACGTGGCAGGAAGTTCTTTATCAAGATGAATGGAGGTATGATCCAGATGGGAATAGCTCAGAACATGTTTGCATACATTGAATATTTAGAATAAGCTGGTGAAACCATATGAAAAAGCTAGATAAATATTGGGTTTGTAGCTTTTTAGTAGCACATAAATGAGTCCACATTATGGAACTCCAAATGTCAAAGGAATGACAAACTGATTGGGAGTGTTTTTCTTAAGAGGAGAAGTTATACTGGAATGTTTTCTCTTTTTAGGTATTTATCGCACTGTATATGTATTTGTAAAAAAATAAAAAATTAGGCCAAGTACTTTTTAAGTTATTCAGTGAAGTAGTCAGCATTCTTCAGTTCTCAACTACAGTAATAGTTATATAAGATGAAGAATATAGAATCTTTTCCCATTTTTATTATATTCATCGGTGAAGTTGGGCAAATTGGCTAGCACCCTCCCTCTCCATAAAGGAGGTCTAGGGATCAAACCCTGGGAGACCAATTTTCAAAAAAAATAAAAAATAAAAATTGAATGTCTAGAGTAGCAAATAAATTTTCAATAATTGCAACTTTGTGAGGCCAATTATATCAGCCACATTCATCTTGTTGCAAAACTTACACCAAGTCTCTAATCAAACACTGATGCTTAGCAGTGACACCGAGATTCATAAGATTAACAATCTTTTTAAGAGAGCATGATATTGCAATGAAAGATAATGATTCCATTGAGGGGCGTGACATGAGAGGGATTGAGTGAGCTTGAATTCTTGTTGAGTGGATGTTTGACCTTCAATATCGTTTTTCCCAGGAGTAACACAGATATTGCTTACATCTCATTTCAATAACTTGTGGATCTGGGATCATCTGGGGTACTTCGTTTTTCACGATGATAGTGCAGTACATCAGAGAGGTCTTGTTTTCAAGGTCATCTTACCCATAAACAAAGTACAGTATCAAAGAGAGGATAACAGGAACATCATTTATGATTGGCTCTCATGATGTAGGAATTGAAGGGGAAGAAAATTGAAGTGTGACCGGTTCGTGGAAGGTTTAAGTCTACTTTCACATGATGTTAATGGCTAGAAAGATTGTGTATGTCACCGTAACCCATATGTCCTAGAGTGGCCTCATATAATCTATAACTTCCTTGACATAGAGCAAGTTATCAGGGATGGCTGAGTCATAGCATTTTGAATGTTGAAAATATTTGTCGCATGTGTAGTCTCAAATGCATTGTAAAATGTGGGAACAGTTTTTGTTAGTCTAAATTGTATTGAAGTAAACATCTAAGAAAAGGAAGATGTGCAATCTTCAGAAAGGAAAACTAAAAGAAATAAACAGAAAAAAACGATGAAGCAAAGGTTATCCCTCTACAAATTTTGGGTCCCCTCTCTGAAAATTCTTATGTCCTCTGCAAACACTGAAACATCGTATAGCATGCAACAAAATATCCAATAGGGATCTTTTCTCCTCCATACATTTCCAAACTGACCAAAAGTCTGCCATGGGCAGAGCATTGATGGATAAAGGCAATGCTCATATACTCGAATATGCAGGTTGCCAAGATGAAAGAAAAAGCACCTTTCTTCAAGCAAATAAAAGAAGTAAAGATGAACTATCCATCATCTCACTCCATCATCTCACGGAATTAATATGCTGAAACTTGTCATTTCAGACATACCTCTATGACTTCAGTAGCCTTCATGGATCTTCTATGGCTTCACATTCTGTGCATCTTATGGCAGCTTTGTGGCCTGTTTTGATTTGTCATGTGTGTCCTATATCATATCAAATGACATGATTTATTTATTGGGCATTAATATTATTTTACTGAAAGAAATACTGGGTCACATTTCTTTAGCTAATGATCATGTGCACCAAACCCCCACCCACCCACCAACCCACACACACAAGTAAACAAGGGATATTCAGAAAAGAAAAATTAAAATACAAAAAAAAGAACAAAATCAAATCTGAAGAGAAAGGTACAAATAATGCACAGCCCAGCCCATGAAAGTTAAACCCTTGCAATATTAATTCAAAATCATTTCTTCCCCATTATTGCATTGTGTATTTATATTTACCCTTTATTTTGTATTTATCTAATGATACTTTTAAGCAGACTCATGTACATATTGTAGAATATGAACTGAAGCAGTGGCTCTTAATATCATCGCTAACAGCATCATATGTTTTGTTGAAAGTGTATATTCTCACTCTGCTTTTGATATTCAATGATGAGAAGGATCACTTCGCTGTTGTATTGAACAAAGCTTCTGATACAAGAAAGTTCCAACTTCAGTTACAGAGAGAAAGGAGAGAGAGTGATTATCCACTTACATGTATTTTTGTTTATCCTTGCACCAGAAGCATTTTATATAAATTTGACAGTTATCGTTTACTTATCTTCATGCACTTGTGTATTTGGCTACATCAAATCATATAATGAGGTATTGGCCTCATATCAGGTTCTCCACACCATTGATGAGCACAAATTTCTTATTATGTGGACCTCAACGAGGAAGAAGAAGTGTATATGTAATGTATTCTAGATATCCATATTATCTTGGGGAAAAGGAAAACTACAAAGTTATGTGGATTCAGCTGCATGATGACATGGTATTGGTGAATTCCATCACGTGGGTTATGAAGAAGTTCCTCATAAAGGGGGTATTTAGATTTGAGAGGAACATTGTGGATCTTAATTTTAAAATTTAATAACATATAACATTTTTTTTGACAAATAATAAGGGCTAAAATGCAACTATGAAGAAGTCATTTAGGAGTTCTTTGAGTCATGGGAATCTTCACCATGATGGAGAAGATTTGCTACATGGAACCCAGGTTGTTCATTGTGATGAGACCCCAAACCACACTTATCTGTGCTAGAAACTTGTGTTGTTTTCTCAAGTCTTGGTTGGCATGGCCATTAAATTTTCCATGTCAATGTTTCAACAAGTTTTAACTGTCCCTGAAAGTTACTATGCATCCAACTGTGCTAAGGATTCTTCTCTGTAGGCATTGTTGCTAAAGGCAGGTCACAAAGTAATAACCGAATTTTGCAAGCATGATTACGGTATAACGATAATCTGTGTATCACGTGCTTTTGGTTGGTTCTTGCAGAATTCAAATACATTTCTTGTTTTATTAAAATGCAGTAACCTTGCAAGGATAGAAAGGAGTGCCCAGAAGCAAGCTAAGTCAGGCGCTGAGACTGCTGGATGGTACGAAAAATGGTGAGCTACCAATACCCCTAAGTGCAACGTGCATTACATTGTTCTAAATTATTATCACACGTTTTTTGATATACATGTAAATACAAAACTCTGTTGCATCTATGCTTGTCAGGTGGGAAAAATATGATGCCAAAGGATGGACTGAGAAAGGAGCACACAAGTATGGTAGACTGAATGAACAATCGTGGTGGGAGAAGTGGGGAGAGCACTATGATGGAAGAGGATCGGTCCTTAAATGGTTTTCTCATACTCACCCTCCATATTTATACTTCATGATACTCTTATGTGGTGTTTGTTGGACTTTGATTTCAACACTGCCATTTTTGCCATCAAATCAGTGTCGAAACTCGAAACCATAGCTTGAGATAAAACAAGTGGGTTTTGCAATTTACTTAAATAGGGAAGAGATTATGTCCCGTCTTTACAAATATGTTTTTTTATTTCTTTCTGTATCATGTTATTCCTTGGAACAGAGGAGCCTGATTCTTTAGCATAAATGCTGTCATTCTGATAATTTTATTCATAATATATCACTACTAAACCTGTATAAGGAAAATAGAAAATTATTAGAGGAGGACAAGTAAAATCTGTTGCTATGACTTCAAGAACTTCCTCGATATCAAAAAGCGGCCAAAATGTGTAAAACTCTTCAGCAACCAATGAACCACCTGCAATTACCAAAAATGAATGCTAGAGTTCAATTGCTAAGACTGAAGTTCTGCAGTCAATGATGATAGACTGGTCAATGATATGGTTTACTACCCTGCATGCATTTAATTTTATGATCAATCTAGCACAAGTCTATTCTGTTCTGTCTTGTGCAATTAAAATTCTTTTGCCCTCTTCTCAGGACAGATAAATGGGCAGAGACTGAATTAGGTACCAAATGGGGAGACAAGTGGGAGGAAAAATTCTTTGCTGGCATAGGTTCTCGACAAGGGGAGACATGGCATGTATCAACCACCAGCGAACGTATGTCATTAAATTTCTGGTGTGATTTAGTTTCATTCTACAGTTATGCTTGTGGCCATAGTTTTCTAGATCACTACTATTTTCTCCTTTTAGGCAGTAGTGCAATGACTATTCAACATAACAAGTGATGAGCATTAGAGAATTAGCTGCCTATATGTATTACATGCAGCTATTATTTAACAGCATGGTTAAGAAAAAAACACTAAGTACAGGTAAAATGTTTTTAAAATAATGGTGATAAAATAATTTCTTATTTTGTGAGATAACATATTTCGTGCTTATTGCTTTAGTGTCCAGACAAACACCTTTTATAGCGATTATATTATTCATTTTGCAGTTTCGTTTTGTTCTTATTTGCTATAGGTTGGTCGAGAACATGGGGAGAAGAGCACTTTGGAAATGGGTAAGTCTACTGTGCCAACTTTCTAAATGGCCTTCAATTTTGTGAATATTTAAGATGTCACATCCTGCAATGAAGCTGCCACCTTTTGGGCAAGCGATCCCAAATTGAACATGTATTGTTTTTACGCCACCTTGATCAAGGAATAGTACAAAATAGTTCATTTTTTATCCTTTCATTAATCCTCTTGATTGTAAACCACTTGCAATAGGTACATGGTATTAAGCCATGATCACCAGAACACCAAGATTTGTGCTGTGGTCTGGGAATTGCACATCTCAACATATACTTCAAATGCTTGTTCTTGTTCATGTATGCGTTGATGGATTCATTTGAATGTTTCTGTTTGACATATACACATATTTCATGACAGGAAAGTGCACAAATATGGTAAAAGCACGACAGGAGAAAGCTGGGACATTGTCGTTGATGAAGAGACATATTACGAGTAAGACATAATTTATCTAACCAACAATGTCACGCCATTACACATATGGTGCATTATGTTGCACTTCTTCCATTCATTCATACTCAGCTTGTGTACTTCCCATTAAATTTTTCTATTGAAACCCAACTGATGCTACTAAAAAAATCTGTGATTGAAGGGCTGAACCACACTATGGATGGGCGGACGTTGTGGGGAATTCGACGCAGCTGCTGTCAATACAACCTCAAGAGAGGCCGCCTGGTGTCTATGCAAGTCTTGATTTTGGTTCATCCCCACCACCGGGAGGTGGAGATAGAGATGACGATGGTCCGCCATCTCTGTTGCCGCCACCGGATGATGACCAACCAGACTCACCTCCTCCCTCCTCGCAATGAAAAAAATTCTAGCAATCAGTAATTTTTTTTTTTTAATTATTTTCTATTGGACTCCAATATTTAAATGGTAGATGTATCTTGTAGCTGAAACTACTGCCACTAGAAATCCATTCCATCTTCAATTATTATTGCATTCTTTCTATTGGCATCGCTTTATTTAGACACCTGTTTGAGGTATTAGGAGACAACCATCCATGGTTATGAGTTTTTTTGTGCTTGGAAATACTTTAATCTAAATTGTAAGCTAATGAGCAGGATCGTAGGTCTGCAAAGGAACCAAAGAGTGGTATTGTAATTGCCTAATTAATACCTCAATAAAATGAGGCCTAAGATTTCCCCGTATATAGATATTCCTGAAAAAGTAATGTTTTTTTTTTAAGAGGGCCCGCCACCAATCGATTTCATAAAGATAATAGAAATCAGATTTCATTAATAGGTCCCGGTACCCTAAGTTTCATTAATAGGTCCCATGAAAGAGCATATAAGCCATAAGGGTAGCTAAAATTTGGGTCCCATCTGCTCTCGTGGTCGGCCCCTTTTTGGATTTCATGTTGTCTTTTTCTTTATTTGCATGTTTTGTATTGGTGGCGCGTGTCTTTTTCTTTTTCTCTATGCTCAAAATTTAGTCAAGACCCACATAAAGACACAAAAAACTATGTAATAAACACAACAAAATACGTAATGAGGAATTCTTTTTTTAAATTAGAATCATCAAACTAGTTCTAAAAATGATTTTAGATTCCAAGATAGCGGTTTTATATTCTTTTCTTTAATTAAAATGATATCAATATTAAAATAATCTCACAAAAAATTAAAAACCACCCTAAAAATCAATAATAACTGTACATAATTGTTTTTACTTCTTTTTAATAAAAAAACGGATCATTAAAAATTAAAAATAAATGAAAAAAACTAAATAAAGAATCTTAAGAAATAACAATTTTTTTAAAAATATTCAATAAAATAAAAACTAGGCCGTGACTCCATTTTACTCATCCACACAGTATACGCCACATACAATATATATATATTATTTTTAAACCAATGAACGAATGAAATAAAAAAAAACAAAAAAGAGAAACCATAAAAGAACAATAATAATAAAAAAAAGGGTATAAACATTCTTCTCAAGATTCAAAGCCCAAAGACAAGGCCGGCCACGGGAGAGACCACCAAGACAACTTGTCTACCCCCCCCCCCCCCCCCCAATTTTTTTTGTATATTAATTATTTTGATATAAATTTTTTTAAAAAAATCTATACATATTCATTCATCTACTTAATTTTATTTTTTTTTAATTTTTTTTTAAATCTTATCCATATTTTTATTCCTATTTTATAGGATTTATTTATTTATTTATAAAAAATGATTTTTTAAACAATAAATCCCTTAATTTAAGGATTTTTTATTCTTTTTTTAAACAAAAAAAAATTTGCTCTTTATATACGGTTTAGTTTTTCACCTTTTGCTTTATTTGTTGTTTTATTTTTGTTTTCTCATTTATTTTTTATTTTTTAAAAAATAAATTTTTTAAGTTTATTATTCATCATTTTTTATTAAACATTTTTGTTTTGATTTTATAGAAAACATTTTTTACATTCAATTTTTTAAAATGTAAATACATTGGGCTCCATTTTATAGATTGGTCTAGCTCATTTAAATTCACTAATTTCAGGACCGGTCTGCCCGCCCAAAGATATCAACTATGAAAGAGTATTTAGTAAAAAAAAACAATAAGAGAATATTTCACATAAAAAACAATCACAGAGCAGTTGAAGAGGTTCAATCGGACTTCACTCTTAGCTACGATGGCCGACACCACAGACTGGGATGTGATTTTTCCGTCAGGCATACGTGGAATATGGAGATCAGGGAGTTGGAGGGGTTAATGAAACTAACTTATAGGCTAATTTGAGGTTTTCTTGTTTTTTTTATTTTTTTTTTATTTTTTGGGCGCAGTTACAACCACCCAGATCCATTTTCAGTCCCAATTCCAGTTAAAGAATTTTTTTACATTTTTATAAATGCATCAATGCAATTCATTAGAGTATATATTTCATTTTTTATAAAAGCATTTACCTTATTAGATGAGGTATACTATTCTAGTATATATAAAGATAAAGTGATTTTGTTTTTAGTTGTGTTTTGAATTATTCTCGTTGAAAAATGTAATAATAATTTTTTGTTATTCGAGTAAAATGTAAATAATGTGTGAATAAAGAAAAATGATGAGAGTTGATTTATAAGAGGTAGTGACTATTAATTTGACAATGAACCACATATTCTTTTGGTTGAATAATTTGGAATAACTTAATTCCAAGGGTTGATTGAAATCCATATACTACTTTACATCGGTTTATTTTGACATACAAATTCGCATTTATTCCAACTATCCAAACAGTCTTTAACCTCTTATTCCACATTATACCAATTTATTCCTCCTCCAATTCCCAATCCAAACATGGGAATAAGCTAGTATATAAGCCTTGGTGGTAACTCAAAAAGGGTTGTAATAGTCTATTCATACCTTCTCCACCCCATAAAAATACTAATTACTGGAGACTAAGAAAATGTAATATATTATAAACTATCTCAATAACTAGGTATCCGAGAATACCAATCTATCTTTCTCGGCAAAGCTATTCCCACTACCTAAAATTACAAAAATGTCATTATTTATTTTATTTTTCGTCTCCCTTTCCCACTACCCAGTTCGACAGCGTCTAGTCAAAGTGTTCTTCACTGGGATGACAGAGGTCCGTCGAACTGTCTGAATAAGTGTCGACAGAGGCCCAGTCGAAGTGTGTTTCACTAGGACAACAGAGATCCGTTGATCTGTCTGAGCAAGTGTCGACATGGATGTGTTGAACCCTTCAAAACAACAATTTTCTTCTAAGAATCAATCAATTATACAATCATTTAAGTTCTTATGGAAAAAAAATGTCATTTAAGTTATTTAAGTCTTTTTTAAAATCATTCATATATATATATATTTATTTAAGTATAAGAAACAAAAATATCAAATAAATAGTTATTTGGATTAAATAAACAGTAAACATTTTATATAGACAAAAAACATTATTTATTTTTTTAAACAAGTGGAGTCTTTTCTAAATAATGTTTAAAAGACTCCACTTGTTTAGAAAAGAAAATAATGTTTTTTGTCTATATAAAATGTTTACTGTTTATTTGATCCAAATAACTATTTATTTGATATTTTTGTTTCTTATACTTAAATAAATATATATATATATGAATGATTTTTAAAAAGACTTAAATAACTTAAATGGCATTTTTGTTTTTCATAAGGACTTAAATGATTGTATAAGTGATTGATTTTTAGAAGAAAATTGTTGTTTTGAAGGGTTCGACACATCCATGTCGACACTTGCTCATACAGATCAACGGATCTCTGTCGTCCTAGTGAAACACACTTCGACTGAGCCTCTGTCGACACTTATTCAGACAATTCGATGGACCTCGCTCATCCCAGTGAAGATTACTTCGACTGGACGCTGTCGAACTGAGTAGTGGAAAAAGGTGACAAAAAATTAAAAAAATAATGGCATTTTCGTAATTATAGTTAGTGAAAAAATTAAGTGGGGTAGTGGGTCTATCACTGCCCATCTTTCTCAAGTCTTCTCTCCACTTTATAAATAAAGCGCATGTCTTATCATATTGTATATCATAATTAAGAAATACGTACGAAAAATGTCTAAGACAGAAAAATCGTATTTTATATTTGAAGACTCGAAGAGAGATCATCAACGGAACTAAATATGTTATTATAGTTATGATTGTGAAGATTGTAAAAATTTAAGATCTAAATCATCATGAAATTATTTTAATATTTACAATTGAAATAAGATTGATAAGCTCCACATCCAAACAAATATGGAGAACATTCCGACCGCCATGGATTTGAGATTGAAGTATGATCAGACACCCCCTGAAGTTGAAAGAAGTTAGGTACGGATAGATGGCATTTTTTTTTTTTTGAGTGAAACTATAGGCATGCATCTATTTTAATATAAATCAACATAGACAAGTGTCTCAATGAGAGTGAGGAGAAAATAAAACATCAAGATAGAAAAACAAAATGAAAAGAGATAGATGGGGCACGCATGAGCCGAACCAGGTTGATGTAGAAAACCAGGTTTTTGTCTGATAGATGGCAACTTGGCAAGGGATGTTGGGATGTCTGCCACTATATGCTGATAGTTTCTAATAAAGGAAACATCTCAAGCCACCGCATCCAAGCTTTGGTGAACATCGAGAAGTCATGTTAGAAGATCACATCAAAAGATAACTATTACAAATACATACATTTAAATTAATTTAAAAAAATGTTTTTCAAGTAAAAAAATATTAAGGTTGTTTCTTTCCCGGGCCGTAAGTAAGTAAGTAACCGATTAGTAATTTTTTTTAGATAATCGAATTCCAAAAAAGAAATTTAAACTTACAGCTTTTGGGTTTTATAGTTGGGTTTTAAAGGTTAATAGAAGACATTGTTACATTTATTTATAAGTTAAGACTAGCTTTAATCGTTGTCGCTATTGTCGCTGCATCTCCCCATTCTACTGGGATTTGAAGATCTTAATGCCCCGTTTGGGAAGCGGAATAGGTGGGTATAAAAATAGTATAAGAATGGATAAGAAAAATTGTTGTTTGTTTGCAGTGTATAACTTGGTATTACTAAGCCAGTTTAAAAGAGTTTAACAGAATATAACAATTTTAAGTAACCCCTAGGATAAGCTATACTCATTTTATTTATTTTTATGGACCCACATGTCAAATCAGTTTTTTACATCTTATCACATCAAATCACCTATCAACACCTCTTATACATCAAATGGCTCACCTGTCAAATCAACTTTTTTACACTTTATTTATATTTTATCTTTATCAACCAAACAACTAACTTTTATTCTTAGTTTTTATGAGAACAAAAAAAAACACAACCAAACAGAAATCTCTTTTTTAATTTGTTACTTATGTTATCTACCAGAATAATAATTCCGCTTCCAAACGGGCTAAAAATATATTTTTAATACTTATGACCATAATTGGCATAAAAAAATATTTAATGATTCTCATATTTTTACACGGTAACTGTCAATTGTAGTTATGATATCAAACAATTTTTCCTTGAGATTTTTTTGCACATGAATTATATCACTTCGTCCTGGAGCTTCTGAATACTAGAGCACGAAATCAACACCAGAATGGTGGGTCTACCTTCAAAAGCCATACATATTGTTCAAAAACCAATGATCCAAGAGTTATCGAGCTTGCAATTCTTTTGTATTTGTAGAGGTCGTTTTATGTAATCAAACAGAAAAACTAAACAACTTCTTGCAGATAGATTTCAAATAAATAATGGGGAGCTTTCTGCAAAATCAATTTTAAACCCTACATTTGCATAAAAATCGTGCACCAAAACACTATCTACAACAAACTTAGTTTTGTACCCCTGTCACACTTGTAGAACAACACAGTGGCGGGCCGATTTTCTCTAAGGGGGGGTTTACACGAAGTACAAAAAAACATTATTTATGTAATCGTGTTAATTTTAAACAGAGAACATGAAAAATTTATCAAACTTAGAAAAAGTATTTAAAAACTGTTCATTCCTAAAAACAATTAAACAAAATTCTGAATTGGATTATTTGAAAAGAAGAATTCTTATTCTCAACAGAATTATAGACTCTTAATTTTAAACATAATAAGGGTTGAAATAATAAAGAGAATGAATAACAATGGAGAATAACATACACAGAGTGTTTCGTGTGTAAAAAAGTATTTCACGGGATAAACGATAAAAAAAATTAAAGAATTTAGAAAAAATATAATCACCACAGGGTGTTTTGATTTTAAATGAGAGACTCAAAATAAAAGTTTTTTTAACATTTGTTTATTTTCCCAATAATTTTTATTATAATTCAATAAATATATCCATAAATTCTCAATTGTTCTTGTTTGTTTCTATAAAAAAAATGTGCACAATGTTTTTATTTCAGCCCCACTTCCAACATGCGTCGATAGAAAATTATCAAAGCATATACTCTCTACGAGGAAATGCTTCGATAACTTTTTTTCAATTTTCTTAGTTGCAATTCATTATAGTACACACCATTTTTTATAAAAACATATACCCATTAGATTGCTATACTAATTTTAAAAAATTCAAAACATTTGTAGACTGAATTTAGGACTAGAAAAAAGATAGTAACATTTTTAAAAAAAAAAATACAAGGAGGGGCTTGAGCCCCCCCTTGTCCCTACATGGCTCCGCCCCTGGAACAACATAACATTGTTTATTATTTGAAGTTCAATGATATATATACACACTGATTAATACAATTTTGATTGCGTATACATATACAGTTAAGCGAGTATATATTGATTTAGAAGAATACATGGATACATATATTATTTTTGTCAAATATATATTTTATATTTCATAAAAATATGTAATAAACATTAAAATAATTATATATCATGATCCAAAAAATTCAAAACAGTGTTAGACAGCGTTTGGTTGCATGATTGAATGATTTTTGCGTTTACATGAATCTGTTTCTGTAATCGTACAATCAAATAGTTTTATTGTAGCAACTTCTTCATGAAATAATACAAAAAAACTGCGATTTTTAAAAATTGAGAGAATAAGTTTCCTCCGGAATCAGTTTAAAACCTTGATTCTTGTAGAATTTGTAGTCGTGCAATCAAATGCAGCATTAGACTAGAATGACTGTTTTTAACATCTTCCCCTTTTGTAAAAGTAGAATGCACTGCATATAGATTCGGATCTCCTTTTCAGCCCTGCGAGGTCACATAACTGAAACGACCATTCATTCAAAAAAAGGTAAAAAAAACTCTAATGGCTTCCACGTTATCTCTGAAGCTCAGTCAGTGTTTCAACAACTAAACAGTACCCTGTACTTCTTCTCTTCTCTAAAAACGCCTGGTTTTAACCCTACATGGAAGCATGATCAAGCATCTATAAAAGTAAGCACAATGTATATAATATATATTGCATTCTTTTGTTGGGTCTTTTCAATACAAAAAAAAAATCATATAAACGAAATCAACATGAATAACACAAACGGAGAAGCCAATGGCAGTGCAGATTTGGAAGCTTGACTATAATCCGGAAAGATTTCTTTTTTATAATTTAGCAGGGATTTGCAAACCTGGTTTGAATCGGGAAAGATTTTCTAAACTTTAATTATTAGACAAAAACACTTTAGATTTGGCTGAAGATATGAAATATATATATATTTAACAATGCAGGGACCACGTTGCATTTAGCTCCATTTCGATAAAGACAATGAAATAAATAATTGTTCTTGTATAAATATAAATATAAAGTATATGATTTAGTGATGCCACTTTTTCATATTATAGTTTAAATCCATAGATTTAAATGGTATGCTCTTTATTAATCTTTGGAAGAGATCTATCATTAAATTATTTAGTTTTTTTATAAATCTCTATGAGGAACTAAAAAGAACATATCATTTAAATATAAAAATTTAAACTGTAATATGAAGAAGTGCGGGATGGATCATGAGTTTATAGGGATTTAAAAATAAAAATTCTTTAAAAAAATAGCTGAATAAATCCCATTCCGTTTTTGAAGGGACGAAGTTCCATCCATACCATTTTAAAACACCCCCCCCCCCACTTGTTTCATTCAATTCTTCTATTATTTCTAGTATTAAAAATTACCTGTCATTAATAAAAACGATTAAATTAACTAAATATAAAAAAACACAATAACAAAATTTTACATTTATCCTAATTAAACACCCAAATCTTATCCAGGTCGGGAAAACAATGACAGCGAAGCCCCGTCCAAGTCACAGCAGGGGCATTTTAGGAAGAAAGTCATTCCATAAATGCCCCCAATAAAGGCAATAACAAGTACAGCGAGACAAACCAAAACCAAAACCCGAGAAGCAGAAATCACGTGCGAAGAGAACTTCCGTCGCGGCTGAGATATATATTAGTTCCAAAACGCGGTCCATTCGAGAGAACCATTTCGATTCACTTATTTTATTTTATCCAAATTTTTTATTTTTTGGGTCCTCCAATGTCGAGTCGCCGTTACAGGAACCTCTGCTTCTCTTGATCGGCGTTTCAGTGTGTGTGTGTGTGAGAGAGCGAGAGAGAGAGAGAGAGAGAGAGTGAGAGAGGCGGAGATGGCGATGCCGAGGCGGCGCCACCACGATCACCGATGGCAGATCCCGGCCGTCAGTGCGTACACCGCCGCCGTAGCCTCGCTCGTCCTCGTCGCCTTCGTTGGCTCGTCCTTCTACTACTCCCTCATCCTCCCCGATCCCAACCGGACCGGCGTCACCCTCCAACACGTCGTTAACGGAAGAAAAGGCAGCGGCAGCGGCGGTGGCGGTGGTGATTCGTACAAGCCTCCTCGACTTGTACGGGCTTTCCTGACCTAAATCGTGGTTTTGGTCTTATTTACGATCTTGCCATTCTCAGCTTCTTCTTCGTCTTTTTTGCAGTTGAAAAACGCGCCGGATCAACAGAGCGAGTCGAAAAGGCGGTGGTCTCCTACCAGTCCTTCAGTGTTCCGGTGTGAATCGTTGTTTCTTTGTTTGATTTTGTGATTTGGATTGGTTCGGTTCGTTTTGGAATAGTTGATTTGAGATTTTTTTTTTAAGAGTGGAGGCGGCAAATCTGTTCATAATTTATGGGGTTCGAAGATAGCGAAGAACTTCTATGGATGCAGCAATTCCAGTGATAAATTTTTGAGTGAGTATTTGTCCGATCTAATGCGGATTTCATATTTTGGACTTTTTGAATGCTAGATTTTGGTTCTGTTTGATTTTTTGCATTAGCTATTGTCATCTTGTCAAGTTTCAATTGTGTTTGATTATTTGCTCGGTTTTGTGTGAATTATTCATATTGGCCTTTTAGTGAGCTAAAAATGGATTGTTTTCTGTCAGAGGCTGGAAAAAACACTCAAGCTAATAGATATTTGATGATTGCGACCAGTGGTGGTTTAAATCAACAACGGACAGGAGTAAGGGGTCCTTCTTAGCTATTTATCTTCTTTGTTCTGTGATTTTTTTTCATAGTTTAACATGTTTGGATTCTCTATAAGATCAGGAACTTGTCAAAAAAAAAATTAGAATTGCATTTAATGAATGTAGATATTATTTCGAGCTGAAATTTATTAAATTTTTGAGAATGGCAGTTACTACTAGTGAGCCCAGGATATGGATTGATATATGTTTCCTAGGATTCTATTGAAAATGCAATACAAAATTGAAATTCTATTGAAAATGAAATACAAAATGGAAATTCTTTGAAAATGAAATACAAAATTGAAATTCTATTGAAAATGAAATACAAAATTGAATTTTTTTTTTCTTTGATAGGTCATTGTTAGGACTTGGGACTCAAACCCATGACCTTTTAGTTACAAATTCTCTTGTCAACCACAAAGCACAGAATTGAAGATTTTAATACGTTCAAATCATTGATTGTATACAGAACAGTAGGAAAACTACATTATCAGGTAATGTATTATGAATGTCGTCCCTTATTTCTACTCTGTACATGTGAGGGGATGTAGAGTGAATTTCTATAGTTGACCACTTGGAGTCTCTCACGCTCAATACACACAATTTCACCTCGTGAAAATTGTTATATTGTGCTGTTTGGTTGCCAAGAATTCTTTTTATCTATGTTACCTGTATAATGTCATAATGCCATATTGGTGAATTTTTGTAGTATCATCTTTCATGGAGATTGTCATCCCACTGTGTCAACAATTGGAATTTGTATTTAAGACCTTGTCCCTATGTTGTGGTTGATGATCATGTTGCCCATAGAATTTTGATATCAGTAGTGATTCATGCATGGCTTCTTGACATCTATAAATGTGGTTGATAATAAGTTCTGTATAACTTGCATGATTTTTCCATGGATCAAGTTCTGATTATTAATGGAACCATGCCTTGTGAAAGTTGATTTAGATCTCTACCTACTACTCTTCATCTTGGATTTTAACTCCTCTCAAGTTTCTACTAACTATATTATTATTTATAATGGTTAAGACTGTTTCCTTCAGTATTGATGAAGTTGATATTTTTTTAATATGATTTCCTGTAATTGTGTCTGATAACAAACTTTCATGTCCTTTTATCTTTGTAGATAACAGATGCTGTTGTTGTAGCTCGTATGTTAAATGCTACCCTTGTTGTTCCGAAATTGGATCAGAAATCTTTCTGGAAAGATGCTAGGTTTGTTACACATAGGGTATACTTTTCTTATTTTATGTTGTATCAATAATATTTGACTTGAATCTTCAATGTTTGAGACAATTTATTTCATTTTCTGATGGACATGTTATGCAGTGACTTCTCCCAGATTTTTGACGTCAATTGGTTCATTTCATTTCTTTCAAAAGATGTCAAAATTGTAAAGGAGCTTCCGCAAGTGGGTGGGAAGGTTATCGGTCCATACACCATGCGTGTTCCGAGGAAATGTACTCAAAGATGTTACCAAAATCGCGTGTCACCTGTTCTGTCTAAAAAACATGTAAGTGTTAATATATATGGTTAGTGAATTATGATTATTGTGGGTGCACCATTATAGTCAACAATGTGATTGAAATCTAATAGACAGCATATTTGCTCATGTGATTGATTGTTTGTTCAGTGACATGTCACTTTCTTCTTCTTCATTTAGGCATAATTTGAATCATTAGATTGTATAATATCTAGTTCTCTTTCTTAGTAAATGTGTATAGACATTGATATCACATGATGTGAGAAAAATGACTCAGAGTTGGGAATTTAATAATCTGATATCACCTCGTGACCTGTGATATTAGAGCTGATTGTGACTGGAGCACTATAACCTTTCATGCAAGGTATGTTCTACTTTTTTTTTTTGTAGTGATGATTAACTCATATATTGTTAAAGTGGTGATTAACTCATGTATTGTGCTGCGTTCTGCAGGATATATGTTTTTCACTGAAGTGATTGTTGACTTTTGTAACTGTGAAGATGTCTCAATGCTGATTTCAGCTCATGATTTATAATTTATAAATTGAACTAATTTGGCACAGATGATGTCCATTGAAATTATAACTCAGATATTTTCGTATATCACAGGTTGTCCGGCTGACAAAGTTTGATTATCGGCTAGCCAACAAGCTGGAGACAGATCTGCAAAAGCTTAGATGCAGAGTTAATTATCACGCTTTGAAATTCACAACACGCATACTTGAGATGGGTGAAAAACTGATTTCGAGGATGCAGTCAAAAGGCAAGCATTTTATTGCCTTGCATCTTAGGTAGACTTCTGACTTCCATTATCCATTCCACTCTAGTTAATTAATTCTTCTTCGGCTATTGGAAACAGTACATTTTCCATTACATATATTTTTATAATTTGTATCAAATTCAAGGAGTTCTCTACTATTCATGGCAGGTTTGAACCTGACATGCTTGCATTTTCTGGGTGTTACTATGGTGGTGGGGACAAAGAAAGAAAAGAACTAGGGGCGATACGCAAGAGGTGGAAAACCTTGCATGTAAGACAATTGAGTTCTTAGAGAGTATACTGTATATATAATAATCCCATAACCATGCTGAGATGCTTTTACAATTTTTTTGCAGACCAGTAACCCCGACAAGGAACGAAGGCATGGAAAATGCCCACTCTCTCCTGAAGAGGTTGGGCTTATGCTTAGAGCCCTGGGCTTTGGAAGTGATGTCTACCTCTACGTGGCATCTGGAGAAGTTTATGGAGGGGAGGAGACGCTGGCACCTCTCAAGGCACTCTTTCCCAATTTTTATTCAAAAGAAACCCTAGCCAGCAAGGAGGAGTTGGCTCCCTTCTCTTCTTTCTCTTCTCGCATGGCTGCTCTTGACTTCATAGTCTGTGATGGAAGCGATGTTTTCGTGACCAACAACAATGGCAACATGGCTAGAATGCTAGCTGGTAGAAGGTGCAGTTTCTTCTCTCTTTTGTGATTTTGTTTTCTTTGCAGAAATTCTATGTGCTCATTTGATCATATGAGCCACTTAAATGGGACCCTAGATTTGTCTCATCTGACATGAATGGCTAGTTTGGTAACTCTGATCCTGGTGGAGAATCCCTCCTGCCTTGGGAATTTGATTCTATTCTAATAGATTATGTGAAAGGAGGAATGAAGGGAATTTTGTCTGGGCTGCCCAGGAATGGTTGCATGTATGAAAGATTCTAAACGCCATTTATCTGGGTGCTCCAGTAGGAGGATGAGAAGGATTACTAAACTGGCCCAAAATGTCATACCATGTAGGCGTGAAAATTGAACTTCTTAGAGCTCCTTGTAACGTGTCCCATGATCATGCAAATATGTCTTTTTATTTGTGCCAGACGTTTCATTTCATTTTAGTGGTTAAATTGTTCATGAAGATTAAAAAAAAAAGGAACACTGATTTCAGCGCAACTTGTTTGTTTGACTCCAGGAGATATTTTGGACACAAGAGAACAATACGTCCAAATGCTAAGAAGCTATACTCTCTGTTCCTGAACCGAGCGAACATGACCTGGGATGCATTTTCTTCAAAGGTTCGAACTTATCAGAGAGGCTTCATGGGAGAGCCAATGGAGGTGAGACCGGGTAGAGGTGAATTTCATGAGAATCCATCGACTTGTATATGTGAAAGAACCCAGGCTAAGGCGACGCCGGATTCCACTTATCGAGGGAGGTATGTGGGCATTGAAAATATGAAGGGGAGAGAAAACAAAATCATTGATGAACCACCAGATGATGCTGATGATGAGTTGGATTTGACTGACGCGGATTATGTGGACTATGAGCTTATGGAGAAAGGACTTTCTAATGGAACAGAATTAGAAGACGATCCTTTTATCAAATCCGAAGAGCCCGAGTTGGAAGAAATCTTTTCAGACTAGCGGGTATCCTCTCCAGGACAAAAGGTTTAGTTTTGTTAACCCATTCTTTCATGGTTTTATTTTTTTTGGCTCCTTTATTGCTGTCCCTTTGAAAACCGAAAATTTTCCCCTCTGAAAGAACTATCATTGTATATAAATCGTTGAGTGAACTGTACAGCAGATATTTATTCATCTGAATATTGAATCTGTGACCGAGATTTTCATTCTTTGTGGCTGCCATTTCATTGCGTTGAGACGAAAACATGAGAGCATCAGGTGTTGTATATGGATGGAATGTTTATCAAATGATGGATTCTGTTAACAGTGGCGAATCTTTTTATATTTTTTTATATGCTGCGCTTTGTAAGAAAATGAGCTGGATTGGTTGTCTACCTTGGAATTTGTATTTGTTAGCTAGTATTTCTTCTGGTCATTTAACTCTCTGCATGCGCATGCTAAATCTGTTTTCTCCAGTTGCTGTCCATCAAAGAGATGGGTCACATAGAACATGGAAAGTAGAGGCGTCCAAATTTAGGAAAATGCGTCCAAATTTAGGAAAATGTTACTGGGTCATTTTTACAAAAATATGTTTTTATTTTTTAAAATACTAAACATTATCTAAAAAGTTATATGCATCATTGGATTTTTAATGAGTATATAAGACAGATTTATAGATTGTAAAAAAAACAATGTATTATAGGAATGTACAAAAAACTGAGTGTAACGGTAACCCTAAATTTAAGCATTCATGTGAACTGTTCATTGATCTCAAAAGATAAGGGTCGTTTGGAAGTGGAAAACTGTTTGGTTCGACGAGAAAAATAAATCTTATTTGTGATGTTTATAGAAGATATTTATGTTCATTCTATAAAATATTTTTTAATTGATATTTAATTCACCATTTTTTATAAAATGAAAAAATTGGAGGCAAAATAATCTTTCAACAATGAATAAGTAAAATCTTTTTAAATAAACATCGAACTGTTTATTTATTAAAAAAATATTTATTCATCAATAAGTATTATAATAAGCATTTAAAACAAACACTCAAAAAGAAATAAGTGTTTCTTTGATCAACAAGTAAAATACTTTTTTAAATAAGCGTCAAACTATTTACTTATTAAATATTTATTAATAAATACTTATAATAAACACTTAAAGCAAACATCTAACTAAGAAATAAGTGCTTATTTTATTTTCCATCGAACCAAACACCTATTTAGTATTTTTTATAATAAAAAAGTTTTATTAATAATTTAGTTTAGCTCATCCAAAATTAAGTTCCTAGATCCGCCCTGTATTGTGGCCACCTCCACTTTTTCCACCCACTCGATTGCCCTCCACCTCTCTCCAGGCTCCACACCTCTCTCTCTATTTTTCTTCCTCACTGAACCCACCCACATAACTCGTGGTTAATGTGAGTTCAGATCAGATATATCTAGCCTTACATGGAGCACCTCCGGTAGTCATAACTAATTTTTTTTTAAATATACATTCAAATATTAAAGTATATATTATTATATGAATTAAAATATATATTAAGATACGATAGTATAATTTTTTTAAAAAAATTGATAGCTTGTACACTATTATTGTTATCGCATGGTATGGGCTTGCAAAATAGATCATGTTTCCGCAGAGGAAAATGTTATATCCAACCCCAAGTGCAGTTCACACCGTTTTTTTTTTTTTTAAATTATACACTTTTCAATTAAAATATATGCTGCTATATGAAATAAAATATATACATATATACATTAGTATATTTTTTATTTTAAAAAATAATTTTTTTTAATGTCTCTATACACTATGATCGGGACTACAAAAACGGACTAAGTGTACCAACACTCATCGGTACTCGAGAGGAAAGGCCTAAGCAACACTCTTCGGTGCACACTCTTATGCCCAAGTCATGTTTAAAACTCATTGAGCCCATCAAAATAGGCTCAAATAATTTGGTTGTGATATTCTAAATCTAAATTTTAAAATTGATTATGCAGGAAACTTACTCATTCCCTTATCTTTTTAAAATTGTATTTTTAAATACTATTTATCTAAAATCTATCCGCTATCTTTTTAAAATTGTAGTTTTTAAATAATATTTATCTAAAATTTATCTACAGGAAACTGTTACAATAAACTTATGCAGTAAAAAAAACTGCATAATCGCACAACGAACATGTCGCATGTCTGAACCCCATCCATCGGACGGTCCAGATCCAATTCTTCGTCGGATCGCAACGAACATCAAACAGAGAGACGTTTGGAAGAAGATCAGATTATATATGTTTTGCCTGCAATTCAATAGCCGGCTAAAACCCTAACCAATGATATCTTCCCTCATATGACGATTCAAATTTAGAGAGAGAGAGAGAGGGGTTAGCGTAGAATGTCTTTTATTATAGCATTCAAGCCGGTCTCGATCGGCTCCTACTCTTCTTCGCGTGCTCACACTGCTCTGCCCCCTCTCCCCCCTCACCGTCTCCGCTTCCCTCTCAAGAATGACCGCCGGAGATTCCTTCCTTTAAGGATCCGCAGTCACAGCTCTGATACCGTCACCCCTAACGGCGGCGACACGAAGCCCCCGAATGGCTCCCTGGTATGGTTGCTTTATCCGCACTTGGTTTTGTTGTTATCTTTTCTGATGCCAATCGATGAAACAGTGTTATGAGTTCAGCATGTTTGGTTAATTCAATTGGAAATTTTTGATATATTTAGGACATCTTGAATTCTATGTAATCAGTAGCAAGAGTGGGAGGAATCAGTTTTATGATCATGAAGATGTGAGAGATTGTGATTAAACGTTATTTGATTGCACTATGGCATAGTGATGAAGTGAGATTTAATTGTAATGATTGTTACAAGGGCATAATGAGGGAGGGAGGGAGTTTTTTTTTTCCGGCCAAAATGAGATTCTGTTAGGTGGTGTTGAAATGGAAAGTCATCTAAAAGTTTGGGATGGTTGGTTAGCCTATGGGCTTTGGATTTCGATGTTTCAGAAAAGAAAAAAAAAAGCAGTTCATGATAAGTTCTTGATCCCCATAATCAGGTTTAATGCGTAGTAGATCAATAGGTGACTTCCTTCACATCAGAGATGGTTGATTTTTTAAGGAATTTAAATTTTTAATGCGTTTGCCGGGAGTCGAACCCGGGTCTATTGCTTGGAAGGCAATTATCCTAACCGTTGGACTACAAACGCTTGTTATACACATAGTTGGTAGTTGATGGCAAATATATTTTCTTTTCATAAGTTTTTGGGTATTCATCTCCATGGTGCATGCAGATTGGAGCCATGGATTCTTTGCAAAAGGGAAAGATCGATATGTTATATTCTATATCAGATTTTTTAAATTGTTTTTTATTTTTTAGTTTTGAAAAATGTATTAGAGCATTCTTAAAATGAAGCCTCAGGACATTTTCCTCTTTTTTCCCTCTTCTACATCTCGCAGGGATCGAAACCGGGGTGGGGACCCCGGGATCAGATTTTTAATGATGCTTTGTTCCTTCTTTCTGGGGTATTAAATCCTTTTTTTTTCAAACAGGCTGAAATGTGTCACGCTTGCTGTTGTCAGTGCAATAATGTATAGAATGTGCACCCACATGAACTTATCCATTGTT
The DNA here is from genome assembly GCA_030737845.1 of Acorus calamus. NCBI lineage: Eukaryota > Viridiplantae > Streptophyta > Magnoliopsida > Acorales > Acoraceae > Acorus > Acorus calamus. Next base: position 2,778,676 of record CM060858.1, on the reverse strand, counting down.
AGTGAGGTCCGATCAAATTGCTGATCGTCAAAGTATTTTTCTTGGTTTCAGTTGTATGTTGTCACTTGTTATACAGCTTACCTTTTTTTAAAAAACTTTTGGAGTGTTATGTATGGAATGCTGTGTTGATTGTTGAAGATATTTTTTTGATACGCGACAGCCAAAGAGCAGGAAGGAATTTCTTTTGGAGTATGTCAGGAATGTTCAACCAGAATTTATGGAGTTGTTTGTAAAGAGAGCACCCAGACAGGTGAGAGACTGTTGCCTCATAGGTTATTGTCTATTGTCTATTAGAGCATGTGTATGATATGATTTCAAAGCTGCCAAAAATGATCAATGATCATTTGCTTCATAGTGATGTAGTGCACGTGGATAGTTGCTGCCACTTGTGCTTTTGGCTTAAGAATTTGTTGATCAGTCAAGCATTTGGTTAAACATCTTTATCATTTCTGGAAGGTCGTCGATGCAATGCGCCAGACAGTGACGAATATGATTGGAACACTTCCCCCTCAATTCTTCGCTATAACTGTAACCACTGTAAGTCTTTACATAATTCTTCCATTTTTAGTATTCTTTATATTTTAAATTATTAAACTTGATATCATTGAACCTTAACTCTTTTTTTTGTATCTTATTTTATTTTGGGGTATTTGGGGTCATGGAGTGACACTATCCCAAAAATGGATTTACATTTTTCGGAGTTGTCCCTTTGGGTCTTTAGGTGCTCTCTTGGTTCCTGTTGTTCTGACTTTTGATAATTGGCTTTTTTGATACAGGTTGCTGAAAATCTAGCACAGCTGATGTACAGTGTTATAATGACCGGTTATATGTTCAGAAATGCAGCATATCGTTTGGAATTACAACAGAGCTTGGAGCAGGTTGCTCTCCCAGATATTCAGGATGAAAAGGTTGCTTTGCTTTTCTCCTAATAATACTTGTCCAAAAATTTATACAATATGTTCTTGGTCTTTCATTTGCTGCATGATTGATTTCTCTATGTAGATGCAATAGACTCACTTCTGCCACATGAGCTGAGTTCATTATCATATTAAATCGTGATGTTAGAGGTTCTCACTTAGTCAAATGGGATCATGTTTTTCATAGTGAGGAGTAAGGTGGTTTGGGTGTCCTGACTGTACATGATATGAATCGAGCTCTCTTGGGAAAATAGTTTAAAATGGAGGCTTCTTATGGGCTTGGAATCCTTATGGGAAAGTGTTGTTAGAGAAAAGTATTATGGATTATCCATTGAGCTAAAAGAGAGGGTGCACATTTTGGCAGTGTGGAAACAAATCCTTGAATTGGGTAATGACATTGAATCCAAACCTTTGGCAGCGGCATGATTATTCTTTTATGGAAGGTTACATGGCTCTGTGGTTCCTTTTTGGCTTCACTCATTCCGAAACATTATAGGGTGGCAACAAACAAAGATATTCTAAATCGTCTCTTTTACTTGTGGAGAGAGAATACCATTATTTAGTCCTTCTAGGACTCGATGGAACTCAAATGAGGTAGAGGTGGCTGAGGTCATATCTCTTATAGCTTTATGACAAGGAATAAATTTGGCTCGAGAAGAAGATACGATTGAACAGGAACAATCTCCACAACCTGGCTTTTCTGTGATTCTTTCTGTAGGTGGAACTTTATATTGTGGTTTTTTTACGTGTTAATAGTTGGTCCTTGGTCCGGACGAAGTGATTTGAAATTTGAATCACCGCAATAGTCGTTCATTTTGGATGTTTTTAAAGTCACCCGGATGCCTCTACTATTCTGTGTCTACTCAACATAAATCCCTTCCATGATATCCCCCGGCATGGTTCTCTCTCCATATTTGGGGCATTTTACTATTGAAAATATGTTGTTTTATATCGTTACTTTCTCATTATAAGACAAAGCAAATCGTTTGAAGTGGACAAGTGATGGGGATAGTACTTGTAAATTTGTGATGAAGGAGAAGAAGCAAGAGCTCATCTTTTCTATCAATGCCCACGTAGTGCAAACATTTGGAACAAGGTGGTTAGGGCACTTAGATGTGATGTGACTTTGTGGATTGGTTTTGGGGAAGGAGTATTAATAAAGGAGATTGAATCAATAAAGCAAATTTTTCTCTTGTCCCACATGCGGTTTGTTGGAGCTTGTGGCTCACTCGTAATGAACTATTTCAAAAAAACAGAAAAGATATATGGATAACATTTAGGTGGCAGTTGTGGTATCTCTAAGTACGTGGGTTATTGTACTTCTTGGGAAGAATCATCTTAAAAAATTATGGGAATCATTGAAAAGGATTGTAGCATTTGTCATTGAGGGGTGTTGAGGATTCTCTTTAACAATAATTTGAGGTTTCTTATCTGTTGCTCGTGTTGCTTCTTTCATTCCTCCCTCCCCCCCCCCCCCCCCCCCCCCCCCCCCCCCCCCCCCCCCCCCCCCCCCCCCCCCCCCCCCCCCCCCCCCCCCCCCCCCCCCCCTCCCCATTTGATCAATATGATAGTCCCAGCCCCATTTTCATTATATATATTTACATGGACTGCATGAACATAGAAGAGTATATATTTTCTCATGTTTTAAAAATATATCTTTCATGACACAAATTCTGTTTTGATATTGTGGAGCTGATAAGTTATGAATCAGATGAATTTATATATTAGATTCATCCTGTTGACACTCAACAGGCAGTAGACTTTTTGATGAAATTCATGATCACTTCCTGAGGTAGCAGTGACAGGCAGCTGATTTCATGAAGTCATGGAATGCTATTAAAAAATATGGGGAATGGGTGCAATTTTTCCAGGATTTAGGTGCTATTGTTCTAGTACCCGGTTTGGGTGTTATTTTTTTGTTGGGGCCTCTGTCCATCTCTTCCTTGAAATTGAAAAGAGAGGTCTTATGATTTTAATCAAAATAGTTTGGTTTCAGATATTTATATTTAGGTAAAATAGTCATTTTATACCTTATCATGCAACCTCTTTTTTGTATTTTTTAACTATTATAAAGAGATTGATAGTATAACAGAAGTTGCTCTGGAAAACTCTCTTCTAAATCCTTAGTATACACTTGCATGATGCTCTTCTTGAGCTTTGCTGATTTGTTAGAAGCAGGTATGATAAAATCTGGGTTTTTAATGAAGATCCTTAACACACATTCACCACATTTCTTATAGAGGAGCCTTGATATATGGATATCTACTTGGAACTTTGTCCAATTATTTGTAGATTTATGATACTTCTTCCATTACTATATTTATTAAACAAGGCTGATTGACAGACAATTCTGGTATCACAGGGATTTGAGGCAGAAGGCATGGTTCTTCACTTTGCATGTTGGCTTAATCATGCGATTTAACGTTGAGATCCATAAACATCTTTTTCTCTATGTGTTCAGATGTCACAACTTAGAGTTTATTATGGTACCTGCCTTTTATTCTTTTATTCATGTAATTGTCCTGTGTTTTTGTAGGATGCACCAGACTATGCACCTGGCACACAGAAAAAAGTGAGTGGTGAAGTTATACGATGGAATAAAATTTCTGGTCTCGAAAAAATGGATGCAGTGAAGTATATTGAACTGCTTGAAGCGGAGATTGAGGAACTGAGTCAACAGTTGGGAAGGAAGACCTCAGAGGGACAAAATGAACTTTTGGAATACCTCAAATCCCTTGAGCCACAAAATTTGAAGGTAGTTACAAACTTACAATTTTTGTGTTCATAACCAATTGTGCATCTGTACATATGTATTGTTTTGTTTGTGTGATTTTTAAACGAATTTTTTTTTATTAACTGCTATGATTATTTCAAGTATCATCAGGATATATTCTTTTTTTCACAGTTTTAGTGAGAGTCATGGGTTTTATACAAAATTTAAATTTGGGGTACAAAATTGCAGATGATGGTGATAGTGATCACTGATATAAAATTATGGTGAAGCTTGGAAATAATTTTTCCCTTCTATGGTAAATAAACCTTACAAGGTTAATCTCAGGATTGCTAATTGCACAAGAGGGATGCACCTATATCAGGCAATGACCGAATGTGGAACATCGCACGAAGATTTGCCATTGATTAAAGTTCAGTGGAAGCACAGGAATAAATGTTATACATATACAATCCACTGGGAAAAAAAAAGTTATCATTGTGTACTCGAGGAATCATGTAATGATTCTGAATTTCATGACCAATGTATGCAGGACCTAACAAGTAGCGCGGGAGAGGATGTCGTGTTAGCCATGAACACTTTTATAAAACGACTGTTAGCAGTTTCAGATCCTGCTCAAATGAAGGTTAGAAAATTTAGAACTAAATTCAGTCTTTTCATCACATGTCGTTCGTGCTCGAGTCCTTTTGTTTTGTTTTTTTTTTTCATGTTGCAACGATTGGAGTGAATTTATGCATCAACATTCTCTTCCATCTTTGGTTTGAACTCCATAAAGGTTGTTAACAAAAGTGGAGTTATTTTGAACTTTGAGCATCTACATATAACTGTCTAAGAATTGAACTTAATATATCATATGAACCGATTTTCTGCCTGTTATCCTATTTTGGATGATATTAAACAATGAATTCTTGATTCACTTGATATTAAAATCAATATGTGAATATCTCCCCGTTTGCATTCAAAGTTTGTTGTGCCATTTGAAGCACATGTGGGTTCATCAAATTGGCTCCTGTCCTGATCAAAACAATGTATTTCAGGTGAGAGCAGTAGAGACCAGCGCGCCTGAGCTTGCCAAATTGCTGTATTGGTTGATGGTGGTTGGCTACAGTATCCGCAACATTGAAGTGCGTTTTGACATGGATAGAGTGCTTGGCATCCCTCCAAAGCTCGCTGAGTTGCCACCAGGGGAGAACATATAGGGGTGCCAGTAACTTGACTCCCTAATGACAGGATTCATGAAATAATTTATTTACCGTTGAAGCCATACATTGATCTGAAGCAGCCATGGGTGAATGCCTATGACGTGGCTCATGGCGTTCACAGATCACTGAGGAGTATTTTTGGCTCTGAATATTTAGCTTACCAAATGTATGAGAAGTGTGTGTTGGGGAAAAAAATTGTATCTGTAGCCAAATTGACATGTTTCAGATCATTGTTTTGTGTCTTCATATCTCATGTAAACCATCCATCTGGATGGAATTATAGGAACAAAGTAGTGTCTTGTTAGAATGTTACATGGGATTTATCTTTTTTTTTGTCTGAATTCTGAAACAATGTTCACCATGTTATTGTTTCTATGAAGAGCACTATGTAGTCATTCTTGCGGTTCTAGTATGCATTTATTTATTTATTTTATAAAAATGTGTACTTTTAGAAGTGTGTTCAGAAAAATTGAAAATATGTTGAAAGTGTGTGTATTCAATGGATGTTTTGCATCATCTAATAAAATATATGAAACAAATCCACTAGAAGACAGAGTTATCTGATGAATATTAGATATTATGAGATATATTTTTATGGTTCATTATATATTTATTTTATTTTATTATATTTCAATTTTTGGAAATACAATTTTGAATTAAAATTTATTTTAGATAGTGACACATGCATATTTGATGAATATTCATCTAGATATAATTCAGATTCATTCTAGATTTTAATATGATGCAGATTTATTTTAGAATTATCTTGATAATTAGTTAATATTTTTATTTTACAATTTATTTATGGATTGAATGATAAATTTGTCAGAATAAAATGATGTATATGAAACAAGGAGATTGATTTTGACGACATGGACCAATATAATTGGTCCAATTAATTATTGGTTAAATTTTTTATTTTAGATTTTTTTTTCGTGATTATAAAAAACATCATTACAAATCACAATGATGTTCCTTTATTATAAACAAATAAAACTCCACAAAGAGAAAATCGATCCAATGTCCAGGACCTAGCCTGCATGGTTTTGGAATTTTCAACTGGGAAAATATTCCGAAATTGAAATAACATCTTCAGAAAGAGACATTTGTGTATCATAACAATTTTAGAGGGCACTTTCTACATTGTGAATCATTGCAAAAAAAATTCACCAGTGACAGGCATACAAAAACACCCCGTCACAGGTCATTATCCTAACTCATGATGACAGATTAATACACAGCCACATCAATGAAAGGGAGGAAAGATAGAAAAATAAATAAAGAACCAAAAAATGAAGGAAACCCTTAATTGGATTGAATATAACAAAAATTTCAAAAATATAAATTTATCGTTCTGACTAGAGAAGCATGGATTGAGGATTCTCAATGTAACCTTTGAATGCCTTCAGCCACTCTGCTCCAATGGCACCTGATATAAAAGCAATAAGAAGCACAACATATGTGAATTGTCAACAGTTTTTTTAATCGAATGAAATTGGAAATTTAGGAGTTTCCCTTGTTTTATTTCAGCTCTATAAATTAGGAGTTAATAGTTAATACATACCATCAATAACACGGTGATCACAACTTAATGTGACTGACATGAAGGAACCGAACTCATACTGGTTAGGGCCAGCACCCGGTATCACCCTCCTTTCCGCTGTTTAAAAGAAAATTATTAAATTAGATCAAAATCATCTTTATTTTTGTTTCTTTCCCATGCACTACCCATGACAGAGTTTTGGATGTGAAATTTATTAAAAAGAAATGAAGCCTACATAAACATTATGAATCTTACCAGACCCCACAGCCAGGATGCCTGACTGAGGAGGGTTGATTATGGCTCAGAATTGCTTTAATCCGAAGGGGCCTCCCAAATTTGATACAGTAAAAGTGCCTCCCTATAAAGATTACACAAAGAATGTCATCAACTAAACTGAGAACCAGAACATTTATGGGAAACCAGTTTACTTACCTCATAATCTTCAGGTTTCAGGTTGTTATCCTTTGCCTTTTGGGCCAGATATTTGACCTCTTCTGAAATTTTTGACAGACCCTTGTTGTCCGCATCCTGAATTACATATCCTATAAATGTCAGAACTGTGACAGTAAAATGCATAGTATTTACATGAAAGGATAGATCAAAGTTGTTACCTTGATTACTGGAACATATAGACCATTTTCAGTTTGCACGGCCACACCAACATTCACACTATGAAGCCTATATTGGTAACACAAACGAAGAGGACATTAGAAAGTTGTAAATATATATAATGTGTGTGCACAAGCTCCCAATCTACCATAGTAAATCAAATTGTAGAAGATGAGCTATGTTTACTAAGAATTCATGACAGGCATAAATATATTTTGCAAATGACCCCTGGCACTCCAACATATTGTGTGTGATGCAATATATATTACTTACTGGCGGATGTGTTCATTCATCCAAGAGCTGTTACATTGAGGAACTTTCCGGAGGGCCAAAGCTGCAGCCTACAATTCAACACACAATTTCCAAATTTTAAATATAATAAATCAGGGGAAAAAATCAAATTCTACATGCAAATTTTTTTGATGTAACAAACATTGTCAGTTTTACTAGACTCAAATGCAATCATCAAGTCAATAAATATTAGAAAAGTAGGAACATTGGTTCTTTTTTTCTTTCTTGGTTATGTTCTTGTTAAGAGCGAGCATGTGATCATGACATGAATACTTCCTATGTGGCCAATTCTTCAACATTTTCACATTATGTCTCATGAAGCAATCATATAGTATGCTGCTAACTATGGCAGCCTCTATAACTCATGGATATATTTTCCTGAATCTGGTTTCTAGATCTACAATTGAAGTACAATGTTTTATGATCCTCCTCCAGTAGTAAGCGATGCATTCTAGATTAAACTGATTTTTTTTTAATATTTCATCTCATAATTTCTGTATGACATTCATTTCTGTTTTCTATACAACAGAAATCAATCTTATGATTCACATTCTGATCCACGTTCTCATCCAAACTTTCCCCTTCCAATATACTACACAATTTCAATTCTGATTGACGCTTTTCCAAGATTCCTTTATCTTCATTGAAACAAATCGTGCATCTAACTTACGAATACAAGCTAAACTGATAGCTCACCTTTATAACAAGGTCATTGACAGAAATCCTCTTTCCTCCAGAGGCTTCTTGTAGGGCATTGAGTTGGATTCTCAAACTGCAACATACAGATCAATGTCTTATGTGAACTTGAAAGTTGTATCCATGCAAAAAACTCAGTAGAGAAAAAGATGCAAGATATGACGTGTGTAACTTAATATGAATCACTATTCACTCCATAAGTTTGTCAACACATGTGTCCACTGTTAAATAATAGTGAGGAATCGTTTGCTTAGAGAGAAGCAACCTTGAAGCAGTCACCTGTCAAAAAGGAAACCAAAATGAAGAAAAGTATTATATGTACAGATTCCTGCCAGTTACAACCAGTTTGAAAGCAATTACCTTTCTTATTTGTGAATGTAGAATGTCTGTAATCTAAGGTCTGTAGTGCTGTCATATCCTTCGTCTTGGAGACTGGAGCAGAAACACCTTTTGCTTTGGAAGCTACAATTACCATTAAAGAACAACCAAATCAATAATATCTTAAAAATTCAATGATAAGCATAAGCAACCACAGAAACGTCTCATATTCACATCATGAAGAAGTGTCATGGATAAGGGTGACATAACAACAGAATTCCTATAAGACGAGGAAAGAGATACAGTGGCAACAAAATCGCAAAGCATCATCTAGAAGTAGAAGAAGATAGTAGAGGAATGCCACATATCAAACGAAATGTTATAAATGAACTCCATAAGACATAATATACAGGCAATTGAACAATAAATATCAAGGAACAACAAGAATCTTCAGAAGAATGAAATAGGCGAGTGCAGAAAGAGAAGAAATTCAACATAGAACACCAAGAATCTCATCAATATTTCATTGTGCATCTCAAGAAGTAAAAAAACATCATCAATTTCCTATTTAAAATAAAGGAAAGAGAGAGACAAGAAAGGGAGGTCATAATAGATTCAACATTCTGATCTATTGATCAGACAAGAGTTGAAAATAAAAGCAGCCACCTCATAAAGAAGAAATGTGAACCTTCCTGTTTACATCTGAGCGCAAAGGAAGCATAACATACCCAAGAATTCTTCAACATCAGCCTTCACGATCAGTCCTTCCGGACCGCTACCTTTGATGCTTGAAAGAGGTATCTGTATGAAAGAAAACATGACGAAACAAAAACCATTCATGATTCCATAGAAGTGGCACAAGAAGTATGGAGTTACCAATGAATAGTACAAACAATAAAATTGTATCCTGATTCTTGCAACAGTTTAACCTATGTCTACAAAATAAAAAATTTAAGGCAGCTCACGTAGTTATCCTCAGCCAGTTGCTTTGCAAGAGGGCTTGACAAAAAGCGACCCTCAGGTCGAGCAACTTCTATTGGCTTTGAAATCTGAGCTTCTGCCAAATCAGATGCCCTAGAAGAGGAAGATTCTTTTACTCCATCAGTGGGCAAAGAAGCTGAAGGTTTGTAATCGTTGAATTTTCCCATATCTTCTTCTTCTTCCACGGTGATAGCAATTATCTAATGAATGAACACATAACAGATAGAGAAATGTTTAAACTCCATTCTTTCTAAAAGGGAGATATCCAAAAGAAACAAATAGAGGACAATAACATCCTCAGTGACCTTCATAACATATAGATTTATACTAAATATATAGGGAAGATATAATCTTTCCCATGCTGTGCATTCTCGTTCTTCTGCGTGTTTTTTTTTGTGTGTGTGTGTGTGTGTGTGGGGGGGGGGGGGGGGGGGATATGATGTGCATTCTAAATGCCAAAACCAGAAAACAATATAAGGTGAAACCCTGCTAAAAATTTGGTTATTTAATTGTATCTAGTGCCTACCTCGCCGACTTTTATGTCCTTTTCTCCATTCCCTTTAATTATTTTAGCAAGATAGCCTTCCTCCATGCATTCCATCTCAATAGTGGCTTTGTCCTAGAGGGAAAAAAGAGAGTTAACATATGCATTTAGAGGGGGGGGGGGTTGTTGTCAAGACATGGAGTTTCAAAGGGCATAAGTCAGCAACTTATATAAAATGCAGAACAGAAGTGAGGATCCTACTGTTTCAATTTCACAAAGGACGTCACCAGGGAATACTTTGTCCCCTTCCTTTTTCAACCAGTGTACAATGTTACCCTATACATGAGTCACTATCATCTGTCAGAAAGAATGGCACCACGGAAGATGCAAGTAAATGTGATATCAATGTGCACATAGAATGAATACCTCTGTCATAGTAGGAGATAAGGACGGCATTCCTATCATTTGATGTGGAGGCAGTCCTGCGACAAAATGTAAACATGCTATTTAACAACCTATTTGATTCAGCGTGAAAAAAATATGTGACAAGATTAATAATAAAACATACTAAATGATGAATGACTGTCAGATGGATGATAAATGAAACTCGGTGACACTACCATGGAAAAAATTTCTAAATCTCCAACAAAGAGTAATACACCTTCCAGATAAACCATCCAATGAAAATAAATGGGGAGGAAAGATCTAAATTCTCCTTTATTGAAAAACAGCTAAGGTACTTAAATACACATAAGTGATGATGCTGAAGAGTTTGAACAAGATAATAGTGAATATGCATGATGTAATTATTCATGATGATGTAGAATTTGGTCAGACATGTTTGAGAGGGACATGAATATAAAATTAAATTAGACAGCTCAAACAATATAAGAGGCAGGAGCTGCATAAAAAGGAGAATTAAAGAGGTGTGAAACATAGATTCTGGCAAATGAAAGGTGTGTAATATGATATACATAGGAATTTGGATTCTGGCACTAGCAAAAAAAAATTTAAGGGTGCCGTGTAATATGATATACCACAGCTCACAGAATGAATTACACTGGAGGTTGAACATGCAATTATTACTGATAACATTATGACAAACTCTGAAAATGACAAATGTGAAGTCAAACTGGATGTCACTGCACAGAGAATTGTATAGAACAGAGACTTTACCTGTATCCATAGTAAGGCTTCTCCATGGATTTGCCTGTATACTGATAAGAACAAAGTATCAGATATCTTTGTTACTGCCAAAAGAAGGTGGAATTACATGAAAGGTGAGTGAATGACAAACCATGACATGGTACTGTTGTAACCAGTGCCAACCATTGGGAGACCCATTTTCGTTGCTCTTCCAAATGGTTCCCACTTAAGCTCTGAAGATGAAATCTGAATAATACAATTCATGAGAACTACAAGTATATAATTCTTGGCCAAGATAAGAAACACGATTATGATTACAAACAAGATAGCAAGCCAAGTAAATAGGCACTCAAGCTTGGCTTTGATATTTCTTTTCCTGTTTAAGTTTGTCTCTAAGTGGCCTTGTTCATCTAAAACTTGCACAGACTCAGTTTGTCTAAACTCAAGCGCAAGCTCACGTACCATGCTGACTGTGGTCAAATTCAGCGAAAGCTAAAATTAAAAGAGTTCAATGTTGACATTTTACGTGGTCATCTCTTTGCTCAAGATCTTGAACCATCCAAATGATGTATAATAATAGATTCGGACATGCATCATATATAACAAGTAAACTTATATGACATGCATACATGTGACAAATTATGAACAGTGTCATGCATGAATATTGGATATAGACATCATCTAGCCTGCATCAGCCAAGAGCCCAAGACAACTTTCAAACAGCTGGTTTGCAGACAAGCTTGAAGAGCAGTTTTATTTTGGCTTGTTAGACATGTCTACACTGTTAAAACCGTAACTAACTGACCAAGCTTGAGCTGGTTATTGGGAACAACACTCAGTTGCTGCCCAGTGTGGAATCACACTCACTAATAATCTCACAAGGACAAACATATTCTTGGGTGATCACCATCAGGAATCTCAGAAGGACAAACATATTCTTGGGTGATCACCATCAGGAATCTCAAAAGGACAAACATATTCTTGGGTGATCACCATCAGGAAACTATGGCTGGATTTATGTTACCTTGAAGAATCCAAAAGTTCTTGTTTTATGACTGCAGGTGGAATAACTGGTTTTGCTTGTAATAGCTCCAAAAGAAGAACCAGAATATCCATCTCGCTCACCGAGCAAGTATCCAAATTGACGTGTTTTTAAAGAACCTGGAAAACGAAAAGACAAAGATTATAGGACTGTACAAAATAACTTCAACTATTTCATACAGTTCTTAATAATTTTCAGAGACTGAAACATTTTCTATCTGATTAAGTCTAATAGCTTCACAGACACCAAGAAAGCAACCTTAAAATTAGCATCTGTTATGCAGTATTATAACATGACAGTGCCACTTAAGCCCATTTTTTAAAGAATAATGTCAGGGACAGTCTCACGGACAGTCCGTACATGTTTTGATTTTTTTTAAATAGTAAACCTCATCCAACAAGGTATATATGTTCATAAGAAGTGTGATTACAAATTGAATAAACCCATTTATAGCAAATGTAAAAACTTAACGAGGTATATACCTCATCTAATGAGGTATATATTTCATTGGGACGGCTATGGAGGTATATGAATTGTCCGCGTGGACTACATGTAACAACACTCTTTTTGAAATAGAAGTATACGCTTGTTCTTATCAACTGTGCATTGCCATAAACATAAAGCGCACTTTCCAACTTGTGTAATTCATCAACATGTTCACATCCAATCAACAAGAGACTTTATAAATTTAAAAGGGTTAAAGGCATCTATGTCCTTACAAACATGGATAATCTCATATAAATTTTTATTAAAGTTGGGGCCGATATACAAGTCTTTGAAAACTCACAAAAAATCCATATAGATCCCTTAACCCTAGCCTAATCAACTTTAATTAACCCTAACTTATACCATGAAATAACTAAATTATCCCCAACATTTTTATCCCCCAAACAATGCCTCTTTGAAAATGAAGAAATATACAAGTCTTATAGGGACAATTTGGTTTTTTGCTTTATAGAGACTATAATGTCTACACAATTACGTGGTGATAGAATGTTCTAGGAATATTCCGTCAAGTTTGGGTGAAGATTTAACCCAATGATGATAATCTAGTTTTTATGAGTTAACATGGACTAATATGGGATAACCCATATTTGCAAGGATATAAATGTCTTTAACCCAATTTTAAAAGGGTGCGGTTATTCCCACCACCCTGATTGGTAATCACACCATGCAATATTACTAAAATACCTAGTTTTTCGTTTTCATAAAATAGAATTAATCCCACCACCTAGTTGTCGAGTTAACTCCATCGGGTTGACAGAGGGGTCGTCGATAAAATATAATTGGGTTGACAGAGGCTCTGTCGAACTCATGTGATTTGATCGACTCCAACCATGTCGATCTGACCTAAAGCTTCTCCTAGTCACGTTATGTTGAATTCGACCCACCTAGAGTCGACTGGATTCTTAGTTTTTCGACTCCGATCTTGTCGAATTGGGTTATTCTTTTCGACACTATCTTCGTCGAACTGGGTGTGTTTGCTTTTTTTCAAGTAGTGATGACATTCCATATGTACATCATATCTAATCTATAAGCAATTCATATACCCAGCAATCTTGAAGCATTCATGCGTTAGTTGTTCATATACACATATCAACCTAAACATTTGAAATACAAAAACATTCCACAAAAGTGCTTAAAAAAGTGTTTTTTTTTTATATATGAAATGATAAAATTAAATGTTTCACCCCATTATTATTTTATTTTTCTAAGATAATTGATTTTGAGTTTCCCTAAGGAATCTCTCCCGTTGATCTCAACAGTGGACAATCTCCTAATGTTGGTTATAAATGAGTTCCATAATCTGACAAGCATCATCAACCAAAATCTCAATTTGATTTCCCACGCAATTACAACTAAAAAATTTCTGATTCGACCCAGCTGTGGTCGACTGTTTTTAGTGTGTTCGACCCTCTCTGTGTCGAACTGATGTCGGCATATTCGACACTCTTCCTGTCGACCTGGGTCTGTGAGGGTTTTTTTGCCCGAATTGACATTACAATGGTACACAAACATGCACATTTATCAATGAACCATAGCAATGGTACACAAGCACGAACAAACTGATTTTTTCCACCATTGTTACCCAATCCCTCACCTAAAATAACTCACAACCCTACATTTATCCCAAAAATCACATATTTCTATAAAAAAAACCCTATGTTTATCTCAAAAACCCTAACTTGAAATCGTGTGGTGGGGAGTCGGTGTAGTGGAGATCGTGCGACGGAGAGTGTTGACGCGGTGGAGATCGTGCGGCAGGAAGCATCGGCGAGGTGGAGATCATGCGAGGGAGAGAGGGCAGTGAAAGAGGGAGGGGAGAAGGGAGAGAGAGATTTGTAAAGATGTGGGGGTGGTGGGTATGGTGTTCCAATGCATATGTATTTATTAGGTGGTGGGTTTGGGCAAAAACAAATTCTCAGGTGGTGGGTGCAGAAAGGATGTGGGTTAGATAATAAGGGTGGTGGGTCTATCTGCCCCCATTTTAAAAATTGAACAAACCCTCTCAATTCTCAAATCAGCATGAACAATTAGTTCTTAAGATAACTAAAAATTTAAATTTAAATTTAAATAATAGAGATAAATTGAATTGTTTTTTTTTTTGGTCTGCAGATAAATTGAATTGTTACCATCTCCTCCACTGGTGAATGCAGGCTCATGCCTGAATATGGTCCGAGCCTTCCTCAACTGCAACAAAAAAATTGATAAAAAAAAGAATGAGAGAGAGAGAGAGAGATATCAAAACGATTATCAAATCCAATAAATCAGAATTTCAAAAAGATCCGAAATTTCAATTCAAATCGACACCAAATTCAGACAGAGAGAGGGGTGACCTTCCTGCAGTGGCGGAGCAGATGAGAAGCGTACGTCATTGAATGGTAGTTGATGCCTCCTCCTTTCGATCTATAGAGAATATGCAGATCAATGAATCGAAAGGGAAAGAAATACTTAGACAAATTGATTTGATGCGAATCAATTCCAAGGTTTATTAGGGTTTTCCGATAGAGGGGGAGGAGACGAACCACAAGGGTTAAAAACGTGATCTATGTCAAGAGAATTATAGGGGGTAGTCGATACGGACTTTGATAGATTTCTATGGACATTGTTTAAATGATGGACTTTTGTAGACTTTGCAGACTTTTGCAGACTTTCATAGATTGACTCTCATGGACTTTCACAGACTTTTGCAGACTTTCACAGACTTTTGTAGACTTTCACATATTGACTCTCAATGGACTTTCACAGAGATTTGTAGACTTTCACAAATCACTCTCATGGACTTTCACAGACAGACATTTGCAGACTTTCACAAATCACTCTCATGGACTTTCATGGACTTTCACAGATTTTCACAGACATTTGCAGACTTTCACAAATCACTCTCATGGACTTTTAAAGACTTTCACAGATTTTAACATTCTTTCACAGATTGACTATTTTCACATATGGATTTCTCTTCAAAATTAAGAAAATATATATTTTATATAAAAATCATATATTACATCTCTTCAAATATAATGAAATAAAATCATAAATTATATTACTTAAAATAAAATAAAATAAAAGTGGTCATTATATTACTTTAAATAAAAAATGAAATAAAAGCAATCAATATATTTAGTCATATATATTCATATGCTTAAATATATCTTTTTATTTTTATATATGTCTGAACATTATAAAAAAATGGATGTATATTATACAAAAATAGAAACATCTTCAAAGAAAGTCAAATAAAACATTTTACATATAATCAAATCTATAATAAATCTATATTTTAGAAAATAATTGTGGATGATTTAGGCATATATTATATAATATATAATAATGAAATGATTTATTGCAACACAAGCAAATCTACCATTCTCATATATTCATCAAACATTTGAGGTGATAGCAATATTTCATACAAATGGACATCAGAAAAAAAATATAAATAAAGAAAAAAATGTGAATAAAAAATGAAAGGCATGGGATAAAAATCATAAATGAGTTTTATTGAAAGAAAAAAAAGAAGAAATATTTACAATACTGGAATAAAAGTCTATGAGAATCCCACCCATTTGGGTGGGATTCTGAAATGACATTTTCCTTTATATTTCTCTCTCTAAAGTCCACAAAAATCCATCACTTATGAAAGTCTTTACAAATCCTGTTTAAATTGAATAACACAAGACAAAATGTCTACTACGAAGAGTCTCAATCGAATAACGCTGGACTTTTTGTCCACGAAATAATGTCTCCATCGAATAACACTGAATTTTATGTCCACGAAATAATGTCTCAATCGAATAACACTTGACTTTTTGTCCAAGAAATAATGTCTCAATCGAATAACGCTGGACATTTTGTCCACGAAATAATATCTCAATCGAATAACGGTGGACTTTTTGTCAACGAAATAATGTCTCAATCGAATAACGCTGGACTTTTTGTCCATGAAATAATGTCTCAGTTGAATAACACTGGACTTTTTGTCCACAAACCAATGTCCTGATTGAAAAACACAAGATTTACAAATCCATGGACATGGACAATTTGTCCATGAAAATCCTAATTGACTACCCCCTATTAAACTGAAACAAACTTCAATAATCTGTCATTAAGCTACAGGTCCTTATTATAACATGGTCTCCATCGGGCCTAATTAGGAAACTGATTACATTAGAATTTATTAAAATTAGAAATATTAATAATAGGCCCTTATTTTAATATTCCACAAATCAGTCATGAAATCAATTCTAATATTTGGAGTGAGAGAAACAACCCTGTAACTTATATTTCCATAAACGACAAAAACAAACAAATTTATTTATTTAATGGTATTAATGAACAAATGCGGTTAAATTGATTTACTCCATCTCCACCTCTCCTTTTGTGGGATTATGACATATTAAGTTTTCTTCTTCTTATATATATTACTATAGATATAAATAATTATTAAATTCATAGAAGGGTGAAAACGAAAATGAAAACCGGATCACTTTCCTTTAATAGCTTTGGAATCTTAAATTTTAATAAATAGATATGAATAATTATTTAATTCATGGGATGATAAAAACAAAAATGAAAATTGAGACAGTTTCCCTTTAATAAGTAAGTAGCAAAATATAACGGGGGTAGTCGATATAGACTTTGATGAATTTCTGTTGGACATTATTTAAGTGGTGGACTTTCGTAGACTTTTACATACTTTTACATATTGATTCTCATGGACTTTTACAGATCGACTCTTATGGACTTTTACAAGACTTTCATAGACATTGACAGACTTTCACATATTGACTCTCATGGACTTTCACAAACTTTCACAGACATTTGTAGACTTTCATATATTGATTCTCATGGACTTTTACATACTTTCTCATACATTTGCAGACTTTCACAAATCACTCTCATAGACTTTCATAGACTTTAGCAGACTTTCACATATTGACTCTTTTCACATATGGATTTATATTAATAAACATAATAATGTTTTTGGATTTTTAAATAACAAATAAAGAACTCATCATACCCAACATAAAATATAATTTAATATAGTAAATATCAATCTTCACTTATCTGAAATGCATATTGCTAGAATGCCATGATAAAAACATCATTTTTAACTAGATAATATTATTAGTTCACCATGAATATTGATGTCACGGTCATATGAGTCGATATCAATATTTGATACATATTCACATTCATAAAAAGTTCTTCATTAAAAAAGATCAATATAAAATAAAAAAGAGAAAAAAAATACCTTTTATTGAAAAAAATCCACAATGACCCAACTTTTTTTTTTGTTATAGAGAGAAAATTTCATAAGCTTTTAGAGAGGGGAGGGATGAATTTTTAATTAGGAAGACAATAAAAAATAAGAAAATATATATATTATATAAAAATCATATACTACATCTCTTCAAATATAATGAAATAAAATCATAAATTATATTACTTAAAATAAAATAAAAGTAGTCATTATATTACTTTAAATAAAAAATAAAATAAAAGCAATCAATATATTTAGTCATATATATATACATATGCCTAAATATGTCTTTTTATTTTTATATATGTCTGAACATTATAAAAAATATATATATGCATGTATATTGTACAATAATAGAAACATCTACAAGAAAATCCAATCAAATATTATACATATAATCAAATATATGATAAATCAATATTTTAGAAAATAATTGTGGATGATCTAGGCATATATTATATAATATATAATAGTGAAATGATTGATTGCAATACAAGCAAATCTACCATTCTCATATTTGCATCAAACATATGAGGTGATAACAATATTTCATACATATGGACATTCAGTAAAAAAATGATAAATAAAGAAAAAATGTGAATAAAAATATGAAAGGCATGAGATAAAAATCATAAAGGAGTTTTGTTAAAAGAAAAAAAGAAGAAATATTCACAATGCTGGGATAAAAGTCTATGAGAATCCCACTCATTTGGGTGGGATTTTGAAATGACTTTTTCCTTTGTATTTCTCTCTCTAAAGTCCACAAAAATCCATCACTTATGAAAGTTTTCACAAATCATGTTTAAATTGAATAACACATGACAAAATGTCTACCTATGAGGAGTCTCAATCGAATAACGCTCGATTTTTTATCAACGAAATAATGTCTAAATCGAATAACACTGAACTTTTTGTCCACAAAATAATGTCTTAATCGAATAACGCTGGATTTTTTATCCACGAAATAATGTATCAATCGAATAACGCTGAACTTTTTATCTATGAAATAATGTCTCAATTGAATAACACTGAATTTTTTGTCCACAAACCAATGTCCTGATTGAAAAACACAAAAATTACAAATCCATGGGCATGAAACATTTTATTTATGAAAATCCTAATTGACTAAGATTTCAAAGCTAATAAAAGGAAAGTCATCCAGTTTCCATTTCCATTTTTACCCTTTTATGAATTTAATAATTATTTATATATATTTATAAAATATAAATATTTTAAATCAGATTTAAATCAGCCATAATATATTTTAAGATTTCTAAAATCAGATTTAAATCATCAATATATTCAAATTTTAATAATTATATAATATATTTTAAGATTTTAAAATAAGATATAATAAATCATATCAATATATTCAAATTTTAATAATTATATTCACTAAATCTATCACAACAGATTTTTATATAACCCGGCCCAACCCGATCAAACCCGACATTTTGGTAGGTTTGAATTAGGGTTTTAGCCCTCAGATTCAACCCGAGCTCGAACCCGAGCAACCTGAACCTAATTCGGGTTGGTTTTGGGTTGAGGGTTTGGGTAAACCAAATCAACTCGAACCTAAAGTAGGAAGTGATAATTTAAATGTTTTAAGTCAAATTTTAATTCTTTAATTTGCATGATAAAAATTGAATTGCTAAATTTATTTTTACCTATAATCGTTCACTTCCATAGTTTCCACTATTTATTCTATAAATAAAAATGTTTATCATTTTCATGTTTCTTAATTATGGTGTGAAGAATTGACTCTTATAAAGTTTTAATTGTTTAAAATGACACATTTTCCAAGTCAAACACGAACTCAATCCGAACTCAACCCGAGCCCAACCTGAACCCAACCTGAATCAAATCCGACTCAATCCACCCGAATTGCACCGCTACAATAAATGAACCAAAAACCCTAAATAATCAGATAAAGCAAAGAAGGTTAAAGAAATTCTTATAGTGAATGGGAGGGTTGATGGTGTCAGTGCGCACCAGGAGAGGATGCTGGAAGGGAAGGGGATGCCGGACGGGGGGTGGGGAGGCGTGGGACGGGTGCCTTGTGAAGGTGTTGATCGTGGGGGTGTGTGTGTGTGAAAGATAAATATCTTGTAGCAATTTTCAATGGATTCATGCCAAACATCATGAAGTTGAATATATTTTTGTATAAAAATTATATTTCATTAGATGATGTTTATTATCTGTAAAAAATCAAAACATTCACATAATACATGCAAGGCTGTTAAGTGGGGCTATACCTAACATTTTCCTCAGTAACAAGAGTCGAATAAACAAGGTTTATATCTCAATTTTCTAGGAAAATTGTCAGTTTAGTCAAAGACCTAATATGATATGTGTACGCATTGCTCATTTAGTAAAAGCATGAGACTTTTTAAATGAGGTTTTTAGGGGATTGGCTGAATATTACAGGCACTTTGAAAAATGTATAATTTTCATTGATGGATTTATATTTCTACATTATCAGTAAAAAAGATGTTTACATAAATGTTTTCATCTATTTACACTTTTCACCCAATAATATAGTGCAAATTAGTTATAGAATATTGAAAAACAATTGAAGATAAATATTGAGACTCGAACACATAACTTCACCTAAGATGCCTTGTATGTGGAGGTTTAGCCTAACCCTAGCCTTCGTGAACAAGCCCTTCATGCTAGAATATTAATGAAGAGATCTCATAACATTAACAAATCTAATATATCTTCAGTTATCTGCGCTCTAAGCATATCGAACATGGCAATCCTACTAGACCACGGATCATGGGCCTACGCCATCCTTATCTATACGGATGCCGGCTGAGAGATGGCAGATTAGTGATGATAGAACTGTGAGTTTTTGGCATGATACTTAGGTTGGGGATGCCCACTTAAGCTGAGGTATGTTGGTTTATATAGAATGGCCACTAATAAGGATGGGGAGGTGCATAGCTTCTGGGATGCAGGGACGAGTGGTGGGCACTAGACAATAGGATGTGCGTCTTCGGAGGTGTGTGGGTGAGGAGGAAATTGGTCTTTTCTCTAACATTCTCCATGACCTGCTCAATTTCAAGGTGATTGAAGGGGAGATTGATTGCATTATCTGGAGCCCACGGCCATGACACCCATTCTCCGTCAGTAGGTGTTACGATTGGTGGTGAAGAGAGCGACAAGTTTCAGTTTTGACATGACTGCAACAAAGGCTTCGGCGATCTAGAGAGTCAATCCCACTTAAAGTCAGGCTCTTTTGCTTGGCTGATGTACCAAGCAACTCTTAATGAAGGCATACAGCGCTCGATGGGAGCCTCTCGATGATCACACGTGTGTTTTGTGTGGTGCTAGAGAGGAGACTGTCGTCCATTTGACGGCGGACTGTCCGTTGACCAAGAAACTTTGGAGGTGTCTCAGTTTGGTGACGGGCTTCACCGATAACTTCACTGATCTAGAGGGAATGTGGGTAGCGGGTTGTCTAGAGGCGAAAGGTGACAGGAGTGCTAAGGCGAAGGTTTCACGGTCTCTCATTCCCGCAGTAGTTTGGGCCATCGAACTCACTCACAATCACTGTATTTTCAAAACGCATGGCATACATGGAGAACATATGGGACATGGTTGCAACTTTCATTTCATATTGGGGCACCATATGTGTAGGGGCACGCCAAAATTACTTCATGGAGGGAATTGTAATAGAAGAGTAGTCCCTATGTGTTTTTTCTCGTTTTGGTAGATCCTTCTTCTACCAGAGCCCCTGTATGTTTTATTCTGTTTTGAGCACACTTCCATAATTAATAAAATTGAGGCCATGCATATACACCATTCTATCAAAAAAAAAAAACTTTTGTCAACCATTAAATTAAGGATTTTTGCATATATACAAATGCTAAATTCTAATTTTGGCAAAATACCCTGAAAAAATCAATAGTGCAAAAATAACCCTCAAAAACTTTAAATGAGTGCAACCGTACCCGTATGCCACACGCCGTGAAGAACCTTGGATTAATTATGGTTAAAAAGTCTAACTTCATACTTCATATGTATATTAATCTAAATGCCCTTACTAATTATATAAAAAGTTTTTTTTGCATATATACCTCTCTTAAAACCCTTATTTTTAGAATTACCCCTCTTATTTCAACCATTACATAAATACCCCTAAAATTTTAACAAGTCGTGCAAATTTGCCCCTCCGTCAGTCGCCGTTAGAACGCAAATCGAACCATGGTTAGATTCTTAATCTTACCCTATAAAATGACTAGTTTACCCCTTACTTAAACCACTCAAACAAGAAAAAGAAGAATGAGAGAATGTTGAAAGAAGACGAAAAAACGAGGTTCGACACTTCAAACAGAGAGTGGAGAGGATATTTTGGACTATTTACGTGTGGGTATTTTGGACTATTTACATATGATTAATGGCGGCTAACAGAGATACTAACCAATTCTCACAAGCATTAATCTCAGGGGCAAATTTGCACAACGTATTAAAATTTCAATGATATATATGTAATTGTGGAAATAAAATGGGTAATTATGCAAATACGGTTTTAATAGGGGTATATATGCAAAAAAAAACTCCATTCGGGTAACCTCAGGTACAGGGGTCATTTAAACGCCTCTAATGGAATAAAAATGGAGAATATTAACCAATACTAGACGGGATTTAACCACAGGGTACAATTGTAGTAACTTAAAACTTTTGAGGTGTATTTTTGCATTGTGGGTTTTTTCAAGGGTAGTTTGATAAAATTAAAATTTAGAATATTTCAACCACACTCCATATCTACAAATTTAGAGGGTGGTGTGCTCCAAATCCACCTCCAAATTTGAAGATTTGGATTTGACCCTCCAAATTTGGTGGCCACCTCTAAATCATGCACCTTTTGCACTTTCTAAACCACTTTTCACTTTATATACTTATTAGTTTATTATTAAGTATATTTAAATTCGTTAATCCATTTTAAAAATAATGATATAGTTGAAAAGGCCCGTCGAAAACTTCAAAATGAGACTGATATTGAATTATTTTAGAATTAATTTTAATTTTAATTTTTTAATTAAAATAATAACATGATTTTTTAACAATTAAATATTAAGAAAACTACATTACATTAAGTGAAATACATCGAACTTGCAACACGCAAAATACTTAAATCGTCGAACTTGAAACAAACAATTTATAGTCCTTCATTGTTGTGCCTCTGCCATATATCTAATTCGTATGTCTCTTTTTTTTTGTTAGATTACTAAAGCTAGAACCCTCTATGGACAAGACACCAAAGAAAAGAAAGGATTTCAATTTGATCATGTTTGGCCGAGAAGTGGGCCAACCCTACACCTTCAAATCCGGGCATCTCTAAAGGATCAGAGTCAAACTCGATGAACTGTAATGATCTCAACACAGAGGATGAAGACTTTCATGTGATGATTGACGACCAATCTCCTACCAACAACTCAGCAAGTCGCCCTATTGGAAGAAAGAAGGAAAAGGCGAAGAGGAGGAAATCAGCAGAATTTAGTTTTGAGAATATAGGTATGACTTTTAAGAGTGACGAAATTCTTGCGAATATAAAAGAAATCCAAGAAAAACATGAACTTGGTAGGGAAAACTTGCAACAATGTATGATGATTAAACTAGAAAATGAAAAGAAAAGAAAAAGTTAGAGCAATGGGCTATACAATTAGAACAATGAGATTGACACTTAGCTCAACACCGTGAGCAAATCCGTCTTGAGCGTGATCGTGAAGATAGAGAAATTTTGTCGATTGATTTAAGTAGGATTACCAATCCGGAGGAACGTGCATACTTTCAAAGGAAAAAAAGAGGAGATCGTTAGCAGAGATAGTAATGATTTCCTGGTTAGAAGTTTCTCATCATACAGACAAGAAGGATATGTTCTACTCGGTTTGCAAGAGGAGTTGGATATGGAGGAAGTGAACATGGAGGTCCACCGGAAGATCAACATGAACGAGGAGGTGGTTATGGAACTGGTGACTACGGAGATGACCTACCAGATTATTAGCTATTTGTCAAATTTATTTTATGTAATGTAATATCTTATATAACTTGTAGTTTCCAATGACTTATCCTATGACCTGTGGTTTCGTTTTGGGGCGGGTTAAATAGATCTCATATGTTTATTCAACAAATATTATTTTATTTAATTAAAAAATTACTAATTTAAAAGTAACTTTAAAATCATTTAATATTAGACTCATTTTAAAAGTCTTAATGAGACATTTCTAATGGTATAATTTTTTTTTACAAATAGATTAATATTAATAACATTTATTAATAAGTTTTAATACAGTATTAAAAATATTATTAAAGATAGAAAAAAATGAAGGGGATGGTTGGAATGCAACCCCCTTTAAAGGGAATTTCTTTCAAATATGGAGGGTCATGTTGGAGACGCTCTTAAGAGGGAGATATATATGCAAAAATTCCATTAAATTATAACTCAAAATGGATTATAATTGTATATTTGAAGTGCTCTTGGAATATTATAAAATGATAAATTATTCAAGATAAAATACAGTTCTTTCCGTACATTTCTTTTAGTAAATAAACAAAATGAGAATGGAATCCAGATGGACAATTTAATGATCCATTCTTCCATTTTAAATAAAAAATAATTAATAGTAAAAAAAACATTTATTGGAGGGACATAACAATCTATTATATTTCCCATGTCCATTGTTCCCATTGCACAATTAATATAATACTAATTAGCTAATAGTCTGGCACTCTGGCCATGCATAAATTATTTCCAGAGCCACCATAACGAATGGTCCATTCCATGCTTTGGGAGGGACTTATTTTGATTATTTTATTTTCTATAAACAGCTGCCCCTGACGGCCAGACCCTTGAAATAATAATAAAAAATGGGAGCGGCTACCTGAGCCCCATAAATTAAGTCTCATTTATGAGTCCTAATATGTGGCATTCTCCTATTAATTTCCTATTTGATTTTTTCTAACCACTAAAATGACAATGACAATACTACCATTCTTATAATTTTAAAAATTGGTTCTAACGAACTAATATCCTCATTAAACTTTGTAACTAAATCCCATAAAAGGTGGCACCACACATAACATATTTTTTAAAAAATCTGAAACACGTCTAGTGAAAAAAAAAAAACAACAATCACATATTATCAATTAAGATACAATAATGTATATGAAAATCCAAATAAACAAATATGGTTTACATGGAACTGCACAGAAAATTCATAAAAAGTTTTCAAAATGCCAACAATAAGCAATTAAATATTAATCAACTATACATTAATCAAATCCATAAAAATAAAAATAACAACTTTCAAAAAATGGATTGTAATTCAAATTCAGATACAGGTGTATCTAGAATTTGAATTGTAACACCTTAAAAAAATATGTTAGAATTCAAATTCAGATATAGGTGTATCTGAAATTTGAAATAACAAATACACATTCCATACAAGTGAATGTGCATTGTATTTGAAAATCTTGAATCTAAATAAGTCGAATAATGTCGATACAAAGCTAAAAAATATGATAAATGACACATTATGCATAATTATTCACAAACACACAATCATAAATTATTGTACATATCAAACTTGGTACACAACAATACATGTAAATCAAGATACATGTCATGTATATGAATTTAAAATGAAATTCAGATTCAAAACATATATACGATGATTCAAATGAATGACGAAAAATCAAAATCAAAATAATATATTTAGATCGAAAAAGAACTAGCCTGAATGGATCGTTATTGTTTGCACCAAAAACTAATTACAAAAAAAATTAAATGAATCAAAATTCTTCTCTTCTTCATTGATCAAACTGAAACAAAAATAAAAACAAATGGAATCCCCCAAAACAGATAATCGATTTTTTTTTCTTCTGTTCGTCTAATCAATCTAAACCAATTAATGTATTCAATATACACAATTGCTTTCAAAAAACGAAATTATGGTTTTACCTCCACTAATTAAGGAGACGGTTACGATATGGAGATTGATTATGATATATGAGATAAAAAAGGTGAATATAACATAAAATGGTACTTTGATGAATTCAGTCTTGCCATCTCATTGGATTTGAGATGGGGTCTACCAATTGGGGCCTAAAAATCATTATTGATAAAAAAATATATAAAACCAGGGGTCCCTGTTCTTACTTTTCTTTTTCCACAGTTTCCACAGTTGACCAATGCCTTATCACATGGTACTCTATTAATTCGTGTATATAATCTTCTGTGGAGAATCTATTTTGTTTTCGTGAATAGTTAAATAATACACGTTTTAATTTATAATTCAAGAAATTGAAAGAAAAAAAAAGTACAAAACATGTATTTTATACACAATAAAACCGTGTTTTAATATGTACCCATTTAGATGAGCATCTCTCACATTTGATATTATTTGATTTGAAAAATGTTAGACACAACACGTATTTAATTTTGTTTCTAGTATGCACATATACTAGGTGTGTTTTATTGCACGATTGCATATCTTTTACATTTGCCATATATATTATAAAAATTGGACTTAACGTAACATTATCCTATTGTACACTCTAAACTGAATGTGTATTTTCAAACATTGCGTGTGCCATACGCGATGGTAGGAAGCTAAACTGTGATGATGTCCATTACACACCCATTTTTGTTTGGTGACAACATTAGCGATATGAACACTGGACTGGAAAAATACCTAAACACCCTTATTCACATGTCCTTGGTTTTTTAAAAAGAGGGCAGAGTTTGAAATTTCACTAAAAGAGATGGGTATCTATACAAATAATTTACAAATGTTTATAGTGATTTTATTTCAGTACATTTCCCGGAATCCGTTGTGATGTTTTGGACGCGAATAAATGTTTGATAATGCGATTGAGCGTTTCATTGTTTCCGCATCACATACACAACTGCAACTGCAATGCACATTTGGCCCCTAACCCCCTATTTGGATACCGGATAATCTTAAATAATTCCAGATAAATTTTTTTATGTTTGGAAAGCTCGGATAAACTCAGATAAAGTGTACCAGAATAAACTGGTATAAAATGGTATATGGATTCCAATCAACCCCTAAAATAAAATTTATCCTAGGTTATTCCACTCAAAAAATAAGCGGGTCAACTGTCAAATCAACTATCATCACCTCTTATAAATCGTCTGTCAAATCAATTATCATTATTTTTTTACCTTTTATAAATCTTATCCATACGTTATTCACATTTTACCCAAACAACAAAACATTTATTCTTACGATTCTTAACGAGAATAATTCAAAACATAACCAAACAAAAAATTATTTTATCTTATTTATATTTATTTATGCTCAGATAAATAAATAATCAATAATAAATCTTATTCTATATTCAAACGGATCTAAAAGTTAAAACCCATTTGATTCGGTCACGGGACTTCGATTCATCAAGTCCTGAAAAGCGAAAGCGACATCACTGTTCTCTATAATCGACTCTATCCTTTCCGTGGTCCACCTATAATTGATTCTATCCTTTCAGTGGCCCCTCTGTAATCAATTCTATCCTTTTTTTTTCTGTCTTCTTTAAATCATACAAAAGAAAGATCATCACCCACTACCGCGTTAAGTTTTCAACACAGAATTGTATTTGAATTCCAGAAACACTTCAACGAATCCCCATTTGAACCGCCAAATTAAAATGTCATCCGCCGTCGCCGCCGCCGCCCTTTTGTTCGTTTGCGTGGGCGGGCCGATGTGAGAATCTGAGATCCTCAGTTGTAAGTTGTAACACGCAAAAAATTGATATGTAATTTATGTTCTTCACGTGGTATGTTGGTACATAAGTTCTAATGAGCTACAAATTCTTTTACAAAAAACCACCACTGATATATAAGAAAGGAGTATTGTTACTCTACACAATTTATATATATATCCTCAGAAAAGAAAAAAAACATATTTCATTAAAAATTTTAAGCTGATAATATAAGAAAAATGGACAATCCTATATATAATTCACAAATGTTTTAAATTTTTTAAAATCGTAAACATCATATATATGATTTGATAAATAGTATATATTATTTTAAATAGAATAAACTCATTTTTTTAACCAATGTAAAACAAATTATCAAGATACATACTTCACTTAAAAAATATATATATTTTGAACCTTAGGCGTGAGTCCACACGTGGCTTATAGAATTCAAGTCAGTCATTATTAATATTATATTATATATTTATTATGAGACGACGAAGACTGGAGAGAGTAAACCCATCTACACCGTCTGATCGTCACAAATCACATTCTGGACGGTGTAGATGGAACCCTCGCCGGGCCCACAACCTCGAATAGCACTTCAGTCACAATCCGACACCGCGGACTTCCATTCGCTTAGCTGGACCTCCACAGGTCAAAGAGTTCAACTCACATTTTTACAATAAAACCCCTCCCCCACACCAATATAACACCCACCCCCAAAAAAAATCCCCAGAAACTACCATCAATGGAGACGAGTCCGGTTACGATGCTCCGCCTCTTTCTCCTCCTCGCCGCCTCCTTATCCTACTCCTCCGCCGTCCAATTCAAGTGCACCTCCTCCCCGGCCGCCACGTGTCAGTCCATGATAGGCTACACCCCCGCGAACTCCACCACCCTCTCCTCCGTCCAGTCCCTCTTCGGCGTCCGTTCCCTCCTCTCCCTCATCGGCGCGAACGGCCTCCCCCTCTCCGCGTCCCCCAACCAGTCCGTCTCCGCGGGGTCCACCGTTCGCGTCCCCATCCCCTGCGCGTGCTCGAACGGGACGGGCGCCTTGGAACGCGAGCCGGTCTACGTGGTGAAGAAGGGGGACGGCCTCGATTTCATCGCGCGCACGATCTTCTCGGGATTCGTGACGTTCCAGGAAATCGCGGCGGCGAGCGGGATACCCGACCCGAACAACATCCTGGTGGGGCAGAGGCTGCGGATCCCGCTCCCCTGCAGCTGCGACGACGTGGACGGGTTCCCGACCGTCCATTACGGACACGTGGTGGCTTCCGGGAGCACGGTCGCGCAGATCGCCTCGGAATTCGGGACCAGGGAGGACACGCTGCTGAGGCTCAACGGGATGGACGACCCGAAGAAGCTCCAGGCCGGTCAGATCCTCGACGTCCCCCTCAGAGGTCCGTCCCTAACCTTTTCCCCCTTCAGTATTACTGCAGTAGAGTTAACTGTAGACCGTTCTTTTTGCTTGTATACCCTCTTAGTTATTATATATTGCTATGCTATACATAACTTTTTTAATTTTATCAGTAAAAATATTTTAAAATCATGTTATCCCCTATGTGCAATGACATTGACTATTGCAGCAGACTCCTTTAGCGGGGTGATCGAGATACACCCTCTCCAAAGAAGAGTCGCGGGATCGATCTCACCTTTACCCAAAAAAAAAACCAATGACAGAGGCTACAACTATTTCGATATAAAAAATTATATCTGTACAAATAAGTCATTTTCGTTTAGTTGCATGTGTTTTTAATTACTCTAGCTTAAAAATATAAGAATAAGGTTTTGTTTTTTACGATGTGTTTGTGTACAAATTTAAAAGGAAAATGAAAGAAAATAAAATCAACGGAAAGTGAAGAAAACTAAAATATTTTTTTATCAATTTTAATGGTGTTTGTACATGTGGTAAAAATTATTTTACTTTCTTTTAAATTTTTACTTATAGAGAAAGGAAATTTATTTTTCATATTTTTTTTAAGACAATATGAGATGGAAAATGATGAAAACTTTGTTTGTTTTCTTGTTTGACACAAACATTATATTTTTTAATGGTCAGAATTTTTTTTTTTTTCTATTATTTTTCCTTTAACACAAACACACCCTTAGTTGATCATGAATAATTATATATTATTAATAAATTATAAAAATAAAAAAATAATATGATAATGAATGATGACATGTAATTTGACATCTGAATATATCAATATCATAAACAAGTTGTAATAAGGCAATTTCAAAAGATATGGAATAATAGTATGAATTTATTTTTATTTATTTTACTATAATCATACTCATTTATTTCTTATAAAAAGTAAATTTTTTTCCCTAGTTTATTCACCTCTCATACATTTCTTATAGCCCGATAGGCGATAGGGGCTTAGAATTTTGCAATGTTATTATTAGACAGTTGAAATTTAATATTCCAGAGGAATAGGGCGAGGTTATTTCTACTCAAAATCTGGTGAGCCCACCCCAATAAAATCCAAAAAAAAACTGACTATCCATCCTCTGTTTGAATGAATGCCACAAACAGCCTGCGCATCATCCATACTAAACAATTCCATGGACCACAACCTCCTCGTCCCCAACGGAAGCTACGCCATCACCGCCAACGACTGCGTCCAGTGCTCCTGCTCCTCCTCCTCCTATCAGTAAAGCCTGCCCTCCTTTCACTTTCTTTACACCTACCATCACCAACACCAACTAATGCATGTTTTTTTCATTTTATAGGCTTGCATGCGCAGCCGCTCAAGGCCTCACCACGCGCAACACGTCGGTATGGGCACAGTGTCCGTCGATGCAATGCAACGGTAACCTCACCCTCAACATGACGTTCACCGTGGGTTGCAATTCCAGCACGTGCGTCTACGAGGGCTACAACAACCGGATGATAATTACAAGAACCGTTGCGAACACCTCGTACTGTAACGGCACGTCTGCGGGTTTCCGTCATGGGTTGGGTTGGGGGAATGTCTTTGTGGTGCTTAATCTAGGCTTTCTCAGTCTTGGCATGTTTTGATCAGGTTGTTAAATGTATGAGTGATGATTTATTCTCACGTCCCTTCGGATATTATTTATTTTCTACTCGTTATTGAAATACAAATAAATGTTACATTTCCCTAAAAAAGAACATGGAAACTGGCATCGCAAGAACAAATGAATCTCAGAGGTCCGTCCCTAATCTCTCTCCCCTTCAGCATTACTGAGTAAAGTATTAATCCTTGAAAAATATTCTTTGAACATATTGTAAATTGACATTCGTAAGAACAAATGAATCTCGTGTCCTTATTGGAAACCCACATGTAAAATGCATGTACAAATCCTCCACATCAAAATAAAGCAAGAGCATGAACAATACACACTGTGGAAACCCAAAAAAAATTGAACTCCATAGATAGCAAGATCTGTGATTGAAAGTAATGTTGTAATCGGCCTTGATGGAAATAAGATACACACACAACGGGAAGTAGAAATTAAAGGCATACTCCAAGAGTTGATAGCAAAACAATTAGATTTGCATGTAAAAACGCTACATTTACAACATTGCCTATAAGATTCAGACACGCATTTAATTTGATAGTGGTAATTGTAGATACAAAAAGAACACATGAAAAGCACACACAAAGGGGAGTGACCTAAAATTTATTATACACACAGTCCCCAAATCTTCCCTGAAAAATCAAATAAATAGATTCACACGCATTCAACCACACAATACTCACTTTAAAATAAATAAATAAACACAAAATCATCTCGAATAACCCCACCATTATCACACACAGAGCCTATTACACATTTCCAAAATCAAATAAATTAAATCCGCATATCCAATAACATACAAAACAACCTAATTCACATGCTACCCACTAACTAAAACAATTCTCTACTGAACAAAAAATATTACCCAAAAACCCCAAAAAATGAAACTAACACATTCAATAGAAATTCAGAACAATAAATAAGAAAAATAAATTTTAAACCCCGAGAAGGACAGAAGGTACCTCCCAATTCATACAATATACCACTTAAAAACAAGCATAACACACCAAATATCACAGAACTATTCACCTGAGCAGTTATTCACATCGAAAAACAAGACCGAATGCTCAAATCAAAACATATTTCTCTTCCTAACCAAAATTTGGATTAGATTTTCAATAACAAAAACTGAAAACCCCATTTCAATTCAAAACCCTAAAAACACATACAAAAAAAAAGAGGGAAATATCCAAATTACCCCATGTAAATTGCCCAAAATCCATATAACCTTATGACTTTTCTTGAAATCCATATAATACTCTGAAAACACATATATATATCCTAAATAACTATTCATGAGTTAAATTTATGTTTGACAGATGATCAATATTATGTGAATATTTCATTTAGTTAACCTGGTTAAAAATACAGTATACCAAAAAACTCATACAATATATTAAAAATGTGAAAAATCATCTGTAAATGATGATTTTACCACTCTGAATAGATTATAAAACTCTATCTAAATGACTATTTAATTGTCAGAAAATTTAACTCAAAGATGGACTATTTGAATTTACATAGGTATTTTAAAGGGGTTATATGAGACTTTCATGAAAAGTCAGAGGATTATATAGATTTCTAACAGTTTACAAAGGGGGCTATATATATATTTTCCCAAAACAAAAAAATTCAAAATTACAATGCGGCGATATATGACAATTTTACTCCTCTGCATAAGATTTTTTAATCTATTCAGATAGGTAAATCGTCATTTACATAGGGTTTTTCACATTTTTAATCAATTGTAGGAAGGTTTTTTGATATATTATATTTTCAGTAAAGGCTAGTCAAACGCAGAATATTCGTAGAATATTTCGTCAACTATCAATGAAAGTTTAATTCGGGGGGTTATATGAACTTTAGGAAAAATTAAGGGGGTTATTTGGATATTTCCCTAAGAAAAAATAAAAGTAACAAGTGAACCTTAATAATGCTCCTGAGATGCCGAACGAGCTCGGAACCTGAAGAAGGCACGTGACTACGTGAGAATGCTATGGAGAAAACAAGAACCAATAAACCAGTTCAATTGGACAAACCAACAAACACCCCAACAGCATTACGAAAACGGAATAAACAGAGGGCCGAAGAGGAGGATCGTAAACTTCGGAACGATTAATAGAGATCTTGACAGTCCGTCGGAGGCCTTCGGCGCTATGTCCATTGAGTACTTTATGGTGAGTTGCGTTGGAGGAGTAGAAGAGGAGGTGTTGAAGGAGGAGATTTGGAGGGTGTTTCGAAGGAGAGATTTTGTCAATACTGGTTGTCGTCCAAATCTAAAATAAAGAAAAAATAAATTACCTGACATGACATAAGAGATGTGGCACAAAAGAGATGGATGGAAGGAAAAAAAACAAAAATAAAAACAAAAACAGCGGGCCAAAAAGAGAGAGAACAAACCATAAGATATTTTACACATGGCAATGTGGCATAAAAAAATGGGGCTGCTTTCATCATATGCGGAGAGAACCCACATCAAATTCTCGGCGCAGGGTGTCGAGGTTGGCCGTGGACTTCTCCTGATGTAGGACAGATTATGCATATGAGACCTACTAAAAGAGGTCTATCAAATAAATTATAAATCAACTGTCATGATCTTAGAATCGTACAAAATTTTACATTATGAAATATATCGAGGAGATCTTCTGGATTGACAGTTTTTATCAATAATATTTCAAATTTCTTCTATTTTGGGGCTTTCTTCCTTGTAGATTCAAGGTGTTTATGAGATTTCAATGCTGGTTGGATTTTTTTATATCAGTTTTTCGTTGCGTTATCTCTTCTGCGAGCAGAGGCTGAGGCGATTCACCTAACAATTCGTTTTGTTAGATCTCTTGGTCTACACCACCTAGGCATGGGTTGGATGTCGAGAGTTTAATTCGACTTTTAAAATGAGCAGGAGACGGACCACCACAAATTCAGGAAATTATGGTGGATATTCGAAGATTGACTTCTATGCCTATAAAATTTGTAAAAGTTCTTAGAGTAACAGTGGATGTCCCAGAACAGTTGGCTAAAATGATCCATCAAACTTAGGTATCGATTTGTACTCGAGGTCTACGTGATAAATAAGTGTGTCGATGTCTTACTGTTTTTGTTTTTACCATGTTGGAAGGTGTAAGACAACTACGGTTGTCTAATGTAAATTGATGTATATATATTTTTGTTACTTTTTGGTATCTGTATGCAACATGCCACTAGCCATCTTACCAAAAAAAAAAAAAAAATAGATGTTTGATAAATTTCTCTAGAGTAAACCTAGACATTCAAGTCGTTAACATTAGAATAATATATTATATATATTAATTATTAGGCAACCAAGACTCGCTTGAGTAAACCCTCATTAATCATTAGACGATCAAGACTGCCTAGAGTAAACCCATCTACACCGGCTGATCGTCATAAAATCTCACTTTATGGACGGTGCAGATGGAACCACGAGAGATGGAGACGAGTCCGGTTCCAACAATGCTCCGCCTCTCCTCCTCCTCGCCGCCTACTTATCCTACTCCGCGGCGGCGGTCTTCAGTTGTCCCCGACCGCCACGTGTCCGGCTATGATAGGCTACACCCCCGCGAATCCCACCAACCTCTCCACCCTCCAGTCCCGCCTCCGCGTCCGTTTTATGATACATTAAATTCATTCTGTTTATCTTCCCTGATTACAGTGTATTTGGTGATGGTTTTATGATACATTAAATTAAATAGGGTTTTTGCATGGGAAATTCAGATTTGTGTTTCAGGTTTTAACAGTTGCGCGCCGTGATGAGATTTTAGTATGATATTAATGGTTTGTTACTACTCTATGACATTATTCTAAGTCATGGGCTCTCAGTAATCAGGTCATGGACCGTGGACACGTTGTGTAATATCATTGGATTTAGACAATGACTCATACAATAGCTATGTTAAAAATGATATGATGGCAAGTTCTCTTATGGTGGGTCACTAATTTGACTAATTTTTAGGTCGCTAAATAATCCCTCTTTATAATTTGTAAAAATATTATTTCTATGTTCTTTGTTAAAACACTCGTCTAAATCATATATATGTACCTAATTTAAGTAATATTTCACGTTTGGTACGAAGGACAGTGTCTCTGGGTTAACCTAGTCTTTGGGTGGAAAGTTGGGCTAGCATGAGTTGATCCATTAGAAGACTATGGAAAAAATAACTATGATTCATTAGCTTTTGGGTATATTATGTTTTCAACCAGGGTTAATCAGACAAATATTAATAGAATAATTCAAATTTGTCAATGAAAATTTAATTCAGGGGACTATTTTTATTTACATATGTGTTTTCAGGGGTTATACAGACTTCAGGAAAAGTTAGGGGGTTATATAATTTTAAACAGTTTACAAAGGTTTATATGAATTTTTCCGAAAAAAATATTAAGAGCTTGAGGTGAGAGAATGATCTAATAAAAAAAAACACTTTGATGATCTATATTGACGTGGATTAATTAAAAAATTTGATTCAACACCTACCAAAAATATAAGATAACATATTCTTTTGTTATTTTGTGGTTCATGCCGAGAACGGTCAAATGAAAGGAAAAAAAAGAAGATAATGATACATCCAGTCAATTTTCTTGTTCTAAATCCAATATACAAGTATTATGAATTTCTTATAAAAATGAAGCATAAACTTCACTGAATTGCATAAATCCATTCACAGATAATGTGAAAAAAAAATTCTAAAAAACATATTAAGTACCTGAGGTGAGAGAATGATCTAATAAAAAAAAGCACTTTGATGATCTATATTGACGTGGATTAATTAAAAAATTTGATTCAACACCTACCAAAAATATAAGATAACATATTCTTTTGTTATTTTGTGGTTCATGTTGAGAACGGTCAAATGAAAAAATAAAAAAGAATAACGATACATTCAGTCAATTTTTTAATCCTAAATCCAATATACAATAATTTTGAATTTTTTAAAAATTATATATCTAATTCAATGAGGTACATATTCTTATAAAAATAAAACATAAACTTTACCGAATTGCATAAATATATTTATAGATAATGTGAAATTTTTTTTATCAAAATATATACTTCGTTAAAATAATTATATATGCTCTGATTTTTGTTTATCGATGCATATAAAAATAACAAGGAGGCTGGAATAAAAATTATGCATAACAACTCTGAAAAAAAAAAAAAAAAAAACCGATCATGTAAAATAATGTTTTACATGATGCTGGGTGCCTCAACCATGACAGCAAGGATGGTAAATTCGTTACACGTGCTAAGTCACAGAATTAACCATCCTCCACGTTCAACAATCCGGGCCGTCAATCGAACAACCACACTCGCATCCAACGGTGCGTTTGAGGGATATGAGAAAGTAGAAACAACGGCTGTTCTTGTAATAAATTTTTTTAAAAAAACTCTTCCACTTCGGAAGCCCCGTGACAGCTTGGCGAGCACGCCAATCAGAACGTTGGCCTATAAATGAAGATGAAATGATAAAAAAAAAAACCGCCTCTCTATAACATCAGCTGTGCATCTCTCTAGGGTTTTACGAAAACCCTACTTTAATTTCGAATCGATATTCGATCTGGTTTTCGTTCTCAAACGACCTCGAATCGGTTCCTGATCGGTCTCTGATTGCGAATTTTCATGGCGGTTCATCCAACACTGAAAGGTAATTTTTCTTTTTCTTTTCCATTGGTTTCGGTTTCGTTTCGGTTTTCTAGCCCATTTATTTATCCAAATTGCTATTGATTTTTCGTCAATATATCCCGTTTTTGTTTTTGTTCCTTTTTTTTTGTTCGATTTTGCCTATAAATTGTGGTTTAGATCTTCTCCAAGCGCCATGTTATGATCATTCTAGGTGATCCAGTGTGCTGGACTTAAACCATGCCGATGAGACTCTTCTTACTCAGGAGATAAGATGGGAGTATGAAATGCATGTATTCATGTTCTGATTGTATTACATGTTACTGTGCCGGGATCTGAAATGTCTTTGTTCAAATAGATTCTCTGTGTAATCCAAAAATAATAAACTTCATAATTTTTGTGATGTTGGATTCTTTCCCGTCCATGGCTGCTACATTGGGATTGGTACTAATAACTGACAAGAATATGTTATGCTCTCCAGTTTCATTGACAATGGATTTAATTAGGAAGGTTTACATGCTCTATTTTCGTAAATTTTCAAGTACTGATTTGGATGTTTTCACTCTGATGATGTGGAGATGTGAATTCTGATTATTTCTTTAATGTCGCAGATTACAGTGAATGACAGTATACCTGTTGCTTAGAACTAGGAAGCCCTCACTATGAGTTCTACACAGCAGAGTAGCTTCTTCTGTAATGGACTAGCAAGTAATATTCATGATAGGAGACTGAGAAATTCATTTAGATGTTCTTCTCGTCAACGTTGTGCTCCAGTGCGTGATCTCTGCGTAAACAGGCGTTCTCATTTAGGATTAAGAAATTCTCAATTCACACTCTCACGCTTGACTGGTTTGAGAGGGCATGCTTTTACTCTTTTAAATATTAGATGTTGTTCTGCTGGTGATGACATAAATCCGTTGAAGCTGGAGGAACAGTGCAATGAGAAGAAGAATTGGAATTTTTGGGGCTTCAAGGACAGGATTGTGTGAGTACTAAATGATGGCCATTTAGATCCTTTCTTTGGCAATTCATATGACACACTTCATAAATAGTTTTCATGAAAACGCTGCAAAATTTTCACTGCTGGGCCTGATCTGGAAAATAAATTGGAACAATTCTTAGTATGCTGTTTTTTACAGTTTTATATATGTAGAAATCATGGATCATTTCATCTCTATGTTTGTGTATTGTGCATTTAGATTGCATTTGATGTTGCTATAACTTAGTGGTTAAATGCTTCACTAGATGCTACATTGGTTGGTGCAAAGCATCGCCATTGCAGTCCCCTTCTTTACTTACCAATGAACCTTCCTGTTTTCATCACAGTTCTACAAGGTTTTACTTTAACTTTCCAACTTGAGATGGCGAAGTTATGAGCATTTATACATACGTACACAAATTCTACGTGCTTTATCTGTAATAGTCATACTTTATTATTTATAAATTTTAACGATTAAGTTTATACAACGTGCAACAGTGTCCAAATTTGGTGAGACCACCTTTGCATGAGGAGTTCACCCGCAGAAATGAAAGAATAAGTGTTGCCCATGACAACTAATGAGTTCCTTAATAGCCTCCTCTCCATAAACTCCAAAAGCCTTCGAAGATCTTCAAATGCTACTTCACGAGCCTCCAAGAACCTCCTACAATCAAATTCAAACAATTGAAGGAGTTAGACACAAAAAACAACAGGTTCAAATGAAAAATTAAGAGAAAGTGAGCTATGATTAAGAGGTTTCAGAGATTTGGGAGCAATGAGAGCTTGAAGAGTGTTTTTTGGTGAGCATGTGAGGACCAAAATGAATCCATATGTGTGTGTGTGTGTTTTATGGTAGGTAAATTCTGACATTGCCAATTTTACTGCTTAGAATTTCCAAGTTTTTTATATATGTCACTTACAAAGTTCACCTGACAGAAGCTGTCTCTACATGACATCTACTTTTTCTCACCCTATGGCAAATGGATCTGATAATTGATAATGAGAGAACAAAATTGACAGATAAGAAAATGAAACAGTTTCAGTGGAAGTGTATAATTAGATATTGTAAGACTTAAAGTGTACCAAAAGAGAAAAATATTATACGAGGAAGAATACGCCGGAAAATCCAGGAAACAACATATTCTTAGTATATGATTTTCTTGAAGTCTGTTTTTTTCTTATAATGTTAATATGTTTGCATTCATAATATGATACTTGATGACTGTATATTTCAAATATCTGCTTTCTAACTTATTAAAATAATTTATCCTCTGTTTTTCTTCTGACCCTTGCCAGTGGGCTGCAAAATGGAAGTGTCAAAGGTGAGCTTGTGTTTCTTGCTTTACCAGCAATTTTTGGACAGGCGGTGGAGCCTTTGGCCCAACTGATGGAGACGGCTTATATTGGTAGACTAGGTAATCTCTCTATATTTCCACATTCCCTGTGTTATGCTATACAAGTTTCCAACAAATGGTCTTTTCATCCCATGTTTAACCAAATATAGAAATTCATCATTATTCATTCAGAAATATCCCAACTTTAATATTCACATAACTTACCTTTTTGTCTTATCCTGACTATTTTTGGTGCCTTGCGACAGATATACCTTTATCTGTGCCATTCCATATTTTTTCATAAGAGATACTAATTGAATGGATGCTGTTGGCTGACAATTAACTTAATTCTGTTGGTTTTCTGCATCATTATATTCATTTTGATTTTTAATCTTAAAGCTTTTCCCTGTTCTGTACCTGATGAACTCTTTATCGTACTGAATCTGTTCAAATTCTGGATTGTTGATTGTGTTGTTAAGGGTCCATGGAGCTGGCTTCAGCTGGTGTCTCTGTATCAATCTTCAATATTATTTCGAAGCTCTTTAATGTTCCTCTCCTAAGCATTACAACTTCATTTGTAGCGGAA
This sequence comes from Acorus calamus, assembly GCA_030737845.1. Classification (NCBI taxonomy): domain Eukaryota; kingdom Viridiplantae; phylum Streptophyta; class Magnoliopsida; order Acorales; family Acoraceae; genus Acorus; species Acorus calamus. The sequence continues at coordinate 2,739,644 of CM060858.1, read as the reverse complement.
GACATTTCAAAAAATGCCACTAGAGATCCGGTTTCAGGTATGTTGAATGATGGAACAGTCTCCTTTATGGACTACTAAAAATTTGACCATAAGCTGATTTTATTTTGGATGTATATATTGAAGTTCTTAATATATTATTAGATTAGAAATTCTTGTGCTAGTGTGTTTTTTCTTTGACCATAATCTGATTTTATTTTGGATAAAGGTATTGGAGGAGGAAGTGATCTCAATAAATCATATTCTGATGAGAGAGCAGAAAGGAAGCAACTACCCTCTGTTTCAACTGCCTTGCTTTTAGCTACAGGAATTGGCACTGTTGAAGCTTTAGCTCTTTTCTTTGGATCTGGATTTTTTCTCAACCTGATGGGCATATCACCTGTAAGGAACCCATCTTTATTCTATCTAAAGCATATAGAGGTCTGTGGATTTAGAAAAGAACAAGGCCATATTTGGTTGTTTGCACGTGGAATGACCATGGATATAACTGTCATAGTCGTATGGGTGGCTTTAGACATTTATACCTTATTTTGTTACTTATACTGTCATGGTATCCTTTTCTCTCCTTTACCATCTCTCTCCTTGCTGCATTGATGGAATGCTTCATCGGTTTTAGAATATAATGACATGATCCTTTGAAATTCTGAAAAGGTGTTGAAAAATATAAAGCACATGTCAATATATGCCCAAAAGATAAAAATCTGTTCTCTGATTTTCAAGAAATGGAATGTACACATTCCTTTTGAATGCCTGCTTAGACTATGCTTTTTATTTTCATTTTTTGGTGGTTCTGTTGTTTCCCAACACATTACTCGGTTTTTCTGATTTTCTCTTGAATTCAAATTTTCCCACCCCAAATTAGTGCTAGATCCTTATTTTGCTATTGCATTTTTTTGGACAGTAATTTCTTTATCATTTTGTCTCACCTCAGTATTAATGCATCCCTCCAAACATTCTTTCATTTTGTTATTTCATCCTTTCATAAATGATTTTTTACTTACAGGTGAGGACTGTTTCCTAAACTCATTTTCTCAACAGGCTTCACCGATGCGCCATCCATCACAACGATTTCTTTCCTTAAGAGCCCTGGGTGCTCCTGCAGTTGTCGTGTCTCTTGCTGTTCAAGGTGTCTTCCGTGGTTTTAAGGATACAAAGACGCCCCTGTTATGTGTTGGCAAGTGTCTGACTACTCAGTATTTTATTGATATGATATATTGACAAAAGGATTAGTCGTGCAATGTGTATCCTGTTGTGGGTTAAGGATCTAGGAAATTTATTTGTTCTTTTGCTTGAAATATGTGCAAAACAATTGCAAATATCTTCTGGAAGGGAAAAAAGAACCTTGTTTATACGGTAAATTGAGTTTTGTTATGTTATATTTTTATGTTCCTGTGTAGTGTGCCTTCTCTGCCTGCCTTTTCATTTCTTCTGTCTTACAAGCCACCATACTGCATCCACAGCCTTCCTAGTTTTCTATTTCTCCGCTGCCTTGGATTTATTTCATGCATCTGAGCAGCATCCGCTGCCGCACATTATTTTACCTCGTGCTCTCACTTCCTCTACCTTGGCAGTTTATCACTGTGATCACCACCACTCCACCAGCACTCTCACATCGGCTTCTGTATCCAATTTCACCTTTGTAATTGTCATTAATATCACAGCATTACCACAAAATTTTCCCAGTTATTTATTCGTGTCACCATCACATCCATTTCTACCTTTATCAGTGCCTCCCCACTGTTGCAGTCCAATCACTACTACGACCTTGTCCCCAGCTGCTCCCTTGACCACTGCTGGTTTACTCTTCTTCCAATGGCAGCACCATTATCACCTTTCCACCACCAGCACTACCATCTCCACTGTTTCCACCCAACAGCATCACCACCTTCTCCATTTGCACCACTACCTTCACCATTATGTTTACCATAATGGTTAGTTGTATTTCAGGAAGTTTTGGAAGTGAGAAATGGGAGGCCTGCTGGTTGCCTCATCCTTCCTATAAAAGTTCTATTGCTTTTCTTGACAATGTTTCCGTTGAGCTCCCAAACATATAGCAATATGGTTACTTGTTCACCAGCTTAACATAAAACTTGAGGATATGTTGGGAACCGTAGCTTAGAGACATGGGCTGCCAGCCAAGTGTCTTATCTGTGATAAAGTTGTATTTCATTTCCTATTAATGTTACCCAATGTTATAAGAATATGTCATCTGTTCAAACTTGATATTTATTTTAATTAATAGTATTTATTGAGCCTGACAAATATTGCATTTGGCCCTCCAGTAGTTGTAATTGTTGGGTTGTCTATATGCAGGGCTTGGTAATGTTTCAGCAGTAGTCCTACTTCCCATACTTGTGTATTCTTTCAAACTTGGTATAACTGGTGCTGCCATCGCCACTGTTGCATCTCAGTACGTTCTTTGACATTTCATTATGTAGTTTCAGTTTTTGCTTGTCAATTGATCATACCAGAACAATTTATGATATTTTCTTTGTAAAGGGTCATATAACTCTAATATACTAGAGTCAGTAGCTTATTGAGCATGGACAAGGACATGGGACACCTATACAACGCGATACGGATATGGTGACATGGCAAAGACATGACAATGAATAAATAAACAGATAATATATATGTTATATATTATGATCATATGGAAAATTGGATGTGTGTTATCTATCAACTCCATTAAGATTTTTAACATCATTAGGTTTTATGTGAGCATAAACCTTACAAATAGTTAGTAAGAGAAAAATTATAATTTTGAGCTGCATAAGTGTCGTGTGTCCATGCTAAATCCATCGTCCAATGCGTGCCCAAAATTCAAAAAATTATTTTGAATTTTGGGCACGTATGGGATGTGTCTGATACATGTCCAACATGTGCTATGTCGTGTGTCCGACATAGACATAACATGTTCATTGAAGTGTTTGTGCTTCCTAAATCAGCACTCATGTCATAAGGTTGGTAGATATGTGCAGTGAACACAAGTTGGACAACACTTTCAGCTGTAGAATGAAAGTAGCACCAGATATATATATACGCTCGCGATTAGGTGCGGCCGCGACGTGGGCCATCCGATCGCGGGTCCATCGCATCCAACGGTCAGCGTGAATCGCACCCGATCGTCCGATGCGATGGACCCGTGATCGACGGCCCGTGATCGCTGCCACACCCGCCGTTCGCCGCACCTAATCGGTTCCCTATATATATATATACACTTCTGATAATCACAGTCACATGGCTGCATGCTGATACATTCTATTGGGATGTCAAGGGCATCTAAGAAGCCCAGATTTTTTTTAATGCTGATGCATGTGCAATATGCTTGTGCTACTTGACTGTTGCTCCAAAACAAATTATTAACACTATTTTTAAATTCTAATCGCATCTTGTTTGGTGCCTCAGGTATATTATGACATTTTTGCTCCTATGGTTTTTGAGTAAAAGAGCGGTTTTATTGCCTCCCAAAATTGAAGATCTGCAGTTTGGTGGCTATTTAAAATCTGGTCAGTGTTGTTAGGAAATAGTTGAAGCAACTGATATTGAACTTGTTTAATTTATAAGCAGCACGGTTGCATTGTATCCTTGTTTCATGTAATCTTAACAATTAAGAATTTAAAGGATTTTGTTGTCCTGTTTTTATTCATGGTTAAAATTGGCAGTCATAGGATTGCTGTTCTTTTCCATGTGCAATTTTCTTTTCTTCACCATCTGCAATTGTGTTTTTAGCTTGATCTTTTGGAAGTAATACTGTTTTTTAATTACTGGAATAATTCTTCATCTTCATCTTCTTCAGGTGGTTTGCTGCTTGGGAGAACTATGGCCGTGCTGATTACCATGACTCTCGCACATCAATGGCTGCTCGGCAAGGGCCAGTTGCCATGGCAGCTCATCAGATTTGTTTGCAAGTATGGTTGGCGGTGTCTCTTCTTTCAGATGCTTTAGCTTTGTCTGGCCAGGTATTGTTTCACTTTTCTAACGTTCTATATGAAATTGCTATTCCAGTTTTCTCAACTCTGTTGCTATACCATTAGGTGGTGTTTGGATAGAGGGATAAAGGGTGAATAAGCAAGAATAAGCAAGGAATAGGAAAAAATGGTGTTTGGCTAAGAAGAATAAGCTGGTATATGGATGCTGGATTAAGTGAGAATAAAGGGGTATACCAATCCCCTCTTTTCTATGGAATTAGCTTATTCCAACAATAATAAGTGGGTCCCACATTTTTTTATTTTTATTTATTTTTTTGCCCCTGTTTGTTCTTGCATTTGCGGGTGCATTAACGGGTGGAGGTGGTGGTGGTGTTTCATGGCGATGGTGGTGAAGAATTTTGTGGTGGTTCACTAGGAGGTGGTGGCGGCGGCGGCGATGGTGTTCCGCGGCAGTGGTGGTGACGAAGTTCGTGGTGGTTCTTAGAGAGGCCAGGTGGTGGTGGTGGTTGCCAAGATGGTGTTTGTGGAGGCGGTGGTGGTGTTTAAGTTCGTGGTGGTTATTGGGTGGGGGTGGTGGTGGTGGCAGAGGTGGTGGCTGTGGAGGTGGTGGTGATGCGGCCGCAGTGATGGTGGTGCGATCGTCGGTGGAGTGGCCAAGCTGCGATTGTGGTGGAGGTGGAGGCCAGAGGGTGTTCAGTGCACAATATATATTCTTGGGGGTGGTGGTGGTGGTGGTGAACAGTGAATGGAAGGCGTTGGTAGTGACAAGTGAACAGTAAATAAAAGGGTAAAAATGGTATGTTAAATAAATAACCATTTATCCACATTTTATTCCAAAATTCAACCAAATAACAAAAACTTATTATTGCGTTTCCCAACGAGAATAGAAAAAAGCATAATCAAACAGAAAATCAATCATTTTACTAGTATAGTTATCTATTCCTAGAATAGTCATAAATCCAAGAATAACTTATGTCTCTATCCAAACGGTGCCTTAGTTACTATAATCAACATTCTAACCTATGGGAGTGGGTAATATTCCAATGAGAACAGGGTATGTGCAGCAAAAATCAGGTGGAACCATGGAGATGGTGATGATATATCCAATAAACCTTTTTCTCCCCTTCACACCTCACCAAATTCTTTGAAATTTTTAGTAGTAACTCAAACCATGCAAATTGTATGACCTGATTACATTGCATTTTTTTTTGGTAAGTTTAATATCACATATTCTGATGACTATTTTTATTTTCCCAAATAAAACACAACTGGCTTCTACTAAATAGAGTCCTAGAGTCCCACTGTCTCATATACTTCTGCAAGAGTTAGGGTTTCGTATCTTTGGTTCCCTGGATATAGTTGTTATCGTTGTCCTCATAAATGACCAATTATGAATTACAAGCTATTCATGTTGGTTTATATTTATTTTATTCTTGAAGATCACATCTCCTACTTAAAAAAAAGAAAAAAATATTGCCAATGCATTGGGTCCAAAGCCAAAATGTTGAAGGGATCAAATACCCTTTCATACATGGACCAAATTATTTCAAGCAATTTTTTTAATTAGATGCCGATCCTTGTGATTCCGTGAAAATTGACCAAATCATCATATTTGGCATTGATGTTTTCATCAAGCATAAGCATACCGCGTATGCCGAAATATAATCATAAATCATATTGCTTGTGATTAGAAAATAAAACTTCATTCATTTTCTTCAATGATTCTGTAAGAGGCTCTGATACCACTTGTTAGGATTACAATACCCAAAACCCTAGATCTCATGCGGTTCGAGAAGAGAAGAATATGCATAAGATTTGATGGTAGGTCTTCCACTCCAAATCCCTCACTTTTTGACTTTCTCTCACATAATGATGGGATGGATATAAGAAAGGATTCAGGTTTAAAGTGGGGCCTCAACCATTTATATAGATAATCCAAATTCTGTTTTTGCTCATCATAATAATGGCTAGAATTACAAATTGGTCCTCAATAGGTCTCTACACACAAACTGAAATAAACTGAATCTGTACTCGTTTAATAAACGTGTAATTGAAAATACATAAGAGATGTGCTATTTAACCATATCAAAATTCAATCACAACTTAATAGGTATAATCAACACCACTCATTCTTTATTTGATATTCAATAATGTGATCTATGTAGGCTCACCTTAAAGAAATTTCTAACAATTCATTTTAAAATTTCAGTGCAAAAGATCCAATTATCTCAACAATCTTATTGGGTATCTTTGCCTGGGATACTAGACAATTTTACTATCATGAGAGACGTGCTACCATTGAGAAACCATGTATTCCCTCTCCATTTCAACATGAATTAGAGGTTTGCAAGGATTTCAAAATAGATGGATGCTGACATTTTCAGGCTGTCTCTGTTCTTCGGAGTAGATCATCTAGAGGGTGGCTGGAACAAGGGAATCTTTTATTGCTTGTTCCTGATTGTGAAATTACATGAACTAGCCTGGGAGTTAATATTTTGCATTTGCTTTCACTTATCCCCTGTTTGATTTGAGGATGAGGCCGGAATGATAGCAGGAATGGGGGGTGATAAATCTATTTGGTTCACAAAAATGGCTGGGATAAGGCCCATCCATATCCCGATCTACTCTGGAGAAATCTTAAACAGTTATTTGAAGGGGTGGCTCAAATAGCTTTGATCTGGATTTGTTCCACACTTTTTCCCATTTCATGCACGGATTAACCAAACCACAACAAGTTTAGTCTTTCTTGGCTGTATTCTATTTAGTCTGTAGAGGAGAAACAAAATCAGAATAGCTACTAGAATGACTATTTCTATTCTACCTTATTCCTATTTTTGAACCAAATGGGGGCTATATGGACAGACTTCTTTTCTTGATCATTTTCATTTATAATTTCCTTCATACAGTCATGCATACCTGATAATTTTTTTTTCTTGTACTGTGATTTGTTTAATTAAAATAAGGATTGTTTGAACATTGTTATTTTCAGGCATTAATTGCAAGCTCTGTCTCAAAATTTGACTACAGAAGAGTGAAAGAGATAACCTACTTTGTTCTACAGGTGATGGTTCTCTGACTTCTCTCATGACCTTTTGGTCTTCTTTGGTTTGATCTTTCAATTTAGGTTATTGTATTCCGTGCAGGAGTCTACTAAATTTGTGTTTCAAATAGTTTTAAACTTCTCTGTGTATAATTTTTGTAAACATGCTTGTTCTTGCTCAGACAGGATTATTTACTGGTCTTGCTCTAGCTGTAGTACTTTCCACGTCATTTGGATCACTAGCTGAATTGTTCACTAAGGACATTGAAGTGCTACAAGTTGTCAGATCTGGGTTGTTGGTATGTCTTCCTACCTGAATTGGTGTACTCCTTTCTGATTTCTCTTTGATGCAATCTCTCTGTTTGCTACAGTTTGTTAGTGCCAGCCAACCCATCAATGCCCTAGCTTTTGTTTTTGATGGTCTCCATTATGGTGTTTCGGACTTCTCATACGCTGCCTGGTCAATGGTATGGTGCATCCCCAGATTTTTCAATTATTGTAACATTTACATATACTATTAATACAAGCACTCTATTTTGGAGATGCCCTAATTTTTTCATTGTTGTACTGTGCAGATGGTGGTTGGGGCTATTTCTTCGACATTTTTGCTGTGTGCATCTTCAGGTCTTGGCCTTCCAGGAGTTTGGTCAGGCCTGACTCTTTTTATGAGCTTGCGTATGTTGGCTGGATTTTGGAGGTATGATTTTCAAATGTAAAAGTAGTAATATTTTGTAATAGTTATATCAAAGATATGCATGATGGTGTCACCTATATGGAAATGGAAAATTATACAATATCATTTTTTAGGTCAAACAGTTGTATGTTGTATTGGGACTTGAAACTTCTCTGAGAGAGAGGAGCTGTCACCTTTCTCATTGCCTCCTTTTAACATGGCATCTCCAATTGCTTTATCTATGAATATCTCAACATTATTTCATTTATTGCCTACCAGTGTCTCTCATGATTCTGTTTCCCAATATTCAATTTATAATGCCATCAGTAATTCAGTTTTGTTTCTCTATGTATTAAACATGCCATTTCCTACTAGATTTTCTTTTTTTTGAATAACTTCGTTTTGCAATCATCAATATTTTCTGAAACATAAAGTTAAGAAACAATTACCTTCAGAAGTCACACATGTCCTGTGTGTTTGTGTGTGGTCTCGGTACGCATCCATTCATGAAGTGATGTTTCATGTTGAAGATGAATTCTATGAAGCATTGGTTTGTTTTTCATTTCTCCTTCTATAGCATATGTTCTACTTCATATATCTAAACCCGATGACCACTGCTGATAAAAATATTTTCATTCACTCTGAACCTTTTCTTCCATTTTTTTATTTCTAGGTTGGGATCAAAATCAGGCCCCTGGTGGTTCTTGCACAAGGACCTACAATCTTCAGAGGTTGGTGATTATGCATATACTAGTCTTTTTTCTCACTTTCCTCATAATATTTTACTTTGTCCTTTTTATTTTTAGATTCTAGTTGATTGTTTAGAAATGATTGCTTACCCAATCTTGAATATAGATGCTCACTCTACTGAGAAACCATAAATGGCTTGTTCTTGTAAGACCCAGAGAAAAGCATCATATGTATTTTCATAGATCAAATTAGTAAGTGAAATAGTGGGATAAATGCTCACAATTATACAAATGCAGTAAAACTCCTTGAATCAAGTCTCCATATGATCTGAATTACTTCATATTGTTTATCAAACAAAACTATTCATCATGAGTTGGGGAACATTTTGTTATACTAGTTTAGTACAACATATGAACATGATTTCCAAGGACGCAGATTTTCCTAGAATTTTGCTGTTGTATAGAAATATTGTTTAGAAATTATTTAAAAGGAACGTCTGTATATGTTGATAGCATTGTTTCCCATGCCCTCTTTCTGCAATGTAGCAGAAACAAGTTGACCTGCTTTCAGCCTAATGAATCAAGAGCCTCATGCCCTTCAGAAAATATTATTCTCAGGGGGCTTCATCCAATCCATGAATGACTGTGTGGTTAGAGAACCTGGATACCACATTAATTTTTTTTTTCTGTAATAAATAAAGGTGCTTTTGTCCCAATCTGCCTTTATATAATCTCATTCTCCGGTGGAGCACCAGCCTCCCCATTTTATTATCATCATCACCCATTGCTGTTGTTACTGATGACAAATTGTGTATGATGTTGCACATCCCATAATTGGATATACTAAGGAGCATGATCAGTAACTAGATCTATTTCTTCTTTTCCATTATGAGTCACCCATTTTTGTTCATTATTTTCCATTGTTCATATTCTTCTAACCTACATACAACTTCCAGGTTACCAGCTGAATTGTCTGATCAGAGAGACATGCGACGGATCATTGTTAAAGCAAGCCTCAGGCTAGCCTTTTTGACTTCTATCAATGAGTTTTGTTGTGATTTATCATTTCTGGTTGATCGTAATAATAATCAGGAATTACTGAGCAGAATATTAGACTATTTGGCTTTGAAACATTCATTACGCTTGCCCCCGTGTTTACAGTTTTCTTGTAATATTTGTAATCGTCAGGACCAGCCATCACCTGTTAATAATTTAAGGCCTTGCAGTTCTTTTCTTTTATTTTTTTCTTTTTTTAATCCCCAAATAGTTAGGTCCCTCCAATTGAGAGTTCTACGCTGGTATGAGGCTTAAACAATCTTTATCATGTCGGCTTGCAAATGTTTTAATGCCGTTTGCTTGTCGATTTTGGATTTGCACAAACTTGGGTGTTGAAAGGATTCATAGAATATATGATAGGGGCGAATAAGTTAAAAAAACTTGTTTGTAAAGAATTAGTGGGTATAGTTATGTCAGAATAAGTGGGCATAAATTAGTATTGGTATTCCATATCCTCTTTGAATTATGTCATCTCTTATAAATTATGGGTCTATATATATATATATATATATATATATATATATATATATAGAGTCGTGATATTATACGGTCGTGCGGTCGCGATTCACGGGCCGTCGATCACGGGTCCATCGCATCGGACGGTCGGGTGCGATTCACGTCGACCGTTGGATGCGATGGACCCGCGATCGGACGACGCACGTCGAATCCGCACGACCGCACCGACCGCACGCTATCACTCGACTATATATATATATATATATATATATATATATATATATATATAGTCGAGTGATAGCGTGCGGTCGGTGCGGTCGTGCGGATTCGACGTGCGTCGTCCGATCGCGGGTCCATCGCATCCAACGGTCGACGTGAATCGCACCCGACCGTCCGATGCGATGGACCCGCGATCGAACGATGCACGTCGAATCCGCACCGATCGCATGACCGCACGTAATCACGAGTCTATATATATATATATATATATATATATATATATATTCTTAAAATCGATAAGTTTCTTGCCACCGTCCTTTTTTTTTAGCAAAGCGTGATTATAAGTTTGAATGAAGGGTGAGGATTAGAGAGCAAAACAAAACAACATATTAGAAAGAGAATGCATCACCTTGAGGTCGAGGTGATAGCGCGATGGTTGATAAGGTATCAATTGTCGTCTCGTACACCCTAACCTCGAACTCGAAGGTCAACTATACTGAAATCATCAACTCACTTTGAGCAAACGAAACTTTTCTAGCACCGGATTAGGCAGGTTGTGCTCTCCCACATGTATGTACTGGGGGTTCATATATTAAATTATTTTTTTATATTTTATAAATATTTATGTACGTCTTATTCATCATAGCCAACTGACCCCCGAAGCATTCAAATGCTTATATGCATATAGATTACACCATCAAGTCGGTACCAACAATCACTTCATTTTACTCTCACTGAGTGATAATAATATCATTTCACTTGGCGCTTGTGCTGGACTGGGGAAGCTCCATCCGACTGATGTAGCTCTTCACAAGCGAACCATAGTAGAGTTGGTTCCCAATCTTGAGCCCAACTGTGGTCTCACCCAAGCTGGGATCCGTGTAGAGCGCGACCGGTCTCCCTTCCAGGTCCACCTCCAAAACTCCGCCATCCTGCTGACCGTTCGGCAGCTCCACGTACCTAGACATGATCACCAGGATCTTCCTCAGAAACGGGTACTTCAATATAACATCCCAGAAGAGTGTTCTCCCCTGTATTGAAACCATCAAAACATGAACAACCATCAGAACAGCTGTTCTATCAAAAGGCTAAAGTGATTTTTTTGGTTGCTCACCGTTGCCAATCCAATCCAGTATTTGCCCTCCCCGTCGTGACGTATGTTGTCTGGAAAGCCGGGGATGTTGTCGATGAAGACTTCAACTGTTTCTTTCTTCTCGCCTTTGATGTGGTACTTCATGCACCTCCTCCTACACGAATCATGATGAACAACTTTTTTATCCTCCCGGTGGGTTAGTGTTACATTAATTGTTCTATTTTAAAAAAAAATAGTAAACATCATCCATTGAAGTAAGTTAACGTAACAGCGCCCAATGAACTTATCCTTTTATTCGGAACTGAAATTGGAATCACAAAAATGGAGGAGCAGTCTCAAGAGACTTACAAGAGGGTCTCGCAGTAGAGGACAAGGTCCTGGTCGGGCGAGACAGCGACGCCATTGGCGAAGTAGAGGTCGCGGACGAGCACGCAAGTCTCCCCCGTTGTGGGGTTGAAGCTCATCAGCCGCCCGTGCGGGCGGGCCCCGAGCACGTCCTCCATGTGTTCATGCAGGCTGTACTTGTACGACGCGTCGGTGAAGTATATCGTGCCGTCCGAAGCCACATCCACGCCGTCCGTTAGACGGAACTTCACCCCCTCCGCCTCGTCCGTCAGGAGGTCCACCTTTCTGTCCTCCGTCACCTTCAACAGTCCCTGTTTATGGTATAATCTCATCTTCATTAATTAATGAAATTTTGTTTTCTTTGACTGATTGTCTATTTAGAACGGATAACAAGCTTTTATTTTTTTAAAATATACGTCAAATATATAATTTCAAGAAATTGTATGTACTGGTTTTGTAAAAAAAATGTTTTATCTAAGGAAATATATGATATATTCCTAGGCAATCAAATGATACTGCATTTGAGGTTTTAAAAACATCTTTAACAAGATACTTCATTTTAGAGGAATCAATTCCATTGTAGGGACCAACTCCGTTTTGGAAGATCAGATAACATACTATCCCAACCCAACACTTTGTTTTCATCTCCATTTTATTTTAAATAATGTTTATCTATTAAAATTTAATCTCATTGTCTTTTTTAAAAACCAAGTCATTATAAAAAAACTTGCAAAATAAATCTGAATTTTAAATAAATTAAATCAATGTAAATAATATATATATTTAAATTATTATTGTTAAAATTATTATTTTTAAATATTGACTATATATTTAATATTGCTATCAGTTTTAACGCAATGATATATTTCCAATTATACTAATTTTGTAAAAACTTAATTTGCATAACACAAACTACCGTTGTTTTAATATATATATATCACTCCAACAAGTTTAGAGGATCATCCAAATATAGAGCCCCTATTTATTAGAATATTGGTGGAGCACCACCATCCTCCAAAAATAAATGCGGTTGTTGATCCAGTTGGTACTGATTATGGATAATCATAGTGTCACTGTTTAATTACTGTTGCATGGACCATTTCCAAAATAAAAAGCCTTGACCAAATGTGTGAACTTTGAAGACCAAAAATATAAAACTAAGGTCAAGAAAAAAAATGGCCACTGCTAACAGACTCCATGGCCTTTGCAAATGTTGATCATCACATGCTCCCATTAAATTTGTTCAGGTTGGCTTTATCCTGTCAATTCCAGAACCATGCATTTAATGACAAACTATTTGTTATTTTATGCTCTTTGGTTCTTTTTTTTTGGTAGCCTATTATTTCATGATAGTCAACTGCACTTACTTGTATACCAATTTCTAGATGCTTTATAAACATTTCTGATCACACGTCAGCTGTGACATAAGTGGAGTTGGACATGTCACATGCTTCTTGGGATGCACTCTCATTTAGATCCAAAATAAATGGTCATGTCACTTTTTTTAAAATAAATAAAATATTAAAATATCCCTATATAAAAAAAGTTCTGATCGGTATCGTTCAAGATGCACGCAAACCCTTATAAGAACAAAAGAACAAACATTTTTACTACAAATGCAGACCTTCAGCTATGTTTGATTCGCGAATAAACTCGGAGTAAATTAGAATTAGTCAAAATAATTTTATTATGGATATTTGAATAACTGAAATAAATGAAAATTTATGTCAGAATTAACTAGTATGAAGTGATATATGAATATATTCATCAATTAGAATTAAGTTATTCTAGGTTATTCAAATTACAAGAATATGCAAGTTCACTGTCAAATCAATTGTCATCATCTCTTATAAATCAACTGTTATTGTTTTTTTTACTTTTCATAAATCATTATGCACACTTTATTCACATTTTATCCAAACAACAAAAAATTTATTATGAGAATAATTCAAAACACAACTAAACACAAAATCATTTTATCCTTATTTATACTAAAATAGTTATAAATAGCAGAATAATTTAATTCTTGAATCATGCATTTGTTTTTCTCTATTTTTTGTTTAAAAATAAAAATATATAAACAGGTTTTCGCAGTCTCACAAATCTACAATAAATTAAGATTTATAACATCATTAGGTAGGTTGGAAAGGGGGGGGGGTAGGTAGGTTGGAAAGGGGGGGGGGGGTGTTGGGGTAAATGTAGGGGTCAGCAACGGGCCGGGCCTGATCTTGGGCCCACGGCGGGCTTTTGAGACCAAATTTTAAATATTTTATTTCTTTTGATTTGTTAATAACACAAAATTTGATTTGAAAAAAATATTTATATCTATTAAATTTTCAGAATAAAAATATATAATGAATTAATTACTTGAAAAATAAATAACTACATTTACCTAACTAGGTTGACATCTACATAAATGTTAATAATTTGTATATTTCAACCACAATTCAAATAAAAATATATGTTATTTATTGGGTTGCCCCATGGGCCTACAGGCCAGGCCCCAGAATCAGGCCTAAGTCCGGCCCGTGAATGAGCCCGGTCCGGGCGGGCCGGGCTTTCGGGCCGCTTGCTTTTTGATGACCCCTAGGTAAATGAATATTATGTGATACATGTTATTACATAAAAATTTAATATAAACCATTTATTACACAAACCTCTTTTTTATGTATTCCCAATCAGAACGAGAGCGCATAACATTGTTTAAACTCGGTTAATTTATTGATTGAATTTCAAATAAGTTAGAGTTTAATTAATATCAATGCAGCTTTATATATCAGATCTACTAAAATATATAAAATAATACTAAAAAAAAATTAAAAGACAATTCAAAGTCAAACCTGACCCTATATGCATCGGCGATCACTAGCCGTCCATCAGGCCCGAACGCGATCCCGAGTGGCCGGCTGGCCCGACCGTCACCCCCAACGTTGGCCCAGTCCTCCACCACCATCGGCCCATCGAGCCCTCCCAGCCCGACCCGCCTGATCCAACCGTCGGAACAGCTGGTGTAGAGCCAGCCCGACCCGGCGTCGTACGCGAGGTCCTCCGGGCCGTGGACCAGCCCGTCCGCGACGCGCTCGCTGCGGCCCACTATGGCGCTGAAGTGGACCGGCACGTGGACCGAGGTATAGGTGGTGTGGGCCGGCATGGGCGCGGGGTCGAAGGGGTCGAGGTTGTAGAGGGCCACGAAGACCGCGACGGGGACTGTTAGGGCCACGAAGAGGAGGGTTTGTATGGACATGGTGGATCTCGGGCTGGGTTTTGTTGTGGGCTTCTTCTCTGTGGAGTCTGCCATTGTTGGGGGGGAAGGTTGGTTTGTTGGTTGGTTTGTTATTTTTTTGTCATGATAAAGCTTTCATATTGGGAATTTCTGATTTGGTCACTTGTTGCGGCGGTTCCTCTTCAGATTAACCGAATCCGGGGGATTTGGTTGTTTGTGCTTGTTTTTAGTGGATTTTGGTCCACCAAATCATATTTGGGGTGCCGTTATTCCCACCACCTTGTATATTAAACACAACTTAAAATACCTATATGTAATTTTTCTTTGCAAGGCATTAACCCCACTACCTATTCACTTCCCACTACCTTACAACAAAGGAATGACCAATCCCACAACCCAAATAAAAAAACATAAAGCCTATACCGTCCTTGCTTCCTCCCGGGCATTCCCATGACCGTGTCACTCCGGCGATGAAGCTCCGGCTCACTCCAACGATCGTCCAACTCCAAGTTCGGAAAACAAAGTTTATGGCCAAAATTATGTGTGAGTGTGAAAAAAAATCACATGCCATTAAATATCTTGTTGCAGAACTCATATAGAATGGATTATTTTTATGGAACAATTAACTTTGTGTATTTTCAATTGGTGCTCACAAAACTAGATCACATACCAACAAGAACAACTAGAAAATGCTCGATTACGACCAGTTTGGGCGAGAAATCTTTACAACAAAAAATCTCATCTCGACGAATTCAGTGTCGACAAACTTATCTTAGTTTGACAAAGAGTTGTCGAGCGCCAATAGACATGGTCGACACAGTGTCAGTCGAATGGAAAATAAATATTAAAAAAAAAGTGAAAATGGGTCATTTGATGGACCTCTAGTCGACTACTAGGCATGCAATTCGACAATGCCTCTGTCGCTATTCATTAAGCAGGTCGACGCTCATATAACACTCAAATCTAGAATCTCACAAACAATACATCAAACACCAAAAACTTATTATGTTTAAAACACCTACCGACATTGTTCACTAAACCCAAACCCCACAATCAACAAATTTTCATATCAAATTTCCTCTCCAGTTCGACAACATCTTTGTCGAAAGGTCGTGGTAATGCCCAACCAAAGGTATGTCGAGTTGGGACAGCAAAAAAAAAAACATCGTTATATGGGCTCTGAGAGCTCCCGAGCTTCAATGATCAATTAAAAATTCTCACTACTGCCAATGACAATGATTGATGGGGTCACGGCAGTCATGGCTACAAGGATCGATATTTTCAAGGACTCTCACTACCTCCAACGGCAAGGATCGATGGGGTCACAACAGTCACGGCGGATCAATGTCTTCTATGATAAGGGAGTCACAGCAGTAAAGGATTGATGTTTCAACGGCAAGGGAGCGACAAGCGGTGGTAGTGATCGACGGCGGTGAATGAGAGAAGAGAAAACAATAAGGGAAGAGAGAGATTTCGGTCTAACATGGGGTGGGTGGTGGGTTTGTTGTTGCAGTGTAGTTTTATTTATAAGGTTGTGGGCACGGCCGGCTCGATATATCATGTGGCCTAAGGCGATAATTTTAACTATAGTTTTTTAAATTTAATTGTTAATTGAATTACATTTATTTTAATTTTTTAATTATTAATTTTTACTTAAAAATCATTCTTCTAACCGATGCAAAATTACTAATTATGTTTTCATTTGTGAGATTTTTATTTTTATTTTCTATTATATTTTGTGTATTGCGCAACAAATTTATCTAAGAATCCTTTCTGATATTCAATTAAATTTTATATTTTTCTTTTTCTTTTTTTAAGTATTTCATACTTAGATGCATATTTTCTAGTGGACATTAAACTAAAATATAAAAAATAATCACTATTATAAATAAATTGTAAAATAACTAGAACGAAATAAAAAATGAAAAGTTGAAACAATAGAACCTGATTATCACATAGAAAAAGGCATTGTTCTTTGTTGTTGTCCACACCACATAGAACTTATTTTTAGTCCACAACAAGCAGGAAGTACAGAGAGATTTTGATATAAAAAAAATGTGAAAATAATTTTTTTTATTATAAAGAAGACATATAGTGAAGAATAAAAGAAGAGAAATGACAATTTTTTAGACTTGTCGTTTCACATCCCCTTTTTTGGAAGTCAAAAAGGCATTTAATTCTATTGGTTATGTAACTTTTTTGCTTTTTTTAAGTAAATGTTGTAAATTTATTATTTGTTATTTTTTAACCTTATCAACATTGCTATTAATTTTTAAAAAAATCATATTATTTGGTAACGTGTTAAGATATTATTGATCCATATATGGACCTATTTATAAATAAATAAAAATTATAGACTTTAATGCATTTAAGAGTCTTAGGCAACTGCCTAATTTGCCTTATAATTGAGTCGGCTATGATTGTGGGTTTGGGAAAAAATATAAAAGCAGGTGGTGTGTTTAATTAAGGGGTGGAACAAGTAAAATGGGCACCCATCATATTTTTAGTGGACTTCTTCTCGTCTTCTTTTACTTGTTTTTATATATTTTTATATTATTTAACTCCCAAATGCCGTCCGTTCACAGACATCAACGTTTCGTACTCAGAAACGTTTCATACTCGGCTAAAGAGATGTATGAAAGCATGAATATAACTTACAACACAGGCCCACATATCTGTCAACAGTCAACAGAGACTAGTTTGAAAACAAACAAATAGGTGATGGCGGGTAATTCAAGACACATTTGAATGAGACATCAATCGTGGACGGATGCACGAGGATGACAGAAGAAACCATTAATGCCATAGTAGAAAAAAAGGGACATCAGAAAAAAAATAGACATTGAAATTGAATATTAACAAAATCTAGTATAAAAAATTTTAAATATTAATAAAAACTAACACTGAACTTGATCAATATTAATTTTTAACTGGAGGCATTAGATATAGTACTTTTATCAAAATAGAAAAATGCGTCATCCTTTTATGTCCTGGGTAGGAAAAAGATGTCTCTTTGAAAAAAAAAAAAACTCTATCCTTCAAATTTTTTTAAAGATTTAATAATATCTTAACAATTAAATAAATTTTAAACCATGGATTTATATTGAGAACATGTGAAAATTTATGACACTACTCGTACGGGACTGGACAAGGGAACTGGCAGGAGCGCAGGGAGCTCACGACACGTTGCGGGTTTGTCTCGTAGCCCTTGCACGCGGGGGGGGGGGGGGGGGGGGGGGCGCTGGGAAGGGGGGGAAATGGGGGAAATGGGGCAAGTGGATATCTCATCCACTACCACTCTCTCCCCTAGTCCCTCATCCCCGAGACCTTCCCATCCCCTATAATATCTTATTTTGTTATCTTTTTTTTCTATGTATCCTCTCACCCCATTCAAATCTGTACTAACTATTTTCATAAATGAAATCAGTTGGTAGCACGAGTTTACATTTAAAAAAATAATTAAATAAACTTTCCTTATTTTTCTATTAGAAGCCCATTTCCTAAAATCTTCCATTATTTTCTCTTCTAAATCGAATATATTTTAAACCAAAATCTAAAATTTGTTCCTCTTAACCACATCTCTTATTAAAATTTAATGGCTGAGATTTATTTTTTGTTTAAAATATATAAGAGAAAAATATGAAAGATTTATTTCTTTTTATCACACCTTTGATTAAATTTTAAAGGCTGAAAATTTTTTTTGGTTTAAAATATATTCGATTGAGATAAGAGAAAATCATGGAATATTTTTAGGAAAGGATTTTTGGTAGAGAAATATAAGGAAAATTTATTTAACAAGAGAGGCGCCATATATATATATATACATGACACCTTCAGTTAAAAAAAACGTTGATCGGGTCCAGTGTTAGTTTTTGCTAATATTCAATATTTGAGGTTAGTTTTGCTAATATTCAATTTCACATACTAGTTTTGCTTAAAAAAAATCTGTTATAAAAGTAGAAGAGAAAAGGAGATCAAAACACAAGACATGGAGACCCAAGATGTATAGATGTAGAAAAATATAGTTCTTCAATAACTTTTTATCTTCTAATTCTTTTTGTCTCACCTCTCATTTTTCATGTTACACAAGTTCTCCTTTTCTAAGGTCACAATCATAATGGTAGGAAATCTCAAAAACACACCAATACACATGCACTGATAAAATACATAAAAGTCTCTCGGTGAAACATGGACAATTTTATTTTTATAAAATTATATATTTTTATTAAATAAGATATATTATTTAAAAAAAAATATTTGATATTACAAATGAGACTGTATAACATTTTTTTTTTTTGTCCCCGTGACCATAATACAACAGTTCAAAACTTATGTGTGTTAAAGATAAAGATAGATATTGGATTCGAGCCTTAACGTTGATTTATCCACCTATTTATTGATATAATTATTTAAAAGAATTTTTAGTAAGATCAAAATAAATAAATAGAAATAATCTTTTTAGCTTGACAATAAAATGAGTTAGACTCCTCCCGTATCAAAAAATTAAAAAAAAATCTCATTTATTAATTCTGTGGATGAAATTCAGCAATGACTTGAGGATGAGATGGTACAGGGAATTGACAAATGATCAGAATTGACAAGTGACCGTCACAATTTTGCAAACCATACATTTTAAAACAAGAGGAAAAAGTGAGCCTTTCATAAATACCTAAAAAACGGGAAATAGTTGTCGAAAAGAACAGACGTCCTACGCCGCGCCCATCCGCGTGCACAAACGGACATTCACAATGACACGTCCACGGCACGTCGGCACGCAAGCATACAAAATGTATCGGTCAATTTCATGCCTCGGACCAAAACTGAGAATTGCCACAAAAAGTTGCAAAATATCCCTTTTTTGATATCCATTTATGGTCCAACTGTTCAACACACTAAAAACTAGTGAAGTATATTTTAAAAATAAAATAAAATACTTATTAAGAAGTAAGAGCATCTCCAGAGAAACTAATTTAATATCTCGATGAGACCTTTCCAAGGTGGTCTCGATGAGCATCTTCAACAACGTATAGATCCTATGTAAACTATCAGCTCTGATTTTTTAGGCCTTTAATACCCCAAAACAAAAACAAAAACAAAAAATTCTGATCCACGGTTTGTTCTGTGTCCGTATTGGATCAAGGTCTGTCTAGTATTAACATGATCTGTCCACCATATGGCAGTGACTTTCCAGCACAGATCCTCGCATAAAATAAAATAATAATAAAAAAATTTCCATCCCAAATTTAAACACAGAATTGAGAGAGCTAGCAATGATAGAATTAATTTCACCAGGTACCCCCGACTAGTACAGGTACCCCCGACTAGTACAAGTCATTGAAAAGAAATTCACTAGCCCCTGTTTGCTCCGAAGAATTAACAGAGAATATGAGTGAATAATAAAGAATAACTCTTACTTGATGTTTGTTTTCTCTATATATAAGCCATAATAGCTATGTCTAAATAATTTAGGATAAGACTTAATAATTATTCTAAAATAAGACTGATTGATTTTCAAAACTTCTTTATGTCAATAGATAAAATATCATTTATGTTATTTTAACAAATTTATCTCACCTAACAATCTCACACACATTTTAAAAATCGTCACATCTATTAAATCAATCATACAACTCTCACACTTATTCAAATGTATAATTGTTATTTATAAAATTATAAACTCTTATACATCTCTTATCCATCACTTATCATTCCTTTATCCAAGATGAGTTAAACAACAAAAATGTTATTTTTATGTTTCCTAATGAGAATAAAAAAAAGATAATTAAACAAAAATTTATTTATTCAACATAGATTGTTATCTATCCTGATATAGATATAGCTATGAGGGGCTAATAAGCTTATGTCACACACTACTCACACCCCATACGGGCCCAGAGGAACAACACAATTTGATGAGCAACCCGATGCATCATGTGAAAGTTAAAGCATCCCAAATTTAACAGTCATCGTTATAACTGAATTCGAATTCAAGTGTCAAGACTTTAAAAAGGAACAGCAAACAAAAATTGCCAAAGTGGCTTATTAGATGGCAGAATTGATCAGGTATTTCATAATCATTGTTTTCTTCAAATAGTATTAAACAAAACATTCCTTGAAAAGTAATCACCCGCAAAAAAACACTGGTTGAGAATGAAAGTTGCACTTCAATCAATCCATCCATATTTTAAAATGATCTATATGAAAAGAAAAAAACAATCTTCACTATCTATGCTTTAAAGAAGACTCACCGGAAAAACATGTAACTCGTCAATTGTTGTCAAAACCGCATTCCCTGGTGAACTGGGACATATATACAAAACCGAGATCCCTTTGAGAGAGTGCCTATTTCAGCCACTGCCATTCTCTTCTTCCAAATCTCATCTGATGTGAATCCTCTTGGAAAACTTGGATGGGCTCTTCAAATATGACAACACGTCCTCGTGGTCGCAACAACCACATTTATCTCTCACAAATCAGGGTATCTTGAACAACTTCTTCAGCTTTACTACCAATTGCCACTCTTCAAGGGTTAGATCCTCCTACAACACCAAACCAAACCTTAATTTCATTCATTCAAAGCATGCTAAAGTCCTAAAACTTTGGAAATTGCGTCTTTAGGTGCTAAATGTGGCGCATATAAGTATGCATGCACCCATTAGAAATTCTGCAAAGGCCCAATTTGGATAAATTCCATCAGATGATAAGATGAGTTTTCTCAAACACATTACCCTATAATTTGTTTTTAGAACATCAATAGACTTCCTCGAGATATGGCTGACAAGCTCATCATCAATCTCGAAGTGTCTACCAAACATTTTCTGCTGTTCTTCTGAATTGCTGCCCAAAATCTGCAGGAACAGACAATAATCAGAAAATTAGCTACGTTATGCAAATCAACATGAACATCTGGACCCTGACATTCACTCTCTACCTTTATGGCCACTTTCTGACCCTTCTTAGCCACATCAACATGCTTGTGATTAATCTCGATTGATGCTATTCGTCCTATGTCGATAAAATCTCTAGAAGGGATACAGATAAGAGTGCCCACCTGCCATATGATTGGATAAAAAATCTAAGACTTAGGAATGGATAAAATATAAAATGTTTGACAAGATACACAGGGCACAGTACCTTGGCAATGCCTTCAACAACATCAACACCCAAAACAATGGGGTCCTTCTTGTTAAATATACAGTTCGGCATAATTTTGAGCACGCAAGGGAAGACAGCTTCTTCAGCAGCATCTTTCTTCTTTTCTTCCTTGAGATTGTCGATGTATGCCTTGAATTGGTCAAACAAGTGATAGATAATATCTGCAATGAATATCTTTACACCTGTCTCCTCCGCAAGCTCCCGAGCTTCAGGTGTCACTTTAACGTCAAATGCCAAGATAGCAGCATATTCTTTGTTCCTTTCAAGCATGACACTGGCCTTCATAACATCCTTCTTGTGCACTGGACCGATGTTAATACCACTCACGGGGATGTTCACTTCGGGGGTTTTTAAGAATTCCAGCAGTGCTTCCAAAGAACCAAGGGTAGATGCTTGCACGCACACACCATCCCCACTCTTGTCAATCCGGCTCATCACACTCTTCATATCCTGCATTGCTGTTTCCTTGACATCCTCCACATCATCATCCGGGCCTACTACATACAGAGCTGTACCAGCAACAGCTTGTTCAAGGCCCTGTAAACAAACAAAATTGTGTTTCAAATACAGTCCCGAACATCTAAGAGCGACAATGTATATGAAAAACTGATCTTACCTGTGCGGTGATCTTTATTCCTTGTGCAGCCTTCAGCTCTTTATGGTGCTGATATGATCCCTATATTTGTAATATGAAAACTCATCAACTAGTGCACTAACCAGAACAACTGTAGTAAATAATAGAAACAGCATTCATAAAATTGCCCAACTCCAACACAAACCACAACTTGATACAGTCTAACTATAAAAGGAAATGGAAGTAGCAGCAAAACAAATCCACATACAACTTATGCATAGGACAGTTTCATATCTAACAACTGTCTACAACATTAGAAGCCATTTGCTTTGTATCAAATGGAATCAAACGATCTAAAACATATACCGAAGCCGAGCCATTATTTTAGCACTAAAGAGATGAATTAGAAAAAATTCAACATTACATAAATAAAAATAATGGAGGCTGCAAAAAAGGAAATCATGCACATCAACATGTCAAACCATTAGTCTTTATATATAGGTAAGTTGTATTCAAATCCAAGATGTCTTGGTTGCAAACATAATTCCAACCATTATGCATCCAAATCCTCCCAAAACTATTAGCTGATTACAAAGATTTAGTTTTTGAAACAGAATCAATTACAAACGAGTCATTGAAGGCAATTAAGCCTGTGAAAGCAACCAATTTATGGTGATTTAAGTAGTGGAAATGATGCAAATGCCAGGAAAGTAATTAATGAATCACATATACTGATTTTGTGTCTCCCAAACACCATTGAAGACTTTTGACATTACAGAAACCAGAAAGGCTCAGTCAACTTTTTTTTTCTTGTCGTTGTGTGTTCCATCTGTTAACATTTCTTAAATATGAATGTCATGTTCTTAGGAAATTTAAAATGAAATATAATAAAGCAGAGTTTTCCCAGGTCAAACATAAATTGGATCCTTATAAAAATTTCCCTAGTATTCCAAGTAAAAAACCAATAGTTTCCTCTATTGAAGAAATCAACTTAACAAGGAAAAAATAAATCACTTAAATAACGCTCCATGTTTTGCTTCTTTCTGCCTGTAATCGAGTATATAAAATGTTTATAAGTTTTCGTACAGCTTTGATATCCCTAGGTATGTTTGAAATCGACAAGCCACAACAGAGATGTACTGACAAATGGAAAGAGGATCTACACGAGTGATCATACAAACATCAGCAATCCAGAATATGTGCTGGAATCAATCTAGCAGAAGGTTCTCAATATTAATTCCTAATAAGATGAGGTGTGCTGCCAAAATTTGGCAGATGGACTGGTATCACCAATTACCATGTTGAAAAGATAGATGTACTGTACTTGGCATGGAACCCAATCAATTATGCATGTAGGTGCAACATTTGAGTACAATATGGATAATATATCATAATGAGTATACATCAAAAACGGGGAACAGGTATAGAGTATGTTTTTTTTTAACATAACAGTCAAATGGACTTGGCTATGTTTCGGGTAGAAGACCTAATTACAAATTCAACATAGTCATGGGGATTGAACAGATGGCATCAAAAATACAATAAATGAATAACTTAATTGTTCATTCAGAACCAAGCTCAGCTAACATCTATGAATCCGAAGTCCAATAAAAATATAGATACAATTATACGTTTTACATAAAAATAAAGATAAAGGTAAAAATAAAAGATCTTCAACTCAAGCAGATATAAATAAAAATTAACATGACAACATGACATGAAGCAGTGGCAACTCCAGAAATTTTTATAGATTAGGTCATTTTAAAAAATAAATTTCACATAATTTTCAAAAAATCTACTTTTATATGTAATATTTTTATGGAAGAGAAAGAGAGATGATTTAGATCTACGGTTATTAGGGTAATACCGTGTAATTTGGGGGGGGGGGGTAGAGGATAAGCGGTGTTTTAAAACCTGACCAGGCAGTTGAACCGGTTAAACTTTCACCCGCTTTGAATTTTGAAACCGGTTAAATTTTACACTAAAAACCCAATAATATAAAAAACCGGTAAAACCCAATCAACTCACCAGTTGAACCGACGGTTTTTGTGAATCGGCACGGGTTGATTAAACCGATTTGTTCTTATTCATAGAAATTGTGATTAATTATTTGATAAAATATGAAATCAAATAAAAAGTTTAGATTTTATATACTCAAATCATGTTATGGTGTTAAAGAAAAATTTTATGCAAAGTTTTCCTAAAATATTTCATATTTTTATGTAGTGTTGATAATTAATATATTTATTAAATTGTAATTATGTCACGGTTCAAATCTGGTTGACCCAACGGTTGAACCAGTGACCTTTGATCCGATGATTTTTCTGGTTCATTGAACGGTTTGATTTTTAAAACATTGGTTTAAGTACAAAATCTGGGTCGAGAGGGTCAATTGGTGGGTTGATGGGGTCACTGGTGGGCTGGGTTGCCATGGTTTGAAAGATAGTTTAGTTTTTTTATAAAAAAAATGTGACGGGGTCAATTGACCCCACCACATTACGTGGTGCCACCCATGACATAAAGCATAAGCAAGTAAGGATCCAAGCAATGAGTTACTCACCTTCACACGCAACTCCTTCATTGGGTGTGGAGTCAACAGAGCGCGTATATTGGTCACAATGGGTCCCTAATCCAAAAAATGGAACTGCGTTAAGGAGACACAACACAACAAATGCCATCACAATCACACAATGAAAAAGAATATCAATGGGATTACCTGCATTCCACAAACCACTATTTGATCTCCTTCATGAAGTACGCCATTAACTAAAACGACATCAATAGTTGTCCCAAGGCCTTCAATCACTTTGACCTCCAAGACAGTGCACTGCAGACAAATTCCATTGTTTTTTTAAAAAACCAATGTTATGATTGAGTCTATTCTTCTATTTGACGACATAAAGACCTTAGACTGCCCCCCACCAATAAACGATACAACAAAATTTTTAAAAATTGGACAAATCAGTTTTTATGATTTGGGGGAACCCACATCGATTTAACAAGGATTATAAGTCCAATAAGAAGAGTTCCTGGAAGAAAAAAAAAGTAGGGAAAATGTATTGAGAATTGAATTAAGAAGAATGTAGGAAACCTGCAATTCTTTATGGAATGTAAGTTTCTCCACCATAGTTCTCTGTGCCCATTGCACTAACAACAAGAGAAGATCCGGAATGCCCTCACCACTGTAAAAGACGAGCATTATAACTCAAATTAAAGTAACATAAGCAAAATTTCCCATACAATAAAGCACTATGAAAAAGTAGGGTATGAAGCCTGTACCTGATTGCACTTGTAGGAACTATGCTGGAAGTTTCTCCCATCTCTTTATTTTTATAGTACAACTCAGTATTCAAGCCCTGCTCCATAAACTCTGTGATGATCTGGAAAAAAACCAAAATATTCTCTTACTTGAGATTCAACTCAATATCTCCACATGGGGAAAAGAGGGCAAATAGACAACAGGTACACAGACCTTGCTGACCCTCATCTTGAACTCATTTTGAACATCTTTAGACTGCTCTTTCATTGCTGTCAAAATAGGTGCATTCCGGCAGGTCTTCCACCCATACAACCTATCCACCTTATTCAATGCAACAATAAATTCCGTGTTCCGGTTCTTGAGGAGGTTAATCGACTCTTTTGTCTGTGGCTCAAGACCATGCATGATATCAACAACCAAGATAGCAATGTCACACAAACCGGACCCTCTTGATCGCAAATTCGTAAAGGACTCATGACCAGGGGTATCAATGACAAGCAAACCAGGAACCTTCAACTTCGCATCCGCCTTCAGCTGCTTTGTCCTCTCTCTTATGTTTTCCATCGGGAAATAAGTAGCACCTATCTGTTGGGTAATACCTCCTGCCTCACCCTCCTGAACATTAGTTCCCCGAATACAATCCAAGAGCTTGGTCTTACCCGTATCAACGTGTCCAAGAATGCAACAGATTGGCGAACGGAGATCACTCTCGCTCTTCTGTGAGATATCCTCAGGTGCTGCTCCCTTCTTCTTGCCCCCCTTAGCTTCAGCTTCTAACTTGGCCTCCTTTTCCCCTTTCAAATGTGGTGGATGAGAAGCGCGGCCTTCTTAGCAGCAGGCTTTGCAGGAACAGCAGCAGAGCACTTCAGGGTTTCCTCGGGACTACTGGTTGGGGGAGGCGATTTCTTCTTAGGCTCCGGCCGCACTTTCTCGTCCTCTTTCTTGTCCTCCTCATCGCCAAAAGTGCTTGTGCCATGCAACCCAACATCAACATCGTCCCAGCTCTTCTCATCCCAATTCTCCTCCTCTTCCTCCTCCTCCACCTCCATAACTTCCTCCTTTTCCTCTCCACCATCCAATTCCAGCTGCTCCTCCATCCCCATTTCCTCGACCTGCCCCTCCTCCTCCACTTCCTCCTCTTGTGTCACAGACTCGGTTTCATGTTGTGCCTCCTCCGCCACCTTCGCATTAGACCTCGACTTCCTCGTCTCATACTTTGGCCGCTTCTTGACATCCCCATCAGCAATCGGAATCTCCACCCCACTCGCGAGGAACTGATTCCTCATCATCGCGCGCCGCCTCTCCTCCTCCTTCTGCTTCCCAGTCAAGATCTTCCCCTCCTGCTTCTTCTTCAGGCGCTTCTCCTTCTCCCTCTCCTTCCTCCTCCTCTTCTCTTCCTCCTTCCGCCGCTCCTCCTCCTCCTGCCTCAACCTCTCTTCCTCCTCTTTCCTCAGCCTCTCCTCCTCCTCCTTCCTTGCCCTCTCCTCCGCCTCCTTCCGCCTCGCCATTGCCTCTTGCATCTCCCTCACATGCTTCGGAAGCTTTTTATTATCCACTCCCACCTTCACCGCCACCTCCTCTTTTCCATCCTTCGCCTCTGCAGCGGCAGCCTTCTTCTCTTTCTCCTTCTCCTTCTTCTTCTGCTTCTTCTTTGCAGCAGCCGACTTCGGTCCTCCTCCTCCTCCTCCCACATCTTCTTCATTGACCTCCGCCGATTCCAGCTTCTCATGCTCCGCTGGAATTACCGGGTCCTCCACATGTAGAGGTGTCGCAGGCGGAGGGACAGAAGAAGCCTGCGCAGACGGGCCCTCTCCGAGCTCCGCAAGGATCTTCTCCAGGTCATCCTCCTCCTGCACAGTCCTCCCGCTCTTCTTCTTCTTCTTCTTTTGCTTCTTCGAGGCATCCACCGCTTCCTCAGCCGCGGCATCCCTGGAATCCTCTTTGGGCTGCATCGACTTGAGTTCGGGCTCCGGCTCGGGATCTACTGAGTCGGGTTCATCGTTTCCCTCTTCGGAGAGGGCACTCAAGACTCTCGTGAAGGCGCTTTGGCTCTTCTTGGACTTCGAGGACTTCTTCTTGCCCGAGAAGACGAGCTGGATCTCCTCGTCAACGTCGTGCTCAGCCTCCACTGATCGGGCAGGATCCATGGCCTCATCCGTGGTGGCGACGGCCGTGTTTTTCTGCTGCTTCTTCGAACCCTTCTTGTTCTTCTTGGCGGGAACCGCAGATGTCGAGTCTTCGTCGTTAATGGAGGGGTCGATTCCATTGGGATTCTCGTCGGGGAGAGCGTACTCGTCGTCGTCTACGGCGACGGGCTTCTTCTTCCCCATCTCAAACTAATGGAGGTCTCTCTCTCACTTCAACCAGACTCGATCGGGAACGGAAAAAAATACAAAAAAAAAAAATCCACAATTTATCGAAATTCAATCTAATATAAAAATAATGAAAGGCTGATCGATCGGCTCAGACACTCAGAACGCCCTAAGAAACACAGGTAAACCCTAGAACGAAACGAAATCGCAAACCTCATATGCCGAGGAAGCTAAGAACAATGGAGCTTCTCGAAACTCGAAAGTGTGACTGCACCATTTGATCAATGGAAGTGTTAAAGGAATGTTAAATGTGGACCCCACCTATCATATTTTTTTTTTTAATCTGTTCGTCTCAAAAAAATATTATTTTGGGTGAGTAGAGAGATTTGTTGAGTGATTTTGAGAGCAGAGACAGAGAGTGACGTTAAGAATTTTATCTTGTTTAAGAACATTAGAGATGCTCTTATAAGATGGGATGAGCTACAGTACGTCCGATCAATTATCTCATGTGATTGAAATACAAATTAAAAATAAAAACATAAAAAAATAAAAAACAAAATCTAAATATAAATTTACATAAAAACAATAATATTTTTATTTTATAAATTATACTAATTTATTTTAAATATTTATTCCATTTATTAAAATACGGACAACTTTCTATTTTTTTTTTTTTTTTTACACAACATTAAAATGTCCTCCGTTTGACCGTTTCCATACCATAATACGGTATCCCAGGGAAAAATGCATATCACCCCCTGAAAGTCTGACAATTTCCACGTAGACTCTTCATATTTCTGAAAATCCATATAACCCCCTGATTTTTATTTTTATATTGGTTAAGCAACTTGGCCCCTGAATCAAATATCCGTTTATTATTAAAGATTATTCTTATATATTTTTAAAAAACGTGAAATTTATCAAAAATTAAAAATGATCTCTAAAATAAACTAAAATACCTATGATCACAAAATATTGAATGACCAATTAATCCTCCCCAAAGGTCATATTCTCAACCGTTTGGAACTTGAGGCTTTAAATCCCCCTCTAATCTGAAAAAAAACATTGAATATCATTGTTATTCACTCTCTCTCCTTCATTTGCTTTTATATATTTCTTTTCAGTTCATTATTGCACAGTTTTTTATTTTAATTATGTTCAATCTACAAACTACATTGAATCTTCTACTGCTAAACCTACTTCTCATCAACCGCAAATTTGCAATAAATAAATAAAAATCCATCAAAACTGATAGCAAAAACACAGTGTCTACATGTTTGAATTTGTAAATTCAGTCCAGCAAACATGACATCCAAACCCACCAAATCATAACAATAACAGCAATAATAAAAATAAGAATAGCAGAACCAGGAGTTCCACAAAAAAAAAACACAGAAGTCATAAAAAAAAATTTATGACCCCTGATTGGACCGCAAGGTCCGCAAGGACGCGTTCATGAGAATGAAAAATGGGAAAGTGCAGTGTTCTTTTTAGCTTTTGATGAAGGGGTATTTTTAGACATTTCGTCGTGTAAGTTTAAGTTGACCTTATATAGTTACACCAGAGTAACAGTTAGGCCTGTTAACGGGTCGGGTCTAGGGGTACAACTCGAGCAGGTTCAGGTTGGATTTAACTTTAACTCACATTGTAGAGAGTCCAACTCAAACCCAAGCCCGAACCCGACCTCAACCCGAAGGGTTCAACCTGAACCTGAACCCGACCTCAACTCGCGGGTTCGGATCGGGTCGGGTTCGGGTTTAACACCTAAAATATCATAAAAAAATATTTAATAAACAACACAATAAACTCTAATTAATTATTAATTAAACCTTTTATACAAATAATTAAAAGTGAATATCTATGATAAATTAACTCGAACACAACAAACATAGTGATACTCTAATTTGTATAATTGTTTATTATGTTTTATGAATTTAGGGTTTTAGATATAGGTATATTGTTATGACAGCATAACATTTGTTAACATGTGGGTCGGGTTCAGGTTGAGCCCGCAGGTTGAACCCCCCAACCTGAACCGACCTAAATTGGGTTCGAGTTAGTTCGGGTTCGGGTCAGGTTGAATCTGACAGAGAAAAACTCCAACCCAAACCCGCCCATGAACCGGGTTGGGTTGAGTTCAACCGGCCCAAGTTGCACCCCTAGCCGGGTCTGGGTCATGGGTCCTGGGACCCGATTACATGTATATTATATCCGACCCGATTTGGACCTGACCCGGTGGACCCGAACATAAAAACAAATCGACTCCGGGTCCACCCCGCTCCAACCCGTTGAAATCGAGATCTTACCGTTTTATTAATATATACTTATATGTTATAAGACTATTAGTATTAGTTGACCCATAATTTTATTTTTTATTTATCAAGTTACAAGAATAAGTATTTATTATTTACTTTGTAACACAAATAACCATAAACTCTCCCTTTTAGTTCATTGTTTATATTGTTTACATTTCTGTTTACATTAAATGCTGTTTAGTAATTCATTCACCTCTTTTGAATTGTACAAAAATATATTCAAACATAGTATTAAGACATCAGTTTAGAAAGTTCAATATTAATTAATGCTTTATTATAAATTTTTCCTAATAGAATGATAAGACAAACAAATTCATGAGTTTGAAATTTTTTATTTTAACAACTATCATCGGGTCGGGTCCGACACGGGTTCGACAGGTCCTGGTCCGGGTCCATATTTTCAAGGACCCATCGGATCTTGGGTTGGACCCGGACCCGGACCCGCAGGGTCCTACCACGGGTTGGGTCTAGGTCCACCCCGACCAAACCCGGACCCAACCTGTTGACAGGTCTAATAACATTAGGTCAATACATGAATTAACCGAAAAATTATATAGTTACATGGATTTTTAGAAAAATGAGGGTTCATATAGATATTGATAAATATTTAGGGGTTACATGCATTTTTTCCCTAAATCATATCATATTACCTTGTAGTAAAAAAATTAGAAAAAATTAATTAGGGTCACTATGTCACCCGTTTATTATTTTTAGGTCTTTAAAAATTTTTAAGTTTTTTTTATGTCCATAAGGTGGTAAAAAAATATTTTTAAGTCCCTCCAACCGTATGTTATTCAAATTATCAAAAATGTCATCTTCCAATTATACAAAGATTAACAATGCATTGTGGAGTATTAACAATGTACTGAAAATACTTAACAATGTATCAGAGAGTATTTACAATATACTAAAATAATTAAACGGGATGCGTTTAATGCGAAAGTTAACGATGTATTGGAGAGTGTTAACAGTGTATTGGATATATTTAACAATGTATTTAAAAATTGTTAACAGTGTATTAAAATAATTGGATGGAGAGATTTTCAATATTTTTTAATAACATTCAGCTGAAAGAACCTAATGATAAATTTTTATTATTTTCCCCCGTTTGTGTAACGGAATAAGGGAGTATAAGGGTAGTATAAGAATAGATAGGAAAAATAGTTGTTTGTTTGAAGGGTATAACTTGGTATTACTAAGTCAGTTTAAATGAGTATAAGAGAGTATAACAATTCTAAGCAACCCCAAGGATAAGCTATACTCACCTTATCTATTCCCATGGACCCACATGTCAAATCAATTTTTTTACACTTTATTTATATTTTATTCTTTATCAAACAAACAACTCAACCTTTATTTTTACGTTTTTCAATGAGAATAAAAAAAATACAACCAAACAGAAAATCTTTTATTCTTGTAGAATTGTTATCTATACTGGTATAATTATCTATCCAAAATAACTCAATTCCACTCTCCAAACGGGGGGTTAGGGATTTAAAAAAAATTAAACAACTATGAGGACTTAAAAATAATAGACGACTCTACGTATCCACACAAGGCTCATCTATCCCCACCCGTGTAATTGCTGATCCCCCAACCCTTAAAAAAAAAAGAAAAACCAAATTTATTTTGTTTTGGAAACAATTAACCCCACCAACCTTCATCGAAATCCGCTCTCTTCTCTGCAACCAAAACCCAAAACAAGATCTGAAAGCATAGTTCCCCGACCTCCTTCTCCAAAGCAACAAAACCTAGTTTCAAGATTAGATTTCTCAAGAAAAAAAATCTGAAGAAAGAATAGAAACCCTAAAAAAAACCCTCTTTGAAACTGAACCTCGATTTTCTATGGAATCCGGCCTCATCATCCTCCATTAATTTCTCCGAGCTCTGAGCGGTGATCAACTCCACCGCCGCCTCTGACTCCGTCTCAAGGCCCCGAAAGCCTTCTTTCTGAAACAAATGTTCCCCGTCTCTTCTTCCTCCATCTCGACCTCCTTCGGTCCGGTCCAAGGCTCCCCCGCCTCTACCAGTTCAACCGCCGGTTTGATCGGAAATGGGGACGGTCTTGATCGGCAGGAGGGAGAAACAATGAGAGGGTGGGTTTAGAATTTGATAGGTTTGGAATATAAAAGTTGGTGGGTGAAGAGATAACAAAATTTTAGGGTGGGGTGTTCAATAAGGTGGGGGGATCAGAAAAAATGGAGGTGGGACTAGTCGACCATTCACATAACCTGTGACAGCTTGGCCGACACGCCATTTAACGTTGGCATATAAATGAAAAACCACTTCTCTGTAATATGAGCCGCGTATCTCGCTAGGGTTTTCGTAAAACCCTACTTAATTTCGAATCGATATTCGGTCTGATTTTCATTCTCAAACGACCTCGAATCGGGTTCTTGAGCGGTCTTTGATTGCGAAGTTTTCATGGCGCTTCATCAACATTGAAAGGTAATTTTACTACTTTTTTC
Source organism: Acorus calamus (assembly GCA_030737845.1). Classification (NCBI taxonomy): domain Eukaryota; kingdom Viridiplantae; phylum Streptophyta; class Magnoliopsida; order Acorales; family Acoraceae; genus Acorus; species Acorus calamus. The sequence continues at coordinate 2,706,838 of CM060858.1, read as the reverse complement.
ATTGGTTTCGGTTTTGCAGGGTTTGGTTTCTGTTTCTGATGTGTTCCAGCTTCTCCAAACGTGTTCTAGCTCATCAATTTATTCAAATTTCCATTGCTTTTTTTGTCAATAAATCCCGTTTTAGTTTTTGTTCCTTTTTTTGTTTTCGATTTTGCCTGCATATTATATTATATATATATATATATATATATATATATATATATATATATATGGTCGCGATTACGTGCGGTGTGCGGTCGGTGCGGTTTACGACGTGGGCCGTTCGATCGCGGGTCCATCGCATCCAACGGTCGACGTGAATCGCACCCGACCGTCCGATGCGATGGACCCGTGATCGACGGCCCGTGATCGCGCACCGCACCGACCGTAAACCGCATGTAATCGGCTCCCATATATATATATATATATATTTATATATATATATATCGCGCACCGCACCGACCGTAAACCGCATGTAATCGGCTCCCATATATATATATATATATAATATGTAAGTCCCCTATGTGATTGTTTTCAACGGATCCGACGGTGACGATCCGGGTGACCCTAACAACACAAAACCCCCAAACTCCTCTCTATCACCACCCATGCAAATTTTGATATTTCAGTCGATCTGTTTCTCGAATCTAAGGTTTTGGATTTTGCATATTGATATATATGTTCGATTTTATATAGAAGGTTTTCTGTGAATTTTTTTTAGTGAATGTTATTTGTGAATGTTTATGTAACTTCGATTGATATAAGGTGATTGTTTATTTGGAGTTATAGATGTTTATTTTTTAGTTGTTTATATGCATATCTAGATTGATACAAGGCTGGTGTTTGTTTAAAATGTTCAAGTTTAAAATGTTAGTTCTGATGAATGTTATTGACGCGAGGTTGACATTTATATGAGATATCTTTGAAGAAGTAAATTCACGAAGGGAAGCACCTTTTATTGCATTTCAGTGGAAATATAATGCCAAATTACGCTCTTTTATAATTTAGAAAATTCATGATATTAATATCTTTTGATCTTTTGTTGTTTCAACCATGGTACGAAGATAAACATGACTAATTTCATTGATATTTTACTACCATGCAGTGTTCCTTTGATTCCATCAAACCATTAAATTTAACTTTTACAAAGTTATTTAACAATGTGTTAACATTTAACAATAAGCTATCAGATGTAATTTATGTGTCATTTCAATAATGAGCTTTTCAAGCTATCTTGTGATTTTAGTAATGAATGTATCAAGCAATATGCATAAACAAGTCATGATGAACGCCCAAGTCAAACTGTGTAAGAATATTTCTTTGAATATAGATACATAAAAAGATTATTTTTTTCATGCATCTCCATGAAAATGCTTCATGGAAGAATTTCTTTCATGTGGGAAGAATATTTCTTTGAACAGATATATAAAGAGATGATTCTTTCATGTGTTTTCATGGAAGAATATTGCTTTTCATCCTATATATATAACTGCTCACAAGCCACATTCAATATAGATTTATTTCTTTAATTCTCTTCAGGTGACAAATCACCTCATTCTAAATTCTACTTTTTATATTGTTCACATACATTTTTCTCATTCTCACATGTTATCATAAAACATAAGCTAAATGTAAATTCACTAAATTGAATCATGTCTATTGGATTTATTATTCTTCCATCATAGACCACATGTTTCATTGAAAAAAAAATTTCCCTAAAAATTGGTAGGAGCTTTTATTTGTAGATAAAAGCCTCGAACAAGAGGAGATGTGGGATCGCCAAACCAAAAAATAAAAAAAATAAAAATCTAATTAGGGGAAATCTCCCAATCAAGTAAAATTACAACACTAACTCCTCCCAAACCATGAAGGACCCATAATAGATGAAGGATTTTCCTCTTGAATAATCATCTTCACCCAATCTCTAAGCGTATATCATTTTTTTTGTTTTGAGTATCAATTTATAATTTTGTTCTGCAGCGCTACTCTCAGAATTATTATTATTTTATTATGAGGAGAAACTTGATTTTGGATCAGCATATATAATTCATTGATGAGATGATGCATTTAAATGATCATTCCTCCATATTGTTCAGCATTCTTGACATATCTGTTTGATAGAAATTGTCTATTAATTTATGTTGCGCAACTATACAAGGGATTCATAGTAATTGCTGAGTCCAATTTTAAGTAAATGTTGTGCTCAATCTTAAACATTCACAATATTTTTTCTATTCCTTTTGTTCTCCATCAATCTAGACATATTTATATTGATGTGTAACTTAGCTTCCATTGAATAGATGTTTTTCTTCAATACATTTTCATAAACAAATCTATACATGTTTATTGAACTTGAACATACATTATCTCCATTATACACCACTTGCATGAAACAGAACTAGTATATTAGTAATGAAGATGCTATATTTGTAAAAATTAAAGATTAAAATATCGTATTCCTGTTTTTTTTTAGTATTTTGGTAAGTGAATATTTAAAATTTGATAATTTCTAATTTTTTGGGTAATTGTCAGTTGGAACTCTCCTTAAAATCACTGAAGGTAAACATACACGGAAATCCCAAGTGTGTCCTCATTTTCTGTCACCAATTTTACCCCTCCCCTCTCTCTCGCAGAGCTTCTGCAAAAAAAAAAATGGTGAAGAGATGTCTGTTGTTTGAATCATCATCATCAGAAAACGAAGAAGAAAAAGAGGGCAGTGTAGAGAAGGTGAAGCATAAGATCACTGACCACAAGGCGGTGGCGGAGGAGGAGGATGAGGAGGAGGAGTCGGATGACGACAGCGATGTATCTTTTAAGATCATCTATCGAACGGATGTGGCGGAGGAAAAAGAGGTATCTTCCCCTCCACCGTCGCCATCGCCGCCACCGAAGAAGAAGAAGCGAGTGGTGAAGGCGACGGCGACGCCGACGCCGAAGAAGCGGAGGGGGATATTGAAGTGTCAGGTGGAAGGTTGTGAGGAGGACATCTCAGGATCCAAGGCGTACTACAGGAATCACAAGATTTGCGAGGGCCACTACAAGGCTCCCGTCGTCAGGGTTGGCGGCGTCCAGGAGCGGTTCTGCCAACGATGTACCAGGTTAAAGATGTTGTCTTGTAGTCTCTGCTAACATGATTTGAATAGTTATATAGCTCTTCTGTTGATTTTTTTAGTTATTTCCATGCCTACTTGGTAGAGTTCAGCATGTTCAATTTTTCAGGTGATGTGAGTCCTCCTTGATAATTGATATTTCTGCAAGCCTTCATGTGTGCAATTTGATTATCATCCAGGTTAAAGTATCCATCTTGTAAAAAAGAAAGGAAATTAAAAGAGGTTCCGCATAGCTAGACACCCAAAAAAACTCTTGATACTGCTAAATGGGGAATCTTGACTCCTGAAATAGTGATTAGCAGTTTAGCACTTGGTACTATCAAACTTGTTATACATTTTAGAATTTATGTATGTTGTCATTGAAATCATTCTTTGTTGTCCTTGTTTTGAGGGTTATTATTGTAGTGACATTATGTAAGTTTTATTTATGAACACATTTTATTGTACTGGTATGGCGATTGATTGAGCAATGAAGTCTTGATTGGTCAAGTAAAATCTTAAAAGATCAGTTTTTGGTGGGCATGGGTTTGAGAGTGATCTTTGGGGATGATATCATACATATGGGTCTTGACTGAAAGTTCAGAATGATGAGTATGGCTAGGTACTGCTTAGTATCTACATATATGGTTCATGACTTTACTTTCTGAGATTGTAGCCATAGCAGGATTGAGGGCTTCTGTTCTTTTTTAGTTGATTAATTTTTCACAATTGCTCAAGCAGTTGAATTCTGTTAAGTATTGGGAAAGAATGTACTTTTTTTTGTTGCTTTGATTTAGGAATAATACCATGGAATCTTGACCTCTTGTGATTTAAGCCTCCCCATATGCAATTTTGCTGACAACCGGAAAGAAAAGATTGGGAATCTTGAAAACAATTAATCAAGTAGCTGTAATTCATGATTCTAGAAACCACAAGTTGTGCTCCAAGTGGTATAATCAGATGCAAATTGCAATCGCTGATTTCTTGTGCTGGTAAAACTATTGGGTGTGGTGCATCCAGGGGGCCTGATAGGCTGACAAGATCAGTTGGGGATTATTTAGTTTTTAAAGCAGGTTGACTTGCTGTCACTCATTGAATGGTTAAATGTCTAGATATAGTTTTACTGTTCCCTATCTCTGTTGAAGTAGACATCCAATTTTGGCTCATTTGTTACGCCTGAACACCCTTTTTTGAGTGACACATGTTTGGAAACCCTGGATGACATGATTACCTGCGAACTCATTGCATCAGGTAAGTCTTGGGTACTCAAACTTAAGTCCTATGGGGAACAAACCATGGCGCTAGCCAAAGAGCCAAACCCATATTTGTTCTTTCATATTTCAGTAAAGGATGGAATAGTTCCGTTGATGTTCCAATCATAAGTTATTTGTAATTTAAATTTTAAGTTCCAAGTGTTCCATCAATTTTTTTTAAAAATGCCAGGTCAAACAAGGAAACAAATTTCTCCAGTTGATAAATGCTATTTAGTCAGTTACACTTTGATTAGTGACCTCAGAATCAATGTTCAGTTTTTTTTTTGTGCTCAGATTGATATCAGAATCAGACAAATTTCTGTGAGCCATCTTTTACAGAAAATTGCAAAACGCTTCCCTTGCCCTTCTGGCATTATATTTTGGTGGAAGATTCGTCATACAGGATATGAAGTAATGGGAATCATGATCTGTATGGATGCCAGTTTTTTTTTTCTCTTAGCGAGTATTATCTACTGGTTAACATAGTTGTGTAGGTTCACTATTTTATACTTTGTTCTCTGATATATATAGAGAGGTGAGTTAATTGATAGTGTGGAACTAACGTGTAAAAAAATTCCTAATCCTTGAGCATGTTTCACAGACAGGTAATGCTTATGGATTGTGAATTAGACTACATGGTAGAGTGTGGTTATTATCCCTTTGTGTGTTACTTTTTGCCCTGCTATTTTAAGCCTTATTGTTTGTTTTGTATGTGATATTGTACAGACTCGTTTTGTTCATCCAATAAATTTAGTTTATATCTTCTCACTCTGGTATGATATAATTTTGTAATGCAGATTCCATGAACTATTGGAGTTTGATGGTTCCAAAAGGACTTGTCGTAAAAGTTTGGAGGCTCACAATAAAAGGCGGAGGAAGTTTGTGACCCTTCCAGAGCTAGATGATGTTGATACTGAACTTGTATTGGGGTTTCAAGATTCGAAGAACAACTCAAGAATGACTGTTGATCAATCTGGAAAGAGGATGACTGATCTCTTGTTGCGGCCAACTTTCAAGCATTTCAAGCTTAGGTGATCCCAAATGTTATTATTGCTGTATTTATATATCTAAAGTATGGTTAATGGAGAAAGTGGAAGACTGATATATCAAGCATTCGATTTTCAAACAATCAAATGAGCCTACTAAATGTTGTATTTTCTGGCCAGTCAATTATGTTAATTGCATATAAACTAATGAAACTCTTGTCCTCGATGTATTTTGGTGTTTCTTGTCTGCTGGTTTCTCTTAAGGTTGCATTGGGAAATATAGTTTGGTTGACTCTGTGCTTGCAGTAACAAATCGTGGTTATGCTAAGCAAAATTTTAAAAGAGACCGGGTTAGATTTCCAACACATGTTGGACACCAACACATTCGTTGTTGTTCGATCATATTATCTTTAGATAGATAAAATTAAAAAACATCATAAAAAAGAAATGATAAAAATTTAATTGGATTTTATTTTAATTTTAAAATCTCATAGAATATCTTGGTCATAATTTTTTCTCAAAATGATATGATTCGGACGGAAACCTTGAAGGACGGAAACGGTGGAGAATGCAATGGATTTCCATCCTTTGTTGTAGGCTTTCCTTGACCGTTTGTAGATTTTATCTATGTTTTGACATGTAGAATAAACCCTTGTTCAGATTCTCAATTATTTTTTTTAAGATTACGACTTTAAAAAGAATAAAAGAGATTCAACAGCCCCTTGATGTTCACATATCAGTGTTTTGAAAATTGAACCAACTCTGTAGGTTGAACCTTGGATGGTTTGAATTCCATCTAGTTAATCATCAAACAATCAATTTAAAATGCACAACAGGTCAACCCACAAGTTAAACCGATGGTTATTTGAACTGTCCACACTTAAAATATACAGAATCAATCTCAATAAATTAAAATTCAAAAGGTTATCGAACTACATAAAAACCAATCCTAATCCTCTAAAATCTTTTAGAAAACGTTTTAGAACCTTCTTTCCATCCTAGGAAAAATGAAAAGGAAAAAAAAAAACATCAGAAGTTCTAATCCAAGTGCCCCTATTTGCTGCTTTGGGTCTCTACAAGTACTAATTTGATTACTAATAAGATCTACAATTGCATTTGGAATGCACATCACTCATAAAAAAAAATTGCTTATATACTACAATGTATGAACTACATATCCCATTGCATAACAAACAAATCTTTGAGAATCCATCCATCCCTCAAAAAAAAAATTCAAACACAAAACAAAACAAACAGAGACAGAAAGAAAAGAAAGGAAAGAACCCCCAACCAACTCCATCAACAAATTCACTTTCTACAGCTCGTCCGGACCCCAACTTTCCGGCCACCACCACCATCCATCGCAGTCTGCCTCGCCGGAGTCGCCATCGGAATCGAAGGCCTCCTGTTCTCCTTATTGACCCTCACAGAGGACCTCAAGCTCTGAAGCCTCCCGACCGAGAAATCCGGCGGCATCGACTTCCTCAGACACACCCCCTCCTTCTTCACAGTCCTCCTCCGCCCCCCCAAATCCACATCACCATTGACGACGACCGCCTCCGAAACTTGGGTCTCCTCCACAAAGATCTCCCCTTTCTTCCTCTTCAGCCTCTCATTCCTCCGGGCCAAGTAGACCTCGTAAAGCCTCCCTCTTTCGAACAGTGGAGGACTCCCGTCGTCGGGAAACGCCAAAACAGGTTCCTTGAATTCTTGCTCCACCCTCTTCGCCAGCGCGCGTAGATCCGAGGAGATCGCCTCGTAAACCGGACGGACGGGCGATTTCTCAACGACGATGCAAGAACGGGTCAGGGGGTTGGTCTTCATTGGAGACTTGGCTGTAAAAACATGAACTTTAGTAACAATTGATGGAATGACAAGAAGAGATCAAGAAGAGATTCAGACCTGGAAGGGCTCGGACGGGGTCTTCGGAGCGCAATATGCGGCGGGGACGAAGCCGGCGTGGGGAGACCCCCGGCGGAGGCTTCGTCTCTAATGGAGTTTTTCGATTCATTGATGGATTTGGGGGTTTTTTTTTTTGCTGGGATGTGTTTTTGATGGTGTTTCTGTAGTGGGAGAGAGGGCGCTTTTTTAATGGAGGCTCCAACGGTCGTTTTTTTTATCCGACGGTGGAGATTTGTTTTGATGGGAGATTTTGAAAAGGAGAGGGTCGGGTGATTTGTCTTTATCGAGGGGCAGTGATTAATTTGGATTCTTTGATTTGGATTTGGACTTGTGGTTTGAAACTTTATAAACCCACCGACGACTGGTTCAAAGGGAGCCATCGTTTCGTCGGTTGGGACTTATTTGGAATGGGTTCTGCCGGATCGGATGGTGAGGATCAAATCATGGGGTATTGGGGTTCACAAGGGTCCCCATAGATTTTGTTTTTCGTTCGGGTCAGTGTTATGGTACCACTATCAGGTGGGACCTGTACGATTTTCCTTAGTGCGGATCCTAGTAAGACTTGTTACCATCAGTACTTTTCAGTATTGAACTGTACAGTCTAATAATGGAATTATATAGTTTATGAATCAAATTGTATATGGAGTGACGTTGTACACAACAATTAGTTGTGCAGTTCGATTCATAGGCTGTACAATTCAATTAACAGGCTGTGCAGTTCGATATTGATGGTACTGATGGTATTCAAGTCTGACTGGATCAAGATCCGATTTTTCTTGAACGTAGATTTTTGTTGGGGGCCTTGGTGAGCCCTTTAGGTACTCAAACCAACTCTCAAAAAATTAAAAATTGGGTTAAAGACATTTAAGTCCTCTACAAACATGGATAAATCATATAAATTCATATTAAAGTCTATGAAAACTCACAAAAATATAATTATCATACCTAGGTTAGATTTTTATCTTAACTTAATAGAATCTCCACAAAATATTTCTTCACATTTAATTGTATAGTCCCCTATAAACAATTGTCTTCGTTGAAATTTTATATTTCTTTATCTTCTATCATATGACTCTTCTCATGCATTCAACTTTCAAAACGAACAGTGCTCGAAATGTTGAAACCATTTCATTTTTACGTTTAATACACAACGAACGCCTAAGAGCCGTCCGTTAAAAATATATCATCTCCTCTTTAATAGGCAATTACATTTTCTATAAAATGTCATACATCTTATTGTTTGTGAGTTACATTTAACACACCATTCATGAAATAAATTAGTTACATTATTTAATCTAAGAGTACAAAAAAACATAAAAGCATCATATAGAAGTAGATCTTTTAGATAACTGATTGAAATAACAAATGCATGACATGATAGACATTCTTCGTAAGTTATACAAAATAAAAAGAAAAATATTAGATATATCTAAGTCTTCAAATAATTGATTGAATTACATTTAACAAATGTTATATACAGTTAATGACAAAACGATAGTTACATTCATTCGATCTAAGTTATACAAAATAAAAAGAAAAATATTAGATATATCTAAGTCTTCAAATAATTGATTGAAATAAAGCATTACATTCTGCTTTTTGGTTAATCAAAGGCTCTGTTTGGATAGTAAAAATAAGCCATTCAAAAAATACGAAAACAAAATAAATAAAATGTAATGGTGCTTCTATTCTCTGTTGAAGAAAATATTTAATCTTCGATTGAACGAGAGGTCGCAAAAATAAAAAAAATTAGGTTTACTTCAGCGTTTCTAACGAAACGAAGAGAGATTTTTCCGCCCAATTTCTAGTTGCAGTTTCGTTTTTGAGAAAGATCGATATATATACGCAGAGAGAGAGAGAGAGAGAGAGAGAGAATTGTTTGTTTTTGGCGAAGATTGAGCGCCATTGACGATGGTGACCTGGAACACCGGGGTAGTACAGAGAAAGGAAAAGGGGTAAAACCGTCTTTTGTGGCTGTCAATGAAGTTTCGGGTCTCTGCCTGTGGGCGAGGTTTCGATGGCTTGGAAGGTGTTCAGGGTTCGAGTGACCGATATGCCCCTGAGAGGAAACCAAATGGCGCGGATGTCCTCTTCCATGATTTGAAGAAAAAAACGAAAGACACTTGTTCTGTTTCGATTGCCGTTGGAGATGGCGGGGTTAGTTTTCTGTTTCGAAACCGATATTGGGTTCTCAGGCATGGAAAGAGCATCCCCAACGAGAGAGGCCTCATCGTCTCTTCTATGGTCGTCTCTAACTCTCACTGTTCTCTGATTTTTAACATTTTTTGTTATTTTTTGTGGATCAGCGAAGTCATTTGGGGTTACATTTTGATTCACACAAACTCGCTTTTTTTTTATGAAATGAGAAAACTTTTTTGTGTTTCATATGGTCTTTATTTCATTTTCTTATGTGTGATTTGAACTAATAAGGTGGGTTTCTTGTTAGGAATCAATTTAGATATGTTTTTTTATATCTCATCTTGTTGTATTGTGTTATGGCCTGTTGATCTGTTGATAAAAATTGATTTTTTTTGTGTGAATGGTCATATATGTTGTGGAAGAAATTGGTGATTTTCTTACTGATCATTTCTTTATAGGTAAATGGCACACTTGAAGAATACGCATTGGCTTCTGAAGGAATAGACCAAGCCCAATTGGCGGGAGAACTCCTATGTTCTGTATACTTTTGAATCTTCTCGTCTTATGGTTCTTTCGGTGTTTTTCTATATCATCACTCACATGATTAGCTTTGTATGTTTTTTGTATATTGGGTACCAAAAATACTAAATGAGCCTCAAACAACATTTTATGATACAGATGTAGATTTTTTTTTTTTTTTTTTTTTGGTGTAAATCAGTTGGAACATATATATTAAATCAAATGACACTCCTTAGGCAAGATGGAGCTGATGGACCTGCATTATCCACTTATTTCCCATAAGTCTTGAGGTAGAATCCTCTCCATAGGAATGGTAACCCGAGCTCTAAGAAACACTTGATTGTCACCCAAATGTTTTGAATTTTTACCTTTTTCATTTGAAAGTTACATTCTTCCGAGCGAGCCAAATGCTCCAACAAACCGCATGGATATAGATGTAGTTCTTCTAAGGCCTAGCATCTGGACAATATCAATCTTATCGCAAGGTGGCACAACTTCATAAAAGTCAATTTTATCTAAGAAAGGCAAAAGGTTATTGTCTAAACTCACATGGGATTGCATTTTGGTTAGAGCCAGGATTTGCTCTCTATAGGTCTTGAGTTCAAATTCTCTGGGCTTATCTGATGAGCGGGGTGTGTGGGTGATACTAGACATTCAGTTTTTTCCTAATATTAAGAAAAAGAATATAATGTTGGGTTCCTCGTCACCAAAAAAATTGTTGCCTTCGAAATCCAAAGTTTAGATGTAACTCTGCCTGGCATTGTGAAATGATAACATTACTAAATGGAGGCCAAAAGAATATAAATTTGAACACAAATCAACTGTTCTATAAAATGGTAATCAGCTTAGGTGCATTCTTTGACTATTTGCTGCCGTTTTCAGATACCAAAATATTACAGCAACTTGTGCTTTGGTTGATTAGATGAATCATAAGCTTTGTGTGATAATTACTTTCATTGTAAATCTACATCATTTATCCAGGAGCTGAAGGAAAATAACATACCAATTGAAGATGTTCGGATTTACTATTCTCCCTTTTCAAGAACAACCAACACTGCTAAAACAGTTGCTAGTGTGTTGAATGTTCCATTTGAGATTCCACAATGCAAGGTGAGTATTACTCAATTGTCTGGCTTTTCTGTTATGTGCACTAACATGTATAGTAACAGAACGAGTCATGCCTTTATACCTGTTTCCCTCTTCTATTGGCTAAATTGAAGATAACAGAGTATTATGCATGTTTGCGCTTCTTAATCATGTCTGCAAGTGTTTTTTTTTTTAAAAAAAAGAAAAGAAATGGTAAACATTCAACCTTAATTATATTCCAAAGAAAGGGAACGGATCTGCAAGTGTTAGCACCATGTGTATGGAAAACAGACAAAATATCTTTTATATCTGATGAACTCCATTGAGCTGCCCAATAATATGTTCTTTTGTTGCTTCTGAAGCTTTTGGACTAACTGATTTTCTGCACCTTAGCTTAATTACTTGAATCTGAATTAGAGTCAACAAGTTATTACATCATCAGGGATATAATTAATAAGCAGTCAATCTCCTTAAGAAACTGCATATTTACCTCCTCCAACAATAAGTGGATTTTGAAAATTATGATTTTAGGCTAATTGCATTTTGATTGAATTTTAAAGATATCTTTATGAAATCATTTCTTTTTATCAAAATATATTCTGTTTTTTTCTCATTTGTATACCTTGTTGGTTTGATATATGTGAATACATATCTATATTTTGTTGTATAGGCGATGGAAGAGCTCCGTGAACGTTTCTTTGGGCCCGAATTAGAATTTCAATCCCATGACAAAGTAAGATTTTATCATTTTATGCTTTATATATATATTACTAAAATCTAATGTGTCTAGTCAAGATGTCATACAAATAAATATACAATGTATCTGTGGGTGCAAATCCAAAATCAGAAATTTCATTAAGATGGAGACCCTGATGGAATCATTCTAAAGTGTGTCTTAACCATCAATGTATTAAAACATCGTTCTTCTGATGGGCCTTTCTGACTTACTGAGGATAAGGATTGTTGCTTATTTTTCTTTTTGTGTTAAAGCACATAGAATTTTACTCTTCTAGTCTTCTTGTTCAGTATGCGGAGATATGGGCACTTGATGAAAAAGATCCTTTCTTGGGGCCTGAAGGTGGAGAAAGTGTATCAGATGTTGCTTCTCGACTGGCAGCTGCTTTGGAAATTATGGAGGCAGAGTGTCAGGGGTACTAATACACACTTTGTCACTTTCCTTGTGAATAGTAGTCAGTTTAATTTCAGTCATATTATTGGTAATAAATATGCCCCCACTTTTCTCATGCATATATGTATGTTTGCCACATGGAAGACCATAATTTCTTTTCAGATCTTTTGACTGATAAACAACCTTTATATCTATAATAGTTCCATACTTTCATTTACAGAACCAATTCTATATCTCCAACTAGAGGCTATTGTGTTTTATTTCTCCAACTAGTGGGTATTGCTTGGAGCAATGGTAAAGTGTTTGCGCTAATAGGACAATGTCTTGGTTTTGAGTCCCGAAAGTGATCATTTTGTACCAAAAAGGCTAAATGTTAGGACTTAGGACTGTATTCCCTATATGGGGATCTGTTCCGGGTGACAGCCTTTTAGTTATATATCTTCAACTCTGCCCAACAAAATTTTGTTGTTGCATTATATATTGTTGATGTAGATTTGTATTCTACTATAAATATTAGCAATGAAAAGTAGGTCCTGAGATTTGAGTCCACAAATTTTGAAATACAGAAATTTTTTAACTCTTCAAAAAGAAAGGGAATAAAAGAAACCTCCCATATGTAAGCATTTTGCAGGCCTCCCTTTCTTCTCTCTTGGTTATAATGTAACAGATTGTGCGTTCATTTCAGTAGATCACTCTTTTAGTGGACTAATATTTCAACCCTGTTCTCTTCGGCCTTGTTTGGCCTAGTTTTGTTTTCTTCTTGTCCCTTTCTTTGCTCCCCTCCCAAAATTCAGACTAATATACTTAAATATTAATGTTTTATGAATTGTGGGTAGTATAGTCTTACCTTTTTAAAAAAAAGAGTAAAATCATCACTTGCTAATGAGATATCACATGTATATTGATTTTGAACTCTTCATCTGCTCATTGCCCATTATTTTGGTCAAGTCATTGTTTCGTGAATAACAAAACTGAATATTAGATATTCATGTTTGATCCTTGTTTACCCTATATTGAGTCAATGGGACCCTCTTGTAGGTGTGCAGTCATGATTGTCAGCCACGGCGATCCCCTTCAGATCTTGCAAACAGAGGTCCATGCTGCTAAGCAACACAGTGGCTCGGGTGGGGAGAGCTTGTCAGCGAGAATCGAACAAGTCAGGGTCTCTTCCACCTTATCACAGCATCGAAAGTTCGCCTTACTCACTGGAGAGCTTCGTAAGATTGCATGACCAGAAAATTCATTTGTATTCTATTCATGATGTCATAAATCTACTCCATGAAATCAGTTACTCAAATCTTACATAAAATGTCCTATAGATGATATTTGGAGGGAGGCCATGTAAAGGTCCAGTTCCCTTAATTCTTATAAGAAAGCAATGAGAGGCAGCCATCTTTGCACTGGTGTAATTGGATAATCGGATTTCAAATATAGTAGTCTGTTTTAAGACTAAAGGTATTACAAACATAAATGTCATTGAAAGGGACTGGATTTCAAATAATTCAAATTCTAACATTGAATTACAAATGTACAATCTATTCAAAATTTATGCAAAAAAATTCCTGCAATAATAGGGTGTGTTGAAAATGCTTGATTTACCAGGAACAATCATGCTCATTGTTTTCACCATTCATTATGTCCTATATTGGGTCATCTTCAATATACATTATTAACCTTGGTTTGCTTTTAGTACTGTTCAGGTAACAATATCTGTTACACAGATATCTAAGCAAAAGTAAAACATTGGAAGCTTTTGAGAGACTTTCTCATCACTGAAAAACAAGAGCCAAGCAACACCATGCAATTTCTCATATTCAGCCAATTTACTTTCTTCTTCTGTAGGGTCTCCCGGATTGTCTTTATCTTCCACATCCATACTAAGGTTTGTTACCACCATTGTTGATGCCTCAATCGATGCGGTCAAGATCCAATCTATTGATCAAAGCGCTTCTCAGTGCCCATCTCTCCATCGCCAACATCTATGTTTTCTTCAACCTTATAATATACCTGAGATGATATTCTCAATTGCAGGTCATGACATTCAGAAATCATGAAATGGAGGGTACTACATTACTTCTTCACATCCCCTTGCATAAAACAGTTGATTGAGAAAATACATAATATTTTGAACTCCTTCAGGTATCCTTAGAAATATCAGTTGCCAGTTTGATATAGAAATAGTAGGAGTGACTAGTGAATGGCATACCACGCAAGTACGAGGGGGTGATAATACTTTGACGGAGTTGGGCCGGTTGTTGAAATTAGTCTCCGGTACACCTGGTATGCCTTCCGGGGAAGTGAAATGGTCCACATCATGACCAACCTGAAAATGTTAAGGCAAAAAAGTACTATATGAGAGTGGCTTCAAACATGATAGGCATTAGTGCTATATAACCTCTGGCTAGTTTGGTAAGGATAAAAATGGTGGGATAAGGGGGGTAAATGTAGGGATAAATGAGGGGATATGTTCCACGCAAAGGGTGGAATAAAATTTATCCCCTCTTTTTGTCCCGATTTTGATAAATGTGAACATTTACAAAATTATGCAAAAGGGGGACTTACTCTTCCGTGCCCTCCAAACTCAAAAGCATCACTATCCAATGCAACTCTGTACTTACCAGGCAAGTCACAACCAACTTTGTACCTGTAGTGTCTAAAAAAAAGTCAGGATGGTCTTCCACAAGTCTAAACATGCAAACTTTTGCAGGGAAAAACAATACGTTTACCCTTCATATGTGTTTTCTGGATGGAAATTGAACACAAATACCAAGTCTCCACGTTCAAAAACAATGACCTGTCATGTGAGACAATGATTCAAGAAACTGGTGTGCCACATTTGAAGGTAAAAGATCTCAGTAGCTCACAGAGAGAAAACAAAGTAAGATTTTATTGTGCCCCATTGTTCATGAATTTCAGAAACTGGAAAGAGTATCTTGGAAATGAAATGCAAATCATGCCAGCAACTAGTCCTGTGATGTCCTTTGAACTTACATCTGCTATTTGATAATGTTGGTCATCTACTTCACAATGAGAGAACAATATTTTTTTCTTTTTATTTTATGATTGCGGTTTGCTTGAATTCAGCGGTGAGATGGGCTACTGTTGATAAAGCTTAGTTCTTGAAAAATTGTCCAATGGCACCAACATGGAAATTTAAGTTGCATTCACTAGGCTCCATCTCAGAAAAATTTGCACATTCAATTATTATCGATGAGATGCAGACGTCAACTCAACCTAAAATGGAATGTAAATTATTAAGTTATTTGTGTAATTGGCTGGAAATAGTATGATAAATTTATATGGAGAAAAATAATGTAGAAAAATTAGCATCCGAAAAGAGAACAAACGCAAAACCTCTGCTGCAAAATTGTAGAAGGATGAATATCCATTCAATATCTGTACTAAGGCCATCAATGAAATGAGAATAAAGTACATGCGCAGACTTCTTTTTGAAAATGGTTGCTCCCCTGGGTTTGATACCCTACCCCATTCATGGAGAGGGGAGGTGGTAGCCAACTAATCAAAGTTTGGTTTGCCAAACCTAAGATATCTTTTAACACATACCCAATAAGATGAAAAATAAGGATTAGATCTGGATTTTAATTTTGAAGATACAAAGATTAGAGAAGCTGAAATGCATGCATGTAAGGAAAATCTACTACACAATTTAATTAAAAAAAATAAAGGACATTGTTTTTTGTGGTTAATGGGAGTAGCTATATTCAAAGAAAGCATCATCTCAAGAATTGAAAAGATGCACTGAGAGAGAAAAGAAGTACTTCACTATTCAAATTTTTTCCTAAAATGCTGTATGGAGAAAGCATACCACAATGTGCGTGCATGATGCAACAATTCTACCAATTACACAAAGAACATGCATCTACACAAAGTTCGAAATGATCAAACCTTATCTTCTTCACTTGTGCTGCTCACTATCTGTTTCGTTGATGAAAGGAACAAAAAAATTTCATCAAGCAAGTTCATGGCTCTGTCAAAAGCGTTCATGTACTGGGTTTGTTTCATGGTTTGTTTCATGCACAAAGAAACATGATTTTTGTCATTTAATCACCCATTACAGAATTATTTAAAAAAGAGAAACAACATTCTCTAAATCAATGGCAGTACACTACAAGATACACATTTTTACCTTGTATCTTAAGTGGTCCGTATCAACAAGATTCCATTGGCGTCTGCATTTTGCATAACTCCAACCATTGCCTTCTCTTGGGAAGTCGATCCATTCTGGATGACCAAACTATAACAAAACAATAAAATTATTTGACAATGAAACAAACAAGGAGGTCCTAAAGAAAACTGTTGAAGGATGGAGAAACCAGAATCACATAAAGAACAAACTATAAAATTCACCTCATTCCCCATGAAATTGAGGTATCCTTCACCTCCTAGAGCCATTGTTATAAAATGTATCATCTGCCACAAAGTATATATTATCAGTGAGAACAAAAGAAACACTTAACATCTATAGAAGATATTCAAAGGTACTGGACATTTTACTCGGGCCTTGAATATATTCAATGTCATGCTTAATAATGTCTACCTGGCAGCAAAGGCACAAACCTTGTGAAGTGAAATTCCTCGCTCAACTATGGGAGAAGCAGGCTGTAGATCAGACATTCCAGAATACATCTCCTTGTCCATTAAGAAAAATGCAATAGTCTTGTCTCCCACAATAGCCTATTGAATGAGAGAATGACATATAGTTAAATCAGAAGCTGAGTTTTATTCTGTCTATTATTATTAGTTTCCACCTATAGAGCAACAAAAGTAATCAAACAGGCCCATAAGCAAAATGTATAGTAACAACCTGACCAAATACGGCTTATATCCCATATGCTGACCCAAAACAAAAAGAAAGAAAAACAAAACACACCCATATGCGCACATGGAAGGTATCCCAATTTTTCTTTTAATCATGAATGTGAACGCTTGGTAGTCAAAACTAAATTTCTTACCTTTCCCATATTGAAATTTGGTGCAAGTAATAATTGTGCTTACATAATATTTGCAACGATGTAGTGGCCAGACTTTACACAGCCGATAATTGAGGTATAATTCGTTTATTTACTTATCATGATGGCTGAATCACATTTATATGGACAAAAATAAAGTAGCCGTTATTTCCAAATACTCAATCGACTGTTGAAACTAAAATTCAACCAGCAGAGCAACAAGCCAGTACCTGATCATGACTTTCAGCATAAGATACACACTTTTCAGTATATCTCCTGTTTGTCAAGCTCCAAACAATTTCTTTCATCAACCACTCCTCGTCTTTCTTGTTCTTCAGATAATCAATCCACTTGTCAGGTATCGCCATGGCCAAGCGGTAATCAAAACCAACTCCACCTTCAGATACGGGCCGACATAGGACAGGCATCCCCGAAACATCTTCAGCAACAACAGTTGCATCTGGCAAGAGGTTGTGAACCAGACAATTAGCCAGCATCATATAAACAACAGCATCAACATCGGTTGCCTCACTGAAATATTCTCCATAATTTCCAGAAAACCCCATGTTGATTCCATGATGGAAATATAACATTGAAGTCACCCCATCAAACCGAAACCCATCAAATTTAAACTCATCCATCCACCATCTTAGGTTAGATAGAAGGAATTGAAGCACTTCCCAATTAGCATAGTTAAACAACCGGCTATCCCACAGCTTATGGTAACCCCGTTCTCTAGTGTGGAAGTAAGACTCCTCAGTACGCTGGCCGACATCGAACCCATTGAGACCATCAGTGATATTGTTACTTGCATGGCTGTGCACGACATCCATTAAGACATGTATTCCCAAACCATGGGCTTTGTCTATCAGATATTTGAGGTCCTCTGGTGTTCCTGATCTGCTGCTGGGTGCAAAGAAGTTTGTTACATGATACCCAAAAGATGCATAGTAGGAATGTTCCATGATTGCCATCAACTGAACTGTGTTATAATTGTTCACTTTTATGCGAGGGAGAACATAATCTGCAAATTCTCTGTACGAGCTAATCCGTGGTTCTGAGCTGCTCATTCCAACATGAGCCTCATATATGCATGGAGCCATAGGCTTTGGAGGACGGGAGTGCTTAAACTCGTACCTGTATGAATGGAGCAAACAATGAGTGGAATCAACTTAGATTTCTAACTGAAATGTATGGAAAAAAAAGAATGTTACAGATACCTTTCTGAGGGTGGTGGGTCCCAATACACACCATCATATGGTGCGGCAAATCGTGTATGATCCACAGTTGCATATCTAATCCATGCTGGGATTCGATCAACCCATATTCCATTTCCATGCTTAAAACGAAATTTCACTCTTGAATTGTGTGGGATGCCAGGGTTTCCACCGGTGTTTTGGATCCTGACAGTCCAGACACCAAATTCATCTTTTTCCATTTTGTGATTGGACCCATCCCATCCATTGAAATCTCCAACGAGTTGTGCCTCCCTTCACCAAGAAGTAGAAACTTTAGATGAAATGTGAATGTAAACCTTTTTGTTTTAGTACTAATATAGTTGTATATGCGCACATAAATTTATACCCAAAGGAATGACCAAAGTATGAAGAGGAGTTAACTCACATGCATGCAATTGCAAAACATGGTTCATCAACAAGAGGTTGAAACTGCCTAATATGCTCCTATATTCGTGTACACATATATATGTATTAAACTGTCAAGCATGCATATCCCAATTGTTGGAAGTGAACAATCATGTCTGTTCATGTTGATATGGTTTTTAGGAATAACAAAGCAACATATGCAAGTGGAATTTGTAAGCAGCATATCTTGAATGTGTTAACAAGCTTACTGTGCGGCGGGTGCCCACTCGTGGTAAACAATGCCATCTTGATCTCTGTTGAATCCAAACTTCAAATATCCTATAAATACAAGAACCCATCATGAATGCTATACTGTCTCAATCTAAAGGGTCAAATCAGCACCACTGAAAGAACTAAATATCGATCATTACATGCGATATTAAAACCTCACCTTGTGCAAAACTTTCCAAACTTCCTTCGTATTTCTCAATCAGCTTCTTTCGTTCTGCATATGTTTTCAATCTATAGTTGAAGTGATCTTTAAATTGCTTCAAGCATGGGTCCACGCCAAAAATAGCAGCATTTTCAGCATCTCCTTCAATGCTTTCCATTGATGAACTATCCTCTGAGATAGTCGTAACTGTGGAATTTTGCTCAACCTAGAATACAAAAATATAGTAATCTTTGATAATGAAAATGTGTTATTTCACCATAAAAGAAGTATCTATTGTGTGGTTTAAATGGCACGGTGTGAAAGGCACATAATTAGCAACTTTAACTTGAATTTACATGTTACAGAGTAATACCTTCAAGTGTGTCTTTGGTCTCTGCGGGCGAGTGGTGTGTCGAAGAAATTTCTCGGTGATATCCATACTGAAACTCAAAACAATACACATACACATGCAGAAAAACATACATGTTACGAGAAAAAAAAAATCAGGTAGAATATTACATCAGTCAAAACTCCCAAGGCAAATATATATACACACACACAAAAATAGAATTTCAGGGTCTGTGATTCTTCCATTATGAGACAAGACAACCCATTTACATATAGAGTGAACTTACCAAAATAAAGAAAAGTGACTGAAACTATGTCTGCAAGAGATTCAATTAGTCAGAATATGAACAACCAATTCCGTTAATAGATTACAATCTTTGGGCATCCCATCAGAATGGCTTATGATCCAAAAAACAATCTAAAGCTTATGATCATCATGCATCAGGAAAAATAAACATTCACAGTAAACCGAATAAAAAATATGATAAAAACAAAAAAAATTTTTTAATAAAAACCAGAAATTTAACTAAACATCTTCAGAAATTTGAAGCTACCAATCAGTCTAAAAAAAAACTTCTAACTGATATGATCCCATTTGAAGCAAGTCTTTTATTTTATGGACACCAAGTCATGTTTCTAAATTATTAAACAAACTAGAGCATTAGGAGATTAACCCTCGAAGACTTTTGGGGATGAAGAGCAAACTAACCCATACATCAAGCACCTATTTTTCATGATCAGCTCTCCATCCACTTTTGTCACTGAAGTCATAAATTTGATTCCCAAAAAAAAAAAGAATCAAAGTTAAAAAAAATATGGGTCTTACATATCGACGATTCAATGAAGTGGAAGATCCCAAGAGACTGTAACAACAAGGTTGTGCAAACCCAACATTAAAGCATGACATATTTTCTTTTCACTGGTAGTATATGCACTTCTCGTGATATTTAGACCCAAAAATCAATAGAGGTTCCACATTCTTCCCCTCTTTTTAGTCTTCATGTGCCGTGGTATTAAATTTTTGTAGTTCGATCAAGATCCAGCGGTTGATGTTAATGGAGTCTTAGAAAATGATTAATTATAGTGAATATTCTCGTATACCTAAAAAAAATAATTATAGTGAATATTCTCGATTCGTATCTTGTGTTTTTTTGTCGTTTCTAAAGCTCCCGTTGAGGTTTCGACACATGGGTATTATACACAATATTTTATTCTAGATTTTCTTCCATTGTTTGAAAACCATGGTACATCAATGATCCGGTACAAGTTTTTAATATCGAATTCCACATCATATGAAATAAATCATAACCGTACATATGCAGAGTGCCATATTGTACTCAACAATTAACTACTGTGTAGTTTAATTCATAAATTGTATAGTTTAATTCATAGATTTTATAAGTTCAATACTGATGGTATCCAACTTGATTGGAATTTGGACCCCTGATGATTGGACTTGTTAAACATTTTGATGAGTGGTGATGTTCTCATATTCAATTGATTCTTCTGTTGTTAAGAGTGAATTTGTATCGTACAAAAGTTATCTACAGTTATTCATTCAATCATTTTTATGATCTTGATTTTTTATAAATAATTTTTTTATTAAGTACGTATATTTATTTAGGGGTTAAAGTAACTCATTAGATTGCAATCCAACAAAAAAAAATCATAATAGAATTGCATAGTGAAAGAAAAAATGATAAGAGAATGAGAGAGCGAGAGAGAGAGAGAAGGTATGTGGTCCGAGAAGAGTGGCGACAATGGTGGGTAGAGGAGGGTGACTATGACAGTGGGCGTAGAAAGCGATGGATGAGAGTGGTGGGAAGGAGGGGGTGAGAGAGTGAAAAAGAGAGAGAGAGAGAGAAAGGAAGAGGCAGAATGGCAACGGTGAGGAAGGCGGCAAGCGATGATCAAGATAGGGCAACAACAAGGTAGGGGACTAGGGGGTGTGAGAGAGAAACTGAGTGGTGGTGGCCTGGTGGGGGTAAACATGCTAAATGGAAAACGAAAACTCATATTGTTTGAGCGGTTTTACGAGCTTGAACAAGCAGAATGGCATAAACATCTTTGAGATGGGTGAAACTTGTGTGGTATATTTTATTTTGATGAAAAAAATATATTTAAAATCATGAAAATATAAATTTTATTTTTTATTTAGGTATATACAATAAAATATGTAATTTTTTTAAAAAAAAAACATGCATGAATTGTAAATCGTTTTTCAACTAAAACTACATAAATATGTGATGGGTGGCCAGTGTTTGATTCCTGCTTCTGGTGGAAACAAGAATCAGGCAAAATCAACCATTTGGGCCAAGTATGTTCTAGTGGGCTATGTCCACTATGTTTAGCTGCAAAACAGATCCGTTGGGCTGAGTATGTTCGAGCATTTTTAAGTGCAAACAGCCCGTTGGGCTGCATGTGTTCTAAGTGGGTTGTGTCCACTTTGTTTGGTTGTGTTGTTTGTAATCGCCCTGCAAAATTTATGTATTAAATATATACTAGTCAAGGGCACGCGCAATGCCCGTAATAACAAACATGAATAAGTAGTATTAACTTTTCGACATAAAAAAATAACAGTAACTTGATAAGAATATGAAGAACATTGCCGGACCCAAAAATTATGAGCTATTGTAAGAACATTGGATTAAAATTAAAATTTCATCCAACAAGATTACATGTAAACGAGTCAATCATTTGATCAAACAACACTAAGAAAAATAATTGAATAAATATAGTTTTTTTAATAAATAAAAACGAATGGAACAAACTATTGTTAACAGTTCAAAATAAAATATTAAATAAGATAACAATCAAACAACACCAAGAAAAAGAATTAAATAAATATAATTTTTTTAATAAAGAATAGAACAAACGATCATTGTTAACAATTCAAAATAAAATATTAAATAAGATAACAATTAACAGATAAACACGATAAACTAATAAATTTGTTATACATTGAAGACGAATCAAAAGTAAAAAAAAATGAAAGCAAAATCTTAATTATATGAGATGAAAAATTACGTGATTTGACAAAAAAATTACCTACATTTATGGAATCCATCATATATTACTAATATATAAAAAAAACACTGCCATAGAAAAACTAAAAAATACTTATTTTTACATCTAAAAAAAATTGATACATATAGATCCAAAATCAATTAAAAAAAAAGAACAAGTTTTAAATTTAAAGGCAAGACATTCATCAATAATTTTATTAGTGTAAACAGGTCCGATTCTATTTGTAATTTTTGTATTTATTAATATGACTAAAATATTTATATTTTATAATTTTATGAGTATCTTAATTGATTTATTTATTAATGTGACTAAAATATTTATATTTTATAATTTTATGAATATCTTAGTGGTCTGAAAAATCTTTGAATAATGTTTCATGAAATTTGAAGTCCAAAAAATCATGTTTTAAGATTAAGGACCTGCTTATAAATCTAGGAATTTGAATGAGGGACCTGTTTATAACACAGATATGGTCTAGTTGTGAAACTGGTAGAACATGGGGGTGGATTTGCAGAAAGCCCAGGAAAAGACAAAATATGAGGGACTTGTTTATAACACGTGTAGGGGATTCTTTTATAAAATGTACAAAATCTGGGGGTCTATATGAAAAGACCCATTATCAATATGTCCGAATGGATCTATCTGTAAATCTAAGAAGGCACGTGTAATGGCAGTTAAAGTGTTTCACGGATCTTCTTAGAAATACGAGATATTCAGGGATCTATATGTAATTTTTCTAATTAAAGTGTTTGGCACTGATCTTCCCTAGTGTTAACGTGTGCGTCCGGGCGAAACCGATTTGTCTCCATTCGAATGGTCGTGCATTAGAATGTATGTTAGATATGTTCATTGATATGATGTGAAATGATTGAAAACTTTAAAAAATTATTTTAAAATATGAATTATATATTCAAATAAATTTAACACATCTTCTTATAGTATATCTAGGTTAACACTTCGTATAGAAATATAAAAAAAAAAGTAAAAAATGAAAAATAAAAATTAATTGGGCAGTCAGTATCAAATGGTCGCTCGACTATCTACTGTATCTGACTTTAAAGCCCATAAAATCTCAGCCCATTAAGACAAAAAGACGAAAACACCCTCAATCCTCTCGGTCATCCTTGGGGTAGTTCCGTAAAATCATATCACGGTACATACAAACTGAACCCTATTTAGGGTTTTGGGCCCCTTATATGTCTCACCTTCTCTCTTTCTGATTCGGCGCGGCGGCTCCATCTCCTCTGAAACTCGGTGAGCTCTCTCTCTCTCTCTCTTTCTGTCTTCTCAGATTCAAAACCTACGTGGTTGATCCATTGATCAGCATCCGCGTTTGTTTGATCGGTAGATCTATCTTCTGCTTGTCCCGTTCTATTCACTTATGTTTTCTCTGTGTTTTTTTGGATCTTGTACGAACATCTTGGAATGTTTACTACTGCGTCGCTTGTTGGTTTGTCTGGGTATCTGAAACCGTGATTTGGTTGTTTTGGGAGAGTTTTCTATAGAAGATAAGCTGATGACACGTCTTTCTTTGATTCAAGTTTGTGTTGGTGGTTTTTGCTTGTTTGATATATTTCACTTTTGATATTGAGGTCTATTGTATGTCGGAAAATGTTTCTTTGATTTTATTTCTGATGGTTTTTAGATGCCCATTGGAATTCTCGTGTTTCAATTTGTCTTCCAAGCCTTCAGCAGAAATTCTTCTTCTGATGCATGGATTGGCTTCTCAATTTTCTTAATTCAGAATTGAATGAGGACCTGTGACATGTTTTTTGGCCCTGCTTTGCGTTATTTTTGTATTCCCATAATATAATTTTGTGCAACATTAAAATGATTTTATATAGTTGAGGTTTTAAAGTCTGTATGTCTAGATCTTTCAACATCTGATGTTTGCCCTCCTAGTATTGATGCGTTTATGTATCTTAATGTTACTTATCAAAAGATTGCCATTTTGTGGAGCTGCAAATTATGACTCTGCATTGACACTGTTTCTACAAAATGAGTCAATAAACTTTTCGTCTTTATTCTTAAGACACCAAAATTATTTTTTTTCCCTGAAGTGTAAAATGCCTGGTGTTGCTCTACTAGACCTTTTCTTTGAACTTCTCTCTTTCTTTCATGTGTAATGCTTCATAGGATTTTCTAAGCTAACTAGGTATATTTTAGTCATTTAGCATCATGGCTAGTGTCTTAGTGATTAATCATAACACTATTGTAGTCAACTTGCTGGTGCATGTTAATGGTAAGAAAAGATGTAAATCAAATATATAATTTCGGTTTATATGGTTTTAAGTACCAGTGAGGAGTGTATATGAAAATATGTTATTTTAAGGGTATGTATGTTATACTACGTGTAAATTCAAATCTGTTTCTCGGGTATGTCAATCAGTGTATTCCAATAAAGTTGGATGTGGCCAGACCTTTAAACATATTAAGCATCTCTTCTTCAGGAGCCATTCCATAGATTAATGACATAGAAAGTATCTGAAATGAATAAAATCGTTTTAACATCCCATAACTTTCTCAGTGTGAATTTTTGTCAAATCACCAAGGGGTGTTAAAAATGAACAGTCCACTGAATTACTATTTTTCTTAATTTGATGCATCTGTGAAAATGTGTTAAAATGATGAATGCAAGTGTTCTTTAATAATAAGTCATAATCTGCTCACTGGCTTATTTGGATTCTCCAAGGTGATGTTATCCATTTCCAGCAGCTGTTAGGTTCGAAAAGAATGTCATTCATTCATTCAATACAGTTTTACTGCATCAGTTCATTCGTGGACTAAATTATACAGTTGTCCTATAGTCATCAACATCATTATGATAGATTTTATACAATTTATTTTTTGCAAATTTTAGTAGAATTTATCCAAATGGAACAATCATCTTTTCTCAAAAACTATTGGGGAACAGGCTATTTTAACTTTGTGGCTTTAATATCCACTAATCTTTCAGAATTTTTTCTGTTTTTTGAACAATTATCCTTCTCATTGTCGTGGTCTTGGTCAGAGGAAAATCACTGACCGATTATTTTGTTGCAGGAACTTCAGCTTTTACGATGTACACTGCGAGGAGGAAGATCCAGAAGGACAAAGATGTTGAGCCTTCAGAATTTGAGGAGACTGTCGCACAGGTGAACTTTCTGAATTTGTTTGTCACTTCAAAATATCTTTTTAAACCTTTATGATCGTTATTATATTTTCAATTCTTTGTTCTTTTCAGGCCTTGTTTGATCTGGAGAACACCAACCAGGAACTGAAAAGTGAACTGAAGGATATTTACATAAACTCAGCAGTGTGAGTGCAGTACAAATTTGTGTATATCTTCTACTTTATGGTCTCTCACTCCATTTCACCGATTCTTGCAGTCAAATGGACATTGCTGGAAAGAAGGCTGTTGTTATTCATGTCCCATACAGACTAAGGAAAGCTTTCCGGAAAATTCATGTTAGGTTGGTGAGGGAGCTGGAGAAAAAGTTCAGTGGGAAGGTGAGATGTCTATTTTTAATTGTTTGATTTCATTGGTCAGCAGTATCTGTTTCATTTTTTCCTCCTATTATTATACAGTTTATCAAGCTTCATGTTGCTTTGTGGTTGGTCCTGCAGCGTTGTCCACTACCAACTTTGAAGCCACATGTGAATTTGAATATCGTGCCATAATATGCATGTCCGTGATTATGAAATAATAATATTCCAGGAATTTATTGATTTTCTGATATCCTTGCCAGAAATATACTGGAAATTTGGAGGTATAATGAAACATGAATAATATCGTTAAAAAACTAATTAGGTTTTTAAATAGAACAATGATACATGTTTTGCTAGTAGATGAATTTTTTTTTCTTACAACCTTGTTTCTGGATGATATCATTGAAAAAATCTATTACAATCTGATGAAAATCTCATCGAGAGTTGAAACTGTGCATCATTTTCTTGGCAACCTCAATAACATCAACAGTTTAAAATTCTCCAATAAAAAAAACAGTTTAAAATTCTCTTGCTTGTGCCCTATAGGATGTGATATTCATTGCTACGCGAAGGATTGTGAGGCCACCAAAGAAGGGTTCCGCCGTTGTTCGGCCTCGCAGTCGTACATTGACTACTGTGCATGAAGCCATGTTGGAAGACGTCGTCTATCCTGCAGAAATAGTTGGGAAGCGCGTCAGATACCGTCTTGATGGCACCAAGATAATCAAGGTGCTAAAATATTTCCATTTTTTCATTGATAGGGGATAAGGAGTAATGCTTACGACAGTAATGCGATCATTTGTTGACTGGTTGCACTTAAAATCGTTCAAAATAAACTAATTCCAGGATAATATGATTGCAATCCATCTATTTTCACTATCATTAAATTTATACCAATATTTTTTAGTGGTCTTAAGCTGCTTGAATCTCATGCTGTCGTGCATTCTCAATCATTTGCAGATTTTCTTGGATCCGAAAGAGCGAAACAACACCGAATACAAGTTGGAGACTTTCTCCGGAGTCTACCGCAAGCTCGCTGGGAAAGATGTGGTGTTTGAGTACCCTATGACGGAGGCTTAAGTCTTCTTTTTTGCAGCCAAGCATTAATGTTATTAGATCTGCCAAGATCTTGAGTCGCAGACTTGTTTTCTAGCCTTTATAAGGCCCTCTGTGAGAAAAACCAAAATAGTTTGTTTTCCTTATTTTTAAGTGATGCTTTTGCTTTTGAGGAGAGTGTTTTCTGAAGAATTATTTTTAGTAACTAAGGATTTTTGCATGAATATCTGAAATCTCACCTGTTGTGGTTTCATCTCTATATTTAAAGTTGGAGTGGTCAGTGTGTATTATTGTTCTCATGATTAGGTATTTAGGTCTAGCTCTGTTTCAGTTTTTTTCAAGACAGCAAATTTCATTACCTCATTAGTAGATATATATTTGATTAAAAATGTATATATTTTCATGATGAATTGAGAGGATTCATTATGAAAGATTCCAATGAGACTATTGTAAAAAATCATTTGCTGCATGGGTTACTGTCTAGCTACCTGTAATGAATATAGCAATTCAGAAAAGGTGCCTTAACTTGTTTAAAGTATTTTTACAAGAAATTCCGTTTGGGTGAAATTACTTTTAAAGGAGGATTGACTGATGTATGTTTTTAAAAAATTACTTTTGTCATAGAAATCACATTAATTATTAATTATCTAGAACACTCTTGTACTCATATTATACAATTATTTTTATAGATCAATATAAATAAATAAATATAATCAATTAAATAGATCTTAAATACTAATGAACTTTTTTCTAACTCAATTGATTACAAAATTAAACTAACAAGTCCTAACAATTAAAATACTAACAAATTTATTCTTCGTTTTTGAAGGAAAGTAGATATTATTAATAAACTTATTTTAACAAGAATACTAATAAACTTATTTAAATTTAAAATAGAAAATAATTTAAACTAAGAAATTTAAAATAGATCATAGATTTGTCCTACATCTCATAATGGGAATAAATAGGAATAGTTTCAAAATAAGTGTTTGGAAGACCGGAATAAATGAGAATCTGTATGCTAGAATTAATTGGTATAAAGTGGTATATAGATTCCAATCAATCCTTAGAATTAAGTTATTCCAAGTTATTCAACCTAAAAGAATATCTACCCAATCAAATCAATTGTTATCATTTTTTACCTTTTATAAATCTTTATCCACACATTATTCACATTTTATTCAAACACAAACTTTATTATTACGTTCCAACGAGAATAATTAAACAAAAAAAATCATTTTATTCTTATTTATACTAAAACCTCATAAACCTCATAATAAAATAATTCTAACCAAACATGGGCAAAGGGTTTTTTAGAAATTTGTAAAATTTCATTAGGGTAATTTTGTCAGAACATTAATTATTTTTTAACTCTTGCAGAAGTAAAAAAATCTTCTTCCACAAAAGAAATTATTTTTTCTTTCTAGAAAGATGAGTTTTTCTCTTTCTGCATAAGGAGAAGTGATAGTTACCAAATTCTCAAATGCAATTACTTCTCTTTCTGCAGAAGTAGAAGTCATCCATAAGTACTTCTGAGCAGTTGTCAAACACACCCTAAGCGTTTAATTACATGATTGAGTAGTTTTTGCATTTGCAAGAAGCTCCTTTTGCAATCGTGCAACCAAACGATTTTACTGCAATAGCTTCATACAAACAAATTTAAGGCAAATAGTGTTTAAAAGCTGCGATTTTCAAAAACTAAGAGGTAATTTCCTACAGAATCAATTTTAAACTCAGCATTTGTAGAAAATCAGTTTTGCAATCTCACTACCAAAAGCTGCCTAGACTTGCTAAAATTGGAGTTAGGATATCAATTGAAGCAATGGGATTGTATTCTCATCAGAATTGACTTCAGCAGTACAGTCAGATTAGATTAACCAAAATGCATAATTGAAATACAACAAATTGTGAAACATTGCAATCTTATTCTCTTACCATTCAGAATAAGACAGGATTGAGGATTCTACATAAGACACAATACACAACCGCCCCCCCCCCCCGTTCTTCTTCATTTGCAAACTTGGGAGATCAATGGAAGAAGCCATAAAGCTCCAAGAAGCAGATGCAGAAGTTCCACGGGTTCGAGTCACAAGTCGTCGGCCCAGTCAAGAGGACCCTGAAGAACCTGAAGGGTCGCAAGGCCATTGGACCATTGACCGGCCATGACGCGAACTGGCCAGGTTTGCATATCGTCCTGTCATTCTCGTGCACGCGGAGATTTGCCCATGTCTCCCCATCCAAAGAGCCCTGCATTGGTTTAGACTTGGGGTGTCATTTTTTCACTAATACTATATACCCTATTACAAAAAATGTAAGAAAATATATGCATTCAATGTACTTCATTTTTTACAAAATTATGTATTTCATTACCCGTGTATATACACAAAAAAAATGTGATCTGCAAAAGTGATTGGAAAAAGAACTGAGCATAACATTTTCCTATAAAATATCTTGTGTGGCGTACTGTGTGTGTTATTTACCTGAAGCGACCATGCCCTCTGGTAGGCCGAGGAGCCATCATGTCTCAAGGTGTAGTAGTTGCACATCAGCTGTACCAAGCAACACCAGATAAGCAAATTAAATATTTTCATGTTTCGATATGCGACCAAATGAGTAATCTTATTGGAAATATAAGATTGCACAAGTGGATAGTAAAGCGCTTTGAGACAACATATTCCAGTCACTTGATCCTGAAACTATATGCAATAATGCAAGTCTTGAGTTTCTTTCCAGTGCATGCATTGGTTCCACTGAATTTTACGAATCACGAAATTGGTAGAATAATGTGACTCCCATATCATTTTAGAAATGTTAACTATAAAATATCGGTAAAATTAGTTTCTAAGATCAGATGGGTAAGCATGATTGAAGCAACAGGTAGCAAAACATGAGTACTAGAGGACAGAGAAGATTAACAATGCTCAGGCAAGCTAAGGCAAAAGAATATGAATTGCAAGCAAAAAGAATGGATGAAAACTTTATTTTTAAATCATCAATGTACAAGCACTAGCACTGAAGAAGATCTTTCATGTATATGAACTGATTTAACCATCTCAAGGGCCAAGCAAAATGAAATTTTTATATATATATAAGGAAAACCAGGGGAAAAACTAATAATTCATAGCAAACTACACTCAATTAGAAAACAACAATAACATGGTTATGAATTATGATTGCAGGAAATACATTGATAAATCCACATCTCATGACAGAGACAAATTGCCCATGAAATTGGATACCTGATGGTCTTGGCCAATGTCAACCATCCACCAAGCACGATAATGTCCATCTTCGATTTTTGGACCAGCAAAAGAAGTGGCCTAATACAGAACATACCCCAATTTTAGTTATCAGAAATATTTCACTACTAAAAGTACCTAATTTCAAAGAATGTGATTTCAAGACCTGATATGTTCTTGAGACCAATGCCTTGGGATCTGTATATCTTGAAATAGGGCTGCTTGCAGTCACAGTGATTTTCTGGAATGTGAAAACCTTATTAACTGGATTGCTACACAAAAATAATTGCATCAATTACTCGTTTCACTGAATGAATGAGCTGAGGATTTACTTTGGATACCACAGGATTCATCCACTGATGAACCCCATATGATGTTCCAGAAAAATATATTACTCCGTTGTTATCCCCATCACATATGTACTGGAGCTCCTTAAAACTAGATCTTCGGTGCTGAAGTCTCACACTACAAGGCAATAACATATCAGACAAAAACCTAATAATCATGAATGCTTAGATGGAATAAGAACGAGGAAACCATAATATTGAAAAAGAAATTTTTTATAGTATTCTCACTTGTCATCATTTTCAAGTCTTCTAAACCCTGGTTTGGAATGTTGAACAGCTTCCATCACCTGTTGCCATAATCACCCAAAATATATTACTTATTAACTATCACCAAAATCTTTTTTTTTATAAGGAAGCTCGTTATTGGCTCACTCACAAGCTGTTCTAAAACAGGTATTCGGTCGCTTATTACAGACTTCTCCAGCTGTATAAGTAAAAGGGATTGTGGTTAGGTGGGCATTATGCCCCCTTGTGAGGTCATTCAATTAATCCAAAGACATAATTCCAAAGGAGATACCTTCTCAAGCAAGGTAGATGGCATCAATGGAAATCGCACCAAAGGCAGTAAAACATTGATGGATGAAAGCCTCTCGCGAAAGAGGAGCTGAGATGTTGATGACTTCAGGAGCTCATCTACATATTCCCATCCACAGAGTTCATTGGCTTGCATGCACCACACTAATATGGCATCCAGAATTCTTTCTTCTGATGTCACAGTCAAATGCGGATGCTGCATGCCCATGAATTTAACATAATGGTGTTCAAACAGGATAATGTTGCACTTCATACAAGCTACAAGAGTAAGCAAGATATGGTCATGCAAAAAATGGCATTTCAAGAGTTCAAAAATGTCAAATTTTCATTTGAACAAGCACAAAATCCTTAATCGCAATCGAGTGGTACTTCATGACAATCAGGGAGTACTTAAATACGAGTGTTGATACACAGTCCTTTTTTGCTGTCACTTTTGTAGACTAACGATGAAATCACCTAACATAGTATGTACTCCACCATCTTAGTATATATCATGAAGAATGTAAAAATATATGCATTCAATTCAAACGAGTGTACTCCATTTTTTATAAAAGAATGTACTTCACTAGCCAAGAATATACATATGCAAAAAAAAAAATCCAAAACATATGTGGTCTGCAAAAGTGACTACAAGTAGAATTGAGCATAACATTTTCCTTTAAATACAGATGCAATACAAGGATAAAGATAATGGTACATGTGGAAAAGGCAAGATGTAGAAAATGAAGATAGATTTAAGAAAAGTTCGAAATTTGATATCAATTGCCAAAAGAAAATAGAGGGGTCTGGAATACTCTCATTAAGTGGAGTGCCAAAGGTGCAGATACATCTCAAAATATCATGAGTCACAAACACGAGCAAATTATTCAAGAAACAAGAAGTGTTTCCAGGAGAAATAAAATTCACTAATCTCTTTTGGGAAAATTTTAAAAATTAGACCAGCAAATAGACATGTAAAAGTGTTCACTTGCCTCAAGGACTTTCTTAAATGTTGCCTCATCTAACGACACAAAATCTGTGCTTGCAGTTGTACAATAGTCAAAGTGCATTGAGAAGATCCTTTCACACGTATCCTCAAGCATCTTACAAGATGGTATAGATGAAATGACTTGCAGAATGGCGCACACTGAGTCCTGCAGGAAAATTTTGAAATTTGCACAGTTAGTGTTGGGACAACAATGACCAAGCAACTTTGCCAAATCATCTGAGGCCTTGTCCATTAAATTTGTATAACAACAATTATTCTTCACGGATGTGCTCTCCCAGCAGTAGGACACCAACCCAACCCTGCATATAATATATAGATGAAACATATTAATACCTTATGACTCTCCACCTTTCAGGGGTGATATTAATGGCTGTGTTAGATATTCTGTTAACACATACATGACACAAAAAAAAAAAAAAAAATTCAAATATTATTTTGTATTAAAAACTTTTGATTCTGTTGATAGGTTCCACATATATGTCATAATTTAATTCAGTATAAGATATTGTCTCTAAATCTAAATCTCATCTCCAAGAATAACGCAGAAGACATCTTCACGTGATGACATATAGTTGACACTGGACAAGAATAACAGATGGGCTGAGGGCAGAATGTGAGCCTTCTCTTTTTTTAATTTTGGCAATCAGTGCTTGAAGAGATTGGCTACACTTGCTACTAGCTGGTTAGAATAATCAATCACATAACAAGAAACACTCTCGACATACTTCTTCTACTTCTCCAAAAATAAACTTCATGGATGCAAAATAAGAAGGGAAAAGATAATGGAGTTATACAGATTGACCACCAAAATAAGGACAGTATGAATTATAAAAAAAAATATTTGGTTTGAGTACCTCTGACATACATTCCAAAATGGCCTTGCAGCATTCTCGGTGAAGAGATGCAACCCCAAATTGGTCTGCCAGCAGGAGAAGTTGGACAAGTAAGGAGTCCATTTCTATTTCATGCTTCATCTCAAGTTTCCCGCTGTACATGAACTGAAGCATTGATGATAAGGCTTCGGAAGAGACATCCCCTAAACAAACATCCGAGGAACAACTCTCAATCATTCCATTTGTGAACATCTGCATTAGCAAACTGCATGAATCAGGAAAAAAGCATATCACATCAATCAAAATAATTAAAAAAACTTAAGAGACCATCACACCTTTGCAAATGGAGAGCTCCATAAACTTAGAATGAGTTTGTGCGACTGTGCAACAAGACCATGCCCATCGACATAGATGCCCACATCGCTGTGCTTTCCAGTTGAGAGAAATGACTTAAGCTTCATGACATCAATGGGAAGTTCACACGGAAAGATATTGCATCGGAATGCATGGGAACCAAAATGTTGTAATTCCACATTCTTGCCAGAGTCAAATAACTTTTTGTTCATCTTAAAACGTTCAATAGCTTCTTCAGACTGCTTAACCAGTGATGGAATTTGAAATTTCAAGCTCAAGTTCCTAACGTGAATGAGTTGGGACTCCACAATCTAGAATCCATCCAAAACAATAGTATAAGGCATTTGCAGGGGAAAAAAAGTACACAAATATCTATAGGTTAAAATATCTACCCATATATTCATTTTTGCACCCCCACACCCCCCCCCCCCCCTCCCCCCAACCAGCAATCGATAAATCGGGAGTACTTATCAATCCATTTGACTGATTGGCAATATATCAATGATGTTATTGATATATCATCGATATATTTCTGATATCATGGTTACCATTTGAATTTTTTATTAGACTAGTTTCTGTCAACGGCTATATCCGACGGTAGGAATTCCAACAGTTAAAAGGTTTATTTATTTATTGGGGTTGGGGGGGAAGGGGGGGTTGTAGCCCCATAATATATTCACATTTTTTGTTCATATTTTTCTGATTTAAAAAAAAAAAATTGAAACGAATTTTCCAGGCACCAACTCAATACATTTCTATATCGGAAAAATCAATAAAGCAATGCAAACATGAACAAACAAAACTCTTACTTGTGTTCGGCCAGTGTAAATATACTGAAGGACGGCATGAAGGACTGAATGAGTTACTGAAGGCAGCCTGATGACATTTTCATCTGAACTAAAGGAAAAACTACATGATGCTTCCAAAATTAACTTGTGCGCAGGAACAGCCTTTTCTTCAATGCCAACAACAAAGATAATATCAGATAGGTCCCCACTTTCAAGGAAGTTGGCCAGTCCCCACTCTTCATAACCATCAATAAGTCCATCAACATCTCCCTCATCATCATCCTCATCTCCCACTTCAGACTCATCATAACCAACAAGATTCCGCACGCAATTCGGACGATCCAAAGGCAACACATTTACATTTCTATAGCCTACATGCCTGTCCCAGCTACTGAGCCCCACATATTGAACGCTGCGATTTGGATTTGAATCAAGCCATTGAAATATAAGGTTTTGAAAAGGATGCCTCCCTTCACCTATACTGATCAACCCATCATATATACTTATCCAATAGCTTTGGAATGCTGAAGAGGAGCACAAACCCACACCAGCAACATCGACGACAGTCTTGCCATCCACTTCAATCTTCAAACGTCGGTTCCTATTGCTTCCCAAAATGATTGTATAATTTGGATTGTTATCTATTTTGTAGTGGTAATATTGGCTACCCACTTGTTCCCTGAATATGATAGTGACATCGTTCAGAGCGAAAGCTTCGAAAGCCACACAACCACGCCCGGCCTCCCTGAATTTCAACTCCTCTCGCCATGCGCATTCAAACGGTGCAACTGTCAAGAATTTCTT
Organism: Acorus calamus; assembly: GCA_030737845.1. Taxonomy (NCBI): domain Eukaryota; kingdom Viridiplantae; phylum Streptophyta; class Magnoliopsida; order Acorales; family Acoraceae; genus Acorus; species Acorus calamus. The sequence continues at coordinate 2,671,984 of CM060858.1, read as the reverse complement.
TTGCTTCTTCCCACCCATCTCTCCTGATGAAACAGATACTCACATGAACAATTTCCAAACCTGAACAATAATCAAACAGTCAGATTCTCATATCCTCTTCTTTGTTCTTACCAAGACAATCTATTCTTACAAATGAACTCATCCAAATTTGAATAACTGATTGGGAGGCACAGCCAGCACAGATTCCTACTCCTCTTATTCAATCCCACCTCACTTGTATATAAATCAGTCAGATTCACCTGTGATTTTATTCTCATCCAAAAAAAAACAGAAGAAAAAAAGAGACAACCATGAATAACATGAACTTATCCAACACAGTCAACAAGAACAAAATATCTCATCAGAAACCAAACTTTAGCCATAAAAAGAAGCCTACAGAGGGATAGTGGGGACACAAATAGTGAGTACATATAAGTTCGAAGAAAAACCCACCTCAAATTCTGGAGGTTTATTGAATCCTTGTTTTCTGTGACAAATGATAGGGATGGCTTTGATGGGGGCAGAACTACACAAAAAGACAAAAATATTGAGTTTCAAGAAACACCCACGTCAGATTAATTTTCATTTAACCCAAAAATTAAAACTTTTAAAAGGAGATGAAACAAAAAGTAAATTTTGAAGCTAATAATTGCACAATAAACCAAATAAATTAACAAAAACATAGATTCATGTGATACCCACCTCACAAATTCGTCGATTTAAGTTGGTTTTTCTTGGATTGAACAAAAATCAAATTTCCAGCTTAGAGAGAGAGAGAGGACAAGAGAGGGATAGGATGAATATGCCACGTTAGATTCGAGGGGTTGATACGTGGCATTAGCGGATTGCGGTCAGAAGAAATGTCACGTGAGGAAGATCTCTTGAGGAGATGTGGTGGGATGTTATGGCGACATTATTTATTTTATATGACTCATCAACAACAGGGTTTCTGATTCTCGGGGGGTACAAATTAGAAGTTGAGGACCATCAATCAGACGGTTGGAAGAGCAAAGCCTCATCGGATCACACTAAAGATTGGGTTCGGTTTAGCAGATTCGGATATCTAGCCATACAGTTGGGCACAGTTTGGATGTGAGGTGGCCAACGCTGGATTCTTTTGAGATCTAGCTGGCAAGTTGGTGAAAGATTATCGGATACAAACAATTTCTTAGTTGATTGGATCTTGTTTGTGTTTTATTTGAGTAATTCACATGTGGAATAAGGCTATATATAGATAACACAAAATTATATTTTCTAAATATATTATTATTTTAATTTGGATTAAAATCATGCATTATTATATTGGTGCTATTTAGATATATGGTGGGACGGATTTAACATTGAAAAATCTAGAGCTTCTCCTTCATGAATCCAAACGAATTAGGGTGGTTTGCATTGAAGATATGCTTCAAAAGTTTTATTCATACAAAGATCTTTTAGCTCTCAAACTAATTATCAATGAAGGATTTTTTAAAGCTCTAACCACACTTCGGGTGCGTTTGGTTGCAATTGCGCTATTGCGATTACAGAAAGCTGCGTTTTCGCGCAACCAAACAGTTTTGTTCAATGAAGGATTTCAAAAAGCTGAGAAAATCCTTGGAATTTTAGAACGAGATCAGTTTTGCTAACCACACTTCCAAATAGACCCTTAAACAACAGAAATCAAAGGCAATCACATTAACAAATTATTGAGAAATCTAGGTGAAATCAAAACGAGAATTTCATTTTGAAAATGCCAAGGCTTTTTAGTTTTTGTAGGAGAATAGCTAACCTATCTATACTTGTTTTCAACTTTCAATTAAGAGAAGTTTGAGAGTGTTTTTAAATTTACAGAAGCTTAGTTCTCCAAATTTATTTCCAAACAGGGCTGGATACACTATTTTGCAAATAAAAAGAGTAAAAAACTAGCTTTTTCGTGGAGAGACAGCTCCGTTCAAATCTATATCCAAAAGGGACTTAACAATAAAATTGAAATTGACTTTAACAAACACAAGCATGCCAAGTAAAAGTAACTTTTTTTTATTGATGTAGTAAAAGTTACTGTATAACATTTTTGAATATCCCCATTTGGGCCTTGAATATAAGCAATAATTTCATCCCCCTAAAACATTATTTTAACTTCTGTTGTGCTTTTAGCAACAAAAAAACTCTCCCCACTGTTATGTTGCATCAGCCTCCAATGCAACAACCTTCAATCCAACAAAAACAGAGCCGGTTTAGACTTGGCAGCACATCCGTATCTGAAAGTAATATATTTCCTGTACACACCAGTCAATTGTCCAGTCCCTGCTCTCTGATGAAAATCCACCATCAACCTTGAACATTCTCTGCAATAAAAGCAAATATTATAAAATAACTATCATCTCACAGGAGCTGATCTTCAGCATAGTTCGTATGCAATAAAAATAAATTAGCTAAAAACCAAATAATCTATCTTGTGTTATCACAAGTAATAGAAGAGAAACAATCATCTCACAGAAGCTGATCTTCAGCATAGTTGGTATGTAATTGGCTGGTCCTACTCCAGTACTTAAAACCTCTAAGAGTACACTGAGCAGTGTAGGTCGCAGCAGCGGCCAAAAATGAGGGGCGGAACTTGAGCATTTCATATTCAACAAGGCAAAGCTCAGTCATGAAGAATGACAGGTGTTTCATCTGGTTTTATATCATCAAATAAGTTCCATCAAATCCATTATTAGCTACAACCAAGTAATATAGCCATGGAGAATATATTATACCTTTATGTCTGCTTCAGCTGCCTTCAAAAACCTTCTCATGAAAACATAAGGTGTCGGAACACACATTTCGAACTGAAGAGTATTGAGCATCGACATCTCCTACAACAGTTGATTATTGTTAAATCTACTTTTTCTTCATTAATATAAAAACTAGTTCATTATTGATTCAACGTGATTACCATTTCTAGAATTTCATTCCTCGTATACGCACGATCGGTGATCAGGATGAGATTCTCCACAGAAGGGACTGAAACATCTTGAAATTTGCATGCAAGAAGCATGGCAGTTATCCCAACAAGCTGAAGTTTCTTCCTCACCACAATTTGGCGTTCTAAGAATCGATCTATTAGATTCACAGTCAAAAACAGGTTTTCATCCATAAGCTCAAACTTGTAGTGGACCTGTGGATCAAAAGGTTAACAAAAATACCAAGGTACAAATTTTGTAATGAAAATCATGAGTTTTGATGAGCTTTTTTTTATTTTTGACTGAACGGTAGCTGATCGGCTTTAGTTTACCTCAACTAACCAGTCAACAAGGATGGCTCGCATTTTTTCGTTGATGTCGTATTGTATGGATATGTAGTCTGGGCTAACACCAATTGCAACCTAAATGACACCAGCAGCACATATGATGCACAACAGTGAAAAATAACCAATTTCATGATATTTATAGCTGCTCAATAAAAATGACTAAATTTTAAAATCACACTAGGCTTGATTAACTCAGCAAGTTTTTGTATGATTATTCAATGAGATCAATAAAACTAATCATAAAATATTATAGTGAAGAAAGGCCATGCAAGTAGCATATTGAATTGTTAGATGGACACACATATGAGGAGATTTTATATTATTCACACAATAAAAAGCAACCAAGAGTAACACAAATTAAACCATTTTAAATTTACCTCAGCTTTTTGATAGAAAATATAGAGATCTTCTACATATTCATCCACTGCTAGAGGTTTTTTAGCATCACAAGTATCAATATCTACCACTCCAAACCCTCTCTCAATCTCCCCTGGTTCACGATTGTCCTGACAACACAAAAAAAAAGCGTACATCAACGGTGCTTCTTCCTAAGGAAAAAATTTAAATCATTGACAATAATGAAATAGGGACGACATGAATACAAACCATCTCTTCCATCTTATCAAGCATCTTATCCTTCAACTTCTCGACCTCGATCACATCATGTCTTGTGTTAGATTCCTATGCAAAGAAATAAAGTAAAAAATGCATGTCATGAAAACAAGATCTATAAATAAAAGAACTTCACCTGTCAAGAAGAAAATCAGCACCTGTGGTTGTTGACACAAAGGTAGTCCATCTGCCGGTGAAGCAACGGATTTCCTAAACAAATTATTAGAAAAAATAAAAAATGTAACAAACCGATCATATTAGTAAATCTATATGTCCAAAAAAAAAAACTGATCTAACCTGGTCATCAGTCGATGTCCTACATTGTTCAAGTTCTTGTCAACAACATCGTGTTCACTGAAAAAAGGTCAAAAAAAAAAAGACAGCAGAAAAAACATCAGCACATAAACTAAACTAGGATTTAGAGAGCCCACTGAGTCATTGGCGTCCTGATGATCTAACCTGTTCAACTTTCGACGTCTTACATTGTTCAAGTTTTTGTCAACAACATCGTGCTTACTGAAGAGATTAGTCAATTAAAGAAATAAGACAGAGCAGAAAAAACTTCCAGCACATAAAAATTATACTAAACTAGAGTTTTACAGAATCCACTCTGTCAATGGCCTCTTAGTGACCGCGCAAGGTTGTGGAGTGTTGCCAACAGTGTGGGAGATGTCCCTCAAAGCCTGGCGGTTGTTGCTGATGTCCAAGGCATACTTGTCACTCTCCACGGAGTTTCCTTCTGAAAAGAAAAGATATTCAGCTAAATATCATAAAGGTTTGAAGAAAATCCATCAGAACCAGAAATAGATGAATCAAGCTGCCCCTGTTTACCTCGTAATCTGTGCACTGGTCCTATCAAACATTGGTCGTTCTCCCCTAAACCGTCCATCTTTTCATGCAAACATATATTCAAATCAAATATTATACAATAGGAAAAATATTTCAATGGCACATATAAAAATTCATTCCAAAATAGTATTTAAGAAAAATAAATCTAATCACTATCAGCTAAGCAGTTAAGAAATCTTTGATGGTGTTCAGGCTTTTTTTTCTCAGCATAGAAATCATCTCTCCGAGTCACAAATTCTGAAAGTCATGTTTCAATTCCATGACAAAAAGAACTGCTTTAAAATTAACTAAAAAATCCTTGAACTCTTTCATCAACAGTTTTTTACCCGAATTCATTCTCAAGTGATTAATAATATGTCTAGATTTGAAGCGTGTTGACTGAATAACATGCAAATTGCATGTATTTGGTTTTAAAAAATAATGTAGTTAAAAAACCACAAATTCACCTTAATCATGCAAAGGATGAAAACCAAATGAAACAAGAAAAAAACAAAAGATAAAATCCTACCCTAAAAGGCTACAACAAATTGAAATTTATGAATAAATCAAAAAAATGTGATAACATATTTATAGATAAATCTTAAAGATATAAATTGATATTTAGGGATAAATTTTAAAATTGTAATATATTTATGGATTAAATCTTATAAATTTAATATAAATTGGTGTGTAATAAAACTATACATAGATATACAGATATATAGAACTCTTTGTTATAACTTGCTCCAATTCCAAAACTCAATGAAGATTATGGTCATTACAAATAAAAAAAATTATGGTAATTACATAAAGATTTAGGTACAAAAATGAAATTGAAGACACACCAACATCCAATAAAACACTAAATCAACAAGAGAAAACCTACTATCCTATACCTCTATCTCTCTTTCACACACAAAAGATCTCTCTCTATCACTCTCAATAGATTGAAATGAAAGAACACGACATGCTTGAAAGAGAGAGGAAGGATAAAATTTTGAATGAAAGTGAGGGACCGGAGCTCCACTTCTTAAAAAGATGACAAGTAAATTAGTTCAACAAGTCAAAAAGTTTGCCTCATATGTTGGCTTTTGAGGAATCCTCATATTGTGGGGTTTTGTTTAATTAATGTTTTTCCAACTGTTATGTTTTGAAAATCAAAAAGTGAAAAAAGTGGCTGACACTTTCCATAATCAAAGTAAGTTTGATATTTAAAAGTATATATTTGTAAAAAATATGCAAGATCTTTTTGCATATGTACCCTTCAAATACATGTTATTTACATTTATATTACTACAAATTAAGCCTGTCAATCGGACAAATACGGATCGGATATGCTAATATCCATATCTTAACTTTCGGATTGATACGAATATTAATTTTCGGATTCGGATCCCTTCAGATACCAATCAGATACGGATAATTTTCGGATAATTTACATGTTTGAATATTAATATTATTTTGGATAATCAAATAATATTTTAGAGAGATATCAAAATTAAAATTGATATTTTAAGGCTTATTATCTTTTTCAGATATCATTATGATTATATATTATCATTATGATTAATCATACATGATAACAAAATGGACAATATATAAGATAAATATATATATTTTTATAATATATGTCGAATACGGATATTTTTCGGATCGGATAGACTGATATTCATATCCGCACTCCAGATCTTCGAATATCAAATAATTCTGATTTTTCGGATACGGATTCGGATTTTTTTCGGATAATTGACAGACTTACTACAAATCACATATTTAATGTATACCATCAATATCTTATTTAATGCAAAAATGTATCAACTAATAATTTATTATAACCAAAAGTTAACTCATAACTAGTGAAAAGCAAGGACAATAATAACCTTCGCTTAATATTCATAATAAAAGTCTAATCTATGTGATAATATACATAATTGATTACTAATAACCTAATTGATTTTTTCCCTCTTTCCATATTTGTTTGAAGTAAAATGAGTATATTGAGATTTTCTATAGCTTTATTATTATATTGTGGATATATGATAAGTATTTAAATGAAATATTTATTTTAGTTTATTACATTAATGTAATCAACATATAAAGAAAATTCTATAATGTTCAAGGTATACATTATTGTAAATCTTTGTTGATCAAACATTTTTTATTTAAAACTTGAAATTCTATATTTCTTTATATATAAACAAAAGCTGTTTTATATTAAAAATAAGAATTATATTGTGACATTTACAAAAAAAATGGTATTTTGGTCTTTCTGCTTGACTCAATAATGTTCAAGAACATATTTGAAAAAAAATGAAATTTAAATGACTAATACCCCTTTTTTTGTACTTTTGATGATATAAAATTAAATAGAGTATTTGTAATGATCCAAAAATAAATATCATATTTTTGGAGGGTATACATGCAAAAACCCCAAAAAGTATCAATTATTAATGATTAAGATTCACATATATTCCCCTAATGTAACCTCCAACCCATATTTAGTGCATTGAATGCGGAAAGTGTTAAAATCACTACCATACCCTCAACATCCTAGCATAAATTTGGCAAAGGTAAATTGGCATTAAGGGCATCTATGTAACTTAAATGCATTGAATTCTAGTTATAGTTTCAAAGTGATTATCTAATGATACAAGATGATCACAAATAATCAAAGCAAAAACGTGTGAAAGCTCAAAAGGACTTGATAAGGCTCATTGGGTGTGCAGTTGAGACAGCAAATCTTTTTATTTGGATTACAATATTATATATATAATTCCTACATAAATGGGATCCGCAGTTATGGTCAAACGCTATTTTATCTGTAACAAAAACGACAGCTATAAGAAAATTTCAAATCCCCTCTCATTATTTTAGGAGGAAATCATTTTCAGAAACATCCCTGGTGTTTCTTTAAATAAAAAATCCTCAGTATATTGATAAGCAAAAAAAATTAATTAGTTTTTAATTTTCAAATTTTTTATCTTTATTTATAAAATATCTAAAAATACCATTAGTTTTGTAAATACAATATATATGTAAGTATACCATAATATAATAATATATATATCTATATGTATGTATGTACATTATGCATACACACACACGCTCTCTTATATACACACACATTCATACATTATGTGTATACACTTATATAAGGATACACACACACTCTCTCTCTTATATATACCACACATTGTGTGTGTGTGTATAGTGTGTGTGGATATATATATACGGGGGCGATTAGATGCGGCGAACGGCAGGTGCGGCGGCGACGTGGGCCGTTCGATCGCGGGTCCATCGAATCCAACGGTCGACGTGAATCGCACCCGACCGTCCGATGCGATGGACCCGTGATCGACGGCCCACGATCGACGCCGCACCTGCCGTTCGCCGCACCTAATCGGCCCCCATATATATATATATATATCCCATAGAAACGATTTAATGCCATACCAGAAAATGGACTTTAACTAACATTTAAAATTTCAAGAAAACTAATTAAAATGTGCATGCCACTTTCCATAATCAGGGTTTATAATAAGATTGATATCAAGAATCAATAAAAGAAAATTTGTCAAATTTACCAATGTCAAAATTCAAGATAATTGAGTGTTAACCCACCACCCCATTTTTTTTTAAAAAAAAATATGTGTCCAGTAAAATACACCCAGCTCAAATCTGTAGTCCAACTTTTAGCCTTGGGAGTATATAGTCAGTTGAAAAATATATGATAAATGGTAGATAGTGAAGTGAACTCTAGATAAATGTATAGAAGCTTATATGAAGAGATAGAACTAAACCTAGAGATAAAAATGAAACTGTGCATGTCAATGTTGCAGGTGGCATGCAGAGTTAATGTGCTACACACTTACCAGGGAAAAAAAATTGTGGGTTGGGCCGTCCCATATTTAGTCACTATTGGACTGAGTCCAGTTGTTTCTTTATATCAGGTTGGTGTCCTGCTTTAACAGTCCATCACAGCTCTTCCTACAGAAAATTAAAAAAAATCAATTGAGGACTAGCAAAATGTTTGAGGGAAATAATTGGGTGTTGTCACAAAAATACATGCTTTGGTTGACAAAGCATGTGTTATTTAAAGACTGTCCCTAACATTAACCTTATTATTTATAGAGAGAGTGTCCCCTTACCATAGTTTTGACTGAAATGGATTCAATTCCCCTGATAAAAATAAAAATAAAAAATACTTCATAACATTGATCCTTGACTCAGAGATTAGAATTTCACCTTCAAAATAGAGGATTCATACTAAATATACTAAGAAACCTCTAAAGATTTTTATTTGTATAAAAATTTTGCCTTTTGTGGTCACACAAAACAAATGTGAGTTCATTCTCTCAAGCTCAATGTTAAATCAATTTTTAAAGGTATTTTTAAATCAACATTTTTTAATCTATCATCTATGAACTAAATATCTCATAATATTTTAAAGTGACAAGATTATCCAAACATCCTCACATATGTTATAACAAGCAGTTGAACTTCACCATGAAAATTTCTTATTTTTCAGTTTATCAAACACCACCTTAACAAATGGAGTGAATGATCATAAGTTAAGCTATCAGATACTTTGACTAGATAATGAAAGCCAGAATGAAAAAGTTTTCCAAACATTATAACAGTACACCAATTAAACATAAAAACAAGATGCTCAGAAATCCGATGTCCCAAAACCTGAAGATGCTCTGGTGAACATCAGTATTCTGAAGATAAAATATGACCAAACTTGTATTGATTCATCAACATCCAATTTGCACAATTGTAATCTATTGTCTTCTGTTAACGAAGAGGTGCTATGCATATATGGACAATCTTGCTAAGCTTTTCCAGTATAAACTTCTGTATAACTCTGCTAAAACACAATTTAATAACATAACCATATGCGGAAAATTCCATCAGCACATTTATCAGCAGATGCTAATTATCTAACAAAATTAAAATTTTAAAACATTGAAATTGGATTAAAAAAAACACACAATATCCAATTCCTAGCAAGATCTAATACCTATGTCTACTAGTTAATGGTATAAACATTGTCACCACGACCTATTCTCATAGCTCTGGTGTCCTCTTTATGAATCTAAGCACACCACAATTTCTTATATGAAATCATTACATATCCTTCCTAGGTACTACCTTCCCAAGCTTTCTTGCTTTCTTAGGTCAATATCCCCTCTTTCTATAGCCATCTACCATAATTCACTCAAGCCCTTCACACAAATGCATTAGATGGTAAACAATATACATGTCCAAATTCACCTAAGATGATGCTTGGCCATTTTTATCCCCTCCTGATATCACTCTTGTACATCTAATATAACATCAGCTTCTTAAATCTTTCAATCTCTCCATCCACATTACTACACATTTTTTAATCACGAATAATAGTCCAACACACTACAATCCCCAAAACATGGATGGCATAATGATCAAAAAAATTCTTGATAATCTTTTGGTACTCCATGGACGGATTGTAATATCGATTTGTGACATCCCAGATTTATACAACAAGCTATTGTATGCCTTGTCATTTGTGGGCTCACGGTTTTAAAACGCGTCTTGGTATGTAAGAATATGTGTTCACATGTAGTCTTTTCTTGACTCTTGAGTCTTTTGACTATCCCAGCCCACCACCCCCTCAATGGGCTAGACGCGACAATTGTCTGAGCCAAGAGGCCAATAGCCCAATAGACCATGAACGGAGAGGGGTGAGTCCAAATGGTTTAGTCTCGTATAAAAAAAACATGGATACATACAACCCATTTTCAGTCATAATTCCAGTCTACATGTGTATTGAATCTTTTAAAAATAATACTCATCTAATGAGATACATATTTTCATAAAAAAATGAATCATATATTTCAATGAATTTACATAAAATGTAAAAAAATTCTATTAAAAGCATATACCTTGTTAATTTGAGTATATACTCTAATGATTTTCTAGAGACGCATATATGATTGGAATTGAGGATGAAAAAAAAGTTGTGCCTAACAATACTAAAAATAACATTGATAACCCCGATCCAAGACATGCAACTTAACATTGAAATCCATTAAATTTAAGAACACGATTACCACAACAACGACAGAGACAGAAAGTACCTTTGTTGGTTTCACAAACCAGACCCATCTCGCCTTCCACTTCCCAAAGTTCCAATTCCAACTTCTGAAGAAGATTTGGGAGTTAGGGTTTGGAATCATTGAGAGAGGAAGCGTGAGAGGGTTATTTTGGGGAGGGAGGGAGCAGAGACGGAGACTGTTTTTGGTGATGAATGAGCTAAAAAAAAATTTTATTTTAAAAAAGGGATAGAGAGAGAAAGGGGAGTTTTTTGTTTTATTCGACGACAGATTTCGTAGGTTTTTGAGGGGGTTAAATGCATATTCGATCACATTGATGCCTCGTTTTCTTCGGAAATCTAAATAAATTCTTTATAAATCGTTATCAACACCCTATTTCGATGGATTGGAAAAAGAACACGGAAAAGGCAAAGAATACAGTTGCAAGTATGGAGAATCGCTAACCTCCATGAACAACCGTCGCAGCTCCTTCGTCCGCTCTCCGACGGTTGAGATGTGACTTGTGAGGGGACGGTTAGGAACGTTGGTCGCGGAAACCATCATCAATAATATTGTGTCATGATGGACTTTTAATAGCGTTTTTGTTGCATGTACAGTTTTTGCGTTTATAAAAATTATTTTTATATTCATACAATTAAATGATTTTATTTTAGTAGTTTTTTTATAGATAGATTTTAAACAAATTGTATTCAAAAGCTGTAATTTTTAAAAGTTAAAAGGGGGCAGCTTCCTGTTGAATCATTTTTAAACCAAGTGTTTGCAGAAAATTAATTTTGAAATCCCGCTACCAAACACTGCCTTAGTCAGTTTGGTCAATATTGAATAACACACGGCATATGAATTGAATTGCACAATCAATTATTAGATACATGTGTGACTCTCCTATTGGATCTAATCAAACATGAGTTTGATCAATAGCATTAGTATCTAATAGAAAAGTGACATGTATCCAATAATTGGTTATGCAGTTCGATTCATATGCTATGTGATTTGATTAATAAATTGTGCAGTTTGATACTGATCGAACTAACTAAAGTCAATCCTGACTGGATCTAGACTCTATACACGTGAGATAAAAATAAATAAAAAAACATTAAGGCCCTGTTTGAGACCAAGAAGGGGACGCCCATGTCCATCAAATAAGTCGTGATAGAGAAGTATTGTTTCTGGAGTTTCTCTATGAGACAAAAAATGGTTTGCGAACCTATTTTTGCTATCCCAGGTCCCCTACGCGAACACAGAATTGGCATTCTACCGTGTTGGTCAGTACAAAATCCGAACCAATCCAAACAAACATTATCTCAATTAGAGCATAGATTTTTAAAATTCTCCCTTAAATATAATCTCAACATGTCATAGATCTCTATATAATTTTATGTTTATGGAAATATCTACATAGATAAATATCCAACTTTTTTCCTAAATAATCTTCAAACAATTTACATGATAGTAGAAGATCTATTTTCTTAATCCAAAGAGATCCGAATTAGTAGTGACATATTAATGATATATGGATATTATATAATATGAATGTTAAGTCTGATGGTTGACAAACCTTCAACCCAACCTTTGACTCAACTCTCGACCGCTCTCTGCAATGTTGAAAAAAGTGTTGTTACGAACCCATTTGGATTGGGTTTTGTGGGCTTTGAACCACCAGATGTCATGGGCCTTGCCTTTTTCATTCCATTAGTAGGATTATTAATGCATGATGGAACTGGAAGTAGTTCTGTTCGGACTTTTGTAAAAACTAAGATACTGTATCTAAATATATAAGTCATTTTGTATCACAATGTATATTTTATGATTTTTTTAAAAAATGGTGTTCTTTGTGGATTGGGCTACATTAGGGCTGGACATTGTTAAAAATAAGAGAGAGAAAATAATAATAATGAAACCTTAAAACACTTGTTCTATTAGAAAGGGACTAAAGCCCTTTATATAATAGTACAAGATGATGTTACACATGTAACACACTAAGATAATAACAAACTAATATAATAACAAACTAAAATAATAACAAATCTAATATAATATCTTTAACACCATCTCCTAAACTCTGAAGGGTTGTACCCTTAGATGTTTACACAAAGATGATAAACTAAAACTCTTATTTCAAACACCTCCAATTTTTTTTGTGAATTGGTAATCGTCATCTATCTTTTGGATCCATCACTTCGCTACCGCTCTTCTTGAATCAGTCGAAGTCGCTCCCGCTCTTTGAGTCACTCAGAGTCACTCCCACTCTTTGAGTCAGTCAGAGTCGCTCCCGCTCTTTGAGTCAGTTGGAATTGCTGGTCCACGATTAGATGGCACACGTAGGGCTCACGGAGGTTCAAGGAGAAGATGGAGGGCACAGAGACAGCGGACAGGCAGCAGAGACAGCACGCAGACAATAGTGGTGGAGATTCTTTAACACCCTCTCCCAAACTCTGAAAGGTAGAACCCTTAGAGTTTGCATAAAAAAAATGAGACGACGGTGGGGACAGTGACGGACGGCCGGTGACGGTTGGTGCAGATGAGCGCGGACATGCGCCAACGGAGAAGAAGAAGTAGAAGAAATGCGACGCGAATGGCGATGCAAACAGTGCAGACTAGCGCAAGAAGAGAGGCGCGCTGACAGAGAGAAGAATAAAGAAAATGACAGTGCGCAAATATAACGACGGCGCACGAAAAATGAAGGTGTGCGATGACGACAGCGCACGAAAACGATGGTGTGCGGGAACAACGGCGCACGGAGACAACGGTGCGCGAAAAACAACGGCGCACGAAAATGATGGTGCGCGAATACGATAGTGCACAGAGGCAGCGATGCTGCATAAAAACGACGCCACTTGGCGAACGACAACGGCGTGCGAAGATGACAGCACACAGAGACAATGACGACAGTAGCGTGCGAAGACGACAACGCTACGAACAGGATCTCAAAAAAGAAGAAGATCCAAGGAAAAAAAAGAAATGATGATGTTGCAACTGACAGAAATCAGAAGATAATGGAAAAAGACACATACGGATGCGTAGAGAATGAAAAACTGAACAAAATGAGTATCTGAATGACTAGATTTGGAGCTCGAACCAAGGCGTAACGGTCCAGGAAAGAAACGAGACAGAACTGGCCGACGGTGACGGACGGCGGCCGGAAGGTGGTCGGACGATTGCCGTACGGTGGTTGGACAGGCCGGGTGTTGGTCGGATCCGGGCAGAGCAAGTGGGGTTGGGCAAGCGGGCCGGGCAGGTGGGCCGGACAAGCGCAAACTTGCGCTGATCCGCGGACGAGCGCAGATTTGTGCTAACGTGCGCGGAATTCGCTCTATTGTGCGCCGAACCCGGGATCTGTCGGGCAGGCGCAGTTGGGGCTGGATCTGCCGAGCGGATGGACCGGGCACGGGCGGGATCTGCCAGGATCGGGCGTGCCAGGCGCAGACGGGGATCTGCCGGGTGACTCGGACGGCGCGTACGGCGCGAACGGGGATCTGCGCGGATGGCTCGGACGGCGCAGACAGGGATCTGCGCGGATACCGGGAGCGACGGGCGCAAGGACAACGACGGTGATGGGCGCGATGATGACAGCCCAACGACGAGAACGTTCAAAAGTCCTCTTCCACTTCGATTGAAGACTCCTCAATCGGAGTGGGGAAGAAGAAGAAAAACTTTTAGAGATCTAGGGTTTCTGATATGACTCTGATACCATGTTAGAAATAAGAGAGAGAACATAATAATAATGAAACCCTAAAACACTTGTTCTATTAGAGAGGGACTAAAAGCCCTTTATATAATAGTATAAGATGATGTTACACGTGTAACACACTAAGATAATAACAAACTAATATAATAAAAAATTAAGATAATAACAAATCTAATCTAATATCTTTAACAGACATATCATTTTCCAAGGAAAAACATCAATCCAACCTTTGGGAGGTGCAATTAGATTTGTCAACGGGTCGCGAGTCGACCCAGGCCTGACCTGATCCTTTGGGCTCAATTGATCCAACCCAAGTACTATTTAATTTTTTATTATTATTTATGATCCAACTCAACACTTATAATCCAACCTAATATTTAATCATTCAAAATTTTAAGCATTTAAATATTCATACAACTTTTTTATTCTACGTAAAAACATAATAATCCAAATCATATTCCAAATTTTCCTCATAAAACATTAAAAAATCAAAATAGTAAATATCTATTTATAATACACTGGACTCTGTTTATTCAAACTCATCATGTAAAAATAGAAATGAAAAAAAATTCAACCTAGCAAAACATGGTCCCATCACCCTAATATATAGTGCTCTCTCAATAAACCAAATTCCTCCTTCCATTCTTCTCTTCTTCTCTTTTCTCTTTCTTAAACCCTTTATTCCAAAAAAAAGGTAAAAGAAAAAAAATGAAACCATTGCAGACCCTTAAGAAATTCCCTAACCTCTCTAAGTTCAGGCTCTCATGGTCTAACTTAAGTTGATTAATAGGCCAACCCGACTCCACCCAAGTTCACTTGGACATGACCCGTACTTGACCCGTTGACTTTAGGATGCTAGACGGGTCGGGTTGTTATCCGGACCACGATCCAAAAAAACCCGACCCGTCAAGTCTCCCAAACCCACCGCCCAACTGTACAATCAAAACCCATCACCTCGAAGTCAATGCATCTAAACATCTGACTCGCGGTGATCCTAACCCAACCACCGACATCTAAATCTGACCATCTGTCACCGTCAGATCCTACACACGAGCTAATACCCCCTTCACACGTGCGGAGGAATTTTGTTTTCCCGTTTTAGGTCTCCGAGAACATAATGTCTCCCAAACCTTCTCTCTATTCACGCAAGCAAACCCTTTTTTTTTTCTTCTCATTTTTTTTAATTCTTAAAACACCCTCCCCGTCTAGGGCTAGGGTTTCCGATCTGCGACGTTCGTTTCGTCTACTGACTTGTTATCGGACGATCGGCGACCTCCTCTCGGCATGGGTGGCGACGGGGACTCGAGCAAGGCGGCGGAGGCCCCCGCCGGCGAGGCGGTTATCACCATCAACATCCGGGCGTCGAACGGGTCGAAGTTTTCCGTTCAGACGACCATCGAATCCACCGTCGCCGCCTTCAAAGCGGCCCTCGTAGAGAAGTGCGAGGTACCCGTGGAGCAGCAGAGGCTGATCTACAAAGGGCGGATCTTAAAGGACGATCGAACCCTAGAGAGCTATGGTGCGTGCTTTCCCCCTTCTTTATTTCAATATATTTTTTTATTTCCTCTGTGATCGTCTTTTTTTGTGATAGAAATTTTGTTTAGGGTACCACATTAAACTTGACAGGAATGTTTAATTGTTTGTGAAGGGTTTTTTTGTTTAATCATTTGTAGTTGATTTGGGGATTCAACAGAAAATCAATTTATTGAAGATGTTTTCATCCAGTGGTAACCTTTGACCAGTTTTTTTCTTCTTCTGATATATGTTTGTATGCCATTAGATGGGAGCAATGTTAAGAGTTGGGCAGATGTACTGAAGTTGTTTGGATACATTGATAGGTGTGCACTGTAATTGTGATTGTCCATGTTCTGTCATGCATTTTTAGAAAAACGAGGTAGTTTTATGGCTGAAGAAGTTATGCTGATTGCATAACTTTGTAATTGTATGTTATGTCCGATTATTAATAGCTTCAGAATGACACTTTTTTTTATTGTTTTATCTGAAACTTATTGGTGTTTGGCCTTCCTCTCTTCTATAACGTGGATCTTATTTTCTTTGATTATCTTGATGGTTTGCTCTCTTCATGGAAAAAATCTTTTATTTTCCATTGGGACTGTGCAGAAATGCTCTCCAAATATGTTATGGAGGATATATTTGGGAGAAGAGGTAAATTTGATTGATGCATTGATTTTGGTTGATGCCTAGGCGGTAGGCGGTCCACCTGGGCCAGGCGTTCATCCGCCTATTATATGCCTGTTCATTAGTTGAACGCCTCGGCTTGTATACATGTCTAGGCATAATAAATGGCTAGGGGCGGACACTTATTAGATATGGCTCATTGTTTTTTAGATATTTGAGATTTAAACAAACAAACAGTTGTGATTTAATCAAAACAACACAAATAGATATATAACCTAATTATTCTGATCATAAAACCAACCTATAAATAAAAAAAACTAGCTTTTTAATATATCATTCATTGACTTGTGGCAAAAAATTGAAAATATCCAAATAAAATATATTGAACAAACAATTTTGATAGTCATTTGAATCATGATCATTTGGATATTGATTCTCAAATTTTTTTAATAACAAATCACATCAAATAGAGGAAGTAACATCATGTAGAAGTAGCAGCTCATTGGTAAGTCCCCCTCCCCCCCCAGCACATTTTGCATTCTAACCTTATACCTTTCGTTTTGTAGTTTACATTATCATTTCAGATTCACTTGGAGGAGAAAAACATGAATAATAATTAATAAAATCACAAACTTAAAAAATACTAGTGTATTTAAGAACCGCCTAGAGTCCCCTCGGCAGCTAGGCGCATGGCCTTCACCTAGGCTCGGTTTGCCAACTAGACAACTATGGGTGGATGCAATGCAACTCTGGCTCGTGCTTGTTGAATTCCAACAAGGTGATAAGGATTGGTCATGAGAATATGTTCAG
This sequence comes from Acorus calamus, assembly GCA_030737845.1. NCBI lineage: Eukaryota > Viridiplantae > Streptophyta > Magnoliopsida > Acorales > Acoraceae > Acorus > Acorus calamus. The sequence goes on along the minus strand of CM060858.1, from coordinate 2,654,562 downwards.
TTGTTCCATGTTGAGCAGCTGATGTAAGTCGAGTATTTGACACCAATTGCTGTATAGAGGCAGGTCAAGATTATCGCGCTCATTGTCTTGATATTTATTTGATGTGTCTGAGTGGGGAGGATTGAAATTGAGGAGTATATCGATGTTGTGTGTTTTTGTAGGGGTCTAGGCTATGGCAGATAACTCTTCTGCTTTGGCATAACCTTGTTTTTTGGGCATCGTGTTTTTTTCTATTAATTTATCTTCTGTATAGGGCATTCTCTTTGGTAGGATGCCTATCGTTACATTAAAAACAAGGTTCAAGAAAGCACGTGCATTTTTAAAAATAAAGAATAGGTGTGCATTGTCGATGGGTTCCCACTAGTCACTAGAGAGGTTAGAAGTATTTAGACTTTTCAAAAAAAAAATGTAGACTTCTTAAGCGTTGTGTTATATATGATAATTAAACAACTTATACCTTGGGAATTTGTATGCAAGTGAAGGAAAATCTTGAGACCCATTCTCTCATTAGTGACTCTTCTCTTTGTTCATCGATGATGGGGATTAAATGTGACCAATCAACATTGAGAATTGTTAGATGTGCATTTTACCATATTTCATTAACCTATTTTTATTGAATTGTCATCTTAGGTGATACAAGGTATGTAGGGTGTACGTCTTTGCTGCTTACCTTACAGACCTTGGAGACATAGTCTGATACTTGTTTCTTTGATATAATGCGTTCCATATTGTGATTGATGTGTATGACAATGAATAGTCGGGTGTCAATATGAACCATTATGATCGATCATTTGTTTTACTGAGTGTGGTTTCATTTTCATACAAGGTTGTTAGACTGTGTCATGCAATTGTGCAGATATGGTCTTACAAGTTTTAAATGGTCAATTTGTCGGTTTTGTTGTGATAATAGTGTATTTTCAAAATTCAAATATTCTGGTTTCATCGTGATTTCTATCTGAAGCTCATAGTCTATAAGATGTTGCCTATGTAAAAGAAGTCTGAACCTGAGGCGGTATATTTGTATGATAGTTGTTGTAGCTTATCAGCCTTGTGGTTGTGCTAATTCATGCAAACTCATATGGTTCAACCTACATGTTTGTCCATGTCATGCCCATATCTTTAATATCCATTCTGAGTACGAATGATGTGGGAGATTTTCCTCAGTTAGGCAGAGTTTACTGCTAAATCAATCCGGGTTGGAACTAGGTGCATCTGAGATAGTTGATGACAATGCACAACATTCTTTCAAGTACTGCTGCTTGCTGTTCTGTCCAAGCTGTTCCATTTTTCCATCCTTTTAATGCATGATATCCATGCGATTTGTTTTCTGAGGGATTGCTGCATATATATTCTGAGGGTGGATCAAATCAGCATTAACGGGGAGTGTTTATTCTGTGTTGACTGTTGAATGAAGGGATAAACACTTACAATGACTTCTATTTGCTGTTTGATTCCAGTTGTTCCTTTTCTTCTGTCCTTTTAGAACAACTTAGCTATCTGATCTTTTCCCCCAAAGGATTGGTGCAAATATATTCTGAAGGTGGATCAGAGCAGCATTAATGAGGAAGATCTGTTCTATTTTGAGTGAATTGTTGGGCCATGTAAGTTGGTGATCTGGGTAGTGTATATATTTTATATCCCCTCTTGTTTATTTATTTATTTACTTCTCTCATAGCTTACCTATTAAAATGTGATGAATACCGCCTTTCGTGAAACACACACGCGCGCAAAATATTGGAAAAGTTGATGTATTTTGCTAGAGTTGAAGTAAACATGCGGGGAGGTGCTGTGAGATTACTATCAAAGACATACATGAAAGTTCGATTGATGACATGGAGAGAAGTGCTGTGAGAAACGCCAGCATTTTTTAAAATGAAGATTGGAATAATTCATTGAGAGAAAATTACTCCCCGAACAACCAAAGACGAGAAAGAAATGACAAAAAGATATTTATTTTGATACTCATGTACTTCACTGGTTTTGTTCCACTTCTTCTCAAGCTGTTTCATATGCACCTGTAGTGGATTAAAGTTATTAAACTTTATGTGGTTTTTTTCTTTGTGAATTAACATTTATTATTTAAAATTGTGGTAATTCAACTTTGGAGAACTTTATTTTTTCTTGGAAATTCAAATGATTCCCATTACTTGCATTGTCACACATGCATGGGATATTTTTAAAATAAGATTCAGTGTGGAAAGGTATCTGCTGTTTACAAGTGTATGACTACTGGTTTGGACCTTTTCCTTCAAATCATCCATTTCTTGGTACTGAACATGTCCTATCTGTTTTCTTTTTTATGTTAGAAGTTAGAACTTGTTGATAGAATTAGGGTAATTATTTTATCATGCAGATCCTTAAACATTTGTAATTTTTCAAATCAGCACATCAATGTGAAGTTATTATAACTGCATTCTGCAACTCACATTTTTGTGGGTTTGCATGGGCGTTTTAGACCATGTTTGTAGATTTTTAATCTGCAAAATTTGGCAGTTACATCCTCATCTCAGTCTGAAGCAACAGTGTTTATAGGCAAGGGACTATACGTGCATATGCAACTGTTCTCGACCTGTTGAGCTTCAATTGTTATTCATAGTGTTTGAATAGCATGTTCTATTACTTCGCCTATTATGTGATAGCTTTGTATTTTTGGTTTACTGCATTATGTGCTTATGGATTCTATACTTTTTGTTTTCATGGTACATGACTAACATGTGTAGAATAGAGTGTCAATGCATCTTGGATGTATGACTGTTTGATATTGGAGATGATCGGTCTTTGAGGTTTAAGTTTCCTACACTTTCAGAGCTTGAATATATGTTCTTAATGGTTTGATGTGGTCATTCAATAAAAAGAAGAATAAAATATTTGTGTATTGTATATGTCCTGTTTTCTCATTTGGGATTCAATCAATGTTAGTTTTGCCTGTGCCAAGCTGTGGCCTGAGCAAGCTCAAGTGCATTTTATGGCTTGGCCCAATACCGTTTTAAGGCTTGAAATTCTATGCTACGGTTAGTAAATAATAGCCTTATAAGTTGTAATCTGAAAAATGAGAATTAAATCAATCCATGTGTTCATTCAACCATATCAAACAATCAAGCATCGGTGAAGCTCAAGCTCAGTCCACATGCCTGAAATAGATGCTGGTTTTGGCTGGTTGAGTTTTTGAGTGAGCTGAGCTTGTTCAGTAAATTTCACCTTTCATATATGTAAATTGGGAAATGAAATAAAAAATGATTGACCAAGTTGCTCATTCTTCCCTGTATTGGTTACAAGTCTAACAAGTCAATATTTTTCTTCTTCTTTTGCTTAATTAGGCTTGGAAGCAGACCACACAGTCCATTTGGTTCGTGGTTCTGCACCCCAACCAGCTTCAGCAAACACTGGAAGTGCAGCTGGCACTGGAGGTACAAACATTCCTAACACTCCTGGGTTCACAAGAGGCCCTGGGATTACTGAAGGTGGTGGTGTTGGAGCCCCCTTTGGGGACTCACTTTTTCCTGGACTTGGCATAAATGGCTAAATGGCTCTGGAGTACCTAGTCTTTTTGGTGGTGGATTTTCGGATATTGAACAGGTCCAGCAGCAACTGACTCAGAACCCAAACATTATGCGGGAGTTTATGAACCTGCCTGCTGTGCAGAACCTTATGAACAATCCAGACTTGATGCGCCAGTTGATAATGAGCAATCCTCAAATGCGTGACCTTATAGATCGGAATCCTGACATTGCTCACATACTTAATGATCCCAGCACACTTCGGCAAACAATAGAGGCAGCACGAAACCCTGAACTCATGAGGGAGATGATGCGAAACACAGACAGGGCTATGAGCAATATTGAGTCTTCTCCGGAAGGCTTTAACATGCTTAGGCGTATGTATGAAACAGTTCAGGAACCTTTTCTTAATGCAACAACAATGGCTGGGAATCCTGGGACTGATGTGGCATCAAACCCCTTTGCCGCTCTTCTTGGAAACCAAGGGCAGACCGGAGATCGTTCCATCAATTCTTCCAATACTGGTTCAGAAACAGCCACTGGTACTCCTGCACCAAACACCAATCCTCTTCCCAACCCATGGAACAGTACGGCAGCCACTGGTACAGTTATGCTTGCCCTTGTTACCTATCTGAATCTCTTTTATGAAGTGCAACTTATGGATGCGGTTGTTTTTTTCCCCTTCTGTGGTAAAATTGAACAGCTGGTGGACAACCGACAAATACGAGGTCAGCTCCTGCAGGTGATGCGAGATTACCAAGCATCGGGAGCTTGGGTGGGCAGGGTGTGCCAGATATGGGAAGGATGTTTGGTAGTATGCAGGATCCAGCCTTTGTAAGTCAATTTCTGCAGAATCCAGCAGTACAACAAGTAATGGATAGCATGCTCTCAAACCCTGAGTATATGAACCAGGTAATTACTGTCCATTTCTAGTCCACTGCTTTTGATCCTGATGCATGTACCATTTTCATTGAATTTATTTGTTCTTTTTAGGTTTTATCTTTGAACCCCCAGATGCGTGCTATGATGGATGCTAATCCTCAAATGAGAGAGATGATGCAAAATCCAGAATTGATCCGGCAATTGACTTCCCCTGAGGCATTGCAGGTATGCTGAAAGTTTTTTTACAAGATTAATTATCAGCCATGTTTTTATTTATTATATATATTCACAGTGCTGTTGCTAATGTTTTCTTATTTTTCATGCAGCATATGGCCTCTCTTCAAGCACTTCTTTCCCGTAACAGGCCAAACCAGTAAGTTCCTGCATACCCACTGACTGCTCTCACATTTTTTTTCTACACTGATTTTTCTTATACACACTACAAGGGGCTTTTTGCAAAGAGGTCTACGATTTCCTGTTTAAAAATTATGCCGTGTTGTTACTCTTGTTATCTCTTGTCAATTGTATATTTGTTAATCTGATGCATGTCAAAATTTATTCTCCAATCTACATTTTGAGGTGAGAAAATGGCTTCGTTTGAAGTTTAATCATGTTAATTAAGTTGTACATGATTAATCTTTTTACACGATTAATTGTACATTGTTATTTATTGCCTCCTGATTCATTGATCACTTGCGCTACTTGGCAGGGAGCAAAACCAGACTGGTGGTGTCACAGGTATGTGGTAGGATTTTCGGATATGTTTTAGTGCATTTTTGGCATTCTTATTTCCATCATTTTTTCATTTGTGTTCAAAAGATTGATATAGAGATAACTAAATAAATTATGGTGTTTGCCCCTGTTAAATGTTGATGTCGGGATATTATCAATCTTTAATGTATGTAGGCCACTGGAAGTCATCAACTGAACTTTGTCAAGCAAAAACTTACCCATCATAAACTCAATCAATATTTTAATCTTTGATCATGATCCTAATCTCGACCGTCATCCTGGATGTTTTTGCTTTCTTTAGACTTGCAACTGGAACACTGAGTGAAACCTTCAATGGGTATCAAAAATACATCTGGGACTGCAATTGTTTTCCTTTCTGTTCTTGATTAATAGGCACAGGTAACAACGGCGGACTCGATCTCTTGATGAACATGTTTGGTGGACTTGGCGCCGGTGGACTTGGCGCCGGTGGACTGGGCACCCCAAATCCATTGAACGGTAAGAACAAAATCCAATCTCACGCACAATCTGTATTTGCTGCGAGTATCAAGTTCCTTGATCTGGGATTCTTTGTTATTCTTGTAGTGCCACCTGAACAGCTCTACGCCAGTCAGCTGTCACAGCTCCAAGAGATGGGTTTCTTCGACACCCAAGAGAACATACGTGCCTTGAGCGCCACCGCCGGCAACGTCAGTGCCGCGGTCGAGCGCCTCCTCGGGAATCCCGGTCTGTAGATTTCATGGAAATGATGATGAGAGTTAAAAAAAAGAGAAGAAAAATCTATTTTTACATTTCTGTCCAAGATGCACCAGATTTGCTTCAGTTCATCTCCTGTGTCTAATTTAACATGTTAAGGCAAGGACCGAGAGGTTCCTCGGCTTCCATTTTGGGCATGTCAAATAAGTAGTTTTATTTATTTATTATTATTATGCTGTAAGAGCTCTGAAAACTGTTGATACGTGGTTATGAGTTTGAGAGAGAGCTGTGAAACTCCTGGGGGGTGTCCCAACATACATGTCTTTATCTTTGTATATACACACTTTTTAAAGATTTCTCTGGGTTTGCCCTGTGAATTTTCTGTTGGTCATTATATTTGTTGTATAAGATATTTAAAATAAAGTATATATATGCAGGTTGAATTTATCATAAAATTAAGAAATAATTTATGTTATACAAATAATTATATCAAACGTGTTTTATTTAAGGTTTATTTTCATGAAATATGTGTGATCAATATTTTATTGATGAATTTAGAGTTGGAACAATTGTTAATTTTCGTTGTTCTTTCATCGTTGATTTTAAACATGTTGATGTTACATTCTTATTCTTATATTGAAAGTTAAGCATGATTGAAATAAATAAAAAATAAACAAAATATCTCATTCCATTGAAATAAATAAAAATAAACAAAATATCTCATTCCATTTTTATTCACATACATGTTAAATAGCAATTTTTACTCAATCCCTGAACCAAATCTGGTTTTGCTGATTGTCAAATACAAATCCAAACACATTTTTAGTGTTTAAAAGCTGAACACAACCTGAATCTAATGCTGCTGCTGTTTCTACAAGATATCAGATTTATAATCTCGGTTTTTTGAATAACTAAATTAATTTTTATTTATGAGGAGAAAAAAATCATTAGTTTGTTTTGAGAATGAAGAATCTACATGTTTTTTTATCTTTTAAAACTCACAACCTGTAAAAATAGCTGTTTTATATCCGGACGGGAGGTTGAATCCATGGACCGTGGCCACCTTTTGAAAAAGGCACGCTTTGTTGCCCGGCTTCTTGGGACGTGAAATAGAAGAATGAAGGGAAAAAATTCAATAAAAATAAAAAATTCAATAAAAATATGTAATCTGTTTGTTGAAATTTATGTAACCGTTTTTATTTTTTCTAAAATCTATATAAGCTTAAGAAAACACTAACGTAATCCAAATAACTTGAGTTAAACTCTGATGGAGAATATTTGAATATTATGTGATCTATATAAGAGACTCTTATAATGTGTTAAAAATGTAAAACAAAAAAAAAAAACTTTCATAAATGACGATTTTGTCTTTCTGAATAAATTATAAAAAATCTAATTCGAATGAGTAAAATCATTATTTACAAACAATTTTTTAAAATTTTAACACATTGAAAGAGACTTTGGTAATGTATTTTTAAAAAAGATTAACCAAACGGAAAAAATTAGAGAGTTAATATGGATTTCAGTCAATTTACAAGGGGTTACATAGAATTTTCCTGAGAATGAAAGGGTGACGATAACTAGACAACATTTATTTCTTGAGTCATGATACCTAGGCCCCAAAATATAAGCCTCATTCACAAGCCTATGAGGTGTTATCATCTCATTTGTTGGCTTGTTGACTTTTCAAAAAGGTAAAAGAGCAAAATACAAGTCTGCCCTTCATTAAAAATCTCTTCCATTAACTCAAATCCCTTTTTTTTCTCTAATGAGTTACTAATTTTTCATATTTACACCAAAATTTATGTATTTCAAAATTTGAATTTTGAAATCCTTATTTAGTAACTCAATTTTCAATTTCAATTACACCCAAATCTTACCTAAATTACACCAAAACTTACCTAAATTGTTTTTTTTTTTGTCAAAATCCTTCAAACGGCTACTGTTAATGTAACAAAAGTAAGACAGATTTAAAAAATTAGTTGACTGTTACATTTATTTTTTTTGTCAAAAAATTTATATGTAGTTGACTGTTACATTTATGAATGTAACAAATATAAATCAATACATGCATGTTGTTGACTATTAAATTTACGAATGTAACAAAAATAACACAGATTTAAAAAATGACTATTTACATTGTCAACAATATAGCAGTTTCATCAAACAAACTACCTTTTAAAAAATGTAACAATATCAAATGTTACATTTAGATATTAAGACAAAAACAAATCAAACTATGGAAAATGATATTCAATACATAAAAAACAAATGAAACTGTGAAAAACTATTAAACACTATGAAAAATGAAATTGGCGCCATTAAACACTACCATCGTTACTTGTTTTCCAAATACAATATAAAAATTTATAAGAAACACAAAAGCATCAAATGAAAAATGCATGCATCAAATGAATCTATACAAAAATAAAAATAACACGAAATGAACGCATCCAACCCATTCATACAAAAATAATATAATATAGATTCATGAATTTATAAAAACGTTAACTCTCCCATCAAACCCTATGTGCTTACATCCGAAATATATATAAAAACAAAAGAAGAAGAAGTAGAAGCACAAACCGCAAACAAAACAATAATTAAATTCTTAACATAAAATCATGCATGCCAGGAGATGAGACTGTCAACGTGCTCCTTAACCGAACATGGAGGATATCCCATGCTGAACTTCAACTCCATCGACCACCTTCGTTTATCACTCAACTCTATCATGTGAAACACATCTCCCTCACACAAAACCCAAACGACCCCCATCTCCCCATCCCCCTCAACCACCTCAACATGCAAAACCAACCTCTTCAGATCATTAGAACCCAAAACAGCCAACACAGAGAACACGCTCCACAACCCCCCGAAGCGCCGATTCGCGTTGAAGCTATACACCTTCGTCCACTCTATCCCTCCGTTGTCCATCGACATCCATATATCAAACTCGGTCATCGACAACTGATCCACCAACAACGTGCGCCGACCTCGCAAGTCCAAGAAGTGGTAATTCTCCTTCTCACAATAGAGAGGGAGTCTCATATCGTAAAAAGTCTCTTTGTCTACATTAAGCGAGAAAATTTCAGATCTGTTGCATGAATAAAAGCTTCAAAATTTATGATTCTCCATAATGCAATAGTGAAGAAATACAAGAATTAATGATATTCCACGATTTTAGGAATAAAATCTTGAGGTGGTTATCAAATAAAGGGTATAACAGGTAATGTCCAATTGTCACCTCATGGAGCTTATTTGAGGTCTGTGAAATTGAGGCCAAATCATTATTGTTTTTTCTCCATCGGGTCCTCTCTTTTCGCCAGGTGTCTTCCCGCCAGTAATTTCGCCTCCTCGATGGATCGATAGAGAGAGAGAGAGCCTCCTCGATCGATTGAACGGTCAATCGATCAACAACAGCCCCTTCCAAGGTATAATCTTTTTCCGCCATTGTTTTTTCATGGAGATTCTTTGTCCCCTTTGTTGGGGTTTTTCTTTTTCTATTGATAAGATAGCTCCAATTCTTGTTTCGGTGAAAAAAATAAGGAAAAGATTTAGCTTTTGAAATGAAATGGGTTTGCCGTGTTATGATTAGAAGATGCTTTTTTTTTTGTATCTTTTCTTTTGATTAATTCGGGTTCTTTTTTGGTGTCTTTTTTGTGTGTACAGTAATTAATTGTGGGGCGTAGTTATGACATACATTGCCATCATAGACAGTTGATCATCTGATTCTTAAGAACATTTATTTTATTTTTTGATATCGTAGGGACCTCCCATAGTATCTCTGCCTGTTTGCCCCGGTCCCATAGAAAATTCTTTTGAAATTTTGCTAACAAACAGGGTAAGTCAGCGCCAAAACTCGAATCCAAGATCTACCCTTAACACATGTAAGTCCTGAACTGTTGTGTTATGGCCACTGGGGGAAAATTGGCTGTCGATTCTTACCCAATTTCAGCATATAGCCTAGGACTCCATACATTTGTAGTGGGAGAGTCAGGCGAGACAGGTTAGAAAATATGTATTCAAATTGTTAAAGAAGTTTAGAGTTTTTTCTGATGATCTTATTCTCTTCCGGGTTCTTCCACACCCCACTCCATCAGGTAGTGTGGGCCTGCGATCGGGATTCTATGTATTGGTTGGAACCCGAATATAAAATATTGTTCTGAGAATTTGGGGTCCCCTGTGAATGGGAAGCCTTAGGCGACCGCCTTGGTAGCCGGTTCAAGGTAGACCCTGATCTGTTCATTGGTTAGGAACCCAAAATTCTTTGATGTTTGCATGTGGTCTTATCTAGTCATCATGGATGACAAGGAACGCACCACCTGTGGCTTCCTTAGACCCAATTTTCTAATGTTTTTTTTTTTCTAATGATTTTGCCTTGGGTGTCTGCAACTTTGCTTGTATATTATTTATTCCATTACTATTTTCTCAGTGGCCGGGTATTGTGCATCACAATAATTATCATCTCTTTCATCAGGTCCATGAAGCACCAAAATTTTAGGGATGGTATCGAACGGAAGCCATGTCAATTAGTTTGGCTATCATCTTAATTTTAAACACAAAATGTAGCAGCAAAGTTGTAATCTTGACATTGGGTTTCTCCATGAGCTTATCAGCCAAAACCCATCCATATATGACATAATATGTTAGTGGAAAGTCAACTGGAAACTGAGATTTTTATTGTACATTTGCCTGAACATACTCTCACATCTTTGTGGCCGTATGCATTTCATGCCAATCTTTGTTACCTTTATGCTCTATCTCAAGCAACCTTGTATATTTTCCCATAAAAAAACCCAGTTTTTTTTATAAATTGCAGAGAGTAGTCTTGCATTGTTGTAGACCTCATCACTGGGCAAGGAAACATGCTTCATGGATGAAAATTAATGAGCCTGTTTTTACTCATAAGAAGGTTAGTGAAATGATTGATTAGGCATAGGTTTTTCTTTAAATAAAATAATAAACATCAATATTATTTCACCAAATTGTTAAATTCATCACACACGATCAATACATGGACATATTTAATTATGTTCTATAGTGTCACTAATTCTGTTGTATTGTGTGAGTGATGTAAAACCTGAATATGTTTTTGTTGTTTACTCGGGGGTCAGGGCTTATATTTTACATGTGTGTGTATTGAATTTGCATACCTGATTTAGCTCTTGCAACCTTTTTCTTCAGAGTCTGATTCACCACATAATCCCCGAGTTGACTGCTCAACTAGAAGCCGTGTTTTGCTCAATGGATCCAGAAATGAGTGTCTCTCAATTTAAAGAGAATGGAATTGTTAATGGTGGCATGCCCGCTTGTGATGAACAGCGTAATCCAGATTGCCTTCCAAGCGCCACTGGCAACAGTGGAACAAATCCCCCTTTAGTGTATCATCGAAGGAGAACTGAACCACAACTGAATCAAGCAAATGGTTCTGCAGACATAGGCAATTGCAGTTCACTGCATGCAAATAATGAAAACAAAGGGTCCTGTAGTCAACAGCAGCAACTCTCAGAGAATGATCTCTCTCGTTCTCCAGCAGTTGCACCTATTCCGGTGGAAAATGGTCGTAGTCCATATATGTTGCACTGTATGGAGAGGTTTCTCCAACTTCAAATGAATCTGCAAAGATTCGACCAACAGCAGGAGGCCCATGAGCAGAGTATGTTGAATTGGTTCTGATATTTATTTCTCCTTCGAGCTATTGGTACTCAAAATATCCTAATACTTACAAGTTCTATACTTTCTTCATTGTGTTAGTGCTTCGATCTTTGTCTGGAGCTGAACGTAGCAGGTTTGCAGTCGAACTGGAGAGGAGAAGGATCTACCTTGATGTGGAGCAAGGTAATTATATTGTTCTTAAATCTTGTTTGCCTAATGAATAATTGTTGCGTGTGTGATGTAAATTTGTAGTTGTTCAACTTATAAGATGCATTTCTTTTTTATGTTATATATGAATTCTCAATGTGTGTCCATACCCTGTCCATGGCATCCCTGGCCATGTGAAACTCCTGGATGGATAACCCTCATGCGACAATTTTTTTTTTTATTTTAAAAAAGTCTCAATTTGTCCCTTGAACCAATGTTTATGAAATGGGCCATTCCTGCAGTCCCCATTTTTTCCTAACATAATATGTATTAGGCTAGGCTAGTATATCTTAATACCGGATTAAGAAAATGCAAAAAGTATGCATTCAATTCATTTGAGTATATGCTTCATTTTTGTAAAGGTATGAGCTTCATTAGTGAGACTAATATATAACTTAAAAAAAATTAAAACATGTTAGGTAATGCAAAAGTGACTGCAGGAATAACCGTCAGCATTTTTCTTATGAACAAGTCTACATTATAAAATGAATTATATATGCCAGATTATAACTGAAACTCTGCATCAGGCATTTATTATTTTCCTTTGGGGTTGTGTTTTCAGTTCAAGAGATGCCACGCACAAAGATGGTAGTCCATGTGCTTGAGAAGTCAGAAGCTTCACCAAACGACGCGATGCCTGCTGCAACTGGAACTTGAGATGGCTGACGACCACCATTGTATTTATAGTCGAAGATTTTTGATGGATTGTCAACATGGTACTGGCCCAAGTATTCTTTTAGGTTCTACTCTCCATATTTAATTTCTGCTGTATAGCTTGGAATGGTGAGTTAGAATTTAGTCTGTGAATATGCTTTAGAGTTTAGGGTGGTCTCTGTCTGCTGTAGATTGTCATTCCATTTAGGTTTTTGAAGACCTCTTATGATTCTTTTATTCATTTCTTGATTCTTGAATTCTATTGCATTCAATACGTTTTGTTTGTTCTGGTGCTATTTCTATAAACAACTTCGTATATTATAAAGTTTTTATCTTTCCTAATCAATAGACAGGCATATTATAGCTTTGAAGCAGCAGCAAAAAGGTTTTTGTATATTATAAAGGATATAATCTCTACTATTGATGCAGTTGAGGATATTCTTGTTTTTATATTATGGCTCTGACTTTGAAAATTATTTTTAACTTAAATAATTTCTAATAAATTTAAATTAACATGGATATAATGGTATTTTAAGCTAAATCATAATTTACAACTTATTATATAAATTTAAAGAAACGTATCTGGAATTTTCATTGAAATAAATATGCTAGACTGGGCATGAATTTTCATTGATACACTGTCTCCGACTCTATACACGTGCGCGCACACACATTTTATTTCATTGAAACAACTATGCTAGACTGCATATTTTTATAGCTTTTGAAATACTGTGAAGGTGTTTAGATATTTAAAAATTTTCCGCATAAACAAAATTGGCCTAAACAAAAAATTTAGGGTGCCTATGCTACGGATTGGTTTGACAATGAGATAAGTGATGAGGTAAGAAGATAATTTTGAGGATAAGTGATGAGAGTACAACTTTATAAAAAATAATCAAAATAAATTGTGAGCAATTGTTATGATTTTAAAATACAAGTGAGGATTTTTTGTTTCACCTAAGCTTTGTTTGGAAATAAGTTTGAGAATTGATTTTTTTTAAAAGTTGAGTTTAAAACTGAGTTCGTAAGAAGCTCTCTTCATAGATGATCTATAAAAAGGCTGGCTTTTGGGCATTTATATTTTTAATTTATTTTAAAAAATATGACTGCAATTTTAATTAAACTGTAGTTTGTTTTCCATTTGATAATGGGTACGAAGAAATCAGATTTTCTGCAAACCCCTTATTCTTCCCAAACCCATATCAAACAGAAAATAGAAAAACTTTATAATCCATAACTAACCCTAATTAAATCTTAACCCCTTATCAAACCAACCGGTCCAACCCGAAGTGGGTGGGCAATTTTTAATTAAAAAGTCCCCGGAGTAAGTTAGCTTATCATCACTGGTGATCCAACAAAGGACCATCTGATCGATGGCTCTCGTTCTGCCTGCTCGTGGTTTCCAACGTGGTTGTCATGAAGCACGTGATCCTAAACAATCTCCCCACGTGCGTAAGAAATGGGAAGCGAAGCCCTGTAATAGAATTCATTAAGAGCATCTTCAAAAGACTCCCTACGCCACATTTTTCTCTATATAGAGAGTCAATAACCCTAAAATCCACCTCCAAAAGTCTCCCCACACCCCTCCCTACTATATTTTTTCCCTACAATGCACTCATCCAGCTCAATAGGAGCTCAAATTCCGCCACGTGTCCGATCATAAAAAAATTCAACGGTCCTCATCCCCCCCTCTAACTGAAAATAACCGCCAAAGGTCCTACCCGCCATAACAACACAAATTCAAAAAAAAAGAAAAAGAAAAAAACAGACTCCTCATCAGCTCCTCTGTTCAGCTCCCTCTTCAACAATGACCATCCACACTTCGATCCCCAATCGCCACCGTCGAAAGTGGCGATCGAACCCACCACCACCTCCGATCGATGGGCCGAGGCCATGCGCGGTCTGTGGGAAGCGGTTCGGGACGTGGAAGGCCCTGTTCGGGCACATGCGGAGAGGCGGTGGCGCGGCATCAACCCTCCACGTCGTATCCCCCAAGTGATAGGGGCGATCGATCGGCGATTGAGCGAGGAGGACCTCGAGATCGCCGCGTGTCTAGTGATGCTCGCGAATGGGGGTGGGAAGGGGTATTCAAAATGATTTGAACTTGCCTGCCTCTGCTGATTGTGAGTGAGGGTTTTGGGTGTGGGTTTTGATGTGAATTTGGTGGCTTCAATGGATTGTGGGGACTCATGAAATCTGTTCATAAACTTGTTTTATTATTATTATTATTATTATTATTATTATTATTATTATTATTATTATTATTATTGTGGTTATGGCTAATGTTACTTGAGATTTCCTTTGGTTCAGTTTGTCTGACCATTGTGTTTATGTTTCTTTGCTTCTTGTGGTTTGTGATTAATTCATATCTTTTTATCTATTAAAGCACAGTCCAAGTGGAATTGGGTGTGGGTTGCCCTCCAATTTTGGGTTAAACTCTAATATTCTCACCCTCATTTTCTAAAATTAAAACATCTGGAGCTGGTTTTCAGAGATTTATTTTATAAAAAAATCATTTTTAAAAAATAAATGGTTAAAATGAACCACAGATTTTGAATTATGTTCCTAATAGATTCTATGATTTCTTATTTTTTATTTGAAAATGAAGTGATAGACTAGTTACTTCTTTTGATTAACATAAAAGGAGTACAAACCCTTTAGAGAGGAGAAAAAAAGGAAAGCCAAGAAATAGAAAAGGAAACAAAGCAACAAATGGTGAAGAGATTAATCTATCACCCCATGCAATAGAGCTCCTAGCCCTCTATATGTATGGCAGCCAGTCGCACCTAACCATAGAACCAATACAGAAGCACCCCCACCATATTAGAGCATCTCTAATTTGGGTTTTTGAAGACCCCTGAACTCTAATGAGATCTTAATTTTGAAGATTTTGCTGTTTTGATGATCCATTAGCTCCAATTGTGGATTTTCAATTTTTTTGGTGTAGGTCTTTAAATCACTATTTTGATTTGTTAAAATTCTCATTCTATTATTTGTCTCTTTCATATTTATTGTTTATTGACATTTATGTCATAATTTTAATGTAAATAACCAAATTATATTAACTTTATATTTACATATAAAAAAATTAATATATATATATATATATATATATATATATATATTTACATATAAAAAAATTTGTCTCTTTCATTTTGACGTTCGATTGGAGTCGGTGGTCTTCAAATGGGGTTCAAATCTTCATTTTAGCATTCGATTGAAGCTACTCTTATGAAGCCTTCGACACTCCCAAATGCCGACATAAACTTTCACCAAATTTACATGAAAAAGTTGTTAGGAATAGTTCGATGTACGACCACGGTTCTAACATGCAATCCGCGTATTTTTTTATTATTATATATTATAAATAATGAAACATGTGCTTTTATAAAATTGAGATGAAAAAATTCTCTGTAATTTCATGAACAATAGTTTCATATAATTGTTTTTTTCATCTCATGAATGAGCTCGTAAAAATATAATGAAACGGTCCAATAAAATTTATAGGCTCTTTGATGAGATAATAAGAAAAATTATATTTCTCATCAACGCCCCTGATTTAACGACATACCCGAACTTCCGCTTCGAGAGGATCTCCGAAAAACCTCACCGAACGAGAGACGTCGACGGAAGATCTGATGGTCCTGGTCCACACGCTCAACACCAAGTGCACGCTGCATCGGATGCATCGTGGCGGACGCGATCATGCACTCCACGCAGTCCATCGCGGATGAGTTGGGTCTGAGGAGGTTCGTGCTTCGGACGAGTTGCGCCGCCTGTTTCGCCGTCTTCGCCGCCTTTCCCTCACTCCGCCACCAAGGTCTCCTCCCCATCAAAATAAATACAGGGGGGTTATATTTATCTTGTCACGTGACATGCAATTAAAGTTTTCTTTTTAAAAGATAATGTGTTGGGTGTGGTTGGTGATATACTAATCCACTTGTGATATTATTGAAAAAAAAAAATGTGGGTGTGACTGATTCGGCCACGTGGAATCTTTGTCCCATTAAAGTGGAAGGATTAAAAAATATATATATCATTTTATTTTAGAAATGATGATCACTATAAAAAAAAAATTTAAATTTTGATTGATTTGCGTTTGATAGGTATTCAAACGTATATAATATTTTATTTCTTGTCATTTAAATCTTAAAAAATAATGATTTATTTTAAATATTGTCATTATGTCATAAGTTTATTAATTTAATGTAACGTAGCATGTAACTTATTTACAGAGCAAGGGTTGATAGGAGTATTATTTAGATATAACACATTTTCGTACAACTCCCAAATATCCCTGCTCTTTAGGGGTATTTTGATGTCTTTTTATTTTGTTTTATTTTATTTATTTCTCCTCATTCTTATAATTATTTTATTGATTAGAAATTTTAGTTTGTTATAGTGCTTTCATTTTATATATATGATAGAGATGCATTAATGTAATTTTTTTAATGAAAAAAAAATTTCATATGTAATATTGTAAAATATAGCGCTATTTAAAACACTAGTATTTAAAATTTCTGATGAAATGATACTTTATTTAAAAAATAATATAAAGCACGAATCGAATGAACCGGGCGTCTCGGTGATCGTAAATCTGACCGTACTATACACCATCAAAAAGGTGTCCCCTGACAGTCAACTTTTGACTTAATTAATTTTTTTTATATTTTGCCGTCACATTCAATTCAGAATCCAAGTTGGACGACCCCTCCGAGTCCGCGACCTCCCGGGCTTCGCCAAGAGCGACTCGACCGCTCTCTACGACTTCGTCTCCCTTTCCTCCTCCGGCGTCATCTGGTACACCTTCCAAGAACTCGAACCAACATGGATCACGCGCGTCCGCGACGAGTTCAAACTTCAAAGTCAGTCTTTCCCATCGGTCCCCTCCACAAACAGCCCCCAAACGTCGTCTCCAACAGCCTCCTCGCCGTAGACCGTCGCTGCATGTCCTGGCTCGACCAACAGAATACCCAAATCAGTTGTCTATGTCAGCTTTGGAAGCTTAGCTTGCATGGACCCCAAACAGCTCGTCGAGACTGCATGGGGTCTCGCCAACAGTGGGAAGCCTTTCTTGTGGGTTCTTCGGCCTGGGTCCGTGGTTGGGTCGGGCCGGGCCGAGGTGCCTGAGGGGTTTGAGGAGGCCACGAGGGGGAGGGGGCTTGTGGTGGAGTGGGCGCCGCAGAGGGAGGTGCTCGCGCATGCGGCGGTGGGGTTGTTTTGGATACACAGTGGGTGGAACTCGACTTTTGAGAGTGTGTATGAGGGGGTGCCTATGTTGTGTTGGCCTTGTTTTGGGGACCAGAGAGTGAATTATAGGCTTGTGAGTAGTGAGTGGGGTTTGGGCCTGCTTTTGGAGGGTGGGTTGGAGAGGGAGGGGACTGAGAGGGATGTGAAGAGGGTTGATGGGGGGAGGGGAAGGGGAGAAGGTGAGGGAGAGGGTGAAGGAGATGAAGGGGTTGGCTGAGGAGTGTGTTAGGGTTGGGGGGTCATCTTGGGGACAGTAGTGACGGACGATGAGTGACGGAAGGGGAAGGGGGAGGAGAGAGAGAGAGAGAGATAGAGATGACCGCCATCCTCCACCTCCCTCCCAACCCCTCTCTCCCTTCCCCCCCCCCCCCCCCCCCCTCTTGACAAGTAACGCAACCCTCTTTTTTCTTATTTTTTTCATGGTTTACAATTCTCACTCTATGGGATAACTTTAGTTGCCCTCATAATTCTATTATAGGAAAATGATATCTTTAGTCACTTGTCGTGTCCAAACCAATATATTTATCTAATAAACTACATATTATTATAAAAAATTAAAATATAATTCTAAATAAATCAACATGCTTTAATAATGGAAAATATATTATACTGTATAATGTACACTTCACAAATTGAGTGTATAGTTAAAAAGAATTGAGTGTATGAAATCACATTAAAGTAAAACCAAAGTTTGGCAGCGGAGTGGATGAAGTCGACCAAACCACAACGTCTGAGGACATGAATAGGACCACAAAAACTTTTGGGTCGGGCCTATCTATTATTGGCGTTGTTTTATACGGGAAAAGAGAAGACCAGCTGGCCCATTGGGCTTCGGACTTACTTAAAAAAAAATTAATGATAGCGACCCACGTGACTGTGCAGCGTACAGTCCACACATTTTAATTTTTGGATTTTTACATATATGTTAATGTTATATTTTAATTTTATCAAAATACTCCTCTTATTCTTGAAATGAGTGCATCCTTAATCCTCTATCACACATCTTATCTAATCTTGATTGAATGATGATTAAATAGTTTAACTAGACATGTAAAATGACAAATGTGTCGCTGGATCTCCTTTCACGCATGAAATACTTAGAAACCCTAGATCCCCTTTCTTCTTAAAAAAATCTTAGAAACTCTAAAATCCCTTTCACCCAAAAAAAAAAAACCTAGAAACCCTAGATCCCCTTCACTCATTGAATCTCAATATGTTCAAAGCTATGGAGGGGTTAAAAAGAAGAGAGATGTTTGAAAAGATAAGGGAGGTGTAAAAAATAGAACGATAAAGACGTTTGAAAGAGACGGGAGAGGTTGAAGTTATTAGGTGTAAAAATGTGTAAAAATGACATTTCAGAAATTTCACGAGTACCTAACGATGTAAAAACGGCGATTCTTAATCACACCAAACAGAAGATGACCGTGGGGAAATGAATGCATTCACGGCCCGTTTGGATAGAGGCATAAGCTATTCTAAAGTGTATACCTATTCCAGGAAGGGATTTTAGTTTTAAGTCCCCGTAAACCATATGATTTAACCATCGATCCCTCACTTATTCATATTTAGGTTTTAGTTCATACATTTAAATGATATGTTTCTTTTTAGTCCCTCGGAGGAACCTATTCCTAATTTATCATTTAAATGTAGAGATTAAAACCTAAATATTACGGGGACTTAAAACTAAAAATCCCTTATAGAAATTGTTGACTTTATTAATGGAATAAATAATTTTTTATTTAGTTATGTTTTCGGTTATTCCCGTTAGAAAATGTAATAATAAAGATTGGAGAGTTTGATTGATAAATAATAAAATGTGTATAAGGTGTAAAAAAATTAATTTGACACGTGAGCCTCACTAATGTACAAGAGGTGATGACAGATGATTTAAAATGAAAAAAATATAAACAAGAGACCCACTTTTGATTCTTATTGGAATATGCTAATTCCATAGGGGGTGGTGGAATCCAAATACCTATATATTCGTAGCTATTCTAAGTTCCAAATACCGGGTTAATCCGTCAAACCAAATGTTCCTTATACCGAGCTATTCCATGTTATACCTGTCTAAATACCCTATCCAAACAGGGCATTAAAGAATAACATGGGTATTATTGTACAAGAGGTTTTAATAGAGGTATTTTAACAACATTGAAATTCTCTAATTTTTTTAATAATATTAAACCTTGTCTTTTTATAGCATATATATATATATATATTGGATAGATTCATTGGATAAAAAATGTAAAAAATGCCAAGGATATGGCGGCCATCGAGGAATATAAATAAAAAAAAACCTGCGTGTGTAATAGAGCTTTAAAAAAAAATACAGAGGCCAAAAGCAAATTTGCAATAACAAATGCAAGATTGAAAACAATAGAACTGCCATATAATTATAATTCTCTATTAAGGTTACTTATACCCTGATAATATCTTTAGATAGACAGAACAATGACCACTTTCCGTGCAGATTTGTTTAAGTGAAAATTTTCCTTGCATCTTGTAAAAAGAAGTGCATATTTCAATGCTTAACCTATTGATAGTAAGACCCACATAATGAAATGTAGATATCCAAGATCCAAAATAAACCTTATAACAATAACAAGCTCAAGAACGAGTTCACCTAACTCAAAAAACTTTCTTTTGTTGAAACATAAAATAATTAAGGAAAACATCAGATTTGCAATGCCACTTACAAGATTATCAGAAGGCAGAACCACTGTTTTTTGCTTTGCCAAGCAACACATCTTTCGCTTCATTGATCTTGGATGCAAGATAACCACTGCCCCCTGCGTCAGGATGGTTCGCAACCATCACTCTTCTGTGTGCTTCTTTAACCTTCTCTGCAGTAACAGGCTCCCTATTGCCACATATATGAGAACTGATCAACGTATATAAAAGGGGGGGGGGGGGGATTTTATAATTTTAACAAGCATATCATCCAAACTATCTATGTAACCGAAAAGTTTCTTCATGAATTTCCAAAGAGAAGGTCCAGTTTTTCTGATTAATTGACACCACATGAAAATGCATCTATAAACCTATGTCAAAGCGAAGGCTTGCGTATCTTGTTTTCCATGTATTATCACATCTGTAGCATATCTATCCAATCCACATACTGATATTGCTCAGTTACCTAGACTATCTAACAACCAGCTAGCAGAGGCTTTATGCACATTTGGTACATATAGCTAAAGTCAAGCAAATATCATGACAACTTATTAACCTAAAATAAGACATCTATCTGATAGGAGAAGATTTGACCAAGAAAAAAAAAATTTACCCACCAAAAATAAATAAATAAGGCATCTAATAGAAAGAGGTTTGAGTGCTTTTAAAAGAAAAATATTTCAGCAATAAAATATTTTTTTTCAGTACATCTATTATTATAATTTTTGGTAAGATCCGCCGAAGGTGTGGTCTTAACCATGCATAGTTTAAAAAGCATGTGCGGACCCCATGTGCGGTGGGGTCCGCATACAGTACATGCGGCCGCGTGTACGGTACATGCGGCCGCACATTGTATATATATTTTTTTTTTTAAAAAAATTAGTATATGGGCGTTTGAACCTCGTTCGAACGGAATTCGAACGCCAAAGGACCGTTTGAATCCCGTTCGAACTAGGTTCGAACGCGTAAGGTCCGTTTGAATCCCGTTCGAACTGGGTTCGAACCGTTTGAATCCCGTTCGAACTGGGTTCGAACGCCTGAAGGGCCGTTTGATTCCCGTTCGAACTGGATTCGAACGGCTGACCGCACATGGTCGCATATGCCCCGCACATGACCGCACATGACCGCACTTTGACAACACTTGGACAGCACTTGGGTGTTATGTGCGTCGAGGGGGGCACATCAGCACGTGCGGCCGCACGTACCGGTACGTGCGGCCGCACTTTGAACTATGTAACCATGTGAGGCAACAGGTAAGGCCAAAGGCCGATGCCGTCCTTAGGGGAGATGTCAACCGCCTCTCCTTTCAACAAACACAATTATTTTGTTCTATGAAGTTTATTGACAATGCTAGCACGACTCTAATCTAGGTGCAAGAAACAAAAACCTTCTTAGAGATAGGAAATACGTATATATGCATGCATACTTCACACTTCACAGGCCATAAAAGTTGGCTACACAGTCTAGCATCTATTCATACTAATAGCTGCACTATCTTGTTATTTTAAACAACAATGAGGAAATGAAAACCAACTGCTATCGTAATCGCTTCTAATATTAGTATAGTACTATAGTCTAATTTTGAGAATAACATTATTTAAAATTTCAATTTTGGGTTGGTGCGCACACATGATGAATGCATAAAGAAGACCCAAAATAGATCATAATGATGTGTATTGTGGATTATGGGATCGTCTCTACAAGCACACTACATGAATGATATGTTAACTATGTTTTTAAAAGAAGTAATAGTGACCTAATCCCAAGAATAAGAGAAGCATCCCTTCTAGTCATTGTAGGCTGAAAGCCACCTTCATAAAAAATTCGCATTCGAGGTCCAACTGGTCTTGCCTTGAATGCCTGCCAGGCTTGGATAATGTATTTGCCAGCAAGTGCAGCTGTTGCAACTGCAAGTCCTGCTAGAAATAGTGTTGCCTGTACATATGCACATTCAATTTCAAAATTCAGACAAAAAGGTGAAATATTATATCTAAAATCAGTCGTGGTATAAGTAATCTACAAAACCGATATGTTGAGCAAATGCAGATATCATCAATCATCATATACATTGTTGTGAATCGTTGAAACATTCAACACTTCCAGAAAATTATCAACCAGATATGCACTTGTAATAATCACAACTGTTGACATCTGGAACACCATTTACTTTGTCTTTCATTTTCCATGGGTTTATGTTTGTCAATTACCATAAGTTCATAGCTTTCAGCTTTGGGTGATTATAATATTCAGTATAACAAGCTAATTGACTATTGTAAGGATATAATTCTATATATTATTGAGCCTCTCAGATTACCAATTGTATGGCGAGTGAGGACCACCACAGAAGTTCCATACAAACGATTCTCCCATTTCAGATGCAGAGTATCTACTAGTTAAGCTTTATATATCAATTGCAAGCACTACGAAAAGATTTCAATGGGCATTAATATTCAGCAGTATAAACTTCCTTCCCCACTTCCGCCATCCAGTGTAGCCCCTATTGGTAATAGAATGGAATTACATGTAATGCTAAGTTAATCTACTTTTAGGCTTGATTGACATAAAAAAAAATATTTTACAAAATTACACCACCATTCTTGCCCTCCACATACCAAACCCTAAACTCCATATCTTCCTATACGAATCCCTTCCACTTTCCCAAAGAGAAAACCAAAAATAAATAAATAAATTATTATTATTCTTTTTTTTTGGAGGGTAAATTATTAGGGTATCTCTCACATAATTTCATACCACAATTTCATGGGTATCTCTCACATAATTTCATACCATAATTTTATGGGTATCTCACATAATTTCAAACCAAAACGTAATTTATCTAAACACACTTAGGGCACCATAAAAAATAATGTCGTATCATTCAAATCATCAATCTCTGAAACACTGATAAAAAATATGTATTCATGTATCATGACAGGTATCCAACCAAGACATTTCAATATATTGTAAGTAACCTGAATGCGCTCTACTGAAATAGTAGCACCAACATCATCAGCAGTTACAACATATTCTGGGTTTGTAGCTCCTGGATCAGATTAAAGAAAACAATGATTGTTCTGAAATAAGTAGAACTACACTTAGTGATATATAGCATTATGTGCTAACCTTCAACGTATTGCGGTGTGCCATTATAATGATGACGAACCCACTACACATGCATTTCAATATATAAAGATGTGTTTAAGTGTTTAGAAAATAAAAAGACTTAACATTTCATTACTGGGAAGGAGAAATACAAGATTTAGATTTTACCTGGAATATACAAAGTGAAGTCCCATATGTGGGATAGCCACAAGCTCGCTGCTTCCTAGTATAGCTCCACCAAAAATTTGAAAACCCTACATACCAGGAAGAAGAACGTGTTCTGGTAAATTTATCACTGATTAATATCCATCACATGGTAGAGACAAATCTTACCCTCTGATCTGAAGGATGTACGGTCATCATGCATAGGGTGTACAGTAAACTGCACATCAGAAGTCTTCTCATTATATGGCCTGCCAGTACTATGTTTAAAAGGACCGAAAGCAGTGGGGTTGTCAACTTCCATGGAATGATCCAGCTAGCAAAAGGTAAATATAGAAGAAGCTCAACATTGCATTATATTTAATTACACTCAGGCACACAGTAAGCAAAAGCAAGGACAATAACACAATGTTAAAATAGAAATTCAAAGTTCTCATCTATCAAGGTAGAAAAAGAATGAAACATGCCTCTACAATATAGTAAATCTAACATTTTATATCTATGTACATGCATCTGTATGGTTGATAACTTGTCTCAGTAAATGATATTTGTATGAATGTCATATCACGTGAGAACATGAGCATCACAAGATTAACAATCAGTATAAATGGGACAACACAAGTATCTACACTATAGTGATGTATCAAGATTCACCTTTGAATACTCTGTTATAGATAATCAACTTGCATTATCTTAGAACAACCTTAGATCTCAATTTCTCCAACCCTAGAGATTTAAGAACAATGTCATACATGTATATGACAAAGTCAACAATTAACCAATTGTAGTTAAGCATAATTGCAATATAACCTATAAACATGGAAGTTGCAGACAAATTTAAACTGTAAACATGAATAAAAAATCTTCAACTTATGAAATTGTAATATGCTTACACATTTGTTTTTCTGTCTGTCAATAAGGGACAGGAAATTATGTAACCTATTAAGTTCAACTCATGTTCTTGTGAATGAGTCACACTGTTAAATTTGATAACTCAATCCTTGTTTTGTCATCTGACAGGGATAATCTGGCCGTCTGCTTTGGAGAAGGTTTCATCTTATCATCGAGCTTTTTGTAGCCAGACGTTGTGGAGTTACCACACATTTTAATAGTCACTTATCAATTACTTTTGTTCATGAAGGCTGAACTTGCCATTAATCAAGTTAAACACCGAAGCATCCCATGATTGCAGTTATCCTGGATACAATCAGCATTTTCATCAAGGCACTGGCACCAAGAAGATTACTGCATGAAAACTAGAGCATATTTTTTGTACAAACATGTTTAGTTGCACATCACCACTCCACTGACAACAGAATGACAATTTTTTTCCAAATGATAATGAAACATAATTCAATTATCAGGTTTCTTCAATGTGCAACTTTTTTAAGATGGTTGACAAAGGATACTGTAGCCAGAGTTCTTCTGCAATCGGTATTTAGCAACTCAATCAAGCTCATAAACTCATATTCACCAACCAAGAAGAACTAATATTTGAATAAAATGAACACAAAAATATAAAATAAAAATATTTTTAGAATCAAAATTAGAAAACAAACCAAATAATGACCATCACCCATCCCATATAGCTACTGGAAAAGGAAGAGGCTAGACATTCATAAACTTCTATGCCGTTAGCTATATACTTCACCATTGCTCCAAGCAATGTCCCTTAAAACACACCAACTAATATTAAACAATATACATGATTATGAATAACTCAAATTCAGTTTCACGAGATTTTCTCAAAAGCAACAAGCATCAATCAAACAAAATCAAATATATTGAGTATAGAATTTAATGTGGGCCAATTCATGAAAATAATTGATCAAGAACTAGAAAGAAAAATAAACAAATTTATAAGTATCGAATGTCTGCTCTATAGGATGGTCACTGACACATGAACGAAGCATCTCTACACTTGGTTCAATATTTACATCCTTTGAATTTATTCCTTCATGACCCTGTACAAATCTCGGCACATCAAATTGCAGCTCCAAACGTCCATCATGTGGATGGAAATTGTATGGATGGTGGGCATTTGGATCATGCACAAGATAAATGCCAGGGTACTTTTGCACAAGATATAGAACTCAAAACATACAGTATGAACCATCTATATTACCAATGATGACTGTGCTAATTGACCTTTAAATGCACTTGTAAGTTGGTGGTCATTGGTGAATATATGGTTCGAAGTTTGATGTCCCAACAGATGGTTCATGTCAACAACTCTAGCCTGATCATATAGGAAATTTACTTTCCTTAGAAATATGAGCTCTCATTCATGAGAGAGTATGATCTCGGATTCATGGTATGATCTTGAAGTCATGGGGGAGTATGGTCTTAGATTCTTAGGGGTTATGCCTCGGATTTAGGGGTGACTATGTCTCAGATTCATGGTGGGGTATGTCTCGATGAATGGGGGAGTATTTCTAGGATTCACGATGGAGTATGGTAAGGGATTCATGATATGTATCAGAATCATGGAGTATACCTCGAATTCATGTGAGTTATGTCTCTGATTCATGTGGAGGAATATCTTGGATTCATGGGGGATATGTGTCGGATTTATTGATCGGTATGTCTTGGATTCATGGCGCGGGGGAAGGAGGGGGGGGGGGGAGCTCGGGTTCATTCCCATGAATCCAAGACATCCCACATGAATCCGAGACCAAAATTGCCCATGAATCCAGAACACATCATCCCATGAATCTGAGGCATACCCCCGCATGAATCCGGATTCATAAGGGAGTATGTCTTGGTTTCATGGGAGGGGGGGGGGGGGTGGTATGTCTTAGATTCAATGGGGTGTATGCGGGCATTGAGGGGGATGCCCAACAGTCCCATGAGGCCCATGGATTGGGTGAGGGTGAGGGTTCATGTTTAGTCCCACATTGCCTAATGGGAGGAGATAGTATGTGTTTATATGTGAGCACAACTCCTACACACCAAGACGCGTTTTAAAGCCGTGAGCCCATTTGGGGGCAAAGCAGATAATTTCTTGCTGTGTAAGCCTGGGGCGTTACAATTGGCATCAGAGCCTTTCCATTTTGCAATGGTGGGTGTAGCCCCACATGAGGACGTGGGGGTAATTGTGACGCCCGGTCCATTGAGGGGGATGCCCAACAGTCCCAAGAGGCTCATGGATTGGGTGGGGGTGAGGGTTTCATGTTTAATCTCACATCGCCTAATAGGAGGAGATAGTCTGTGCTTATATGTGAGCACAACTCTTACACACCAAGACGCGTTTTAAAGCCGTGAGCCCATTTAGGGGCAAAGTGGATAAATTTCTTGTTGTGTAAACCTGGGGGGTTACAATTGGTATCAGAGCATGTCCATTTCGCGATGGTGGGTGCAGCCCCACACGAAGACATGTGGCCCATTAGGGGGGGTGATTGTGACGCTCGGCCCATTGAGGGGGAGGCCCAATAGTCCCAAGAGGCCCATGGATTGGGTGAGGTCAAGGGTTTTGTGTTTAGTCCCACATCGTTTAATGGGAGGAAATAGCCTGTGCTTATATGTGAGCACAACTCTTACACACCAAAACGCGTTTTAAAGCCGTGAGCCCATTTAGGGGCAAAGCGGATAATTTTTTGCTGTGTAAGCCTAGGGCATTACAGTGTATGTACTCACATTCATGGTCTCGGATTCAAGAGGGAGTATGACTCGAATTCATGGGGGAGTATACTCTCAGATTCATGGGGGAGTATAGTCTCAGATTCATGGGGGATTATATTTCAGATTCATGAGGGAGTATATCTCGGATTCATGGTCTGATTCATGGGGGGAGCATGTCTTGCATTAATGAGGAAGTATGGTCTCAGATTCACGGTGTAAAGGGAAAAATCTGCATCCTATCAAAGGGTGACACGTGTCAAGGGTTAGGCGGGTGCAAACCATTTTATTCGGTAACCGACAACCTGAATTTGACCAAAGAAGAGCAGAATAATATCGACTAAACACTCTCAAGTAGATGAGACACGACGAGACTGATCTCCCCATGAGTGAATGAGGTCTGATCGGACAGTTTTACACCTCGCTGGTGAATGCCAAGTCATGTATCAAGCAAGACTCCACGTCCCAACTACATGCAGACCGCGAGTAGAACCTCAAAAATGGTCAAACATCCATAAAGTCAATAACCTTCAGATTGCTGAATAAGGCCCATTATCCATTAAACGTGGGTAATTAAGGGCACATTTAGCTATAATAAAGTGGGACAGTTACCACAAAACTCACTTACTAACAACCATTAACGGAAAAACTGTTACAACGGCTTATATTGGTCAAGTGAACCCTATAAAAAGGGAAAATGTACACCAAACGAAGGTATGAGTCTTTCAAGTTAACAAGCCACATTAAGAGTGAGATTATTTCTTTAAAATTCCTTTACTGACTTAAGCATCATAGACCCTTTGGCTGACATCACACCGGTGTTCCCCTTACTTTCTGAGTGCAGGAATTGCATCTAGCCAGGTTCGGATCTAGCGAAGAGGCTTTACCTGCTTCAGTTGATTGAAGGGGAAATTTACCTCTTCAATTTGGCGCCGTTTGCAGGAAGCACGGACGAAAACTCATGATTCCATGTTTGTCAACAATACCAACAATCAAGAAGTCAGGGATGGCCTACTAAACCCACAAGTTGATGGCCTCAAGGAGTCGCTTATCAAGCGCACTCCCTCCGACCTCTAGGATCTCATGGGGAGTGCTGAAATGTACGCCAAGATGGAAGAGGAGTAAAAAATCCTCAAGCAGGCGGTGACCGCGGCAGGACCATCACCAACATCCACTGCCACCATTGCACCAACCAAGTGCCTGTTGGACACACAATCCAAGGACCGACATGGTGAGAAGCATAAGAAGCCTAGCGTCTTTTCCAATGAGGTGCACGAGGTCCATATTTCAAGATTCCATCGTCCCGGAGCTCTTCCCCTCTAGTGAGGCAGCGGCCTAAAATCCAAGGAGTAGTAGTTCTTCGAGTGGCCCAAGACAATGCAGGGTGGGTGATGAGTCAAAGCGAGCTTCAGAGCCTCCGCTGCGACTATCACAAGAGCGTCAGGCACACTCCCTCCAACCTCTAGGATCTCATGGGGTGTGCTGAAATGTACGCCAAGGTGGAAGATGAGTAAAAATCCTCAAGCAGGCGGTAACCGCGGCAGGACCATCACCAACATCCACCACCACCATTGCACCAACCAAGTGCCCGTTGGACACACGATCCAAAGACCGACATGGTGAGAAGCATAAGAAGCCTAGCATCTTTGCCAATGAGGTGCACGAGGTCCATATTTCAAGATTCCATCATCCCGGATAGTGCCTAAAATCCAAGGGTAGTAGTTCTTCGAGTGGCCCAAGACAATGCAGGGTGATGAGTCAAAGCGAGATTCAGAAGCCTCCACTGCAACTATCACAAGAGCGTCGGGAACACCATCGAAAAATGTCGAACCCTTCGGAGTTTCCCAAAGGAACAAGTCTGAAAGGGTTAGCTGAAGGAATACATCTCTCATGACAAGGGCCCAACCACAAAGGAGCAGCATGTAACTAACATTAACCACACGACTTTGACTGGGATTATTGGTGTCTTCGGCGGTGAACCTTACTTCACTGACCCGAATGAAGTTTCAGAAGGACTAAAAAGGATGGACTTCCAACGAGGTGATGCAAGACGACCAGGAGCTGAAGAATCCATGACGATATTTCTAGAATTCATGGGCGGAGCATGTCTTCGGTTAATGAGGGAGTGTGTCTTGGATTTATGGGGGGGTACGTATCAGATTCATGGTCTCGGATCAATGGAGGAGTACGTGTCCGATTCAAGGGGGTTATGTCTCGGATTCGTTAGGTTAGTATGTCTCAGATTCACTGAAGAGTATGCCATCATGGGTATGTCACGGATTCATTAATATGTGATAAATTCATCGGAGGTATGTCTCCGATGGATTCACGATTATGTCACGGATTCATTGACGGGAAAGTCTTAGATAGATGGGGCTAGGATTCTTGAAGGAGTATATCTCGGATTCATGGCATTTCTCACATTCATGGGGGAGTATGTCTCCCAATGAGAGAGTATGATCATGGATTCATGGCATTTCTCGGATTCACGATATGGTCTTGATTCATTGGGAATGTATGTCTCGGATTCAAGGGACGGGTATGGTCTCGAATTCATGGGGGGGTTAGTCTCAGATTTATTGGTAGCTATGTCTCCCATTAATGAGGGAGTATGATGTGGGATTTATGGCATTTCTTCGGACTCAAGGATGGTGTGGGATTCATTGGGGAGTATGTTGGTTGATATGTGTTGGATTCATGGAGGGTATGTCTAAGATTCATGTGGGAGTATGGCCTCCGATGCATGGGGGAGTGTCTTGGATTAATGACAGGGTACCTCATAGATTGATGGTAGTATATGTCTCGGATTCATGAGGGAATATGGATATAAATTAAGGAATACTATGTCTTATATTCCTTGGGGGGATATCTAGAATTCATGGGGGGAGTATGTCTTAAATTAAGGAGGGATTTATTCCTGGAATCGGATTCATGGTCCCGGATTTATAGCAGAGTACATCTCCGATTCAAGAGGGTTAAATCCCGCATTCGTTGGGGGAGTATGTCTCAAATTCAAGGGTGAATATGTCTCGGATTCATAAGTATGTCATGGATTTATAGGTATGTCTCATATTCATAGGGGAGTAATTCAAGGATTCGTAGGGGAGTATGTTTCACATTATGGGAGGAGTATGTCTCCCATTTGTGACGGAGTATAATGTCAGATTCATGGCATTTCTTGGATTCATGGTATGGTCCTGGATTCCTAGGGAGCATGTCTTCAATTAAAGGTGGGAGTTTGCTCTCGGTTTCATGGGGAGTATGGTTAGGGATTCATGGTATGTCTCCGATTCATGGTAGGATGTCCTGCATTTAAGTGGGGGTATGTCTACTATTCATGAGGAGTATGTCTCGGACTCATGCGAGAGTATGTGTTTGATTCATTGTGGGATTCCTTGGGGGAGGTCTCGGGTTTATACCCATGAATCCGAGACATATCCCATATGAATCCAAGACCATACTCCCCACATGAATCAGTGACATATCCCTCATGAATCCGTGACATACCCTCTCATGAATCCGGATTCATGAAGGGTATGTCTCGATTTCATAGGGATATATCTCAGATTCATGGGGCAGTATGTCTAGGATTTATAGACGGGATATGTCTTGGATTCATGGGGGGTGCATTTCTATGATTCATGGAGGAATATGTCTTGGATTCATGTTCGTATTCATGGGTGGAGTATTGTCTATCTCACATTCATTGAGGAATATGATCTTCGATTCATAGTATGGTCATGGATTCATAGGGCAGTATGTCTCGGATTCAAGAGGGGTATAGTCTCCGATTCATTTGGGTTATGTCTCGGATTCATGAGGTTGTATGGTCATAGATTCAAGATATGTATGGGAATCATGGAGGAGCATGCCTCAGATTCATGTGGGGGTATGTCTCCGACTCATGGGGGTATGTCTTGGATTCAAGGGAGATATGTCTCGGATTCATCGATCTGTATGTATCGGATTAACGGGGGAGGGTTCCTGGCTTCATAGGGGAGGGGGGGGGGGGTATGGTGTTAGATTCATGAGGTAGTATGTCTTGAATTCATAGGGGAGTATGTCTCGAATTCATCATAGGAAACCTCACAGATTCATGATAGGATATGTTACGGATTCATGAGGGGAGTATGGATTAAAATCAAATGAGTACCATGTCTTAGATTCATGGGGGATATTTATAGAATTCGTGGGCTGAGCATGTCTCTGGTTAATGAGGGAGTGTGTCTCAGATTTATGGGGGGGTATTTATCAGATTCATGGTCACGGATTAATGGAGTACGTGTCCGATTCGAGGGGGTTATGTCTCGGATTCGTTAGGTTAGTATGTCTCAGATTCATTGAAGAGTATGTCATCATGGGTATGTCACGTGATAGATTCATCGGAGATATGTCTCCAATGGATTCACGATTATGTCACAGATTCATAGACGGGTAAGTCTTAGATTGATGGGGGTAGTATTTCTAGGATTCTTTTAGGATTATATCTCGGATTCATGGCATTTCTTACATTCATAGGGGAGTATGTCTCCCAATTATGAGGTTGTATGATCGTGGATTCATGGCATTTCTTGGATTCACGATATAGTCTTGATTCATTGGGAAGTATGTCTCAGATTC
This sequence comes from Acorus calamus, assembly GCA_030737845.1. Classification (NCBI taxonomy): domain Eukaryota; kingdom Viridiplantae; phylum Streptophyta; class Magnoliopsida; order Acorales; family Acoraceae; genus Acorus; species Acorus calamus. Next base: position 2,622,814 of record CM060858.1, on the reverse strand, counting down.
AAGGGACCGGTATGGTCTCAAATGCATCGGGGAGTTATGTCTCAGATTTATTAGTGGCTGTCTCAAATTAATGAGTGTGATGTGGGATTCATGACATTTCTCGGATTCAAGGATGGTGTGGGATTCATTAGGGAGTAGGTCGGTCGGTATGTGTGAGATTCATGGAGGGTATGTCTAAGATTCATGAGGGAGTATGGCCTCCGATGCATTGGGGAGTATGTCTTGGTCTAATCATAGGGCACCTCGTAGATTGATGGTAGGATATGTCTCGGATTCATAAGATAATATAGATATAAAATAAGGAATACTATGTCTTAGATACATTTGGGGAAGATAAAGAATTCGTGGGGGGGAGTATGTCCAAGATAAAGGAGGGAGTTATTCCTGGAATCGGATTCATGGTCCCAGATTTATAGCGGAGTACATCTCCGATTCAAGGGGGTTATATCTCGCATTGGTTGGGGGAAGTATATCTCAAAGTCATTGGGGAGTATGTCTCGGATTCATAAGTATGTCATGGATTCATAGTTATGTCTCAGATTCATGGGGAGGATGGGATGTCTATGATGGATTCATGGGTATGTCTAGAATTAATGAGTAGGTATGTCTCAGATTCATAAGAGAGTAATTCTAGGATTCATAGGGATTATGTTTCAGATTATGGAGGAGTATGTCTCCCATTCCTGAGGGAGCATGATGTCACATTCATGGCATTTATCGGATTAATGGTATGGTCTTGGATTCCTAGGGAGCATGCCTCTGATTATAGCGGGGAGTATGGTCTCTGATTCGTGGAGAGTATGGTTTGGGATTCATGGTATGTCTCGGATTCAAGTAAGGGTATGTCTCCGATTCATGGTAGGATGTCCTGTATTTAAATGGGGTATGTCTCCTATTCATGATTATGTCTCAGACTCATGTGAGAGTATGTGTTCGATTCGTTGGGGGATTCCTTGGGGGGGGGGGGGATCTCGTGTTTATTCCCATGAATCCGAGACATATCCCACATGAATCCAGGACCATACTCCCCACATGAATCCATGACATATCCCCCATGAATCAATGACATACCCCCTCATCAATCCGGATTCATGAGGGGTATGTCTCGATTTCATGGGGGTATGTCTCAGATTCATGGGGCAGTATGTCTCGGATTCATAGGCGGATATGCCTTGGATTCATGGGGGGAGCATCTCTATGAATCATGGGAGAGTATGTATTGGATTCTATTTTGTATTCATGGGTTGAATATTATCCATCTCCCATTCATTGAGGAATATGATCTCAGATTCATAGTGTGGTCTTGGATTCATAGTAGAGTATGTCTCGGATTCAAAGGGGAATTATCTCCGATTCATTTGGGTTATGTCTCGGATTCATTGGGGTTATGTCTCAGATTCAAGAGAGAGTATGATCAGAGATTCAAGGTCTGTATCGGAATCATGGAGGAGCATGTCTCAAATTCATGTGGGGGTATGTCTCCGATTCATGGGGGTCTATCTTGTATTCAAGAAAGATATGTGTCGGATTCGTCGATCTGTATGTCTCGGATTCACGAGGGAGAGTTCTTGGTTTCATGAGGGGGGGGGATGGTGTCAGATTCATGGGGTAGTATGTCTTGAATTCATAGGGTAGTATCTCTCGAATTCATCAGGGTACCTTGCAGATTCATGATAGGATATGTTTTGGATTCATGAGGGAGTATGCATTCAAATCAAATTAGTACCATGTCTTAGATTCATGGGGGATATTTATAGAATTTATGGGCTGAGCAAGTCACCGGTTAATGAGGGAGTGTCTCGGATTTATGGGGGGTTATGTATCAGATTCATGGTCTCAGATTAATGGAGGAGTACGTGTCCGATTCAAGGGGGTTATGTCTCGGATTAGTTAGGGTAGTATTTCTCAGATTCATTGGCGAGTATGTCATCATGGGTATGTCACGTGATAGATTCATCTGAGGTATGTGGGATTCATGACATTTCTCGGATTCAAGGATGGTGTGGGATTCATTAGGGAGTATGTCGGTTGGTAAGTGTCAGATTCATGGTATGTCTCGGATTCATGAAAGGGCATGTCACCGATTCATGAAAGGGTATGTCTCCGATTCAAGGATATGTCAAGGATTCATGGGGATATGAGGGGTATGTGTCGATTTCATGAGGGTATGTCTCGGATTCAAGTGGCAGTATGTCTCGGATTTGTAGGCGGGTATGCCTTGGTTTCATTGGGGGAGAATTTCTTTGAGTAATGGGAGAGTATGTACTGAATTCATGTTTGTATTCATAATATTGTCCGTCTCCCATTCATTGAGGAATATGATCTCAGATTCATAGTGTGGTCTTGGATTCATATTTGAGTATGTCTCGGATTCAGGGGGCATGGTCTCCAATTCATTAGGGTCATGTCTTGAATTCATTGAATTCAGGGGGCATGGTCTCCCATTAATGAGGGAGTATGATGTGGGATTCGTGACATTTCTCGGATTCAAGGATGGTGTGGGATTCATTAGGGAGTAGGTCGGTTGGTATGTGTCGGATTCATGTAAGGGTATGTCTCCGATTCATGGTAGGATGTCCTGTATTTAAGTGGGGTATGTCTCCTATTCATGAGTATGTCTCGGACTCATGTGAGAGTGTGTGTTCGATTCGTTGGGGGATTCCTTGGCTGGGGGGGGTCTTGTGTTTATACCCATGAATCCGAGACATATGCCACATGAATCCAAGACCATACTCCCCACATGAATCCATGACATATCCCCCATGAATCCGTGACATACCCCCTCAGGAATCCGGATTCATGAGGGGTACGTCTCGATTTCATGGGGGTATGTCTGAGATTCATAGGGCAGTATGTCTCGGATTCATAGGCGGATATGCCTTGGATTCATGGGGGGAGCATTTCTATGAATCATGGGAGAGTATGTATTGGATTCTATTTTGTATTCATGGGTTGAATATTGTCCGTCTCCCATTCATTGAGGAATATGATCTCAGATTCATAGTGTGGTCTTGGATTCACAGTGGAGTATGTCTCGGATTCAAAGGGGTATGGTCTCTGATTCATTTGGGTTATGTCTCAGATACATTGGGGTTATTTCTCAGATTCAAGAGGGAGTATGATCAGAGATTCAAGGTTTGTATCGGAATCATGTAGTAGCATGTCTCGGATTCAAGTGGGGGTATGTCTCCGATTCATGGGGGTCTGTCTTGTATTCAAGGAAGATATGTGCTGGATTCGTCGATCAGTATGTATCGGATTCATGGGGGAGAGTTCTTGGTTTCATGGGGGGGGGGGGGGGGTACGGTGCCAGATTCATGAGGGGTATGTCTCGATTTCATGGGGGTATGCCTCGGATTCATGTGGCAGTATGTCTCGGATTCATAAGCGGATATGCCTTGGATTCATGGGGGGGGGGAGCATTTCTATGAATCATGGGAGAGTATGTATTGGATTCTATTTTGTATTCATGGGTTGAATATTGTCCGTCTCCCATTCATTGAGGAATATGATCTCAGATTCATAGTGTGGTCTTGGATTCACAGTGAAGTATGTCTCGGATTCAGAGGGGTATGGTCTCTGATTCATTTGGGTTATGTCTCAGATACATTGGGGTTATTTCTCAGATTCAAGAGGGAGTATGATCAGAGATTCAAGGTTTGTATCGGAATCATGTAGTAGCATGTCTCGGATTCAAGTGGGGGTATGTCTCCGATTCATGGGGGTCTATCTTGTATTCAAGGAAGATATGTGCCGGATTCGTCGATCAGTATGTATCGGATTCATGGGGGAGAGTTCTTGGTTTCATGGGGGGGGGGGGGGGTACGGTGTCAGATTCATGAGGGGTATGTCTCGATTTCAGGGGGGTAAGCCTCGGATTCATGGGGCAGTATGTCTCGGATTCATAAGCGGATATGCCTTGGATTCATGGGGGGGGGGGGGAGCATTTCTATGAATCATGGGAGAGTGTGTATTGGATTCTATTTTGTATTCATGGGTTGAATATTGTCCGTCTCCCATTCATTGAGGAATATGATCTCAGATTCATAGTGTGGTCTTGGATTCACAGTGGAGTATGTCTCGGATTCAAATGAGTACCATGTCTTAGATTCATGGGGGATATTTATAGAATTCATGGTTTGAGCGAGTCACTGGTTAATGAGGGAGTGTGTCTCGGATTTATGGGGGTTATGTATCAGATTCATGGTCTCAGATTAAAGGAGTACGTGTCCGATTCAAGGGGTTATGTCTCGGATTCGTTAGGGTAGTATTTCTCATATTCATTAGCGAGTATGTCGTCATGGGTGTGTCACTTGATAGATTCATATGAGGTATGTCTCCGATGGATTTACGATTATGTCACACATTTATTGACGGGTAAGTCTTAGATTGATGGGAGGACCATTTCTAGTATTCTTTTAGAAGTATATCTCGGATTCATTGCATTTCCCACATTCAAAGGGTATTATGTCTCCCAATCATGAGGGTGTATGATCAAGGATTCATGGCATTTCTCGGATTCACGATATGGTCTTGATTAATTGGGAAGTATGTCTCGGATTCAAGGGACCGGTATAGTCTCGAATTCATGGGGGAGTTATGTCTCGGATTCGTTAGGGTAGTATTTCTCAGATTCATTAGAGAGTATGTCATCATGAGTATGTCACGTGACAGATTCATCTGAGGTATGTCTCCCATGGATTCACGATTATGTCACACATTCCTCGACGGGTACGTCTTAAGATTGATGGGGGGACCATTTCTAAGATTCTTTTAGGAGTATATCTCGGATTCATGGCATTTCTCACATTCATAAGGGATTATGTCTCCCAATCATGAGGGTGTATGATCATGGATTCATGGCATACGGTCTTGATTCATTATGAAGTATATCTCGCATTCAGGGGACCGGTATGGTCTCGAATTCATGGGGGAGTTATGACTCATATTTATTGGTCGCTATGTCTCCCATTAATGAGGGAGTATGATGTGGGATTCATGACATTTCTCGGATTCAAGGATGGTGTGGGATTCATTAGGGAGTAGGTCGGTTGGTATGTGTCGGATTCAAGGTATGTCTCGGATTCATGTAAGGGTATGTCTCCGATTCATGGTAGGATCTCCTGTATTTAAGTGGGGTATGTCTCCTATTCATGAGGAGTATGTCTCGGACTCATGTGAGAGTGTGTGTTCGATTCGTTGGGGGAATCCTTGGAGGGGGGGGTGTCTCGTGTTTATACCCACGAATACGAAACATATCCCATATGAATTCAAGACCACACTCCCCACATGAATCCGTGACATATCCCCCATGAATCGGTGACATACCCCCTCTTGAATCCGGATTCATGAGGGGTATGTCTCGATTTCATGGGGGTATGTCTCGGATTCATGGGGTAGTATGTCTCGGATTCATAGGCGGATATGCCTTGGATTCATGGCGGGACCATTTCTATGAATCATGGGAGAGTATGTATTGGATTCTATTTTGTATTCATGGGTTGAATATTGTCCGTCTCCCATTCATTGAGGAATATGATCTCAGATTCATAGTGTGGTCCTGGATTCACAGTGGAGTATGTCTTGGATTCAAAGGGGTATGGTCTCCGATTCATTTGTTTATGTCTCGGATTCATTGGGGTTATGTCTCAGATTCATGAGAGATTATGATCAAAGATTCAAGGTCTGTATCGGAATCATGGAGTAGAATGTCTCGGATTCAGGTGGGGGTATGTCTCCGATTCATGGGGGTCTATCTTGTATTCAAGGAAGATATGTGTCGGATTTGTCAATCTGTATGTCTCGGATTCACGGGGGAGAGTTCTTGGTTTCATGAGGGGGGGGGGGGGGTACGGTGTCAGATTCATGGGGTAGCAAGTCTTAGATTGATGGGCGGACCATTTCTAGGATTCTTTTAGGAGTATATCTCGGATTCATTGCATTTCCCACATTCATAGGGTATTATGTCTCCCAATCATGAGGGTGTATGATCATGGATTCATGGCATTTCTCGGATTCACGATATGGTCTTGATTCAATGGGAAGTATGTCTCGGATTCAAGGGACCGGTATGGTCTTGAATTCATGAGGGAGTTATGTCTCAGATTTATTGGTGGCTATGTCTCCCATTAATAAGTGAGTATGATGTGGGACTCATGACATTTCTCGGATTCAAGGATGGTGTGGGATTCATTAGGGAGTATGTCGGTTGGTAAGTGTCGGATTCATGGTATGTCTCGGATTCATGAAAGGGCATATCTCCGATTCTTGGTAGGATGTCATGTATTCATGGGGGGGTATGTCACGGATTCAAGGGGGATATGTCAAGGATTCATGTGTTGAGTATGGTTTTCGATTCATATTGGATATGTCTCGGATTCATGGGTATATGAGGGGTATGTCTCGATTTCATGGGGGTATGTCTCGGATTCATGGGGCAGTATGTCTCGGATTTATAGGCGGATATGCCTTGGATTCATGGGGGGAGCATTTCTTTGAATCATGGTAAAGTATGTATTGGATTCATGTTTGTATTCATAATATTGTCCGTCTCCCATTCATTGAGGAATATGATCTCAGATTTCATAGTGTGGTCTTAGATTCACAGTGGAGTATGTCTCGGATTCAAAGGGGTATGGTCTCCGATTCATTAGGTTTATGTCACGAATTCATTGGGATTATGTACCTGATTCATGAGGGAGTATGATCAGAGATTCAAGGTCTGTATCGGAATCATGGAGGAGCATGTCTCGAATTCATGTGGGGGTATGTCTCGGATTCATGGGGGTATGTCTTTTATTCAAGGGAGATGTGTCGGATTCATCGATCATGTCTAGGATTCACGGGGTAGAGTTCTTGGTTTCATGGGGGGGCACGTTGTCAGATTCATGGGGTAGTATGTCTTGAATTCATAGGGGAGTATGTGTCGAATTCGTCATAGGATACCTCGCAGATTCATGATAGAATATGTTTCGGACTCATGAGGGGAGTATGGATTCAAATCAAATGAGTACCGTGTCTTAGATTTATGTGGGATATTTATAGAATTCGTGGGCTGAGAATGTCTCCGATTAATGAGGGAGTGTGTTCGGATTTATTGTCTCGGATTAATGGAGGAGTACGTGTCCGATTCAAGGGGGTTATGTCTCGGATTCGTTAGGGTAGTATTTCTCAGACTCATTGGAGAGTATGTCATCATGGGTATGTCACGTGATAGATTCATCTGAGGTATGTCTCCCATGGATTCAGGATTATGTCACACATTCCTCGACGGGTACGTCTTAGATTGATGGGGGGACCATTTCTAAGATTCTTTTAGGAGTATATCTCGGATTCATGGCATTTCTCACATTCATAGGGGATTATGTCTCCCAATCATGAGGGTGTATGATCATGGATTCATGGCATTTCTCGGATTCACGATATGGTATTGATTCATTAGGAAGTATATCTCGCATTCAAGGGACCGGTATGGTCTCGAATTCATGGGGGAGTTATGACTCAGATTTATTGGTCGCTATGTCTCCCATTAATGAGGGAGTATGATGTGGGATTCATGACATTTCTCGGATTCAAGGATGGTGTGGGATTCATTAGGGAGTAGGTCGGTTGGTATGTGTCGGATTCATGTAAGGGTATGTCTCCGATTCATGGTAGGATGTCCTGTATTTAAGTGGGATATGTCTCCTATTCATGAAGAGTATGTCTCGGACTCATGTGAGAGTGTGTGTTCGATTCGTTGGGGGATTTCTTGGGGGAGGGGGGTCTCGTGTTTATACCCATGAATCCGAGACATATCCCATATGAATCCAAGACCACACTCCCCACATGAATCCGAGACATATCCCCCATGAATCCGTGACATACCCCGGATTCATGAGGGGGTATGTCTCGATTTCATGGAGGTATGTCTTTGATTTATGGGGCAGTATGTATCGGATTCATAGGCGGATATGCCTTGGATTCATGGCGGGACCATTTCTATGAATCATGGGAGAGTATGTATTGGGTTCTAATTTGTATTCATGGGTTGAATATTGTCCGTCTCCCATTCATTGAGGAATATGATCTCTTATTCATAGTGTGGTCTTGGATTCACAATGGAGTATGTCTTGGATTCAAAGGGGTATGGTCTCCGATTCATTTGATTTATGTCTCGGATTCATTGGGGTTATGTCTCAGATTCAAGAGGGTGTATGATGAGAGATTCAAGGTCTGTATCGGAATCATGGAGTAGAATGTCTCGGATTCAAGTGGGGGTATGTCTGCGATTAATGGGGGTCTATCTTGTATTCAAGGAAGATATGTGACGGATTTGTCGATCTGTATGTGTCGGATTCACGGGGGAGAGTTCTTGGTTTCATGAGGGGGGGGGGGGTGGTACGGTGTAAGATTCATGGGGTAGCAAGTCTTGAATTCATAGGGGAGTATATCTCGAATTTATCAGGGTACCTCGCAGATTCATGATAGAATATGTTTCGGATTCATGAGAGAGTATGCATTCAAATCAAACGAGTAACATGTCTTTGATTCATGGGGGATATTTATAGAATTCAAGGGATCAGCAACTCACCGGTTAATGAGGGAGTGTGTCTCGGATTTGTGGGGGGTTATGTATCAGATTCATGGTCTCGGATTAATGAAGGAGTACGTGTCCGATTCAAGGGGGTCATGACTCGGATTCGTTAGGGTAGTATTTCTCATATTCATTGGCGTGTATGTCATCATGGGTATGTCAAGTGATAGATTCATCTGAGGTATATCTCCCATGGATTTACGATTTATAGGCGAATATGCCTTGGATTCATGTTTGTATTCATATATTGTCTGTCTCCTATTCATTGAAGAATATGATCTCATATTCATAGTGTGGTCTTGGATTTATAGTGGAGCATGTCTCGGATTCAGGGGGGTATGGTCTCCAATTCATTAGGTTTATGTCACGAATTCATTGGGATTCTGTACCTGATTCATGAGGGAGTATGATCAGAGATTCAAGGTCAGTATCAGAATCATGGAGGAGCATGTCTCGGATTCATGTGGGGGTATGTCTCGAATTCATGGGGGTATGTCTTGGATTTAAGAATGATAATATGTGTCGGATCCATCGATTTGTATGTCTAGGATTCACGGGGGAGAGTTCTTGGTTTCAGGGGGGGGTACGTTGTCAGATTCATGGGGTAGTATGTCTTGAATTCATAGGGGAGTATGTGTTCAAATCAAATGAGTATCGTGTATTAGATTCATGGGGGATATTTATAGAATTCGTGGGCTGAGCATGTCTCCGATTAATGAGGGAGTGTGTTCCGGATTTATTGTCTTGGATTAATGGAGGAGTACGTGTCCGATTCAAGGGGGTTATGTCTCGGATTCGTTAGAGTAGTATTTGTCAGATTCATTGGAGAGTATGTCATCTTCATTGGAGAGTATGTCATCATGGGTATGTCACGTGATAGATTCATCTGAGGTATGTCTCCCATGGATTCACGATTATGTCACACATTCCTCGACGGGTAAGTCTTAGATTGATGGGGGGTAAGTCTTAGCTTCTTTTAGGAGTATATCTCGGATTCATGGCATTTTTCACATTCATAGGGGATTATGTCTCCCAATCATGAGGGTGTATGATCATGGATTCATGGCATTTCTTGGATTCACGATATGGTCTTCATTCATTAGGAAGTATATCTCGCATTCAAGGGACCGTTATGGTCTCGAATTCATGGGGGAGTTATGACTCAGATTTATTGGTCGCTATGTCTCCCATTAATGAGGGAGTATGATGTGGGATTCATGACATTTCTCGGATTCAAGGATGGTGTGGGATTCATTATGGAGTAGGTCGGTTGGTATGTGTCGGATTCATGGTATGTCTCGGATTCATGTAAGGGTATGTCTCCGATTCATGGTAGGATGTCTTGTATTTAAGTGGGGTATGTCTCCTATTCATGAGGAGTATGTCTCGGACTCATGTGAGAGTGTGTGTTCGATTCGTTGGGGGATTCCTTGGGGAGGGGGGGTCTCGTGTTTATACTCATGAATCCGAGACATATCCCACATGAATCCAAGACCATACTCCCCACATGAATCCGTGACATATCCCCCATGAATCCGTGACATACCCCCTCATGAATCCGGATTCATGAGGGGTATGTCTCAATTTCATGGGGGTATGTCTGAGATTCATGGGGTAGTATGTCTCAGATTCATAGGCGGATATGCCTTGGATTCATGGGGAGAGCATTTCTATGAATCATGGGAGAGTATGTATTGGATTTTATTTTGTATTCATGGGTTGAATATTGTCCGTCTCCCATTCATTGAGGAATATGATCTCAGCTTCACAGTGTGGTCTTGGATTCACAGTGGAGTATGTCTCGGATTCAAAGGGGTATGGTCTCTGATTCATTTGGGTTATGTCTCAGATACATTGGGATTATTTCTCATATTCAAGAGGGAGTATGATCAGAGATTCAAGGTTTGTATCGGAATCATGTAGTAGCATGTCTCGGATTCAAGTGGGGGTATCTCTCCTATTCATTTGGGTTGTCTCAGATACATTGGGGTTATTTCTCATATTCAAGAGGGAGTATGATGAGAGATTCAAGGTTTGTATCGGAATCATATAGTAGCATGTCTCGGATTCAAGTGGGGGTATGTCTCCGATTCATTTGGGTTATGTCTCAGATACATTGGGGTATGTCTCCGATTCATGGGGGTCTGTCTTGTATTCAAGGAAGATATGTGCAGGATTCGTCGATCAGTATGTCTCGGATTCACGGGGGAGAGTTCTTGGTTTCATGAGGGGTGGGGGGGGGGGGGGCGTACGGAGTCAGATTCATGAGGGTTATGTCTCGATTTCATGGGGGTATGTCTCGGATTCATAGGCGGATATACCTTGGATTCATGGGGGGGGGGGCATTTCTATGAATCATGGGAGAGTATGTCTTGGATTCAAAGGGGAATTGTCTCCGATTCAGTTGGGTTATGTCTCGGATTCAAGAGGGAGTATGATCAAAGATTCAAGGTCTGTATCGGAATCATGGAGGAGCATGTCTCGGATTCATGTGGGGGTATGTCACCGATTCATGGGGGTCTGTCTTGTATTCAAGGAAGATATGTGTCGGCTTCGTCGATCTGTATGTCTCAGATTCACGGGAGAGAGTTCTTGGCTTCATGAGGGGTGGGGGGGGTACGGTGTCAGATTCATGAGGTAGTATGTCTTAAATTCATTGGGGAGTATATCTCGAATTCATCATAGGGTACCTCGAGATTCATGATTGGATATGTTTCGGATTCATGACGGAGTATGCATTCAAATCAAATGAGTACCATGTCTTAGATTCATGGGGGATATTTGTAAAATTCATGGGCTGAGCAAGTCACTTGTTAATGAGGGAGTGTTTCTCGGATTTATGAGGGGTTATGTATCAGATTCATGGTCTCGGATTAATGGAGTACGTGTCCGAATCAAGGGGGTTATGTATCGGATTCGTTAGGGTAGTATATCTCATATTCATTGGCGAGTATGTCATCATGGGTGTGTCACGTGATAGATTCATATGAGGTATGTCTCTCATGGATTTACGATTATGTCACACATTCATTGACGGGTAAGTCTTAGATTGATGGGGGGACCATTTCTAGGATTCTTTTAGGAGTATATCTCGGATTCATTTCATTTCCCACATTCATGGGGGATTATGTCTTCCAATCATGAGGGTGTATGATAATGGATTCATGGCATTTCTCAGATTCATGATATGGTCTTGATTCAATGACAAGTATGTCTCGGATTCAAGTGACCGGTATGGTCTCGAACTCATGGGGGAGTTATGTCTCAGATTTATTGATGGCTATGTCTCCCATTAATGAGTGAGTATGATGTGGGATTCATGACATTTCTCGGATTCAAGGATGGTGTGGGATTCATTAGGGAGTATGTCGGTTGGTAAGTGTCGGTTTCATGGTATGTCTCAGATTCATGAAAGGGCATGTCTCCGATTCTTGGTAGGAAGTCATGTATTCATGAGGGGGTATGTCACGGATTCACGGGGGATATGTCACTGATTAATGTGAGGAGTATGGTTTTCGATTAATATTGGATATGTCTCGGATTCATGGGTATACGAGGGGTATGTCTCGATTTAATGGGGGTATGCCTCGGATTCATGGGGCAATATGTCTCAGATTTATAGGCGGATATGATTTGGATTCATGGGGGGAGCATTTCTTTGAATCATGGGAGAGTATGTATTGGATTCATGTTTGTATTCATAATATTGTCCGTCTCCCATTCATTGAGGAATATAATCTCAGATTCATAGTGTGGTCTTGGATTCATAGTGGAGTATGTCTCGAATTGAGGGGGGTATGGTCTCCAATTCATTAGGGTTATGTCATGAATTCATTGGGATTATGTTTCTGATTCAGGGGTTGAATATTGTACGTCTCCCATTAATTGAGGGATATGATCTCAGATTCATAGTGGAGTATGTCTCGGATTCAGTGGGGTGTGGTCCCCGATTCATTAGGGTTATGTCTCGGATTCATTGAGGTTAAGTCTCGAATTCATGAGGGAGTAGGATGAGAGATACAAGGTCTGTATCGGAATCATGGAGGAGCATGTCTCGGATTCATGTGGCGGTATGTCTCCGATTCATGGGGGTATGTCTTGGATAAAAAGGAGATATGTGTCGCATTCATTGATCTGTATTTCTCCGATTCACGAGGGAGAGTTCTTGGTTTCATGGGGGGAGGGGGGGGGATACGGTGTCAGACTTATGGGGTAGTATGTATTGAATTCATAGGGGAGTATGTCTCGATTCATCATAGGGTACCTCGCAGATTGATGATAGAATATGTTTCGGATTCATGAGGGGAGTATGGATTCAAATCAAATGAGTACCATGTCTTAGATTCATGGGGGATATTTATAGAATTCGTGGGATGAGCATGTCTCCGGTTAATAAGGGAGTGTGTCTCAGATTTTTGGGCGGGATATGTATCAGATTCATCATCTCGGATTAATGGAGGAATACCTGTCCGATTCAAGGGGGTTATGTCTCGGATTCGTTAGGGTAGTATTTCTCAGATTCATTGGCGAGTATGTCATCAAGGGTATGTCACGTGATAGATTCATCTCAGGTATGTCACACATGGATTCACGATTGTCACACTTTCCTTGACGGGTAAGTCTTAGATTGATGGGGGATCATTTCTAGGATTCTTTCAGGAGTATATCACGGATTCAAGGCATTTCCCAAGGGGATTATGTCTCCCAATCATGAGGGTGTATGATCATGGATTCACGGCATTTCTCGGGTCCACGATATGGTCTTGATTCATTGGGAAGTATGCCTCGGATTCAAGGGACCGGCATGGTCTCGAATTCATGAGGGAGTTATGTCTCATATTTATTGGTGGCTATTTCTCCAATTAATGAGGGAGTATGATGGTGTGGGATTCATTAGGGAGTATGTCGGTTGGTATGTGTCGGATTCATGGCATGTCTCGGATTCTTTTAGGGTATGTCTCCGATTCATGGTAGGGTGTCCAGTATTTGAGTGGGGTATGTCTCCAATTCATGAGGAGTATGTCTCGGACTCATGTGAGAGTATGTCTTCGATTCCTTGGGGGGGGGGGGTGTCTCGTGTTTATACCCATGCATCGAGACATATCCCATGTGAATCCAAGACCATACTCCCCACATGAATCCGTGACATATCCCCCATGAATCCGTGACATACCCCTCATGAATCCGGATTCATGAGGGGTATGTCTCGATTTCATGGGAGTATGTCTCGGATTCATGGGGCAGTATGTCTCGGATTGATAGGCGGATATGCCATGGATACAAGGGGCAACATTTATATGAATCATGGGAGAGTTTGTATTGGATTCATGTTTGTATTCATGGGTTGAATATTGTACGTCTCCCATTAATTGAGGGATATGATCTCAGATTCATAGTGTGGTTTTGGATTCGTAGTGGAGTATGTCTCGGATTCAGTGGGGTATGGTCTCCGATTCATTAGGGTTATGTCTCGGATTCATTAGGGTTACGTCTCGGATTCATGAGGGAGTAGGATCAGAGATTCAAGGTCTGTATCGGAATCATGGAGGAGCATGTCTCGGATTCATGTGGGGGTATGTCTCCGATTCATGCGGGTATGTCTTGGATTCAAGGGAGATATGTGTCGGATTCATTGAACTGTATGTCTCGGATTCACGGGGGAGAGTTCTTGGTTTCATGGGGGGCGGGGGGGGGGGGGGGGGGATGGGGTATGGTGTCAGACTCATGGGGTAGTATGAATTGAACTCATAGGGGAGTATGTCTCGAGTTCATCATAAGGTACCTCACAGATTAATGATAGAATATGTTTCGGATTCATGAGGGGAGTATGGATTCAAATCAAATGAGTACCATGTCTTAGATTCATGGGGGATATTTATTGAATTCGTGGGCTGAGCATGTCTTCGGTTAATGAGGGACTGTGTTTCAGATTTCTGGGCGGGGTATGTATCAGATTCATCGTCTTGGATTAATGGAGGAGTACGTGTCCGATTCAAGGGGGTTATGTCTCGGATTCGTTAGGGTAGTATTTCTCAGATTCATTGGCAAGTATGTCATCATGGGTATGTCACGTGATAGAATCATCTGAGGTATGTCTTAGATTGATGGGGGGATCATTTCTAGGATTCTTTTAGGAGTACATCTCGGATTCATGGCATTTCCCACATTCATTGGGGATTATGTCTCCCAATCATGAGGGTGTATGATCATGGATTCATGGCATTTCTCGGATCCACGATATGGTCTTGATTCATTGGGAAGTATGTCTCGGATTCAAGGGACCGGCATGGTCTCGAATTCATGGGAAGCTATGTCTCAGATTTATTGGTGGCTATGTCTCCCATTAATGAGGGTGTATGATGTGGGATTCCTGACATTTCTCGGATTCAAGGATGGTGTGGGATTCATTAGGAAGTATGTCGGTTGGTATGTGTCGGATTCATGGTATGTCTCGGATTCTTTTAGGGTATGACTCCGATTCATGGTAGGATGTCCAGTATTTAAGTGGGGTATGTCTCCTATTCATGAGGAGTATGTCTCGAACTCATGTTAGAGTATGTGTTCGATTCCTTTGGGGGGTCTCGTGTTTATACCCATGCATCGAGACATATCCCATATAAATCCAAGACCATATTCCCCACACGAATCCGTTACATATCCCCCATGAATCCGTGACATACCCCTAATGAATCCGGATTCATGAGGGGTATGTGTCGATTTCATGGGGGTGTCTCGAATTCATGGGGCAGTATGTCTCGGATTCATGGGGCAGTATGCCTGGGATTCAAGGGGGGAACATTGCTATGAATCATGGGAGAGTTTGTATTGGATTCATGTTTGTATTCATGGGTTGAATATTGTACATCTCCCATTAATTGAGGGATATGATCTCATATTCATAGTGTGGTCTTGGATTCGTAGTGGAGTATGTCTCGGATTCAGTGGGGTATGGTCTCCGATTCATTAGGGTTATGTCTCGGATTCATTGGGGTTATGTCTCGGATTCATAATGGAGTAGAATCAGATATTCAAGGTCTGTATCGGAATCATGGAGGAGCATGTCTCGGATTCATGTGGGGGTATGTCTCCGATTCATGCGGGTATGTCTTGGATTCAAGGGAGATATGTGTCGGATTCATTGATCTATATGTCTCGGATTCACGGGGGAGAGTTCTAGGTTTCATGGGGGGCATGGGGGGTACGGTGTCAGACTCATAGGGTAATATGTATTGAATTCATAGAGGAGTATGTCTCGAATTCATTAAAGGGTACCTCGTAGATTAATGATAGAATATGTTTCAGATTCCTGAGGGAGTATGGATTCAAATCAAATGAGTACCATGTCTTAGATTCATGGGGGATATCTATAGAATTCGTGGGCTGAGCATGTCTCCGTTTAAAGAGGGAGCGTGTCTCAGATTTTTGGGCGGGGTATGTATCAGATTCATCATCTCAGATTAATGGAGGAGTACGTGTCCTATACAAGAGGGTTATGTCTCGGATTCGTTAGGGTAGTATTTCTCAGATTCATTGGCGAGTATATCATCATGGGTATGTCACGTGATAGAATCATCTGAGGTATGTCTTAGATTGATGGGGGGATCATTTCTAGGATTCTTTTAGGAGTATATCTCGGATTGATGGAATTTCCCACATTCATTGGGGATTATGTCTTCCAATCATGAGGGTGTATGATCATGGATTCATGGCATTTCTCGGATCCACGATATGGTCTTGATTCATTAGGAAGTATATCTCGCATTCAAGGGACCGGCATGGTCTCGAATTCATGGGGGAGTTATGTCTCAGATTTATTGGTGGCTATGTCTCCCATTAATGATGGAGTATGATGTGGGATTCCTGACATTTCTCGGATTCAATGATGATGTGGGATTCATTAGGGAGTATGTCTGTTGGTATGTGTCGGATTCATGGTATGTCTCGGATTCTTTTAGGGTATGTCTCCGATTCAAGGTAGGATGTCCACTATTTAAGTGGGGTATGTCTCCTATTCATGAGGAGTATGTCTCGGACTCATGTGAGAGTATGTGTTCGATTCCTTGGGGGGGATCTCGTGTTTATACCCATGCATCGAGACATATCCCATATGAATCCAAGACCATACTCCCCACATGAATCCGTGACATATCCCCCATGAATCTGTGACATACCCCTCATGAATCCGGATTCATGAGGGATATGTCTCGATTTCATGGGGTATGTCTCGGAGTCAAGGGCCAGTATGTCTCGGATTCATGGGGCAGTATGCCTTGGATATAAGGGGGGAACATTTCTATGAATCATGGGAGAGTTTGTATTGGATTCATGTTTGTATTCATGGGTTGAATACTGTATGTCTCCCATTAATTGAGGAATATGATCTCAGATTCATAGTGTGATCTTGGATTCCTAATGGAGTATGTCTCGGATTCAGTGGGGTATGGTCTCCGATTCATTAGGGTTATGTCTCGGATTCATTGGGGTTATGTCTCGGATTCATGAGGGAGTAGGATCAGAGATTCAAAGTCTGTATCGGAATCATGGAGGAGCATGTCTCAGATTCATGTGGGGTATGTCTCCGATTCATGCGGCTATGTCTTAGATTCAAGGGAGATATGTGTCGGATTCATTGATCTGTATGTCTCGGATTCACAGGGGAGAGTTCTTGGTTTCATGGGGGGTGGGGGGGGGGGGGGGGTACGGTGTCAGACTCATGGGGTAGTATGTCTTGAATTCATAGGGGAGTATGTCTCGAATTCATCATAGTGTACCTCGCAGATTAAAGATAGAATATGTTTCGAATTCATGATGGGAGTATGTATTCAAATCAAATGAGTACCATATCTTAGATTCAAAGGAGATATTTATAGAATTTGTGGGCTGAGCATGTCTCTAGTTAATGAGGGAGTGTGTCTCAGATTTTTGGGCGGGGTATGTATCAGATTCGTCGTCTCGGATTAACGGAGGAGTACGTGTCCGATTCAAGGGGGTTATGTCTCGGATTCGTTAGGGTAGTATTTCTCAGATTCATTGGCGAGTAAGTTATCATGGGTATGTGACGTGATAGAT